>CM072894.1:20346948-21017598 GCA_037013685.1 Acridotheres tristis | reverse complement strand
AGAAAACAGTGCTTTGAAGTAAGTCAGAAAAATACATAAGGATTTCTATGATACAAGAGAATAAATTAGCAGTGTTTTGAAGCAGTGAAGTATGAAAGGAGATATAATAAAAGCAAAAGATCCAACAACTGAATAATAGAGATTCTGGAACAAGTAAGGACCTGAAATATTCATACATGAAGTGCTCCACACTTCTCAGTTAACCCAGCATGGGATAAAGCATTATTTTTTGTCATAATCTGTAAGATTAAAATGTATAACTTCATCTGTGCAGTTCCATCACGTGCAGATCTTGCTCTGCTATCACTGCTCCAGGGAGCTGTGTGTGCCCCATGCAGAGTGGACAGGTGCCACCTGGTTCCTGTCCAGTAAAAAACAATTTGTTAAAGTGTTTTCTATGTATCAGCATGGGTAGAAAAGACCTCTAGTCAGTGTAATGACAATACGGGGAAGCTTCCTGGTGGTCCCTTTGAATCCTGGTTAGGAAAGCTGTACCAGCTACTTTCTGGGAAGGTTTCTGTAGAGAATAGATTTTTTTAAAACATTCTGACATTGGCTCATAAGCTTTTTTTTAATCTGCTGCTGTCACTATTCAGAAATAACCCACGTGTTCTCAGTGTATAGATTCAGAGATAACTGCAGATTAGACAAATAATATGCAGAATATGTACTTAGAGGAATGAGAGTCCTGTCATTTAGGGGCACAGATCAGTCACTCGGGTCTGGGTTTTGTTTTCCCTACCCCTGATTCTCGTTGTCTGTCTGTTGCCTCTTAATGAGATCAGGTTGTAAAAGGTGTTTCCATTTTGCAATAATGATGTGCCTCTAAATTGCACAATTTGCAGATTACATGGTTTGCACATTAGGAGGCTTTTCTGGGTAGTAAAAATTATATGCTAAGTGATTTCAATCTAGGTTTTCACCATCTTGTCTCTTCAATTTATTCTTTTTGAAGAGGAGGAGAAATTCAGTGACTTTATCCACTCTAGTTAAAAATGTAGTAGTGCTGTTTTACTGGAGAGGTTTGCTGTTCTCAACTCAAGTGCTGCTGTTGTAATTAAGGCCCCAGTTTCATTTCAGCCTTAAGCTCCCCTTCTCCACAGCTTTCCTTGTGGGGTAAAGTATTGTGACTGCTTTGTGAATTAAATTAGGGAATTGATGCAAATTAACACTAATTTGATTAAAAAAAAAAAAAGCTGTTTCTAGCCTGGGGCATCTCCTTGGTGCTGCTTGTGAGGGCAGTGGGTGCCAGCCCCTGTGAGCTGCAGGGCCACGAGGCTCCATCAGTGCCGGGGGTTGTGGTGGCACTGAAAGCCTGGAGCACATTTCCCTTTGGCTGCTGGGGCTGCACTTGCTCGTGTGCATGTGGATTTTAGTGGCAGTGTTCCGTGGCTTTTTTGATGTCTGTTGTCTGCCTGTAACCAATGAAACAGCTCTTTGGTACTCATGAGTTAAAGATGTTTAAGTAGCTGTTTTAAAATGGTGGCATAGGAAGACTTTGGCTCTGAATGGGGTGTCTTTAAGGACAGGTTTTGTTGAGGGTTGAAGTGAACACAGCAGTGAGAGCTGGGGTTTGACTGCAGCCTCATGTGTGTCTGTATGACCAGATACTGTTGAAGCTTGTGGAAGGTTTGGTTTGTTCTTTTAAGAAATCTGGATTTAGTAATCCCTAGTTTTAAAGAGGCTTAAATTTGTAATTCATGATATTGGATGTGGCAAGGCAAGCAGAGCAGCCCTGGAGGTGAGCCTGACACAGGACTGCACACACAGCTCAGGAAAGGCTCTCTGAAGGTAATGCAGGCAACAAAAATGAATTGCAAAGCGAGGCTTCTCTTGCTTAGTAGCAGGCCACCCGAAGAAAGTAAATGGAAAAAACTCAGCTGGATATATTTAATAGCTAATCTCAAGTGCTGGAGGGTTATTAGTAGGGTAAATTTAATTATTTGTAAACTATGGCTGTTAAGAGAATTCACCAATTCTGAACTATAGGCTTGTATGATGAATGATGAACCCAGAAATTTGAATCTTGGGGCAGCTGCAAAGCAGATTGCTGCAAATCTAGGTTAAAATAATGTATCATAAGTGCAGCTTTAAGAATCTAGCTAAAAGAAGAGAATTAAAGCTTGGGAATTGTCCATATAATCATAACAAAAAAATATGATTATTTGCCATAGCCCCAGGTTTATGGAAATAATTCATGTCAAGAAAATGCTGGGATAGTTTTCTGAAGCAGATTGTACCTGTAGGGATAAAGTGCCAGAGAATAACCAAGAGAATACTGTCTCTCAACCCAACATGTGATTTCTAAGAAGAGATTTTCAGAAGTGTACTGTATGGCTGTTTTATGTGAGCTTTAGTAATGCAAATTTAGTTTTAACTTTTACTAATTTTTCTAATTAATAAAAATGAATTTATGGTCCTAACCTGTACTGATTGCTGAGCTAAGGGCAGGTCCAATCTGCAAAGAAGGAGCTTAGGGGAGAGTCCCCATCCACCACTTCTGTGGTGAGTGCAAGCAGGAGGATGATGAATGTCTGTGTTTGAAATTCTTTTTTCTTTTCTCTGCTCCTGTGAATTTTCCATACCATTTCCTATTGGCTTGTAAGGGATTGTTATTAATGTCAACTGTATTACACCTGTTAACTCCCTGCCTGTAGTTTGTCCTGTACAGTGAGTAATAAAAAAAATAGTTTGCATATTTAATATTATTTTTATGTGAATGTACAAGAGCAAAAAGCATGGATTGAATCTTGTGTATGTTGCTTACTATCTTATGTGAATTTCTGTAATGAAAGTTTTAATAGTTAGCATGTTTTCTAATGTGGAAAAATTAATCCCTTACTTGTTCATCTGCTGACCCCAGGGAGAAGTATTTGCCTACTAATTCTACCCTTAAATGCAGGCTTGACAGGCTGAGAAATACAGAAACCTGTTCTGACAAGTGAGCTAAGGGAGTGTTACTAGAAATACATTTTTGCACTCTTTCTAGAGTTTATCAAGAGCAGAGGACAGAATTTGGATACATTTTATATGTCCTGAAAGCTATATTTGTGCTTGTGATATCACCTGGTGGATTGTGTGCAATTCTGCCTCATGGCAGGGAGGTTTGTCCCAGATGAAACCCTGGCACTCACTGAGGAGATGTGGATTACTCTGACTGGTGTATGGAACAGAATGTTTGCTGGGCTGAGTTTATGTGAAGAGACTGAGAGTGATCTTCCTTTGTTACCCCAGACCAAGTCTTGATTTCACCTTTTCCCTTAGGCAAGAGGGAGCAGCCCTGATCCAGAGTTGTGATTGCACTTGGGGATGTTTTAAATGGGGAAAATGGCACTTATGTTTCATTTCTACTTGTGTTTTGCAAGGTGGGATGGTGTTGTGGGACACTGCCACTATCTGCACTCTGTGTTGTTCCAGGGAGCAGCTCTTTATGTTTCCCTCTGGGAATTGGGTGATTAGAAATTCTGGCATTAAAATCTGCTCTTTTGGTATGTCTATGGCCACTTTTTGCCTTTGTTTTAAGGATATTGATGCCTGTACAAAGTATCATAATATAGATCATTATGTCAGGTTTCTGCAGCGCTGAGTCCCACTTTAAATGTTTGTGTTCAACAATAGCTTAGCCACCAGATACTAATTTTTACCCTTTTATTAGACCAGTGGTATTAGCCAAATTTTAAAATGTGGAATACTCAGAATTTGCATGGATGCAATGAATTTGAGGTATCAGAGGTAATTTGGATGCAAGTGCTGCACGTGTGAAATGAGCACAAGCCCAGAGAAACCCAGGGATAAAACGGAGGTGTTGGTGGAGCCACAGCAATCACAAAGCTGCTTCAATTTTCCTGTCTGACTGCTCATTAGCCAAGTAGGGGTGCTTGTTGATGGTACCCCAGCTCCTATTGTGTACCAGGCTTTCCACCCAGTTCTAGCTGGTCCTGGGGAATTTCCTGAACCGGTGATGAACTGGTTACTTGGGAGACTCATCAGCTGCTTATTGTGAAACTTTAAATTCATGTTGCTTCTGATAACTCTGATATAAAACAACTACAGTGATAGAAATACTATGGTAACATATTAATCTCAGTCATTAATTTTTTAAAAGAGTAATCTAGATGGTTTTCATTACTTTTTAGAAATAGCAATAATAGTATGAAGGATTTTTTTTTTAATGCTGGCTGTGCTACTTGAAGTAGGGATAGACAAAAATAATATTCAAGCCAATTTATGTTTGCCTAGACTGCAGAAAACATTGTGTCCTAGTTTGCAAATATGCTTCTGCACTGAGGATTAAGATATCACAGTTTGACAGTCAGCAATTGAAGTATTCTTCCATACTGATTTTGAATCACATATTACTAATTTTCTATATAACATATTAATGACATATTTGGTATTTATTACTCCTATGAATATGAGCCAAATCTATCTGGCATTGCTCATGAATAGTACTGTTAATTCAATTTTATAAGTGGAACCGACAGATCTGTTGTTTTTTATAATTTTGCTATTGTTTACATCTTTTCAGGATTTGTCCTTGAAATAAAATTATTCTACCATAAAGCAAATGGTAACTTTTTTTTTTCAGTTTCCAGCTTGTTGTCTGAAAATGAAGCTGTGACTTTCAGGTTTCGAATACCAATAGAAATCTCAGCAGTAAAGAAAGACAGAATCTAGCAGCTTTTTTTGCTGCTTTGTTAACAAGGAAGAAGATAATTTAGTGCATATTTCATCATTTCTATAGATGTGGTGCTCAGGGGTGTGGTTTGGTGGTGGATTTGGCAGTGCTTGGTTTGTGGTTGCACCCTGATGATGTTAGATGTCTTTTCAACCTAAGAGATTCTGATTCACTGTTGTCAGTCAAATAGCTTGTTACACAGAAGACCCAGCAAGAGCAAATTACTGCAGTGAGGTGATTCCTTGTTACTGCTCACCTGACTTCAAGAGATTTCTGATCCTCTGCTTTTCTTCCCACGCTGAAAGCATGTATTTGCATGAGGATCATAGCTGTCACAAAGCTGCAGCTCTGCTGTACGACACTGCTCATTTATTACTTAACAGTAGCAGTTGCCATAAATCAGTTCTAGTGCTGATTTTATCAAGAGTACAGGATGTTCCTGGCAATGCTTATTCTCAGATTCTAGCTGCAGTCTAGCTCTCTACCAAAGTAGCTTGTTTTCCATGTTCTATTAGTAGTCATATGCACTAAACCTTTGTAGGTTCATATCTCACTGAATTTTGTACTTCTGCAAATTAGTCTTAAGAAGTTGCAGACTTCTTAACTAGAGTGTACTTCTAGTCTCAGATTAAAAAAAAAAATAGAACATTTTTAAAGAAAAAAGAGGAGAGGACAGTGAGAGAGAAGAGAAAGCAAAGAGAAGATAAAGTGAAGGAGTTCCTTGCTGTTCTTCAGCGATTCACTAAAAGTAATTCCTGTAGCTGTACCCCCTGCAGTTCCATCCTCTGGTGCTTTGTAGTACCCGAGCCCATCTCTCTCTTCCATCTCTCCTGTACTTCTCCTTGGGTTTAATTTCCTTGCTTTGTGAAGGAGTAAATAGGCTTTACTGTACTATATCTTTACACTTTGTGTAAGCAAATAGATCTCAGGTGAAAACTGTGATGTATTGTTTGTGTTTCATTGCTATAACAAGTTTAGTATTACTATCTAATAGGTATCTCTATTGCTGAATTTAATTTTCTGTGTCAGTGGCCCATTTCATTTGTTTGGATCAGAGCTGTAGTGTTGTTTTCTCTTTAATTAGAATCCAATGTCTGCTATAATGTATTTTTTTCCAAAATTCAAAGAGCTTGAGGACCCTCTGCAGTGATGCTCTTTGCTGTTAGATAGAATACTGTAGCTTATCTTGCAAATATATTATAGAATTGAACTTCATTTAGACAATGTTCAAGGAATCACTGAGCTGTTCTGCTGGATAATCAGTTTTTCAGTTGACTGGCAGCTTGGCCTCTCTCAGCTCTCACAAAGGACTTTTGGTTCCTTTCAGAAATCTAAAATACATTAGCAGAAAAAGCAGCTATGTATTGCTAGAGAGACTTTGTTTCACAAGAGTTTGTTTATTTGAGATTTGCATTTAAATAAGCAAATAGGATATAGGATTTTTAAAATACAGCACTTGAGCTATGAACATTGAATATACATTTAAGATGCTCTGTGAATTCTGTAAATTTTTTGAGTGAAAAAAATAATAGTAAGGCTTCAAAAATATATGTAGCCATCTACACTGTAAGGTTATGAAGAAAATGAATCAGTAACAGTATTGAAAGGGAAGACAGAGGCAGGAAGAATAAAATGAAGAAGCTGGGACAGATTAAGTAGTTGTGTATCTCAATCAACCTAACCAAGTGGAAAGAGTTAACAAAGGAGCAAGGGTCAAGTCTGTGATTGTATATTCACATTAGGCAGGTTTCATTTGTTTTCTTTTTCCTACAGCAAAGATTTCACATTTAGTATTCTAGCTTTCTGGCCTGAGATAGATCTGCAGATGAAGACTTATGAAATGGCAAAGTAGTTTTTCCTAACACTGGAGCAAAAGACTTTTATCAGCTTTATTCAGCTTTATCTGTACTGCTTTCTGTGTGCCTTTTTTTGTATTTTTTTTTTTTTATCCGGTAGATACCATTCCCGCTTCCAATAGTCCCTGTTTCTCTACATCAGATTATATCTTTGGAGTTTTTTAAAAAGTGAACGTTGCAACAGTAAATGAAGAAATCTCAATCTGAATGTGCTGAATGTGTTTGTGTGTAAATGAATGTTCCTATGGCAGAACTATAATTTTTTTTTGTGTGGCAGTAAGTGATATACATGAAAATATCTGGATAATCTCATAAAATTTGTTTTCTCAGGGCAAAAAAAATTGGTGTTTTGGACTTGATATTTTTATTTTTCTCCAGATACCCCATCACAAAGGGTGCAGTTTATTCTTGGAACAGAAGATGATGATGAGGAACACATTCCTCATGATCTCTTTACTGAACTTGATGAAATCTGTTGGCGTGAAGGAGAGGATGCAGAGTGGAGAGAGACAGCAAGGTGAGTGTTTCCTTAACTTATGAATTATCTGTAGATATTGGTTGCTGGTGTATTGAGGAATAATTTCAAAGCTGTAGCAAGCTCAGGGACAGATTTTGGAGATAAAGTTTAAACAAAACCGTAATTTTAATCCTTAGTCTGCTAGTATTATAACAGCATTTGTCATTGCCCAGAGCCAAACCTTTTCATCTGGATTTATGAATATAGGTCAGAATGAATACCAATGGAAAAAATTATTGTAAATATACCATATATGTGAATTAAAAATCATTGGGTCAATTAATATTTTATCTTCTAATTTAAAGAATCTTTCAAACTTCATATTTTATTTGAATCCTCAAGAAACTGATAAGGGTACCATTAAAAAAGATTAAAGTGAGGAATGAGATTACTTTTGCAGCAATAAAACTTTAACAGATTCTAAGTCTCCATGAGCAGTTTATTTTGAGAATGAATATTCAGTCCTGCATTATTTTATTTCTGCAAAATTAGTGGAAAGACTTTTAGATTGCATTTCTGCTGTGAAAAGAAAAGTAATACTGGTACAGAACTTTTCTTTTAATTGTATATTTTTTTCCTTGACATTTAAATGGGAGATGATTTGCTTAGTTTTATTAAGAATTTACATTTTACAGCAATCTTTGCTTTATTTTTCATCTCGAAACCTTAGTTCTTCCTCTCCCTGCCAGTTGTTGACAGTGTTCCTCAATGTTGCCCAAAAGTCTGTGGAAGATATATTTGGTAGAATATAAATTGCAAAATTTCTGGAAGGATTTTGTGGGCAACTGTGTACGTGGGCTATCTGACATGAATATGACTGGTAGTTTTCTTTCTAATTTTACTGCAAATTTCTGCTTTCCCAGAGGGCCAAAAAAATTTTTATGACCTTCCCTTCTAGTATCAGTTCATAGGCAGCATAGACAGATGCTAAATACAGATTTTTATGTGTTGAAAATTCTCTTATGGGGATTATGCTACAAAAGGAATGCAGTAGTGTTCCTAAATAATCTTATTAATATTCAGAGAGAGAAAAGCTAATCAAGGTAATCATCTGCAATGTTCTCGTACTGATTAGGACCACATAGAACCCCTCTAGCAGGGGTATCAACTTCTGTTGAAATTAAAAGGTAAAAGTCACTGTGTGTTACGTTATTTTTAAGCAGGGAAATAGCAACTTTTTTAGTTCAACTTAAAAAAAATCCCTTTTCAAATTATCAAAGAATTGTGTTTCTTAAAATTATAACAATTTCTGTTAGCAAGTGGTTCTAATGAAGATAGGATTTTCAAAAGGAGTAGGTGAAATAAATTTCTGTTTCGGTTGAGCTGTCTATATGTACAGCCTTACCAATTGTTATTTGTGAAATGAAGAATTAAAAATGTTTAACAGAAACAAGATAAGATTGTTGAAAAAGGGCAGGAGAAAAACAGCCAAGAAAACGACATTTTTGGAGCTCAGAAAATACAAGAGTGACATAATAGCTAATAGTAAAATTTTCTTTAGCTTTAGCAATAAGATGGAAATAAAGGAAGAGTGGGGCTGTTGTGTGGAAAGAACTGATCAAGATAAATGGTCTTTTTCAGTTTGGATCCCAAAATTTCAGACTGCATTTTATATGAGGTGACTGGTTAGAAAAGGAGGAGATGGCAAGGGAAATACCAAATTCAAAATGAAGATGAGACTCATAGTGCTTTTCTGTGGCAATAAGAGGGTGCAATAATTTCCATCCCAGAAAGGTGAAAGAACATGTATTTAATGGGCAGGGCAATTCCTGTCTTTCTGTGAGTCTGCCATGTGTGTTCTACTAATCCAAACAGCAATACTATTAAAGAAAGGATAAAAATGGTTGGGGCAAACAGAGCCCTTGTAGTCCAATTTTAGAGCCATAAAATGCTTGAAGGAAAGAAAAATTAGAGACTTGGAGATAAGTGGAAAATTGGATCAAATGCAATACAGTGGTATATCATGTCAGACTAAGTTGATAATGCTCTTTAATCAGATAATTGATTTTTGTTTTTCTGTCAAAGGAAAAAACAGTGGATCTAAATTTTTTTAAGTGAAGCATTTTATATGGTACAGCAGTGGGAATGTATTACTTAAACTGCATTCTAGTGTAAAAATTCTATTAGCAGGTCAGGAACTTTGAAGAGGTGCAGCAGGTCATGCTGAGAGATTATATACTATTAGTGTGAAAGGTAGGGACAGCTAACTTCTGAAGAATTAGGCTTAGTAAATAGATTTATTATTGAATTAAAAAATAAGATTATCATAAGGAAAC
Organism: Acridotheres tristis; assembly: GCA_037013685.1. Taxonomy (NCBI): domain Eukaryota; kingdom Metazoa; phylum Chordata; class Aves; order Passeriformes; family Sturnidae; genus Acridotheres; species Acridotheres tristis. The sequence continues at coordinate 21,008,271 of CM072894.1, read as the reverse complement.
TTGCTGATAATAAGAAATTAGGAGGTATTTTACTCCTCTAGAAATAGATAAAGATATCATACACAAAGAATCAGGTGGCTTTGAGTAGAATAATAGAAATGGGGTGGTGTTTAATATGCAAGATTATGTGCTTAGAAACGAATACAGTGGATCACTTTAAATAACTGTGGTTGATTCAGGACTTCAAAATTACTGATTTTGACCAAACATGGTATGGAGAAGATACAACCTGAATTTGTTGCTGTTCCTGCCTTAATATATGTTTTTCATCTGTGTGTGAAATGTCACTTGGAAATATTTGTAAATCTTACTGTTTGACTTTGGATGTAGTTCCAGGTAGAGATTAGTTATGTTCAATGAGGGTGATAACACTGAGTGGTCATGTATTCATTTCACCAAGCTCTGCACTTGGTGCACCTGGACTGAAGTGTTGGGTTGACTCTGGTGAAATACTTCTGTATCTTGGTATTTTCAGTTTGATTGAAAGTGCACTGGACTTTTCTGTTCCAGGATCTGATTTAGACTGTCCCATACATGGAATTAATTAGAGAGCAGAATTGAATTAATAGCTTGGTTATGTTGATATAGGGATAAAATTAATTGTTTTTCTCCATCACTTGATTTCAAGCCAGAAGAAGCACATATGCTTTAAAATCAATAGCCATTCTTAAAATAGTTTTTGTATGTGGCCCAGCTGAACAGTCATGCATTCTCTATGGAGACAATGTATAGTTTCTGTTTTGAAAAAAAATTTCTGGTAAGTTTGTGGAGAAATATGCTGAAGTGTAACAGTTGAATTTATTTTATACAGCCAGATAGTGTAGCTGCAAGTTGTAGGTGTTGGGAAAGCAATTTATGTGTCATGGCTGGAAAGTAGTGCCTGATTTGTAGCAAGTTTTACCCAGACTTTTACGACTCATTTATCTGCTAATATCAATCAAAAATATCTGGAGAATATCACTATCTTTGTGTAGCAAAAAAAAAAATTGTGCAATAAGGAATCAGGAGGAAAGTGCTTAAGCTTAAATTTTATTGTGCAGGTAGGAAAATAAACTGGTGTCCGTAGTTTAGAAAGTACATTGGTAATAGTGATTAGAAAATGGATGGGTTAGGGAAAGTTAGGAATTGTAATGCATTTTTCCTGGACCAAAATTTTCTTCCAAAGAAACTGGGCCACAAGAGACAGGTTTCTCACTCCTGCTTTGTTCCTGATGTGCTGGTGTTCTTTGGCTGGTTTTCAAATCGGTGTGGGCAGGCACAAGCTCATGCGGAAATTGATACAAATGGAAAGATTACATTAAATCCATCAAATCCATGTTGAGCAGGTTGTGAGTACATGCTCCATCTCTCTGCTGCAAACATACCACACTACAAAACAGATAAAGGACAAGTCACCTATTTCATATTGTGCAGAAAATGCAGTAACTGTCTAAAATGAAGAGCATGTGCACTCTTTTAATAATGCCTGAGAAAGTGACGAAGATGGCTTTAGGAGCTAGGCTGTACACATAAGGTGTATTTACACACACTAGCCTGAGTAATGTTTTTCGCATAGTAACATGAAACTCTCGTTGGCACACTTTTTTTTCTAGCAAGCATTCTATCAGAGGAACTAAACTGTGTGATCAAGAGACCTACCAGGCTGTACCAGTAAAAGAAAGCCATAAGGATGAAAGTGCTCTTCTGTGCAATCAGACATAACTAAGACAGCTCCAGATCACATGGGATGCATGTGACATGAGCTCAGTAGGGGTCAATGATGTTTCCCATGAAATTATGAAAGGCTTTTATCGGCCAATCATATCAGTTAACCATAAGGGGTTAAACTGCAAAAGTAAATATATTTACATTTGTCTTTGAGAAACTAAAAGGAGTACAAAATTGGCAATTTGAATTTGGATTTCGAAGCCATTTCTGTCATGGTGTCTTGCACATGAATTCAGAGGATTGATCAAATGGTATTGCAAATTTTAAAACCACTGAACACTTAGAATTGAAAGACTCTGCATAAGATTAGAGTTGTTTAATGTTTTCTGCTACTGTTTTTCATTTGATATGTTAAATAAGGATTATCTGACATAACAGGAATATTTCTGAAAAGATAAAAGGTGATAAACAGTAACACAATGTTCCCTTGATGAAATTAGCAAACTTACAATACGCTTATTAAAATCAAAATAGAAATTTATTCCAAACATAGAATGCTCTCAGCTGGATATGATTTAATTCCATGTCCTGGCCTGTTGGCTCATTGAGTAACAATGCATGATAATGTGTTTAAACTCCTAAGTTACAGCAACAGTAGGGAATGGGGTGCAACCCATACAATTATACTATTCCAGTTCATGGAAACCCAGATGATCACAATGGCAAATAAAATTATTTGAGCAGTAGCAATAGTTTCCTATGGATTTTTAAGCACAATGCATAAGCTTTAATGCCTGACACTATAAACTCTAATTAAAGCTGTTTTCATGATTTAGATTTCTGTGTCCCTAGTATGTTTCATGATTTAGACTTCTCTGTGTCCCTAGTATGTTACAAGCTCTGATAATAAGCCTGCCTCTGTGCAGTCACCTGTCTTAGACTTTTAGGAACATGCTTGTCTTTCATAGGTCTTTTAAAATCTGTTTGCAACTGGTCAGTAGATTTAAATTAGGAATTATCAAGGGCAGACTGCAGCAGCATAATCAGATAAGCAGTGTTGAAGAATGACTTACATGAACAGAAGGTAATGCCAGTATGAGGTTTCTGATGATATTTAGTAAGACTGTGCTTGGATCATTGTTTTTAGAATATATGGAGCATGATTTTTAATCTCTTTTTTTGAGCACTCAGTTGAGTCAAGTGACACAGGTTTGTGCTGTGGCTGCAGCTGTTCGAACCTTGCCAAGCTGGCAGTGTGCAGGGCTCCATCCACACAGCAACATTCCTGTGTGACTTCTCAGATTTTTGTTTGCTCATTTAATATTCTTTTAAGTGCAGTATTTATTAGTAGAGAGTTCAGTCTCAAGTAAGTTTGTCTGGCTGGATGGTAACAAAATACTTGATCCTTTCATGCCAGTTTCACATATCCTTTTACTTTACTGAAGTTTCTCCAAACTCCTTTTTGTATAACTTGTTATTCAATCACAGAAATATCATTGTATGCCAATGAATTAGTCAAAGTTCTTGCAGTGTACAAAGATAATTGCTTAATATATTTATCTCTTTATCTCTGTGGTCAGAACTTAGGCTCAAATTGGTATAATGCAGAATTACAGAATGCAGAAGTAGGTAATGGAAGTTTCTCTCATATTTCCTAAAAAGGAAGAATAGAGTGAAATCTAAAAACATGTTTAACATCTTTGCGTGTTTCATCATCCATAGAAGTAATTAATTTTTCATTTCTTATGCACAGTGCAGTCATTAAATTGATTGTTTATATAGGTGGTTGAAGTTTGAAGAAGATGTAGAGGATGGTGGAGAGAGGTGGAGCAAACCCTATGTTGCCACACTGTCACTTCATAGCTTGTTTGAGCTGAGGAGCTGCATCCTGAATGGCACAGTTCTTTTGGACATGAGAGCTAATTCCATAGAAGAAATTGCAGGTATGTATTGATGTTTCATTTACTGGTTATGAAAATTATTTAATAAAAATTAAATGCTTAACAAGAAAGTTATTGCATAGTAATCAGTTCAGTTTAGAAACTCCTAAGAAATGTTTTTCTCAATGTGGAAAAGACACTCATGTCTAGCACAGTTAGTAAATATTCTATTTATATTTTTAATGTGGAATCTGCTGCTTTAAGAATCAATTTTTGAATAAAGAAGAAAATTAAAATGGAGGAAAGAGGACAGTTTGGTTAGATTTAATTAGAGCTGGCATGTTCTCTGCTCCTGCCATGCTGCCTCACATGAATGAGGCGTGTGCTAATTTTCACAAACTTAAACTATTGCTATACTAATTGCAGGCAATCTATCTTACCCCCCCCAAATATAGGGAAGTATTTATTGCAATTAAGTTACATGAAAACAGATATGTCTCTGAGTTGAGAATGAAATCAGGAGTAATGATACAATGTAAGTTTTTAAAAGAAATTTTAGGTACATTAACTTCTTAAGATAAAGTTGAGTGCAATTTTTCCCAGTAAAAGTTTTTTTGTCAGTTGCAATTCTAGAACTTGTGTGAGCTTTTGAGCAAGACAGAACATAATGGATGAGTCTTCCCTCCCAAAAGTACAAGTGAGATGGAGACTAAATGTAATTTCCTGCTTTCCTGGTGTGTTTTCCTTAAAGACTGTAACTAGTTTAGGAAAAATACAAAAGACAAAGCAATAAAATTTTCTGACACTCAAGATTATCAAGAAAGCTGCTTTATGTATATAAATAGATAGATAATAGATACATAAATCTATGTAAGTCCCATATAAGATTTGTTTTACTCATTTAAATTATAGAGGAGATATTGCTTGGTGGGCTATATTTAACAGTGGAATTAAAATTGGCTCAGATACTGGTAGCTGCTTTTTGTATTTACTTTTCCCAAATTGTTTATGTGAAAGTGACGCAAGATATTATTAATACAAATTTGCAGAAACTTGTGTGGGTTTCTACTCTGTCCTGAGATCTGATTCTCCCATGACTCATAGTCTGAATCAGAGCTTCAGAATTTGTCTTGATAATGATAAAACATAAACATGAAGAATAAAAAGTCAGATTAATGCAAAAAACTCCCAACTTCACAGAACATTGTGGGATTTTTCTGTTTTTGGAAGAAATTGTATATTTTCCAATATAGTGAGGCCCCAATTAATTAAGGTTTATAATCTCTTAATCCTTAGTTGTAGTGATTTTGTTTTAGTTAATGTGGCCAAGGATTTGAGCATTCATAACACTAATGTTGAAACTCAGCACAGATGTAAGTTGTTCTTCAGCAGAGAATTTGGGGAGTTACCCTCATGCTATTGTAAGTCAGCCCTCGTTGTGGCTTATCCTGGTTTGTTGATTAGGAAAACCTATTTCTTCTGAGAAGAGGCTTTAGGATGACTTTCATTAATTGGCATGCCCCATTTTAATTTAAAAAGTACCTGTTGTTGTGGCAGATTTGGATGCCTTTTATTTGTTTTATTATTTGCTTGAAGTGGTAGGCATCCCTTTCTGATAAGGTGACCTGACACATGATAAGGTTTGCATGGGTTGCACTTGGTATTTGAGAGAAGATTATATTTTTATTCCTCTGTGGATCCAATAAGCAATGAACTATTCTATTTTTAAAAAGCTTTGCAGCAGGTGCTTCAGGTAAGTGAATCATTCTGTAAATTACTCACATTCTGTCAGGTTTTTTTGAAGAGATTTACTTTTTTCCAATTTTCTCAAGAAATAAAGTTGCTGCTCTAGTTGCATTTCTCTGCTGATATTATTTGTACTATAGCAGTGCTGTTTTAACTTTTCTTCAATCAGGTTTCTTTGTATTTTGTTACTTTACTGCTATGGGTGTAATTCCTGGTCTCCAGTGATTAGAGAATATTACAAATATTACAGTAGGCAGCACTGTGAGAAGGGAAGCTGACAGTAGGGATAACAAGCACACCACCCAGGCCTATGTGCTGGGAATCTTAGAAATATGATGAGTAAAAAGAACTGTCTGTCATATCATTTGAAACGAAAAGTGACTGCTGGACCTGAAGATTAGGCAGAACTGGTACCTCTCAGGAAATCCTTTATTGTCTGTTCCAGTCAGTTGTTATTCCCTGTTAGTAGTTATAATCCTACTTATCTTGTGGTTTATAATGCAAATGTTGTTTTCAAGAGGAACTGTTATGTATTCCAGTTGTATGTGGCAGCCCTGACACTAGAATTTAAGGAAATGGTTGCTCTCACCTGTTGGCTTCAAATTTTTTCAAGACTGAGCTCTTTTTACTTGGCTTGCAAGCCATCCTCATGCCAGGCTTGTCCAGCAGTCCTCTTCATCACTTTTGGTTTTGTTTCCATGTCACTGTTCTTTAGGAGAGTTTGTGGAAACAAGTTATGCCCTATAGTTTTAAGGGGTACTCCTGAAAGAAATTAGATTCTTCTGCTTCTGTTTTATAGTTTAAGGTTTTGGGGTTTTTATGTAATCTTTTGATAGTTTTACTGTATTGCTGTAATGCATCATCTTTTGAGAGCAAATACATTGTTTGTGCACATGTACTTTCTTCCTACTTGCCTTAATGCTTTGTTAGTGAGAAATGTGTGTTGTGTATTTATTGGTAATGTCTTTCTATCTGGGCTATATTCCAATATCAAATTACATTGCTATTAATGCAGTGCCAGTCTTCATATCATTGAAAGAGGTATACTTAAAATTTATTACTAAATTGAGACTAAGAATTCCTATTTGTTTTAGTCAAGGCTTTTAATCTATAAACACTTACTCACTAAGGCATTAAACTCTTAGCACTTAGCCCTTGAGAATTTCTATTATTAAAGTCTGTATTTTAAAACATTAATGGGCTTGTGGTAAAATCTACAGATGAAAGCCACCTTTTGTAATGCTTGCATGATTTCCAGAACATTTTGTATTTTATCCCTGGAAACACTGACAGTTCTGCATAAAAATATTTTGGTACAGTTTATGTGGTGAGAATTTTAAAATCATCCTCTATTCCAACTGTCCATTCGCTATTAGGTCTTTTTCATTCCAACTGTCTTATTAGAAAATTACTTCATCTACAAGATTGTATATTTGTTTGGACAGGCACACAATTTTCCTTGTTGCAAAAGAGCTTATTCATACCTATGATGCTGAATTAACAGACAGCATCTTATTATAATAGAGACTACTTCTGAGATGAATTTCCAACACTGTCATCATACATGAGAACAGCATGTTTGTTCCTGAAATTTCTCAGATTGTTCTTAATTTTTGTAAGATAGATTTTGCTTCTCCTGAAAAGAACTCAGTTCCTCTGCTGAACTTTATCCTGCTTAAAAATGCAATTTTTATTACACACATTTTAGGGGAGTTATTACTATTTCTAATACATGACGTTATTTTTTCATATGTCTTTGCAGTGACTCTTGTATCAGTAAGTTAGCACTCCATGCATAAGGAATTCCTTTGAACATTATGTAGTAATATTTTATCGATCACTTCTGTATAGAACATATGCTAAAAGGAAGTCTGAAAATTCTATGTAATCAAAACAGTTTATTTTGGAACTTGTCTCTTGAGGATGTATTTGCCAGAATCTGGCTGTACCATTAGAGAGCAGCTTCACTGTGTTGTTCAAGTTGGCAGATGAAAATGTTCTCTTTTGATATTTTCATTTAGTTCCTTTGAAACCATGTAGATTCTCAGATTACCATCTGGTTTTTTGATTAAAACCATTGAATGAACCCAAAAGGTTCCTCTATTTAACATATGATGCCATTTTCTGTTGTTTGGTTCAAAAACTATTCAGTCCAGCCTTTAATGGCAATACTTTCTTTGCAGCATGAGCCACAGAACTTGCATATTCTTGTAGTTGTGCAGAGTGTTCTGTGAACAAATGTCAAACCTTGTCAAATACAAACTGTGGCCTCTGCTGCACAGTGGAGCTTTGGTGACTTGCACATATTTGAAATATTCCCATTAATTTCAAATAGTTTAATTGTAATAATGGTTTATTTTTAAAATTAAATTTTAAATCTACCCTTCCTTTCCAATCCCAAGATCTGACTGTTTTTTCCCAAGCAGTTTTTGTATGTTCCCCACGACTGAATTTTCAATCTGTGTAACAGCTTAATCTTGTGATTGAGGTCACCGGACTCTGTGCTCAGCAACTCAGGGCATTACATCCCAAGTGTGCAATTTTATTGATTTCATTAATATCATGTTAAGCTTTCAATCTGAACAAGTCTTCTTTTACCTTTGTTTGCTCTAAGCTGTTTTACTCCATAATAATGACATATTTTAACTGGCTCAAGTTGAGATTTTATTTCACTGGAGCCTTTTGTTTCATCTGCAGCACTCACATTGTGTTATGTTTCTGACAGTGCTTTTATGGTACATTTAACTTTTATTACATACACTGTAATAAAGCATGGGATTGCCTGTGAGTAATCTGCTTCTCTGTTTGACCCTACACCTGTCTTTTGTTCAGCTTTCACCTTCTCACCCAGGTTCCTACATTTGTTTGCTTTATTCTCAGCTTAGCATGTGGTAATAACCTCTATGGAGAAACTGTCAGGTTTTGTTCCTTTTGTCTGTGAGTAAATTGTAGATCTGTACCAACTTCTAAGTAGCACTGTCTTTTTTTGTGGTTGTTTTGTGTTTTCCCATGTTAACCACAACTGTAGGAATCATTTTAGACTGCACAAGTCAATCTCAGCTTGCAAAATTTAATTTTTATGAGGCATCCACTGTGCCTGCAATTCTGAACTGCAAGCTGGGAATTTTGGCCTTGTCTTTGCAGTTTACAGTTTTGTGAAATACTTACTCTTGTTTCTCAGTAAAATTACATACTGTTATTTTTAAAAGCAGATGTTTGTCATTCTTTCTTTCCTTTTCAAATATGTTAACTGAATAATTGAACCAAATAATTTCAGGTAAAGCTGGGAATAGAATCTGTGTCTTAGAACACTGGAATGCTCTGCCCTCTTGGATGAGCTGCTAAATCTGCTGGCTTAGCTAGTTTATAACCAGTATTGTAAATAATGTAAATGGGTCTTGGTTCACAAGTGCAGCCCAGGAATCCTAATTTTTGGGTTTGTATTGCTCCTCCTCCCTGACTTACTGTGTGTTTCTTTAGAGATGTGTTAAGATAGAGGACAGTGTTCCAGCTGATTGTCTTCCATAAAGCAATGCATTAGGGTTGCTTGGTTTTTTCTTCCCTGTCTTTAAGGGCAACGATCTCAAACCAGAAAAGCTTTGGCTTTTAAATTAGGTTTTGTAGTCAGCTATCATTGCAATTGTGATGCACACAAAAGCCTATGTGTTTTATATTTCTGGTATATACTGAATTCAGTTCTGCTATAAACTGTCAGTGCCAACCTACATCAAGAGAATACGAGCCCAGCAATTTCTTTTTGGACTTCACAGGTATTTTGGTACAAATGCAGAATGTTTTCTATAAATTTATTCTATGTTTCACCTGAACATTCTGTGTATTATTGCACATGAGGTGATGAGCACATTGTGAACCTGGTGCAGTGGGGAGTGAGCTGCTGCCACACTTGAGAGCATCCTTATTGTCCATTTACCTGGACCTGTGGAGGCTCCCCATGGGTCTGGCCAAGTGTCTCTGTGCAAAGCTGCAGTGGAAGCAGCCAGCCTGCTTTTGCATCCTTGCCTACTCTAGAGCTGGGACAGATGGAATTTTCTTTGCTGGGCCACACATGAGCCATGCTGCATTTGAACTGATACAAATTGTCTGCACCCCAGTGCTGTAATTCACAGCCTGCGTAAATTGTTCACAGGTGGCGATGAGTTATAGCTCAGTTACTGTAATAACTTGTTAAAGTACTCACATTACTCACATTTACTCACAAAATTAATTTTATACAGATGATGTATTGTAACTGAGTCTGAATGGAGAAAACATTCTTGAAATTATGTAAAACTCAAAGTTTCTTTCAATTATTTTAAATGACCAGGTCAGGGAGAATATCTGTCTTTAACAGCTTGAAAAAATGATTTCATGGTTCCTGTATCAACCAAGATTCTTTACTGAAGAAACATCCTACTTTAGTGTACTTGATGTCAGCAGAAATGTTACAGTGTGAGCATTTACTAGAATGGGTAACACTGTGCTGCTGGATATTCTACAGGTTCCACATCCTTCTGAAAGCTTCATATGACAGTGAAGCATCCTTGAAAAATGGAATGGTAAGCTGTATCTCTGGCTAGAAAGGGGCTGTGCAAAATTTAAAAGGGCATTCAGGAGGAAAATTCTTTAAAACAAAGATTCTTTACTCCTTTATTTCATATGGAGTGTGAAGAAATATCTGCCTGCTCTAGATCCAAAAATGAAGACCAGGGCTTTGAAAATATGAACAGCTTCAACTGATGTGAGCGTGTATACTCTTCTACTCACAGGATTAATTTGAAAATTAAATTTTGAAAATTAAATGTTTAAAATGCACCTCTTGGGCTTTAACCATGCTACTCTGGTTTCCAAGACTACCTTTGCAATTAAGGGTGTTACCGATATTGCAGGGATCTAGGCTTTAAAAAAAAAATTATTTTGAGAAGCTTGGGAAGAAACTGAAAAGGAATCCCATAATGATAGGGGTGGATGGACACAGTCTGTCTTATTCCATCTCACATCTCTGCAGGACTTGAAAAAAGGGTCAAAATACAGCAATCTGCCAGAAATTTGACTGTGTTTAAGCTCCTGCAGCTACTACTGCAACTGGATCTAAGTTAAAAGAATAACAGCTGGAGGGAACTACCAAGGCAAGAAAGCACATCTTCATCTTTCCAAAACTAAGACTGCATCTTTTCTTTACAAGTGGTAGCAGTGTTACAGTAAAAGGGAAGTTGTTTAAAAACCACAAAAAACTCAAGGTAAGCCACTTTCTTCTTTCTGGCAGGAAATAAAAATTGTTAGTCACCACACTGGCAGAAACTCTGTGGCTTCTGTGGCTGCTAACAAGTCTAGCAGAGCATCCTAGGGAAAGGAAAAGGATAGGGCTTTGATTTTCTTTTTCCTGTAATTTTCTCTCCTAAGTGGATAATCTTAAATATTGACCTGGTCCTCAGCAGTTAATATATTTTAATATCTAATGTGGAATATACTGTTATTCCAGTAATGACACCATACAAGTAGAGTTCTGCCTATTTGTAAGCAAGGGGATGACCACAACCCTAAATTTACCTCTCCTAGAGGAATCCTTTTATTCAGCTTTTCCTTTGGATTCATGTACTAAGGGTGTCTAAAGGCAAGATAGTCATATCCTTAGAGTACAGGCATGTCTCAAAAGGCAATAGAGGAGGAAAAGAAATATTTTTCTAGGAGGAGACTGGTTTCCATTTTTCATGTATTGTAAATTCTTGTATCCTTAAAATATTCTACTGAAGACTTTTCTCGAACTTGTGTTACCCTCTCCTTTGACTTTCTGTCATGTATTTTGCTGTTATGCCCCTCTCTCTCTCTCTCTCATTAGGGTGTAGAGTGATTTTAAAAAAAGCCTCTCTCTAGACTGGGAATGCAGAGATAACTGTGCTGATGGTGTTTGAGTTAACCCTGGAGATACAAGTTCCCTTCAGGCTCAACACCCTGGAGACAGAGTTTATACTAGTGTTGTTTGGGTACAATATGGGGCAACATTGCTCCTTGGTATGAGCTGTTTGGTCAGCCCTGCTGTTGGTACTGCACAGGATGCAGTTTCTGGGGGGATCCAGTACAACATTGAAAACATCTGCCTGATTCTTCATTGAAAGCTCTGGGTACATTGCTCGTGGTCATATCTGTTGGCAGCTGCATTTACCTGGATCCCATCCTTGTCTTTCTGTGTGTGTGTCACTGTAGAGGTGTAGACTCTTTGGTAGCCTCTCCATCGCAAGTGAAACATGCAGGTTTCTTTGTTCTGCTCTCAAGAAGGTGTGTGATACATTGGTTTGTTATGTTGATATTGAGAACAGAAAGACTTGTGTATTTTAAATGTATGTATAATGCATAGGTGACTTAGCAATTAAACTCTGCTTTTAACTAGCATAGTTATTTATTGCCTTTTATTTTCTCTCTTCTGTTGCTCTTCGCCGTTATCAAAGATATGACAAATAATATCTCTACTGATTATGCATCTGCTTTTTATTTTTCCTGCTCTGCTTGCTTTTCCATCGAGTTTACTGGCAGACATGAATCCGACTCCAGCACAGAATCGTGAGCTGTCTGGATTTTCAGTACAAGGCGTTTGGACTCAGCTTATTATATCATTATTTTTGTTCAGTACAGTTTCTTCCAGTTGATACAAGGGCAGTGCGTACTTAAATACTGTCATACATGCTTTGATACAGAATGTCTTTCCTTTATTTTTCTGTTAAGCATCATTACTGTTGGTAGCAGTATTTCCCCAAATAATAATAATTTAAAAAAAAATCCCACAAAATTCGCAACAGTTCTTTCCCATTTGAAACACATAATGCATGCCATAGAATAATGGAATCAGAGGGTTGGAAGGGAGCCATAAAGATCATCTAGTTCAAATCTCCCTACTGTAGGCAGGGACACTTTTAAGTAGACCAGGCTGCTCAGAGCCCCATCCAACCTTGCCTGGAACACCTCCAGCGACGTGACATCCACAGTTTCTCTGGGCAACCTGTTCCAGTGCCTCACCACCCTCATAGTAAAGAATTTTTTCCTGGTAATCTAAAACTACTCTCAATTTAAATCCATCCATCCATCCATCCCCTTGTCCTCTCACTAGGTGCCCTTGTAAACAGTCTTGCCCTGTCTTTCCTCTAAGTTCCTTTTAGGTACTGGAAGGCTGCAATTAGGTGACCCCAAAGCCTTCTGTTTTACAGGCTTAACAATCCCAGTTTTCTCAGCCTGGAGTTTGTGTTGTGATGCTGGAGCAGGATGGCTTCATCTGCAAGCTCCTCTTGATCGGCTGACCTGTGGTGTGAGCCACAACTGTGAAGTTCCCTTTGTTGCCTCTGTCTCTGATTTTTACCTCTGCTGTGGCTGTTTTTCAGAGACAGCTACTCATGCTTAATCCCTGTCTGGATGTAGAGGGTGACTCCTCAGCCTCTCCTTCCTTTCCTGTCTCTTATGAACAGCCTGTAGCCATCGATAGCCACACTCCAATTGTTGAATTTTCCACACAAAGTGTCAGTAATGGCACCAAGGTCATAACTTTCTAGCAGCACAGTGGCTTCCAGCTCCTCCTGTTTTTTGTCCATTCTGTGTGCTTTGGTGTAAAAGCACCTCACTGGCTGTGCCAGCTTAACTAGAAGGATGGCTGTGTATGTACAAATAGTGTTGAATATGAATACATGAAACTATATTTTGTGCTAGTGCACTGCAAAAATGGTTGTAATTCCTTAGCAGGGGGATCAGTTTCACTCTCACCACCTCAAAATTATCCTTTTGCAGGAACATGTACATCTGGCAGTAGAAATAGGTTCTATCTGATATCGACAAATAATACAGCAATTTTTCTGTATTGTCTTACCTGAAGTTTCTTTGTACTGCACTGAAGGTATTGTAATTATAGTTCCAAGAAAGAAAGACTGATCTCCTGTGATAAGTACAAAGGAAATAAAAAAATAGTTTCCTTACAGCATGCCAGTCCTTTGTAGGATATAGAATATGGGTTATTTGGAAAAAAAAAGACATCTTATACACATCATAACCCTGGATTTAAGTATGTTATATGTGGGAGTGCTTAAGGACTGATTTCAAAGTCGTTGCATAGGTGACCTTAATTTGTGAACTGCATCATTTTTTGATGATTTTTTTTGTATTAATAGAATCCTTTTCTCCCTGCTCTTCCCCTGACTCTCTCCCCCCAAGAATGAAACACTTCTAGATAAAGCTTACATTTAATTTTGTTGCATTAAAGGAGCTAGTGCATTTCATTTGTAATCCTATAGGGTTCTAATCATTATTACTGCAATTTAAAAGATAAAATGTTTCCTTTTCCCCCTGTTTTATTATGTTTATGTGTATATTTTCAGATATGATTCTGGACCAGCAGGTGGGTTCTGGGCAGCTCAGTGAGGATGTTCGTCACAGAGTGCACGAGGCATTACTGAAACAGCATCACCATCAGAACCAGAAGAAGCTGAGCAACAGGATCCCAATTGTAAGATCCTTTGCTGATATTGGAAAGAAGCAGTCTGAGCCCCATTCCATGGATAAAAATGGTAATGCTTTATTTTGCATTTTGAGCCTTCAGCAGCATCTGCCTGTTTGGTACTGCATGTGCTTTTTACCCGTGGCTTAACAGCGTGATTCTGCTCTGAAAAGCTACCCTGTAAAAATGGTCCTTTTTGCATGAGAGTGGCTCTTCTTATACATTCAGATGTATACCTGCTCAAAGAAATCTGGCTATCTTGCACAACTCAGGGCTGGGCAGAGCTGTTCAAGGGAACTGGCTGAGGTGTTGGAAGCTGTGCTGGTGTGCCACTGGCATGGCACATGATTGCCAATGCAGCTTAGGTACACTTTAGGTGCTCTGTGCTTCCTCAGACTGAGCTTGAGTGTCTTTGCACAGGATTGTTCTGAACTGTGGATGAGCTCCATCAGTGCCAGGAATGTGGTAGGACTATTTTTGACTTCTGTTGACTGTCCAGGACATATTTATTTAAAATGTAATGGAAATAGTTTCTAAGTCTACAACAGTGTATGCATTAGCTGAAGTTCAGCTGCTGCTTCAGATTTTATAGGTGAGTTTGAGGGGTTGAAAAATGAGGCACACATTTCAAGATGACAGTGTTGGGGAGATATCACAAAAGCTGTACTTGTTCTTTCAGAAAATCCTTTTGGGAAAATCAGGGTAACGCAAATGAGAAATGCTTGCAGATTGGTTCTTGAGTAAAATATTGGCATAACTTTTTTTTGTTTTTCTTGCCTTTATAGAAGTCCTTACAAGGTATATTTTTGTTGCAGGTCATCATAATGAAAGATCATTTCTTATTGCCCCTTCCTTATTTGCATGAACAAAGGTCTATGCTATGAAATTTGCAGCCAAATTTTGCAAATATTTTTCAGTTAACTCTTTTTCCAGAAATCTGGATTTCACTGTAGTGAAATCTCAATCCCTTCTGCTGTTACTCTGTTTCAGAGCCTTACTGAGCTCCCCCATCACGTTGGGAAGTGGGAATGAGGAAACAGCCATAGCACAGGGAAGGTCAGGATTGCAAGAGGAATCTGTGTGCTCTGAGGCATGGGACAGAAGGGCAAAGAGCAGTTGTGTGGCTGATCTGGAAAGATGGGGCTGTCAATATAAAGGTTAACTTGATTTCAAGGAAGAAGCCTTTATTTCAATCATTGCCATATAACGTTTTAAGAGCTCTAAATCTAGTTGCTTCCCCGGGGAAGATTCTCAGACCTAAAAGGCAACATGTAATTTCATCTGATGAGGATATTAAATAGAAACCTTAATTGTGTCAAAGTATAATTTTAAGAGTAAGGAAAAAATAGTATTTACTAAGATGTGTCTGATTATACATATGGATGCACAGGAGTAAATGTAAGTAGGGGCCATCCTTTTTAAGGCAACTTTCTTGTTGATTCATACAGATATAGTTTTGCTGATGATTTAAAAAAATATTCAGGAGACATTAGAGAAAGTTAATGATATAATGATCCTGTACTTAATTTCCACAGGATATAAGATGGCAGCTTGCATTCCATTAAGCTTTTTGCACTAGATCTTATGTAATAAATAGGCACTAGTTGCCTTAAGAAGAGCCTTCAGGGCAAGGTTATGAAAGATATGAAATCATCATGAGCTCAATTTTGGTAACTTTCTGTGTCTGTTAGTGGAACTGATGCAGTAATTCACTCCAGAAACATCTTAGTTTTGCCCAAGTTTCTTCTGGCAAACTTCCTAGCTCTTCCTAAATTCCCCCCAAAATAAATTCTCATCAGGTTAGCATCTAAGTCCATATTAAACATACTAATTTTATATACTCAGTAGTTAAGTGATTCTCTTAAGCAGGGAGACATATTCTTATAGTTTTTACTTTGTCTGTCCCTACTTTGCAAGATGAAAATATGCCAAATGCATAGTTCATGTGCTTGTGTAGATATATCTCAGAGTACTCTGGCCTCTGTTAAAAACAATCTTAGTCACTTTTACTGTGTTAATTTAAATTACGTGTATCAATAAACATAATAGAAATTATATATGTGTGTAAAAAGATTCAATAATTTTAGGGATGCTTATGTGAAAGTATATCAGATTTCTATCTAAGTCACAGTGAAAAGTTCTAAGTATTTACTTTTTGGACAGAGATGTTTTTTAATCAATTTGAAGCACTGTTCTTCTACTTGCATCCTTTAAGTGCTAATGTATGTTTGGCAGCCTCCTGCATTGACCTCTTCAAAATCGATGATGGCTCTGTGATTAAACAAAGAGGATTTGTTTATTAGACGTTTTTCTCTTCTCATCCATTGCCCTGTTACATTAAAAAGTCTACATCTTATTTTATTTATTAATTGCATTGAAATTAGTATTAGCTTTAGAAAAGGAAAATCTAGTCTTAAGTTTTTTTGTTTTAAAAGGAACTAGAATTTTTTCCCTTTTCAAGACAACTACAAATAAGCAGCTCAGGGGTCTGAGTGGCAACTATTGCCTCAGTACTCCAGGATTTAAAAAGTGGGAAAAGAGAGAATTCTGGAGAGCTGCCTAGTTTCAGGTACACTAACTGTACCTCTTCTGGCATACTCTTAGTTATATCCTCATCCCGTGTAACTTGCAAGTATATGTGGTGTGTAAATTATGCAGAAATCTGCACTGAAGTGCTCGGCTGGCAGGAACTGTGCTGTTCTTAGAAGCTTGACCAGGGGTAGCAGTGAGGTTTCTGATCATTTTCTCTGCCAGTGCCTCCCAAAGGCTGGAGTTCAGCTACAGTGTTATGCTCACTCAGCTGTATGTTTCTTTTAGATTGCCATGGAATGTCTGTACAAGCTACTCATAGTAACATAAAAATGAGTTGTTAAAATATAAGTTTGAATCATATAAAAGCAACAGCTGAATACGTGTAAAAGAAAGAAAAATTAAGGTATATAAACAACTTATATTATTGTCCAAGACTGTGCTGTAAGACACATCTTGTTTCCTGAGGACAAGCTGGTAAAATGCATTCAAAGCATAATTTTAATCTGCTTATTCCCATTTGTCCACAAACATTGTGTAGAATTTATGAAGGTAAAATGTTTCTAAATTGCCATCAGTACACTGATGTACTCTCCATTTAATAAAAAGAAAGAATCAAAATATTGCTGCTTTCACTTTCTGCATGGTAAGCTTAATTCCTAGAAGGCTCCAGGAAGAGAAACAGATGCTCTCAGGTACTGCTGGTGACCCCTGAGCCCCGTTCACCCCTGTCAGAGACAGGGCTTTCCATAGAGAGCACGTGCCAGGAGCTTTAGGAGATTTGTTCCTGCTGAAATGAGACAGGGGAACTGGGACATTTCTTCTGCACTAAAGGAAGTTCTCTCTTTGGTTAAATTTGGGGTTAGTGTTAGACAGTTGAGCTGGAAACAATCCTTAGCAGTCTGTTGATTGTAAAAAAGATGATTCAGAGCCCTAAGTCCCTGATCTGCGGGTTATGTGGTACAGCTGAGGATTCAAACTCCCTTCTTTGTCCAAGTTCTTGACAATAGCATCTTATCAATGTGTCAATTTTCAGATGTTCGGGAGCAAAGTCTGAAAATGAATACATAAATTAATTCAATATATGGCAGCACCACTGACAGGCCATTGTGATATCTTTGCTGGAAGATAGTTGTACATATGTTCTCCCTCCATTTTTCTTTGTTTATGAAGCTGTCAGACCATCTAATTAATTTGCTTTGTATTTAGTAGTATTATCTTTTGTTTACAATGGCTTTTCTTCACATCCTCTGCAGGGCTAAGATGTCAGGGTGCTATGGATTTACCATGCATTTTTAATGCTGCCATGCTGTGTTTAACTTTCACTTTTCATTAGGCATCAAAACTGTGAGAATTAAAAGCCTGCTTTTGATGTTCCAATAAAAAACGACAGTCAAATTTGGCAAAAGAGCAGGAAAAATGACTTTTTTTTAATAGGCTAATTTGACACCAAATACCCAAAATAGAGGGTGGCAAGTGACTTTAGCATAGATACTGTAAAAGACAGGTAAAAATATGAACTTTTTTCATTGGTAAATCATCTTTAGAAAGTTTGCTTTATAAAGCAACTTAACCAGTTTTTATTGAGGTGAATAGATTTCACACTGATACCTCAGAGCAATGTTTGTTCCTATGACATGGCCTAAAAAGCTGAAGACAACTGCAAATATATGGCACCTCTCTATTTCAGAGGAATGCTAAAATAATTCTATAAGCCTTGCCCCTTTTATAAAAGGGGTTCTGAAATTCAGAGTTTAAGCATGTGTGGCATGAAAAAATAACTGATACTGTGAAAATGTAGTTAGGAAAGAAGTTTTCATCATATAAACATTTAAGAATTTTTGCTGACTATTTAATTTTAGTCTATGGGGTGTGTATATTATATATATATGTGTATGTGTATATAAAATGAAATCTAACAGGTGTTATATGATTAAAGTCCAAGAGGAAGGAACTTGGGAGAGGAGTATGGCAAGCTAAGTAACTTGTATTTTCATGCACCTTGCTGAAGTGTTCTTTATGCACAGTAGCATGATCTTATGCCTGTTTTCTGTACTTATGCCATTTATAAGAGCTGCTTCTCCCTTGACATCAGAGCAGGCACATTATTAGTGTAAAACTTGGGTTACACCACATGCCATGTCTGATTCTGAGAAGTTCTTGAATTCCAAGCAGAGGTTTATTGGTGTTCCAAAGAGCTTGAAGAAAGCAATGACATATTAAATTTGGGATCTTCAGAGTTACTAGCATGAGCTGCTGAAATTATTCATTTTGACATGGTCTTTTCGAAACCTTTTCCCAGTTATTTCAGTTAGTATCATGGGCTGGTTTGGACTTCATTGTTTTGTAGCAGTATGAGCACAAGCAGAGGTATTGGAGTCTATGCTTGTCCTAATTTAGGATAACATCTTTCAGTATCCTGGAAAGTCAAAATTCCCAGTTATGTTATGGTGTAAGTTACCTTCTTCAGTTTCCCAATCCTTTCTAAAGATCAGTTCAAGGATTTATGCCATAACTCAGAGTGAGCTTACAGCAGGTGAATCTCCCATGTCAATACTGTCACGTGGAGAAAGGTGGACATGACCTGGAGCCCCATGACAAGGATGGGGAGGCATTCCCAAGTACATGACCATGCACTTTCATTCTGGGAGTAAATCACAACCAATGCTATTGATATACTCACAGGTTTTCTGAAATATTGGATCTAGATCAGGGGAACTGCTTCAGCTTATCTTGAAGAGAAGGCAAACGCAAAGATAATTAATTCTGCTTTAAAGTAGCTAATGTTCTATTTCTTGCTTTAGATTCTCAAATGTATTAATATTTAAATCAGGTTGTATTTTCCACAGGTTTTTATACTACTAAAATATAACTTGTATTTATGAGCATTTTCATCTGATATTTATTCTTTCTTTCTCTGCATTTCCTTGTACCCATGATAAAATGTGTAATCTGTATGTATAAAACTGTATCATTCATCTTTGTATTTCTTTATTTTGCTCTGTCTTTGTTGTGTCTGTCTCTAACAGGCTCATCTCATCTCTGTATCTTCCTCATCTCCTATCCTTTGGGTTCTGTAAACTCCCTGAAGGTTCAGAGGTAGTATAAATAAATACCTATTCTTGCTTGGGCTTCAGATCATTTCAAATGTAAACATGTCTTCATCTCAATTTCTTGTCAGCATGCAACTTCTTGCTATAGTGATTTTAAGAAACACCTCAGGTCTTTGTCTGCAGCTGTGGCACACTGAAGAGAAGTTTGTGTGGAATTTTTGTTTTGGTGGGGGGACAGTGCCATTTCTTTATAGGTTCATTTTCTTACATAAGTTTATAAAACTGCAAATCACAGAATTTCGTTTATACTGCATGACTTCATGTGAATTATGCTTGAGATATTCAGGCCTAGCATTAGAAAAACAGCTAAAGTGACTTCTTCATCCTCTTAAACTGTATATCATTAGTGAACACTAAATCTCCTTGTGGTTACGATGGTACAATGGCAGTGACATGATTCCCCACTGATTAAAAATGTTCATCAAGAGGCCTAAAGGACACACACAATTCAGCCGGGAGAGATGCTGTCACTACTCTGTTGTATTAGAATTTTATCATACACTTGAGACAATGTACTGTTTTTCAATCTTTGACTTTTAATCTTGACAGTGTTGCTCATTTAGATCTGGAAAATTGATGACTAATTGCAGGGAAAAGTCTGAAGATTGAAGAAGTTTGAAAATTAGGATTTTGGGTTTTTTTGAGTGGGAAGAAATATGTATGGTTTAGAAAAATAAGCAACTATTTTCTGGTTTTGTTTCCTTTGATGTATTGGTGGCATCCGGTTTGTTTCCATTAACTGTGATTTGTCTGACTACATTGTTCCGCGTTTTTGTCATTATTGTTCTAGAGACATCTTGAATTTTGAATAATAACTATAATGCACGTAGTTAAATGTCTTAATTTCTACATTTGAGGGAGCAAGAATATGTTACATGTGACATTAATTTATTTGGGTTAATTTTTTTTAAGATTTGCCAGGACTAACTGGCAAAAATGCCAAACTTCTATTACTGTAGCAAGTGTGGACCTTATTTTGATTTTTAAGTGGCTTGACTTTGCATGAAAGACTGTTTTTTTTTGTGTGAATTCTTACTCTAGTCAAAGCTCTGGCAATTTCACATTATCTGAATAAGACACTTGTTTTTTATATATGCCAGTTTTTAAAAACATAATTTCAAAAGCTGATACTGGCTTTTTATTATATAGAAAAGGTGTTACACCAATTATAGCATAGTTTTATCATGTATTAAGTTTCTTTGTATGTACCCTGGATAATTCAATTATACCACATTGTGCATTTGATACTTAAAACTGTGAATGGCTCTGATGAATTCTTGAAAAATGCAGCTCTTCACGTGCTTTATGTAGGTGGACTGCAGGATAAATTGAGCTTTCAGCTTTATAATGACTCAAAGTATGACATTGTACTCTTGAGGAATAAAATTCTGTATTTACCCCATACAACGTGTAAATAATCATTTTGCGTGGAGTGCTGAAATGGACCTGGTGAGGAGAGTGCAGGAAAGAATGGAATGATGGGGCTTTTGCTGCTCTAATTTTAATTGCTCTAAGGTTTATGCCTTCATCGTTCTTAGCAGCCTAAACCCCGTATCTTCAGCTCAAACAAAAGAAGTAATAAACCATGACAAATATTTAAAGTCTGGCTACAGTTTGGGGTTACTTTGGTGGGGTTTTGTTGCGAAAAGAGATTACCTGTTGTTTCCACCTTGTATCTTTGATTGTTACTCAATATAGTAAAAACCCAAACTTGTTGTTCCATGAAGCAGAAAGCTGTCCAAAGCTGTAGAGCCATTTAAACTAGTCTTTCTTCCTCAAGGTAAAACTTGTGTTCTTTCAGATTACTCCAGCATATGGGTAAATCAAAGTTTGAGGTCTTCTGTTGGCACAGAAAAAGAACATATGCTATTCTTAAAAACTTCACATACTTTCTGGTAGTGGCTTTTTATTCCTTATATGTATATCTTTACATATTTTTCTCCTAAAAGAAAAGTGGGCACAATATTTAAAAGTCCTCTGGATTGTTATGCTGATTGCTTTTGACACCTCCAATTATGGTGTTAAAACTTCAGTATTTAAACAAGTGGTCCATGCTTTGACTCCTTTGTTGGTCAATGTTTTTTTCTCTGGCAGATATCTCTACTCTCATTTTCTTGAATTTTTGAGTCCAGAAAAAAGTGTAAATTCCTAATTAGCAACAGAAAGATAATGAGCTACTATTTCTGTTACTTTCCTGTAACTTCTTTATAATGTAATATGTATATTAGTATGAGTAATTATTACATCTATTTCCCTTTTCATATATCCTAGGGTACAGAGGAGCGTTTAAAAGGAAAAAAATGAAGAGTCAGCAGGTTTTACATTACTAGATTTTAGGGTTTTTGGGAGTAAGATAAGACAGAAATTTTCCCTGAGCACTTGATGCCTTTTCTATTTAAATAAGTGGAAGGGGTTTTTTTTTTGTCACAATTATAAAATCTCCAAAATAGAACAGGAATAAAAATTATATAGTTTTTATATTAATGCTTTTTAATAGCTATAATGTTACAGGATGATTCCTGTGAAAATAATTTAAGGACTGCTAAATAAACAATGCAGAAAAAGAATTGCAGTGTGAAGTAGTGCACTGGAATACTTATTGTAAAGATGATGGTTTAACAATGATGGAACTCTGTTTTTCTTTCAGTTCTAATTAAAACAGAGAAATTGAACGACTGTTTATAAATACCTTGCATATGTAATAATTTCTGGCTTCTGTTTTGCAAAAGTTGCCTCCTGTGACATTTAGGAATTAATAGCCTCTTTTTATATGAATTCCTTTAACTTACATTAATATGAGGATTTCTAAAATCAATCCTTTATTTTTGTCATATGTAAATTCTAATCCTAAATTTATTTTTATTCTGTTTGCTTAGATCAACATGCTTGTCGTATCTGTTTGCCATTCTCTGTTTATTTTACTGTAGAGATGAACAAAAGCCCTGATTTCTATTCTTATTTTGATCTGTCCTTTTCCTGAATCAGAGAGAAAAATGGAAATACTTGCAGTTTAAAGATACATACATTTAATAATAAGATTCCTAGAAATACATTTTTAAACATTCTGTTAATGTACTACCTAATCAAAGTGCTATATCTCTGTCTGTGCTGCCAGGATGCACACACGAGTCTAAAACCTGTTTTGTATCATGGGAGATATGTCTAGTGGAAAATGACATGTTGATTTTCATGAAAACCAGCATTTTCCTTGAGCAAGTGTTTCAACTGGGAATTCATGACCAGACTTAGTCAGGGTTCCTGTATTTCTCAGCTGTGACAGAAAGTGGATACTTCAGCATTTTGGCAGTGGCTGAGGTGCTGTTTCAAGTCTCTGGTCCTGTCCAGGCTGGGTCCTGCTCGGTGTCCTGGCTGTGTCTGAGGATGTGCCTGGGCTGCAGGGCTGGGTCCCTGCAGTGTGAGGGGCCAGGCTGTGGCTTTTGGAATTGCCCAGACAATTTGCCTAGCTTAGGACTTTTCTGACTGTCTTCATCTTCAAATATCATGAACATATGGTCTTTGTTACTGTGCAAGTTTAGGTTGATTTTCACCAGAACCAATGTTTTCACATCATCATTTCTCAGTCATATGAGAGACTTTATTCGCTATGGAAACAAATATATGCTGGGCACGAGATGCTGACTCTGGGCCAGTTGGACTCTGTAGTTATTCCTGGGTATGTGTTAGGGCAGTAAGAAATAGTTGGCTCATATATTTGGTACTTTCTCTTGTACTCCATTGTGGTGTTCAGAGCTGTGTGTGGCTTCTGACATGCCAGAGAGGGGGAGAGAGTGAAGGCAAGTAGGGCATGGGCTGTGCCCCTGTGGGATTTGTGTGCTGCCCTACTGCCAGCCCCACACTTCGGTGTGTGCACAGTGGGCTCTGGCCACGGGCAGGGACAATGCTGGCATTAAGTAAAAATATACTTTCTATGACATAGACTTGTTACTTGACTCTGTTTTTTTCTTTTTGATCAAAAGACTTGCTCTTTGTTTCTACAAAACTAAGGTGTATTTAAACATTTCTCATCTTGAGATTTTTAAAACTTTTTTAAAATACATTACTAAATCCTCACTGGAATTTTTTGGAAAATGTTTGCTGAAGCATTTGTTTTATACATATCCATAATCACATTTTTCAATACTGGCCTTATAAATCAGTTAATTTACAATATATTTGTTATATACCAGTCCACTTTTATGTTGTTTTTTGTAGTTGTTATAATCAGTTGTTATATGTGTATAATTCTTATACTCATGAGTAATTTCGTAAAAATTTGTAATCCTGTTTAAGTCGATGAGGATTACTTTTGTAGACAGATACTGCCCAAAATTGGGAGCTCCTCAAATTATTTTCAAAAGCTATGTGAAGGCAAGACTTTCCCCAAATGTATATCTTTGAAATTGTATGGTTTAATAGGTATAGAAATTTTGTCTTCTAATATCCAACACTATCTTTTATATTTTCTAAATTACTTTCTCACGTTCCTAACTGTGCATGATGAATGTTCTGTCTTTTGAGAATGTGCTGTTCTAAATAAGTTTTTAATCAAAATGCCATATTTAGGTGCATCATGTATCTATGATATGAAATGTATGCAGAACTCTAATAACTGTTGTTAGATGTTGCTTTATTTATAGAACTGTTAGTATTCTGTAATAATGATACTTCTTTTAGCAGGTCAGGTTGTTTCCCCACAGGCTACTCCAGCCTGTGTTGAAAACAAAAATGATGTGAGCAGAGAAAACAGCACTGTTGACTTTAGCAAGGTAAGTGTTTGCTGATGGTGAAGAGAGCTTCCTGACTACCAAACAGATATTTAAAATGATATTTAAAATGACCTGTAAAGTGTAGATTTTACTTTAGCACTGAAGTTTTATGTGCACTGCAGTGCAGTTTCTGCATGACAAAACAGAATCTTACATTTTCTTTCTAAATTCTATGCAACAGGAAATCACAGTTTAGGAACACAGATAAATTTAATATCATGTGTATATATATGTAGGGGAAATTTTACAATTAACAGAAAATTATCTAAGTAGGAAAGTAATTCAGAATTCCTATAATTCACATTTACCTTAGATTTTTATTTTCTGTAGAAGTGTTGCATGAATGCAAACTATGCTTTTTATAACCTGAACTCGTGGATTCCAGATGTCTCAAACAGAATGTGTTTCTGTAAACCTATAACTTAATTCTTCTGGCAAGCCGAGATATTTCAGTACACTTTACAAAAGATGTTAACTGTTCAGCAGTGGAGATTGCAATGACAGTTCAATGTTAGATAGCAAAGAAAAGCAAACAGCTTCTCAGCTTTAATGTGAAGGAGAATCCTAATTTGTGTAAGAAGTCTGTATGCACCTAAGGCAGTCACAATGGATGCAAATGACAGGCCTGGCAGGGACAGATGACTTCAGCTGACACATTAATGCAACAAAGGTTGAGTAAGTGAAGAAAGGTGATTCAAACCAAAATTCTGAAGAACATCACTTTGAGTCTGCTGAATTTTAATGTTAGTGCAGCTGAGCTAAAAGTAGAGTTATGTGATTGCTCCATCTGGTGCCAGACTTATTTCCTAGCAGCAGTAGCTATTTGCATCATTTGAATTTTGGACTGAACATTCCAGACTATGAATCGTATATGGCTGAAATAAGAGGGGAAACAGATCTTTCTGTCAATGACAATGAGAAAAAAGGAGGCTGGCTGGGAATGTATTATGAATACATTTCTATAGAGGCTACGGGAACATCTATAAACAGTGGCAGGTTGTTAAAAATTGAATGTTAATCATTTAAACATACTTCAAACTAAACTATAATGCTTTAAAGTACAATATTGATTTCATGATATTTATATTAAGTCTCAAGTAAAGCTAATTGTTTTTGCAAGTGTTTTAATATCAAGATGTAAAATTTGTAAAGGATATAAAATACAGATAAAATTGTCTATTCAAAACTGAGCTATGCAGAAGTGAAGGGAGTAAGTTTCAGTAGTGCTTTTCTTGAACATTTCTCCAGTTGCTTTGTGTTCTGTAGGATCCAAATCCCAGTCAGTCGTCTAACTTCAATTCTGTTTGCATTAAACAAGAATGGGAGCTGCATCATTTGATCCTTCACTCATTATTTTTGTAGTGCTGCTGCTTTGCTGATCAAAAGAGCTCTTCAGATTTAAACTAGCTGGAAGAAATCAACATTTCATCTTTTTCTAACCTCAGCAGTGATGGATACCAATAAGGATGTCAGGAATATGAAAGGAACAACTTTTGTTAGGAGGAATGAAATAACAGTAAAGGATTGTAATCTAATACCTTTCTTTTCAACTGACTTTAAATAGATCCATTTATCCTTTTGAAGATGCGTAAGTGCAGTTTCCCCTTGAAATGTGCTATTGCAGTAACTCCCAACGGTTATAATTGGAATTATATGCACAGATTGAGAGGAAAGTAGAGCAGTACACTAATTTTCCCTTGAGTATTGTGATTTCTTGCTCTAATTTTGTTCCAGATATTAATTTCATTTATCTTCTACAAATAAAGCACCTTTGACTACCTCACATTTTCTCCCCTTCCTAATCTGTCTCCCTTGGGCTACATCTAATATTCCAAATTTGGAGTTAGTTCAAAAAGCTGACTTAATCTGGATACAGCATTGAGACTGTGTTGATTGTATTGGTATCTATGTATGAAAAATGTGAGGCAGGCACTGAAATCTGTCTTGAGCAGTGAGTTACTGCAGTAGCATGGAGAGAGAGATGGTTTGTGCTGTTTGTAAATGTGTCACTCCTCTTCCTCTGCTGCCACCACCAGGACTTTGTGTTCTCAGGGTGATGTGGAGGTGATCTGTCACAGCACCACTTTACCCCCTGTCTGAGCAGAATTGGAGGTGATGGTTTAAGAACTTCATCTGGCTCATTTCTACTTTTTATGCCAAAGACTGAAAGGAACATCAATTGTCCTGAAATGCAAAATGTATAAAGAGACTGTACCCACATCCCTTCTCAGGGCAACATTCCTGTGCTCTGTGTGGAAACACTAATTCTGATACAAACTCTGTCCCACACTGATACAGTTTGGTCTTTCAAATATCATGTGAAGCAACTGACTTGTTTTGGATGTGGTTGACCCAGCTTATAAATAAATTTGATTAATGTGTTTTACTAAGAAGGGATGTTGGGTATTTTGTCCTCATTTATGTTTGGTTTCAGGGTAGATGTCCACCACTCTTCAGTCTTTGAGCTGCCCTGGAGGGCCATCGCCTCTGCATTAGTTATTTAGTTTTATATTTAACTGGAGCTTGCCGGGACTATTTAGGGTGAGGTCAGAAATGTGACTCAGGTTAAGGTGCAGATTAAGATGCACATCAGGTCTCTCCAGCTAAAGACCTGGGATAAGAGATGTATTATGGATAAGTTAGATGAAGCATTCAAAATGTGTAGGTTCTACCAGTGCCATAAATTCACTGTAGGACCGCCTCCACTCATTATGCAGTAAAAACAACACCTTTGGGGTTTGGGTGTTCTTGCTCAGTTTGCTTCTCTGCCAGCTATTTCCCTTTTAATGGGGCTCTCTTCACTACCCAAACAATATTAGTATTAGAATCTCAAGCTGATAAATAGTACAGGAAATATCTGGGAATACTTTCTGGTAGACAGGACACCGAATGTTTATTTTAAATTTGAATCTTGTGATCTGTATGTTAGAAGACCTCAATGTGACAACTGTAGCATACTGTATATATGACATTAATTATTAAATGCAATTAAATGCTGAATCCATCCATTCACAAGGTAAACTCAGCATGGAATGCAGATTTCTGCATGCCTGAAAGGCTGCTTTCTTCCTCTCAATTACAATAACCTGTGACACCAAAATTAGGTGCAGAGTGATCCTTAGTTACGTATTTAATCCTGAAGAGTTATTTCATTATTTCAGTGGAGAAGAGAATTTGCCTCACTTTTTCAATTTACCTTGAAAAAGTACTTGGTCTCCAACCTTCCAGGTCGATCTTGTTCTTGTTTAACTTTATGAGGTGTTTAGTCATTTTCATAGCTTAGGGAAGCATTAGATACCTCTTTGTGATCTCAGCAAACCAAGATTTCATTACACAGGCAACTGTGTTAAATCTGAATTCTGATTTAGTGCCAGAGCCATTTGCAAGAAAACAATTTTCTAAATATTACCAAAAACTATGCAAACTAGTACTGACAGATGGCTGTAAGATAGACATTAAAATGGTCCACTTTAACAGTTTATATTGGATTTGGTTGCTGTTGTTGTGTTTAGATTAATAAAAAGAAAGCAAATGACAAAATTCATGCATTTTGAAATGTAGACAATACTGGTGCATAATTAAATCAGACATATATTATATACTTTATTACTCCGTGTCAGTCTTTGTTACAGAGTGAAGTCTAGAGTCATACATTCCTATGCAAATACCTTGAGCTTATTATAGCATTGTCATGATGAAGCTGTGTCTCTGTTTTTCTATCATCCTGCAAAAATCAACATTGCTGCCTAAAATTCCAAAGTTTTCTTCTGCTTTATTCTTTCACTTAGCTCTTGAGACACTCAATGCTTATGATAGCTTATTTTCTGTTACTTTCAGCAGAAGGGCAGCTGTCTTCTGTTAAGTCTGAAAACAAAAGTGCATCTCAGAGTAGAAAAAGGAAAATTGTATGTAGTGGAATCTGGTGTTCTTCTCAGTGAGATAATAACACAACAACTATGAGCTCCGAATTAATGATTTCCAGAATTGTTAATTATGGAAAAATTAAGTGTCTTAATTTCTTCTACTGTTATGATTGTTATCAAGTATTCATGTTGTTATGAATATAGATAAAAAGCATTAGTAGGAAATTAATCCTATAAAAATATTTTTGAATTTGATACTTTTTTTTGTAAATTTATTCTGCAGTGCTTTGTTTTCAAGAAAGATCAGTCAAATTAATGTCTAGTTTGGTTTAGAGAAACATTTCTGTTTAAAAACATATTCAACAGACAAGAACAGTAGAATTGCATTCCAGTGAGTAACTTTTAGGTTGTAATTTAATATATTTTTCCCAGGTTGACCTGCACTTCATGAAAAAGATACCACCTGGAGCTGAAGCATCAAATATCTTAGTTGGTGAACTCGAGTTCCTGGACCGTGCTGTTGTGGCTTTTGTTAGGTTGTCTCCTGCAGTGCTGCTCACAGGACTGGCTGAAGTTCCAATTCCAACCAGGTACAGCTGGGCTGATTTTTGCTTTGTGTTTTCCTGAGTACCTTGTGGAGCCAGGGTGATGTGACCCTCAGCTTTGCCATTTACTGAGTGAGGAATTTGGTTTGCTCTTTAACAAAGACATCTCTCAGCCTTCTGCACATCCTGTAAATGATGTGTGGGTATATTCAGACACATGCTGGTTTGTGAGATTCACAGATGTAGAAATGTAGGCTATAACACACAGTTTATACTATACAAACTGGTATTTCTCCAGATGAAATACTAAGGTGAAATATTCGGCTTCGTAGAATATTTCATCTGGAACTGAAGCTACTTGTGTGATACTGCATACTTATGTACAGGGCTAAAAAAATTAAGAAGGAATTGAGGAAAGGCAAAAAGCAAACCAATTTGGTTGACTAGGGATAGTGAGTGAATAGATGGAGAAAATGTTGTAAATATGTCCTTCAAAAATTTGTACTTCTTAAAAAATTTGCTTTGCATGGTAGGGAGTGTGACTTTTAACCATAAATTTTTATTAAATTAATTTTTTCCAAGTTGAAACTTTTTCTGATGGAGTACTTAGATTCTGAAAACATATTATGAGGAATTAAAAAAGGGAAGTGTAAAAACGACCTTGTATTTAAATAGAAGGCATTGGGATAGGTCTGTGGTTACATTATGTCCTGCTGGGGTTAATTCAGATCAAAACTCTGAAGTGATTCTCTCATATCTGTGTTCACTGACATAAATGTTATTTCATTATCCCTCCTTTTTTTAAAGAAAAAATGTGCATTTGTTTGTACACATACTCTATCTCTATTTTTCCTTCCCTCTTTTACTTTCTATAAAAGTAGAATTCCAAGAGTAGGCAGTAATGTATTCCAGTTGTTTGTGACACTCAGGACACTCACACATGACACTCATGTTATGAAATACAATGCTGACACTCAGATCCTTGCTTCTAGCCAGATAAACAGTAACATTTTATTTGAACTGTACTTTGTAGTTACTTTGGATATTACTTTTTTTTTAATGTTTACTAGTTTTTGTGTGTGCATAAAAAACATTGAGGGACTGAACTGGCTTAGGAAAAAGCTTTCTCTTGTAGTCTCCCTCAGATTCCCACAAGGAAAAAAACCACCAAAAGGAAAAGAACAGATTTCTTGATTTTTGGTCAAAATAAAAAGAGCTACAAATTAGGACAATTAAGTATGTGCAAAAGTGTGTATGTAAAAGAAAATCAGTAGTACACATCAAAATATTGTCTTTTACATTTTAGCAAAGCTGAGAATTTTAGTTATTTTCATTAGTTATTTCAGGAACAAATCCTCTGTCTTTTAAAGAACTTTACTTGCCTACAGCCTCAAGTAGAGACTGTCCAGATGCTTAATGGAAGTAAAAATTATTTTAAAATTATTTTTATTTGGGTTAATTTAACTTCACCAATATTGCAATAATTTCTGTAAGTGTAACAATTCTGTTGAATTAACAGAAATAATATGTTCTGTACATAGATTCCAATTCCATACATTTATTATGTAAGTTAAGGTTTGTTATGTAAGGAGGTTTTGGTAGTCTCAATCAAGACTGGCTGTTAGGCTTATATATTTTTGGAAGTTATTTTCACTTTTTTTTTCTAAGCAGAGCTTCATGTTTAAATGCATGTGTGAGGATCTTGAAGGAGGTTATATATAGTGTTTATCTGAGAGATTCTTCTAGTCCACATTTTAGATAAATATTTCTGTAATATTTATATTAATTTCAACCATCCATCCTTTACAATTTCTCAAATTTACCTTTAATTTACAGATTTTTGTTTATTCTTCTTGGACCATTGGGTAAAGGCCAACAATACCATGAGATTGGAAGATCAATTGCAACACTAATGACAGATGAGGTATTTTTATTCATGGTTCAGTTTTGTACTAACTGAAGAGGTGTAATAGGGAATCTCCAATCCTTCAGATGAAATGTGGCTAATCATTCTGGTGATGACAACGAGCATTCTAGTTCCTTTCATGATCCTGTGACAGCCCAGATTATGCTGCTGTAAGGGGATAACAGAATGAGAAACAATATTCACAAGCAAAGATATCTTCACCAGTAAGATTCTGTTTTACACAGTTGCTTCTCAGTGGACTTAATTTTGTTTAAGATGCAGAATCTCTAGAATATTTAGCAGCCATAAGGATGTTTTTCTGTAGCAGTTGGAATTTCTATGAGAGCTATGTACCAGAAGCTATTTTCAGTTGAAGCTGAGATTGTTTGTTCAGTGGGAACTTTACAAAGTGTGTTCTGTTTCAGAGAAGAGGAGCCATTATTTTAGAGAAATTCCTTTTTCCATCTCTTTTTTTCTTCCACACATACTTCTCAATTTTTCACAGGTATTCCATGATGTTGCTTACAAAGCAAAAGACCGCAATGATTTGGTGTCTGGCATTGATGAGTTTCTTGATCAGGTTACTGTTCTCCCTCCTGGAGAGTGGGACCCAACAATTCGAATAGAACCACCTAAGAATGTTCCCTCTCAGGTTTGTACAGTGTAAAATTCAAACACTTTTTAAAGTTGTGATGAATTTTTATTATATAGGTTTAAGTCTCATTAATTTAGCATTTAGCAGAGACACTGTGTTTTGTATGCTCTTTTTATTTTAGGTTAATTATCTTTAGAAGAACCCTTGACTTGCAAGCACACAGTATAGTGATGATATTTGGTTTAGTCCAGTACTAGTTCTCTCCTGAGTAAATACAGGCATTTTTATCTAAAGATAGTAAATTCAGGGATAAGTGGTCTTAAATCATTCTTGCTTATTCCAAATAGCCATGGTTTGTTTTTTTTCTAAGCTTATTGCAAGAATTGATCAAAGCTTGTTACTCTTTAAAATGTCTTCTGAGACAAGAATTTTTTGTGACCAATTCTTTAAATTTCACAGAATCACAATTCCTTTTACTATTAACTGTCTGGTGATAGAACTCCTCTACGGCTTATGAAGAAGTTATGTTGATGAATCTTAAAATAAATTTTTTATGTTTAAGTTTTTAACTTTCAGAGCCTGTTTCAGGGCTAAACCCCATGAGAAATATCTTTTCCTTCTGGTAGGAGAAGCGTAAGATCCCAGGAGTGCCAAATGGAACTGCAGCCCATGGGGAAGCAGAACATCCTGGGGGACACTCTGGACCAGAACTGCAACGCACTGGAAAGTTAGTGAAGACATATTGAAAATCATAAGTGTTCAAAGTGATGTTCAAAAGGAATCACAAGGGTCTGGTTCTCTCTCAGAAGCGTCTTGGCTCATGATTTCTTTCAGGCATTTGTCCTGATTTGCATGTGCCATGTAGCTGAAGAGGACAATACATGCTTGTTTGCAGAGAGCCAGGAGAGGGAAAGAGGGTCTGAGTTTTCTCACTGCATTTATTGCATCTCCTTTCTGTAATATTTACCAAGGCCAGACCTCTCTTTAACTGGATTAATGTTTCTTGGTTTTGTACAGGATGAAGGAAAACTTGCTGTAGTATTGTACCATATATTATGAATGCTTACTGCTGTTTTGAAGTTTCTGGGTTGTGCAGCTCTAGCATTTCTTTTTTACCTCAGTAAGCCATGATGTGTCTTGGTACATGAGGCTGTGGTTACGCTGGTGGCTGCAATATAAATCAGAATGAAGAATTTGCCCCAAGGAATACTTATTTTCTCTCATCTAATATGGTGTAAGTGCATCAGTTGTCAGTGGCTGCCTTAGTGCAGTGTAGTTGAGCAATAGATGTTTCTTTGCTGCCTCCTGATATTTAAATACTGTTCCTACCTTTAGCATGAAGCTAAAGATGGAGCTGCAGTGCTGATGTACACTGGGGCAGGGGAGATGATGGCCTGTCTGGCTGGAAGTTGTTCTCTCACCACAGAACCTGCTAATTGACAGCTTGAAGGATTGTTTTAATATTTAGAAATTTGTAGCACTACGCCTTCTTCTTTACCTCAGCAGCATCTGATGCATTGTGTGCCTGTGAGGAAAAGACCATTGTGGGGTTATTTATTTTAACTGTATGGTATTTTGCAAGGGAACCTCTGTTCCTAAATATTTGATTATACTTGACATAGTGTAATGACAAAAGATGACAGTTCTTGTCCTTGAAAAATGGTGACGTATATTCGTTTCTGTCTTTAGGAACAGGTTCTCAAATAAAGAATGCTAAGCTCTATGTATAAATGTATGGGCAAATAGGCACTGTGATACCTCCCTAATTAAACAAATGTAAAGAATTATTTCATGTAATAAACAGTTCGATTTAGTGCATGGGAGCAAGCAACTATTGGGAACTTTGGGGTTGAGATGATTAGTTGAAGACTTTATAAAAGAGACATGGAAATCAGTTTGTTTTAAAACCGTAGTAATTTCCTGGTTGGAGTTACAAAGACAGGCTTCCTATAAACTTATTTTTTTATGAAGGGTGAAACACAGGAGTATGGATCATTTGATCAAGGAACAGTTGCTTCTCTGCAGTGTGGTTGAAGCAATATTGTAGAAGAAAGTTTTGTGTGCCACCTTAATTAATTTGAGATCTTCTATGTTTTCTTTAGATTTTTTGGAGGATTAATTTTAGATATCAAAAGAAAAGCTCCCTTCTTCTGGAGTGACTTCAGGGATGCTCTCAGTCTGCAGTGTCTGGCATCATTTTTGTTTCTCTACTGTGCTTGCATGTCTCCTGTCATCACGTTTGGTGGTCTGCTGGGAGAAGCAACTGAAGGTCGTATAGTATGTGTTAAATCTGAACTTTTAAAACAAACTTACATTCCTAGTTTTGTGGTTAGTATTTCCTTCCTGTTGCATGAATCACCTTTGTATATTGGTGTTTCAATGTTTAGAAGGCTACAGACTGAGACATTGCAAAAAGAACCTGTTTGAAAATTTATGGACACTTCTCTCTGTATCATATTCAGAGTGCAATAGAATCGCTGTTTGGAGCATCCATGACTGGAATAGCCTACTCTCTTTTTGGTGGACAGCCTCTCACTATACTTGGCAGCACAGGACCAGTTTTAGTGTTTGAGAAGATCCTATTCAAATTTTGCAAGTAAGTGAAGATGATTATGTATATCTTCCTTCATTTGTTGTTAGGTAAAAGTAGAGCCACCTATCCCAAAGTTGAAATCCTAAGCAGTGCACTACAAGATAAATTGTTGCCTTTATCATGTTGCAGAGTCCAGAAATTGTGTAGTGAATTGGTATTGCAGAAAGGTGAATTTTCTTAAATTTTGGGATTTTGTTGCTTTTAAACTTTCTTTCCTCCCTTCCCCCTTCCCTGAACCGTTTTGAAGGGAACGACAGCTTCAGGACGTTTGTGTGGTGTTTGTATTTTAAATGTTCTCATTCTCTACTCTGTGACAATATGTTTCAATCAGTGGTTTATCTCATCTCTAATTCGAAAGGTTTTGCCTCTCACCAAGCAAGTGCAGTAGAAGTGGTGCCCTCTTTCAATAGTCACCGATACAGACCGTGCCATTCCCTCATCTGGACAGAGAGGGGGTGAAGTGTCATGCCAGAAGAGCCACGTTTAGCTAATGTGCTGTACTTGACATATCTCTGCCACAGTGTGGGTTAAAATTGTCTCCATTTGGAACCCATCATGCTTCTCTGCTATCCAGTCTGCTTTTCTGCCTCATTGCTGTGACAGGGACTTCTGTACCAGCATCTTCTGCACAACACAGAGTAGGAAACCCTGCTTAGCACTCAAATTTTCTCACACCTTCAGACAGACCTTTCAGTTTGCTGTGATAATGTCACACGGTGTGTTTGGAGCTCTATTATCATATGCAATAAGCTTACAGAATTTTGATGAAAGTTGTTATAGCTACTCTTTCACAGCTTAAAAAGAAATTGACAGGTGTTGGTTGTTCACAAAGCATGGTATGGGATAAAGAGTGAGTGGACCTTATACACTTCACGTGTGTGACTACTCTCAAAGCTGCTCATGTGATCAGTTTAATAGAGATAGAGCTCTTTGTGTCCTGTTAACTGGGGGAAGAGCTCTGGTCAGGAGGTGACTTGATAGGATCTTCTGTTCACAGTAAGTATGTAATTTCTGATTCAGACTGTCCCCAAAAAGGAAATTTTGGAGCTGTCTTGCCTCCCTTTACTGTGGCTGGACAAAAGGTTAGGAGTTTTTTTATTTTTTTCTCCCTTTTAGAGAGTATGGGTTGTCATACCTTTCTCTGAGAGCCAGCATTGGGCTGTGGACTGCAATCCTGTGCATCATCCTTGTTGCAACTGATGCAAGCTCCCTAGTCTGCTACATTACCCGGTTTACTGAAGAAGCCTTTGCTTCTCTTATCTGCATCATTTTCATTTATGAGGCCTTAGAGAAGCTGTTTCATCTCAGTGAGACATATCCAATCAACATGCATAATAATTTGGAGCTGCTGACAAAGTACTCGTAAGTAAGATTTCTTCTGTTAAACTGTTAGGGTTTTTTTTCCCATAGGTTTTTTTTCTCTGCAAGGAGCACAGCAGGAAAAATTTGCAGTAGTTGCAGCATGTGGAAGCTATTCAGTCATTATGCTGTCTTATGGAACTGGGGGGATGTGTACAAGCAGGACACATTTACTTAAGATAAGTAAAAAATATATTTCCAGACTTGAGCTTTGGAAAAGCTTCAACATAATTAACTTGAAAATCCTAGAATTTAAAATAGGACTTAAAAATAGGACTCGGTTTTAGGTCTCTATTCATTTTTATTTAATGAGACTTAACTCATGGTATCTTCCTATAAATTTATAGTTATGATATATAATCTTTCAATGGTAACAGGATGTTCAGGTAATGTTTGTATATCATACTTGTCTTGTTTTGGGTTTGTTTGGGTTTTTTTTGTTTTTTTTTTTTTTTCCAAATTGAAATATTCACCTTTTTAAAAGGTTAAAGTTGATGTACCTTCTTTATTTTAACTCTCTGCCATTTAAGGTCTGACCTTAATCCACAAGAGCTGAAATGGATTTGATACATCTCAGTAGCTCATAATCAATTTGTTCTTAATGCAAAGATTTTTAACCTAACTCCATTTAAACAGCTTTACTTTGTGAAGTGTAGACAGCTACTAATCTACTTGGGGAATAAAAAAGGTGAATTGCTTTTATCAGTATTATTTCATTGAGAAGTAAACCCTCATAGACATGTTTCTGTGATATGAGAACAAAAGTGTTGTTCTAGTAAAGGACAAGATCCTAGTCTGATATGAGGCCAGTTAAGCTTGGTCACATCAGTAAATAAAATGTCATTAAAAAGCATTTTCAATGAAAATCCCTCTCCAGGAATGTCTTTATTATTTCACTGAACCCATTTGAACCCTCTGCATGAGCTGGGTGGGGCCCTAAAGCAACAGTGCTTGAACAGTGCCACATCTTCTGTTCACTGGAAAAACAGGAGTGTCTCAACCAAATGTCTCATTTGCATTTTAAGCTGGGAAAAACAGAACACAGCAACAGAGAAAACATTTGAGCTTTGTGTATATTAGCACTAGAAAAATAGTTAGCAAATCCTGAATTTGAATGTACATTATATACCTTAGTACACAGAACAATTAGAGAAACTATAGTTCTGCCATGATGTACTCTCATCGTAATATTTGAAAATATTATTCCTCTCTAATAGTTTAATCAGTAGACAAAGGAATATTAATTTGAAGAGAAAGCAGCAGACATCAGGAATAGACCATGCATGCAGTTGAGGTTATATCCTCTTATTTAATTTTACTGACCTTCTATGAAGTAGGTATTTTACTCTGATGACCTTCATATAGCACAGTCTGTGGATTTTTTTCTTTTCCTTTACCACTACAAAGTAGTTGTTTCAAAGGAAAAGAGAACATAATGTCTTCATATCATTTTGAAAATCAGATGTTGAAATGCTATACAAAGAAAAAAAATATTTAGAAAAAAATTATCAGGTGGACCTGAGGTATTAATATGTCATGGAAAGCATAAACACAAGTAGAAACATGGGTTCCTGGGTAGCTGTATTCATGGTTAGCTGAATCCCATAATATTGCTAGAGATTTCAGAGAAATGAGTTTAACAGTCCTGCTTGTAGGGGTACAATCATAGTAAAGTGTATATTTTGTGAAAATGTTTTCTCACTATAATCCTCGTGTCAACAAATGAATGCAGTTGGTTTTAGTTAGAATGCCATTCAATAATCAGAATCCCAGACTGGTTTTGAAGGGTGGTGTTTTATTGCTGCCTGCTCTTGGTAACTGAGGCATGGATATAAAATGTGCAGAGCACACAGAATGGTAAAAGAACAGCATTTGTCATCCTCCAGTTACACCTATTGACCCGTCCTGGCCTACAGCATTGGAATACCAGCACAACAGTTTTAGATTTTTCAAAACCCAGCTCCTGAAAGATAAGTGTCTTCCACATGTTTGGAAGGAAGATTTCACCACTGCCTGGTGTTCTCAAAGACATATATCAAAATTATTTGGTATTGCTGATATCAAACTTATTTGATACAGTATTTTGTAGTTATTTGAGTTCATTATTTCATACCTGTATTTTCAGTGATTCTTCACTCTGTGTAGATAGTACAAATAGATTGCCTTTTGAACTGTATTGCATCTCACATGTGCCACTTATACTGTATCTTTTACTTGTAGCTTTTTCCTGTTTATTATCAATCATGTCCATAGTAACTGACTCCACTAACAGCAAAATGCCTAGCTGTAGACATATAGCTCTTATGGGATGGGACTTATATTTTTTAACTTTGAAACTGATTTTTAGAAATGGCAGTGTACTGACAACCAGTGCATGATCCTGTAAGAGCATATCTGCTGCTATCCAAGGGTCTGTGCCCTGAACACAGCATAAGGGTAATTCCACCCTCTCCTGTTCTCTCCATTCCTTTCTCTTTCATCTGAGATTTCTTAGTTATTCAGAACCAGTCTCAAATGTTGGGAGAACTGAAAGATGTGCTCAGTTGCAACAGCTCTACATCAGCTGCCCAAATCAGCTGCCCAGTGCTTTCACAGCAGACTTGATGTAACTTGAACTCCGTTGGCTAGCTGTGCAAATATGCACATATTAGCCTTACTCTGTCCAGATACAGTGGCTTTTTGCCCAGAAGATGAGATGTCACAATTATCCCCATGGGATCATCACAAGACATTTCAAGTACTCTCACTCCCTGCTCAAATGTCTGCACACGACTCAGTTCTGGAAAGACAAGAAACTAAAAGATGGATAAGCATAAAAGTTTACTCAAAAATCTCTCTTTTATGTACTTGAAGTTGGGAAATATTAATTTCACAAGGAATTAGAAGCTTTTCCTGCAGCACCTGATTCCAGACCTTCTACTTGTAGTTTATATGGGTAACAGACTTGGGCTGAAACTGGTCCTGTCCTTAAAGGATCAGCATACTCTGTTACAGAAGCTAATTAGTATCTGCTGTTTTGCTAATTAAAACAGCTGTTTGCATTTTCCTCTTTGGGGATTTTAAAGACAAGTTTTTAATTGTTAGTAAAGCCTTGGCAGGTCTTTAATTAGCCATGGGTGATCTTCAAAAGGTTGAGCAACTCATTTCTCTTTGAAATGCTCAACCAAAGCTTATGTAAAACTTTATCTTGGATCTGCAATTCTGTGCTAGAAATCTCAAGTTATAC
This sequence comes from Acridotheres tristis, assembly GCA_037013685.1. NCBI lineage: Eukaryota > Metazoa > Chordata > Aves > Passeriformes > Sturnidae > Acridotheres > Acridotheres tristis. The sequence continues at coordinate 20,970,033 of CM072894.1, read as the reverse complement.
TGTAAAATTTCTGTGTTTTCTGTTGCCCACTCAAAAAGTTGATGATAAATTGTTCAGAGCACTGAATATGTTTGAAATTTTCATTGTTTGCTGTGGCCCACCCGTTCCCTTTTCTCCCATGAGCTTTTTGAGGATGCTCTGATGTCCACAGGTAGTCTGTCTGCATGCCAGTACTGCTCCTTTGCCCTGGTGAAGACATGAGTTTGACCCAGGAAAAGTCATTGCCATTCTGTTAGTGCTCTCTTTGGAGTACTAGAGAGACAAAGAAAATAGTAATTTTAGATGGTTGGTATTTCAACCAGATTGAAACCATAATTCAAGTAAGAAAGAAAACCCATTCTGTGTTTTTGGTGAGCTGACAGTCTCAGTTGTAGGAATTTGATGTACTGCATGCATCTCCTTATATTTGAGAGTACTGGAGTCATTACTGATATCTACCCTAATACACCTTAGAAGACTGGAGGAAGAATATTCAGACCGGTTGGGATTTTTTTTTTTTTTTTTTAGTTTTTAATTTGAAAATTGTCTGAAAATCCTCCTAAAAGATTTCTTTAAAAATTCCATTTAGCATTTTACCATTTTAAGTAGAAGATGGGTTTTGAGTCTGTTACTGAATTGTACCTCAAAAAGACAAAAAAAGTCTTGTTGCATGATCTGATTAATGTAAAACTAGACATGATGCACTTTTTACTAATTTTTAAATTTTAATTTTTACTCTGTATTTAAATATTACCCCTGATCTTTACATCATCTACTTGCATGTAAATTCATTCAGCATTTATATGTAACTTTTCCCTAAAACACCATATTTTTGATATGGATGATGAAGAACAGGGCGTTAAAATGATAAATCAAAGGAAGGACAAAGACAACCTGATTTTTCAGTGTGGTACTGTGCTGTACTTTTTTATTTTTAAACTGCATTGTTTTGAAGGAATTTGAATAGAGTAGCTACATTGTTTATTAAATTAAATACAAATACTTCTTGATCAGATTTTTTTTTATGTGACCTTTTTGTATTTGTTATGCCATTAGCATTTGTAGGTTGGCATAGCAACTCTTATTTCTGCACTCTCCTCCTCCTGTTTTTTCCCTACCCTGGGTAGCAAATATATCTCCAGTTAGTGAAACCTGTCTGGAAGACTGATGCCCATCAGTTTTAATGTGTACATTAAGTATTAGAATGTTATTTTTGCTAGGAAAGGAGAACCCTAAATTTGATCAGATAAAACCCACTGTTTTTAAAAGGAAAACAGAATAAGCATTGTGGATGAAAGGAATGTGATTTAGAAAGCAATCCAGTATTCTTCAAAATACAAGCATTATATGATAGTTATCTTAGAATAAGTTCAGTTATTTCTCAGGGTGAGGTTGCTTAGATCTTTACATACCTTTTTGGTATATAAAGGAATTTTATATACCTTTTTGGCTTTTATTAATTATTTTTTCAAAGTGACGAATTCGTGTTGTTTTAATAATTCTTTACCAGAAGTTACTCAATTATTAACAGATTACATTGAATAATTTTAAAGTGATTTCTTGGCATAGTAATATGCATATTGCAATCTGTCTTGGTATTGACATGCACTTAAGCATTAGGAGTAGAAAATCCCACTCTGATGTAATTAGGGAGCCAAGATCATGTCAATCTCAGTATCATTTCAGGCTATAGAAACCATTGCTTCTAGAAGGCATTGTGAAGATTACTTTTGTGCATACCACTCTTCGCACAAGCAAGTTTTAAATCTTCCATTATCTATATAAATTAATCTAAATACATCATTATTGGATGCAAATTAGGTTGGCTCAGACCCTGTATCCCTTAAGCTGCAGGTGGAATAAAAAGAGTCAGTGATGATGAGCACAGTATTTCTTATTATTGTCCCAGGCATGCAATTGAATTCCAATTCCTGTAATTGTTTCTTTGAAGTTAGATATGAATATATATTTTCTGTTCCCCTTCCTTATAGTTTTTTTTCCTACAATTAAGTAACTGTGCCATATCCTGTGTGTCCTTCCCTAAGAATATCCCTCTTCTTCCCAGAGGCACGCAAGTGCCATCACTGAGTTTAGCTGCTGGTTCCCTTTAGCTTCTTGACAAACCTAGGAATCTAGGCTTTCTTTTTCTTTATTCTTTTTTTTCCAGGAATTCTCTGTGCCTGCCCAACCCAACTGACATGTTTGTCTCTTTCTCCTTCATTTGAACCCAGAGAATGCCCACCTTGTTTTATTCTTACCTACTGCTCATCCCTTCCACTTTGGAAATAGATATCCTTGTTAAGCATATCTCCATAGCATTCAGTTTGTATTTGAGAACTGGTCTACACAATGCCTTCAAAATCTAGGAAGGCTTACATAACATCTGTGGGTAGTTTTGTTACAGTACCTTTATGTGTATTGATGCATCGCACCTGAACAATTGAAACTCCAGCTGACCATACAGCACTGTAGGGTATTGCAGTAATTATTTCTGTACCAGCATTATTCTGAACCTCTTCCCCTCAAATGTATGCACTCTTAACTTTGGAAGCAGGGTGAAGTGACGTCCTAGAAGTATTTCACAGTGAAAGCTTTCAGATGAATTCTCAATATCCCCCAGAGTTGCCCTGCTTTTCTGCACAGGAATTTCTGTGTATGGCAGTTACACACCATAGCGCTGCTGCAAATGCATGGACTGCATACTGCACCACATAGCTAACAAAACCCAACCTTCCAGGTTAACGAAGCTACAATATGATTATAAATCTCTTTTCTAGACTTTCTCCTTGACAAAATACCATTTTCCTCCCGATGAGCTATCCAAAGGAACCTTTGAGATTTCTTCAGTGTAACATCAGTTCCTCTTCTCAGATTTATCTTTTTTTCTCTCTCTGTGAAATTACTGTGCTGCTGAATGCATTGTTTAGGTGCTTTAATAGGCTTTTCTATTTTCCTCCTGAACTTAACCAACTAAATTATGCAGACTTGTAACCTTAGAGAATATATGTGGATGCCTACTGATGTTCGTGACTGTCAGAGATGGACTGCATAACTTAATGGTCGTAATTCAGGATGGCAGATCTCATAAATAAATGAAGAAAAAAATCTTGTCTTGCCATGACAGCTGTGCTGTGAAAGGGTTTCATGATACTGAGAATAGAACTTAACTGACAAGTCCATTTTCCATCACTATTAATTATTTTGTTTCCAGTCTTTTCTCCACTGAGACTTTGATTTAGTTGGTATGAAGGTTGGCACGAGAAGGAATATGGTGAATATAATGCCAGAGATACAGGTATTGTAGGTATGAGACAGCAGAGAAGACATCACTTTATGATGGCATAAATTTCTCTTCCCTTAGAAGTTTTTAGACAAACAGAAGGATTCTGTGGATGCCCATAATTCACATGAAAATGGTGTATTTGGAGAAAACCTAAACATGCATAGCAGTCTGCTATTAATATACTTCAGCCTTGTAAATGCAACGTAAAGAATACCTACACATGTACCTTACTTTAAAAGCAAACCAAGCGATGCTATCTTCCATTTCATACTGTCATCTTCCTCTCTCTCTGTTATGTGATCAGTGCACAGCACACTCAGTGTCCTCTGTGCTAGGGGAAAACCTTCCTACTCATACTACCAAATATGTGCTCTGATATTCAGTGAGACATATTGTTTAAACAAGCACATTTTGCAACTTATTTGTCATACTTGCTTGAAGTTTTTTAAGTATTATAAATATTCATATTGAGCACATCTCATTCTCAGGCTATCTTAAGTGAGCCAGAAAGGCATTTTTCCCTTCTAGGAAGGGGAAATGGTGTATTGACTAATTAGGAAGAAGCTGCAGTTGCATCTTTTATAGATCATATCCTTATCTTGTATAAATAGGTGTAGCTTGCAATATGTAAATGCCGAAAAAATAAGAGATCCAAACCAGTGCCTTTTGAATTGTATAAAATTTTCAATAGTAAGTGTTTCCTAGTCTTGAAAACAGCCTACTGAAAAATGGTAACTGCTCAGGGATGAATGGCCATGGGAGCTGCACTGTTTAAGTGCAAAAATACTGTCTGAGGCTCTTTTTTGAAGCCGGACTGGGGAGCAGAGCATGCATGACAGAGTAAAGAGAAGAAGCAACCTGAAGAATCAGGGGTAAGAGGTGGATATTGTAAGGATTGGAAGAACAAGACAGGTTAATTCGAATTGAACAAATAATAGGTAATAAGTTTCTTGTTTTGCAGTTAAGAGAAAATTACAGTCAGGATGAAAGTGGTTTTAGAACATAACCTTTGACCTGACTAGTTGTTGAGCAACCATTATATTTGTTTTATTGCTAATCTAAAAAGGAGAGGAAAAATATTCCCCAACTGGACATATAAAGTGACAGGTTTTTAATTTGCTAACTAATATTCCCTTTCTCATAGTCCAAAGAAAGAGGGATGATACAGACAGTCTTTTTGGTGCTGTTAAGGATAGTAATAACTGTTCCATTTGTGGAACAAAGAACACTGCTAGTTGTCTGAGATTTCCTGAAGTTGCTGTTGTCAGATCCAAGCTCTGTTCTCTGAAAACAGGACAAGTGGTAGATGTTGCATGCAGTGAAGTTAGGATGGCTGCCTCTAATTAACGAAGTGAACAAAATTGAGACTTATGAACCAAAACCTAAAACAGCTAAGAAACTGTGGGGAGTTTGGCAGGTCAAAGTTAGGGAGTGATCTTGTACTTCCTTTACTGTTATAGTTGAATTGGTGCTGAAGATTTTGCTGAAATTCCTTTGTTCTCCATTCTGATTTGCAAGAGATTTCTTTGAAGGTGTATAGGCAATAAAGACTTCTTGCTCTGGTTATTGTTTCTAGCTAGCAGGTTCAGGTTCTTATTTTTTGTTATGTTCTCATTTTGTCAGCTCTAATCTTACAACAGTTCTGAGTTTGAAGACCATCTTGTCTGAAATGGTTTATTTATCTACCTCAGATGTATAATCCACTTTTTATTAGGCTGTATTAGATTTTTAAACACCCCAAAAGAAAACAAGCTCCACTGATATGTGTCTAGCTGCAAAATATGGACATTTTAAATACAGGTAGGGATCTGTGACTGGGTATCTAGTACCATTTTAGATCTCTCAGCCTCCAGCTGCTTTGAAAACAAAGGTATGAGTCAATGAAGATCCTGTCATATGTGCCAGCTCATCACGGATGTCACAGACACCATGGAGTGTACAGTCACCCATTCTTAAACATCTGAATTGCTACCAGGAGATCAGAATATCTTGCAGTATCCAGAAATGTAAAGATGAAAAATGAATTATTTCTGTTATCAGTGTAATGAAATGGATGTGTTGAGATTGGCAGAAAAGACTGGCCCCCCCATAGTGGCACCAATGCTTTTGCTACCACAACCAGTGTCAGATTCTTCCCTGCCTGTATTCTAGCTATGATGAAAGAGAATCAAAAGAATCCTTCTGAATCTTTTAGCATCAGGAAGATGATTGCTGACTTATCACTCAAAGACACAAGAGTACATTGCTAACTTGGTACTGTATTTAAAGCTGAATATGTTACTTATAAAATGCAGGTGTTTGTATAGTCTGTTACTCATTTGGTAATAGTATAAACACCACACAGATCTCTTGTCATGGGCAAGTGCTCAGCACTTTAAAAAACTTTACAAGAATTGAAGAGCATTTGAACCCCCAAGAGGAAATAATTTTTTGCTTGTTCCAGCCTTCTGAGTAATATTTTATCAGGAAAATAGAAGGATGTGTTGGTGTTAGCTATTCAGCATATTTTACTTTTTCTGGAAAAATTACTCAAAGTAAAAATGACAATGAAAGAGACTAAAATATTAAAAGGATTAAAATAGGAAGCATTATTTCATTAATGTGAGATTCTCCTTGCAGGTCAGTTATGTTGGGAAATAGTTATCATTGAAGCCATTACATCTCTTACAAAATGACACATTTTGGTAGATAATGTTTTTATGTTTTGGCATTGAATGGTACTTTCATTTGTGATTTCTGGGATGGACAGGGAGTGTTTTACTATCTCACAGTTCTATAATGTTAAGCAATTAGTGGGATGCTGGAAGACAGTAATACCATGATACAGTCTCACATCAAAATGTCAGTGTTGCCAAAACACATACAATATTGAAAGCAATGTAATGCTGTATATATCAAAACACTGAGATCACTGTTTGAATGGCCTTCTGAGTAGAAACAGGATCTGATCTCTACAGCTAGGGCCTAGTTCTGCTCCCATTCAGTGACAAAAGCACTGTGCAGGGTGATTTTGGTCTGCGTGGGTGTAGTTTGCACAAGTCACTTTTTGCTGATGATCAGTCTGCCGTTGCTAAATGCCTGTGAAACTTGATAAAGACCAGACTGGAATGCTGTGCAGGAGGAAAGTGATATTGCTATAGAAATAAACAGTTGATCTCATCTGAAGGTGATTTACCTGAGCTGTATTAAACTATAGCTTCAACTGCCTTGTTTCTGAGGAAACAGAAATTTTGGCTCCTCTAACCTTTAAATGTAATTTTGCAGTTTGCAGCAAGCGTGGCTGTACCATGTAGTGCTGGCGACAGGCAGAGCCTCCCCTTCTAGTGAGGAAGTGGCTGAGCGAGCACCCAGGGCACCCTGCCTGCTGTAGTCAGTGGCCACGGGCCATGGTGCGGCTCTGCCGCTCGGCGATGGCCACCAGGGAGGGGCCAGGGGGCTCCTGTGCTCCAGGAACCAGCAGGAACCTGGCACAGCCGCCTCTATTCTGCATGAGCATCGAATTCCCCCTTGCAGCACCTGACGTGGCCATACCCTGCGTTGGCTTTATTCTGCTCCTGTAGCTCACTAGTAGTGATGTGCTTCATTTAACCCATTTTGTAATTCTTTGAGCTACACATTGAACACACATTCATTCTGCACTTAGGGCCTGATCCAAAGCATATCAAATATGTTTGAAAGATCCAGTCAAGGACTTCTGGCTCAGGCCCTATACTTCTCTGAATGCAGTTGCTTTTTCTTTTCTTTGCTTTTCTTTCATGGGCTGTAAGGGTTTTCTCTTTCTTTTGTAAATAGCTGCATTTAAAATAAAAGCAAGGAATTGCACAAAGACAACCTGCATCTTTCCCTGTCTATGTATTGAATGCAGCTGTTGTCACATGTATAGTATTGTAATTGAAATAGAATGTCCTCACGATGTAGATGGTAGAATTTCATATATAGAAAATCATACAAATCTATATGAGTACCGTCATTTTGTGGAAAGATAAACAGTCACATAGAAAATAGATGGTGTAAGTAAGTGAATAAACTGATATTCTGCTACAGCTGTAATGCAATTGATGCTCAGTGGCTCTGCACGCAATAGTCAGATGTTATCCTGTCCCCAGCTACTCCTGAAAACTTTATCAGAGAGTACACAGTTTATTGAAAGTCATCATAAGCACATTAAAATACTAGCAGGCTAGATGGTGCTATGGATTATTAAAGTAGGATTAATTTAAAGTGTATTGCAAAGCGCACTTGGCATCTTGGATCCTTCAGAGTATCCTGGATGTTTTGAAGGCTTTGTCAAAGAAAACGCCTCCCACAGTTGCTTCAGAGGCTTTAAAGACTTAATTTTGATTTTAAAATACCTATTTGCAATATTGTCCTCCTACACTGCCTCGTCACACTTTGTGTGTTAAAATACACAATTTAAAATGAAGAGTGTGCTTTTACAGCATCTGTGGGGAAAGGAAAAACAAGGGACACAGAGTTCAGAGAGGCTTTGGTGCTGGTGATCCTGACACTCAGAGCCCTGACAGTTGATTGGGTAGTTTTGCATGCAAAGGCACTTTTCTATCTGGGAAAGAAAGATGATACAGAGAGTTTGTTATTTGAGAAATGGATCAGCCTGGAACTGTACACAACATCTAATGTCCATGTAGAGAAGGGTTAGGTGTAAGAGGGCGTAACAGGACAAGAATATTCTCAGTATTACAAACTGAGCTCAGAAGTATCAATAGACAAGGAAGAAAACAGGTGGTGAAACTTCCTGTGATCAGTAGTTTGAATGTGTCACGTTATGTACTATATATGCATATGCATCTCTCAGCAAATGATGCTCCAGTAATGGCACTAGCTACTGAGCCACAAACTGCTTCAAAGCATGCATTTACTGAATTCATTGGAACTACAGTTATCTGTCAATGGAGAGCATAATTTCAGTGTATCATAAAATTGATCATTTGGATTAATGTCCAATATATATTTTATTAAGGAAAAAATATTTTCTTTTCAGATGCAATTGTGTGGAACCAGAACATCCTAGCAATAAAACCTTACAATACTGGCAGGACTACAATATATCTGCACCTGACGTACCATGGGGGAATCTAACTGTGTCAGTAAGTAAATTTTAGGACTTAATAAATAAAGGCATAGGTATAAATAATTTTGTCCATCTTACTGCAACAAGTAATTATTAAAAATACAAGTTTTTCTGCTCATATTTGTTCAAATAAATAATAAAATATACTTACACAAATAGACTTATACAAAAAGTAACATGGACTTTGTAGCATTATCTCCTTTTGTAAGCTTTTTGTAAGCAAACTCTGATAGTACGCATTAAGGCAAGTGTGTGCATTTTATGTCCTGCTTTGGAACCTTCTTGACACACTAGCACAAGAGCTTGGCTGAGATTAAGTCAAACATGTCAAATGACAATGAATTTGTCCTAAATTCTGCCAGATGGCAAAACCAAAGTTTCCTTGTGGAGAAAGAATCAGAAGCATTTATTTCCCCTAAACCACCTCTTGCAATAGTTCAGGCTATAAAAAAGAGAACGGGGAGAAATTTTGTAACATTTTCTCTTTGGTGACCACTTTTTCTTACATAAGTTCTGTAATTTTTTTTCCCAGGGGAGGAAGAGGCTTAAGCTACAGTTTAGTGGGGCTTGCGTGAATGTGTAACAAGTTTAACAGTACACTTTGTTTGAAGGATTTATATAATTAAAGTTTGCCTTCTTTAAAGTGACATTTACAACTTGATTAAAGTGTTGTGTTCAGATTGAGCCACTACTTTTTCTCATAAAGGCATCATTTCATTACACAGTCAAAGAGGATTGAGTGCAAAAGACACCAGACTGAAGAGAATCCTGAATTCACCTAATCATAGGCATAATCAAATTGAACACTTAAAAGCCAATTCAGTGGACTGTGTCCAGAAGATACTGTTCTGTTTTTTTAAAAAGGCAGGAATGCAGAAGAGCTCATGTTAAGTAAGAGCTGTCTTCATGGCTGCTCTGTCTTGCTTCCATGCCTTGCTCTGAGCAGAGACTGCTCCTCAACTCTGTTGGTGTGGCAACAGCAGAAAGAAAGTTGAGAACTGCTGGCCTGAGGGATTCCAGCAGTCCAGAATGAATATTCTCAAAATTGCAGCACACTCTAAGAGCATCTGTGCAGGGGCAGACTCCTCCTCTCACTTTCTCAGATCTCTGACAGTGTTTTTCAGAGTACATTTGCAGCTGAGGAGATTTAAAATAACAGATTTTGTTTTAACTATAAATGTAAAAGACTGGCTGCATTATATAAAACCTTTAAAAACTTCTGTGAAAGCTTATTATCGAAACTTGAGTTTACATAGGTAGCAGTATAACTGACCAACTTTTCCCATCAGTCCTTATAGTTGTCAAAGAAATAACTGAATTATTTTGTACTTTTGTGTCTTTATTTCTTGCAAGCATCATCAAGAAACTTCTGTTCTAGAGAACTGCAGTAAGAGATTAGACATGGCTGTCTGTAAATATTTGGTCAGACTCACCCCATTATGTCTCTTTTACTGATCATATCTTCATATATTTCTTGTGTCAAGTCGAAATGTTTCACGTTTCTGAAAACCTGGATTCTCATTCTTTCTTAAAATCCAATGATTATTTTTTGCTATCAAGACCAACCAAGTGTGAGCAAAGGATTTTGGACCAAGTATGAAATGGATTTTGGTGGTGACAAAAGCCTCTTCAGGAGGCATATAATGAACTTCATCCCAGGCTTACTGCTCTACCAGTATAAAAAGCTTTGCACTCCTTTGTCTCACAGTCATCAAATAGCAATTACGAATTTTTCCAAGACACTCTTTGTTCAAAGCTGAAGTTTCCCAGAACATGATATTGTTCAGCGAGTCTGATGAGCCAATGACACACTTGATTTAATGAGAAAAGATCCTCATCTGGCAGGTTATTTCTGCCTGGAATCCCTGATTCTGGGTGCTCATTTCATTTTTCTTAATAAGTGTGGAGGGACTGGGAAGGAGAAGGAAAGGATTGTGAGTCCAGAGCTGGTAGCTCACATTTCTAGAGCTGCTCTTTATGATTTTAGATAACTGAGGATAGTAGTGGAGAAGTACTGGCAGTGCTTTCTACTGTATCTGCATATTGATAATAAATTATATTAAATATAATTGATGTTAAAGATTTTGAGTTTTCCGGCATTTTAACAGATATTTTTAAAGAAAAATACAATTTGCAGGATGTGCTGCCCCCGTGTGGTATTAAATGTATTTGGTGCCTTTTAGGCCAATGCCACACATCCTAAATAGCTTTTTCTTCAATTGCTGGGCCTGTGAAGTGAAAACAAAAAAGCAGTTCTTGGGAATGCACCAGGAGCAGCCTTTTTCTTTGTGCCTTTTGAACTTTGCTTTCCACACTTGGAGAGTGTTAGTAAGCGTAAATCTGGATTTCTACACACAAAATAAATCAGTGTACTTGCTGAGTTTGAAAAAAGACCCTGTTTTAATATGAATGCCTTAATTTGTGGTATGTCTTAGTGACTTCATCATTTAATATGGCTAAAAAAGAGATTGCTTTGAGAATTTTCCATGCAGACTAGATACACACATAGTGGGTTTTGAGGTTTAAAAGAATAAATGTCTAGTAATTGTTTTACTATTTCTAATAATACAATTTGGTTGCAATTTAGGAATTAAATTGGAAAGAAAATGTTAGTGTAAGCGTGGATAATTTTTAGAACAATGCTATTTTTCTCTTCCTGATAGGAATGTAAAAAGTTTCACGGTGAGTTTGTTGGACGAGCCTGTGGTCATCATGGCCCTTACGTTCCAGATGTGCTCTTCTGGTCTGTCATCCTGTTCTTCTCTACAGTCACGCTCTCATCCACACTGAAGCAGTTCAAAACCAGCCGCTACTTCCCAACAAAGGTATGTGCTGTTATTTCAATTCAAAAGTTGGCATTAGTCATGTCTAAGTATGAATTTTGTCTGCATTGCAAATTCAGTAAACTGTTGGCGAAGTAGACAGTGCATCTTTCCTCTGTTAGAAACTTGTATCAGAATAAGCATGGTTTTAGCTGTAAGCTAAAGCTGTAAGCTGTACTAAAACAGTGAGGAGAATGTTTTAGTTAAAATTGTAATTTCTCTCAACAATCGTAGGTACGGTCTGTTGTCAGCGATTTTGCTGTCTTTCTCACGATTTTGTCCATGGTTTTAATTGACTATGCCATTGGAATTCCATCACCAAAACTTCAGGTTCCAAATGCTTTTAAGGTAAGTTGATAAATTTCACTGCTTTGTAATTTTGAAAAGTAATAGTAAACTACGATGGGTTTATAATTTTTTATTATCATCCTCATCAAGGAGTAGTGAGGCTGTTTTAAAATTTTTGTGTTCACAATGTATTATGCAACCTCTCTGATTCATGAATCATGTAAGTGAACCTCTCCCATCAGGCCCCTTCTTGCTTCCTAATGTTATCACAGCGAGATTAACAAGACTCAAATCACCCAAATCCTAGACTACTGTAATGTTCTGGGGCTTCCTCCAAATTTTGGGTTTACTGTATCAAGTGCAACCAAATCTGTAATAATCCAGATGATTTTATTATATATAATTTCTTGTTTTGGCATCTGAGGAAGCTTAGTGCTCTATATAAATTGGTTTTAAAGGAAGACATATCATAGTAATGTTTTGTATGTATTCTTGTGAGATTGAAATGTAAATAACCCTTACAGTTCTGACAGGCCATGCATGACTGTTTTTGTAGCCCACCAGAGATGATCGTGGCTGGTTTATTACTCCTTTGGGGCCTAATCCTTGGTGGACAGTGATAGCTGCTGTAATTCCAGCCCTGCTTTGTACTATCCTTATCTTTATGGACCAGCAGATCACAGCTGTCATTATCAATAGAAAAGAACACAAACTAAAGGTATTCAGTCAAAATTTATACTTTTGCTGTTGTTTTCTGCTTCAGATTATGTAATGTGCATCCATCTAATGAGTGTGTTAGTTTGTTATATATATTAAATTTTAAAATTTTAATGCTTTAAAAATTTAATTTTTATGCTTTTTTCTTTGTTGGTCTGTGTAGTACCTGTGCCCCGTGTCAGTGATCCACTGCCATACAGAAAACTTTATGAATGTCATTTGGAATACAAATTCTGAACTAAGAAAGTGCTTTAGTAGAAGTAGGATTCATTCACTTAAATAAAAAAAATGACTTCAAGTTAATAATCTCCTTAAATACTACAATATTAATTGCCTCTTCAGGTATTGATAGTGTTGTTCTACTGGATTGGATTTTTAAAAGTGACTTGGGGGTTATTTTTTAATATAAGATCTTTTTTCCCCTCTCTCCATCCTTCTCTGTGGTTCTACCCATCCTTTTTCAAATGCCCTTCCTATATTAAAGAAGGGGAAAGAATAAAACTGAGCCTTAGAGGCACAATGGGTTCTTAAAACAACATAGGACAACTTCCTGCTCTGTTCTCTAACACTTTAGTTGCCTACAGATGGAGAGAGAAAAAGGGACATCACCCCTCTGAAAAACTGTTGGGCAAAATCTAGCAGCAGGTTTCTGTACATGTATATGCAGCAAGCTTAGGCTTTTTTTTGACATACTTTTAATAAGCAGCAATCCAATCCCAAGTTGCTTTAGCAAATGCATTTGCAACCTTCACTTTGCATTGCCTCTTCTTGGATGATTGTGACATTTGATATGTTCTTTTTTTGCCCTCTTTGTCAGCCTGGCTCTTCATGTCAATCCATAGCATTGCATGTGGTTAACTTGACAGATGCAGGAATTTGCTGCCAAGCTTTGGAATGTGTTTTTTCAGCACTGGCATCTGGGAGTCAGATGGTCCTCCTGGCTGCCCCCTTGTCTTGCTGCGTTTTAGTTTTGCTGGGGTCTGGTGTAGCATCACCTGTTGCTATGCTTCCTTTTCTTCCCATATGTCAGGTTCCTCAGATCATGTATGAATGTGAGGAAATGCTCTCGGATTCTGTATGCATTAGCAGATACATTCCTCATAAATGTGTCAGAAGGTAAAAAAAGGTGTCTCTGTTAGGATTTAGAATTAAACTCTTTCTTTGAGTGCATTGTGCCTGCAACTAATATCTGTGTTTGACACATCTCTGAGTTTGTCAAGATGTGTCTTGGAGATAAGATTCATGCACTTTGGGGGAGTGAGGGAAGGTTGCTGGAGTTGATTCTCTTCATTTTCTTTACTTTTCCCCCTTTTTAAATAATGTAAGCAAATAAGATGGCATTTTCATTTTGATATGTGGCTTACATTTTCATAAACCCAGACGCTTCCCATTTTAGAAGTAAAAGTTGTCTTCATAAAGAAATGATTTGTTTGCTTCCAACTCATTTTCCCCTCTTTTTTTATACTTCCCATAGCAAATTCTGGATAGTGCACATTTCAGCTTTTGGCAGTCTCTGTAGCAAACCCTTCCAAGTTTAGTTTAGTTACTTTTTTTATGTCAAAAGGCATTTGCATGGGTTTACAGGCAAAATTATGGTTCAACATATTCACATTGTTTGCATGAACATCGCAGTTTCACCAGACCATGACACTGGATTTGTTGCCATATTGCAAAGTTTTGTGGAGATGGATAACTACCTGACTTTTTAAAGGAAAATAGCTTGAGTTGCTGCTTGCAGCTGTGAGGAGGTCCTGGATACTTGCTAAAATTGAAGTGAAATATCCCACTCAGCTATGGTAGCAGATATCTATAGAACCAAGCTTGATGCATTTTTCTTTTTTAAGTGAAGGTTGTAATTGCAGGTTTTTAAATTTATCTAAAATTCGGCCAAAGGGTTTTATGCACAAAAGCAAACCGTTATCCACCTGTTGGTGAATTTATGTAGCATTTGACCACTACAGAAGTGATCCAAACCCAAAGGTTTTGTGCTGACTTTTCATATCAATATTATGTTGCTATGTTTGAATAAGAAAACCAATAAACCAGTACCTGATTTTATATTTTAATTTAATATATCTTATGTTCTATCTATCTGCACTTATCTAAGTTTGAAACTACGTTAGTGAAAATGTGTATCATGTGCTTACCATCTTAAACTTTAGAAGGATCAGTGTGGTTTTATGGCCCTTTCTAGCATAAACTGACTTTGCAAATGTTATGGATTGTTATGTAGGGACCAATAAAAATACATACTTCTCCACCTCTTTGTAAGAATGGATGGAGGGTCTACTAAGATTAATGCAGTGGGCAGTTGGCAGCCAGCTGGATATTCTGCTTATTGTTAAGAAGAGACTTAGTTAAAACAGAAAATGTATGTATTTTCCAGTGCCTTACCAGTACCGATTTTACAAGCAGGAGAGCTGCTTAGTGCCCACTCTAGGGTGGGTTTGTGGTACACTGAACTCATAACTAGAAGGAGTCCAGTGAACTGAGTGTGAACTAGTATGAATTCCCCTTATATAAGCAGTCTGCCATCCCCACTGACCCCACTTGCATAACACATAGAAGGAAGTTACTTTTTTCCTACAAGTCTCAAAGTTTTAATTGTCTCCAGCTGTTCATTAGGAATGCCTGCCAGGAGTGTTCTCCTTAATTCAGATGTCGTTTTACATCTTCTTTCCATCCTTACTTTTTTAACAGAAAGGATGTGGATACCACCTCGACCTACTCATGGTGGCAGTGATGCTTGGTGTGTGCTCTATTATGGGATTGCCGTGGTTTGTTGCAGCCACTGTCCTCTCTATTTCCCATGTGAACAGCTTAAAACTGGAATCAGAATGCTCCGCTCCAGGGGAGCAGCCAAAATTTCTTGGAATCCGGGAGCAGAGAGTCACAGGGCTCATGATTTTTATCCTTATGGGCTCATCTGTCTTTTTGACAAGTATTCTAAAGGTAATTTGGGGAGTAAGGGAAAGTTAAAGAATACTACATTGAACATTTCACTGTTGTTACTGTATTATTTAATGAATGATCTTTCCAGGCACATTACTAACTAGCATAATGGGAGTCTAAAGTGGAATTCTAATTTTGCTTAATAAAGTGCCTAGGGACTTCTAGCATTTTAAAAAATAAAAACCTTGTAATGAAAATCTGGCCTCACTAAAGTCAAAGGGAATTCTGCCATTGAGCTGCAGTAGATGAAGATTAACACTTTGTCAATACTTTGGGCCCATGGCAAATTATCATGAAACAGTCTTGTTATACCGATTTAAAATTTATTTAGATAATTTAAAAACACTTTGTGGTTTCCGAGTAATTTACAAATATTTCCACAGTTGCAAGAGAAGGTCTATGGTTCGTTTCTTGGAAATGAACAGAAAATTATCTCATGCTTCCTGAATACTCAAGACAGCTCACCAGTGTCCTTAAAAAGGGTGTCTAGTTATATATAATACCATGTATACACTTAATACTTTTTAAAGTATTATCTGGCCTCTGTGAAATCAGTGAGAGTTTTGGCACTGGCTTTAGTAAAAGCAGAATTTAGTCTTGCATATTGTTGCAGTGAGGTCAATAAGCTCTTAGAACTTGTATTTCCCCGCAGTATTTTATTAAGTATATCACAAAGCCCTCACTTTGAAAAACACAGAATGTGCATTTTGTGCATTTAGTATTTCTAACAGATTCTTATCTATGGACATGCTCATTTACCTACACGGTATATGCTGAGAACTTGAACATAAAAAAATCTCTTAAAAATCATTCCTCAGAATCATTCATCCATTTTTAAATGCTTACAGCACAAAATATTACTTTTAGCAGTAAGAAGTATTTTGTGGCTCTTGAACATTTTTCTGAGAGGTCTTTAAAGCAAAAAAAATAAGTGTAAATTAAGGCTTTCATGTTTTTGTGTAGTTCTGTTAATTTTATTAATAGGGAATTAGGTATATTGTAATAACTGGCCATGAGAGGAAAATAAATATACAAAGCCAGATTCTTCTTTTGCTTTATACTCTGAGAAACATTATTAATTTATAATTGAGTGACTCTGAATTTACAACTTGTCTGATTAATGCAGGCATATGGCACTTTGTATTTCAACTGTTTTGAATGTCTTTCTAGAAGCATTTAAAATTGTTAAGTAGTATTTAATATGCTCTTCCCTTTCTCTGCTTGTTTGTGCAGTTTATTCCTATGCCAGTACTTTATGGAGTGTTTCTTTACATGGGTGCTTCATCTCTAAAGGGAATTCAGGTAAAATGGATTTATGATGACTGTGTTATTGACAATGCTTTCTATAAAAAATATAGCTGTACTTTTTATAATATTGTACTCACTTTTATGTATAATCTTAAAGGAATGTTGCCAACCTTTAATTTTTGAAAGTGACTCACTTAGGAAAATTGATTCTCTCTAAATACAGTATTCCCTTTAGGTAATATATTCCATTTTTCCCCCTATTTTTTGGGTGGTGATTTTTCTCTTCTCTCTTGTTACAAGGGAATTTTGCTGAGCCTAAAAACTGAATAATACCTATCAGGGGCTCTTCCCTCTCTGCTGCCTCCCCATTCACTTGCTTGCATGCTGCCTTTTCCAAGTTCCTTTGCAGGGCTACCTGTTTCTTGAACTTTGCCTTTAGGGCTAACTTGCCCTAAAACTAACATAAGTGAAATTTTGAAGGTCTTCCCTGTGCAAATAAACACTCCAGGCAAGGAGGGGAAACTCTTGCAAGCCACAGTACTTCAGGGATGAAGGGCCAAGTCAAGTGGAAGGGCAGCATTCCTGCAGTGGCCTTAAGTAGGAGTAGCTGGCAGAAGCCAGGCATTCCAGCATTCAGGTTGGGGCTGTACTGTGTTGTGTTTCTCCTGGCTCATTGCAGCATTAAATGGCACAGTGTCAAATCCTCCAGCCCACGAGGCATCGACACACTTTCTGGGACAATTGAGAATGAACAATCACACAGTGAAAACACACTGTGCAAAAGGTCAAATACAAAAAGCAAAGAAAATTTCTGATTGTTTTTTCATTATATTTGATTACAAGTGACTTCCATTTGTAAGCAAAGCTGGGAACTTCTTTTTTTTTGACTGGTGGTCTCTATTCAGATATTCTTTTTTTATAACTCTGCCTATCTCTTATGCTTTGGGTTGATATTCTCAGAAGTGTAACTTTGCTTTTACTGAGGTTTAAATAATTTCAATTTAATATGGTTCGGCTGTTTCTCAGAACAGGGGTATAAGAAAGCACACTACACTATTGAGGAGTGTTTTTAAGGCATGCTGAAATCTGGCTATCTTTACTTAGAAAAGTGATAGCATCCCCCTCCTTATCTCCCTCCCCCATGCTGGGACAAGGAATGGAGATTTGATAAGATGGGTTTTGTGGGAGGATGTGCTTTTTGCTGCTTCTGTGAGAAAGAAATCTGCTCAAATCTGGTCAAATTGTAAGCCTTTAAAAAATGCAGTTTGCACATGCTCAATAAAAATTTTCAAAACTTGACATTGCTGAAGGCTGTGTGAATATAGCATGGCTCATCCATGCAGGGAGAATTGGTGTATCACCATCATGACTGTGCCATGACACAAATGTCTCAGGTCAGTATGGAGCCAATTAGGCCTGAAAAAGAGGAAGCCCTCACATACATTGCTAGCAGCATGGCAGTCAGCTTTCTGGCATTCGTTCCATTTTTTTTTTTCCCTTTTCTGTTTCTGTGAATAAAGTGAAATATGGAGAAGAAAACAGCCTGAGATAAAGTGTCTGGTGAAGTAAAAGAAAAGTTGTTGATTCACAGGAAATAAAAGACTGCAGAGGTCCCTCCGTGAGCAGCTTTTTATGTGCTAAAGGAGGCAGAGCTCAGTTGCTGCAGAACGAGTCTAGGATGTATTAGGCAAGCAGTGTGACAGTGCATATGCCCAACAGGATCAACAGCTTTCCCTTCAGTTGGATTCACAACTTATTCATGACCACTCTGAAGTCTGGCTTTGCCTAATGTTAAGGGTTAACAATTAGCAGTGCTATCTCAAAGTAGCCACTTTCTTTGTGTGTAATATCCAATGAACAGGGTATTCCCTGCAGTATGGCTACACAGAATGTAATTCAGCAGAATTCAATGTCTCAGCACATCTGCAATACAGCCTAGGGAGACATATGTGTATTAAAATGGAAATGAAATATGACTAACTAAGTAATTAAACTTTGCTTAAATAGCACGTTTTTCATTCATACTCTGGTGGCTCAGTGGTGAGAAGACAAGTCCTTTGCCACTGCTGGACTAGTCCAGATTAAAGGTTTATGGTTGTAACTGAAGAAGTCTCTTCTGTGCTGCTGAAATAATGTAGTTTTTGACTTTAGAATAACAAGCCTATCCTGCCTAATAACAAGATCTGTTAGGTAGTGTGTGAATGCCAGCATAGATGATCCTACACCTCATTTTGATCCAAACTTTTAAAATTTTCTCTTTCAGCTTTTTGACAGGATAAAGTTATTCTGGATGCCTGCAAAGCACCAGCCAGATTTTATTTATCTAAGGCATGTTCCTCTTAGAAAGGTCCATCTCTTCACTATAATTCAGCTGAGTTGTCTCGTGCTTCTCTGGATTATAAAAGTTTCAAGAGCTGCCATTGTCTTTCCTATGATGGTATGAAATGTTTAAAATTTCATTTAAAAATCCCTTTTCACTTGTGGATAATTATAACAAAAGAAAAAATAATTCTGGGCAGTTAATTATAATAATACTTTGATTCTGTGTTCAAGGACAATTTAAAATGTATTAAGTAATGAAAAATCTGACATTTAACCTCTGTTTTAAGTCCTGTGTGTAGATATCCCAACTTATATTCTCTTAGGGAAAATTCTCTTAAAGAAAAATACTAAAATTTTATATTTTTTATTTAAGGAATATTACTAAATCCTGTTACAGAAAGAACATTCACGTATTGAGGAAGATTGCTTATTGAACTGAGGAGTCTAGCAGTTCTGTGTCTTGGGAGAAATAAAAACAGTCTTCTTCTTAAGTGATTTCTCCGATGGTTTCACTAGTAGAAAATAGAAGATATTTACTGACCTCCGTGATTGTAAAATGCTTCAAGCCATGCTTCCTTTGAGCAAAGGAATAGCAGCTGTTAGCTTATTAATATTAAAGGATAAAATTCTAGCTACATACTGGTCACTTTTGGAAGCATTCTTCTACAAGTGTATTTGTCTGTTTTACTTGCCTAATTGACTAATTCTTTGAATTAATATATTTGTAGGTCCTAGCTTTGGTATTTGTCCGAAAACTCATGGATTTCTTTTTTACCAAGCGGGAGCTCAGTTGGTTAGATGATTTGATGCCTGAGAGCAAGAAGAAGAAACTGGAAGACGCTGAGAAAGAGGTGGGTCATCATGTCAGGTTTCTTTCTGTGTAGCAATTTATCAATTTCTCCTTTGGACATGTAGAGAAAATTTTGTAAGGCACATTCCATGCACCAGGCAGACTTGTTAACAGTATCTAAGTGTAATATTGTCATATTTTGCATAAGTGCTTTTAAGGTTACAAATCTAATTGGCCTAGGTGGGGAGGTAGATTCTCAGGCTGCCATACTGTCATATAAAATAGTATCCACAGTCCTGCTGGGGATTGCTTCTGAGACCCACTCAGAGGGTGTGCACAGATGAACCTATGCCTGTAGGAAAGCCCTCAAGTCCCAGCCCTGGGACACTTGGATGCTGCACTGGGCTGGGTCTCATCCCTGCAGGAGATGCTAAGAAGTGCAGAATTTAAGGCCCTGAATGTCCCAGCTACCTCTGAGCCTTACACAGGGAACAGGGCATCACTCTGTGCCCTTTCTGCTCAGCAATGTCATAACCCTGTGCAGAGTCCCAGTTACACTCTGGGCCAGAGCTATCCTTCTGTTTGCAGTAAATTGTTTCTGCAGAAACAATTTACTATGACTCTGCAATGAAAAGGTCAGAGACACTGCTAACCCAGTTAACCAGATGCTCTGACTCTGACTTGCATCCTGTGGCATTAACACCCTGTTGGCTGTTACAGATCTGGACTCCTCATCTTATTTCAAAGAATATGCATTTTAGATAATTCCTTACCAACCTGAAAATTATCCTTAGGGATGCCCTGAGACGTGATCCAAGACCAGTGAAATGTGTTTGTTAAGGATTCCCATTAGTAGCTTTATTTGCAGAAATAGGACACGAGCTAATAATCTGAATATGTAACTATACAAACTAGATTACTCTGCCTTCAGGATTGATTCTTCTCTGACCTTTGAAAACTCCCTGCCTCATCTGTAACCTGGAGAACTTTTGATTTCCTTGACACATTCAACATACTGTCATTTAAAGATTTTACCTATAAGAAACATCAAGATGATTATTTACTATTACTAGTATGTGCCTGTAAAATTACCAGGCTGAAATTAAAATATGTGAGTCATTGTTTTTCTCCCTTGAATCAAAGCAGACCAGAGAGTTGTTTCATCACGGTGTGTGTTGTCATCACAATTCAGAGTAACCAGAAGTAACCAAGGTAGCTCTCTTCTTTGGGTCTGGTTATTAGAAAGAATTCCTTGCTATCCTTATGTTTTGGTTATATGTCACTTTTTTCCTTCCCTTGCTTGATAGGATGGCATCAGAAAACAAAACTGGGAAAATCTACTGGTGTGATTTTATTTCATTCACTGTCTATTTTGAGAGGTTATTTTTACATATTTTGGCATTTCTAAATATTTAGAGCTATTATTAAAACTGTTCAACTGTCAAAAACTTATGAAGCTGTGAAGCCTGGAAATGACAAAATTAACTAGTAATAAAAAACTTCTGACATGTAGCCTAAGGAATTAATTGGAGAGTTGCGATCACACAGCTTTTAAAAATAGAAGTATTCTACCCACAAGAATATTCAGAAATATAGTTGACAGGATCTGAAACTTACTTGATTGGATCCTAATTTCATCACTTAAGTTGTTTTTATATTTTTAGGCCATGTTTTTTCCAGGGCTTTGTACATTTTTAGTGGATATGATACGTGCCTTCTCCTCACAGACCTCCTTTGGAAGCCACTTTGATGTTAATCAATGAAGTCTTTCTGAGACAAGAATGAACAAAGGACTTTAACATTTGAAGAAAAAAAAATATTGTGACTATTGAAATAGTTGTAATAATAAAGCATTGAAGAAACAAATTTCTGAGCAGAGAGAAATTAAATTCTACTGTTTTGGAAAACTGTACTGGCTCTTGCAGCTAATACCAACAATCAGTGTTTTTGATGCATGTGAGGCTTTGGTGATCTGCCAGAAAATGATAAATTCTCTTTTTAGCCAACCCATGCTTTCAGACAGGCACTAGTGAAAACTGTTACAAAGCCACCTAATAAAGGGAAGAAAGCTGTGGAGTTCTCCAGGTGTCTGTTGGGCTCACACACACACTGCAGCAATTTAGAGCAGGGTTTGATGGTAATGCCAAGACTTGTTAACTCCTAGCTGTGGTTATCCTGACCTAAGGGATGTGGACATGGAGAATCCTCTTCTGGAGGACTTGTTTTCCTTTGCTCTTGCAGGCAGGACATGGTGCTTGAGAGGTGTTCTATTCTTCTCCTGTCCCGCTAAGACAGATCTGCTAAATTTGCAATTACTTTACATAAGGTTTTTGGTAGATTAATCTCCAAATTTTCTTAAGTGAAAATTAGTTTTGGGTCTCTTGTTTCACTACCTTTCACTGAAAAATCAGTAATAAAATCAGTTTTATTAGTATTAAAACAGTGTGTGCAAACTTAAATCATCTTACCTAATTTTTGCATGTAAACATCAATGCCTATATCCTGTAATCAATATTATTTAAAATTCATCAAACAGTTGTTCACTCACTGTTACTAATTTTCCTCTTTATTGTTACAAAACAATGCTGTGTTTGACATTGGAAAATAGCATTAAGTGAAGATACATCTTTTTCAATGGAAGGTTTTAAATGTCAACTATTTAAAGTAAAAGTTGAAAAGTATCTTACTTTAAGAACTTCAAATAAATACTTAATATTAAAAAAATTGGAAGATGATTACAGTAAAAAAATTTCACTTTCCAGTTTCATATCCTGTCTCATGCCTGAATTCCTTTGTTCTAGGAAGAGCAAAGTATGTTAGCAATGGAAGAGGAAGGGACTGTTCAGTTACCACTAGAAGGACATTACAGGTAAAATATACCTTTCCTCTTTTAGGTGAGTTGCAATTAAATAAAGTAAACATGTCACAGTATTTATTCTTAATGCTTACTGAATATCGGGAGGATGTTTTTCTGGTACAGATGGGTGAACTGAACCATACACTGCAGCATTTAACAAGGTCAGCCCTTTTCTAGTCTTTCTACATGATCCCTAGGAAGAAGACACACTAGTTGGAAGTTTTCCATTGGGCAGGATTGCAGGATCAGACTGTTCACAATGAACTTTGGCTTCTGACATGCACAGTGCTAAAGGAAGATGTAGAGCAGGTCAAACCCTTCACCCTGATGCAAGCAGGTATCCAGGAAAGGTTTTGAACACGCTGCAGAAAAACTAGGTTCTTACAGTATTTATTACATTCTAAACCATTCTGATTAAATCCTATTATGTAAGGTAATGAGTGAATCAAGAGCTGTCCCAGGTAGGTGAGGCATAATGCAGGGTTGACACGACTAAAAAAGCATCTATGTTATAGACAGTAATAATACATGTTGCCAGCCTATAAGGAATTAATGTAATTTAAAGTTTTCAGAAAGAAATTCTTCGTAAAAGATTTGAAATATCAGGTGACAGTAACCTCTGCATTAATGTGAGTTCATAGGAACACCATCGTAGACTGGCTTCTCTTTAACATTTTAACACAGTTACCCTAATGTCTCCTAATGCAAATCAGGAGATCTGTAACTGTGTCTCTGAACAATCTTGGCCTATTCCTTTTGACTCATCACACTACTCATGCTCTGTTTTTTCCCTTGTTTTGTCCATACCTTTTTGTTGTAATTTATATTAGCAACATGTAGCTTAATTTACCTTGCAGTGTGATCTCTATTGATCCCCATTGTGTGTTATGTTGGTAGAGTTGCCTGGATAATACCTGGTTCTCTGTACTGTAAGGGTTGCAGTTCTGTAGCTAAAAACTAAGAGTCAAAATATTGGTGGTTAAAGTGGTTCCCCAAAACGTACAACAGCAAAGTTACTGAGGACCTACTGAACACCAAGTATATGTAACCATGAAGTCAGGAATAATGTACAGGCAACCCCTTAATACATTGAAGATTTTTTTTATTCCTAAGTGTATAAATACATGTTTGGAGCAGTCCAGGTAAAGAAAAGAACATAATGGCTACAAAGTGCTACTTAAGGCTACTGATTATTTTGTTTAATTGGGGCATTTTTATTAACTCTCTTAAATATTTTATTCTGTTAAGGCTTTTGATTGCTTTAAAAATTGTTTTAATAGTAGGTGGAGTTTCAGAACATAAGTAGGACCCCTTTTGGGATTCGTGTTTAATCCAGTGATGCCACTCTCGTGCTGTGAGATCTTGGGCAATATTGAATTTCACAGTTCTTCATTTTTATCTTGTTTATTAGTTGGGAGTTACACAAAAAAATTTATTGATGTTACTATGATTAATTACTGTCGGAAGAAGAAAATACTAAAAAGTGCTAAGATGTTCTGAGAGACTACTTAAGTAATTTTCCAGGACTTCTGAAGTTAAACAATTTCTTAACTTAAATTGCACTTCATTATTGTCACCACTATCAGTTTTCAAGGATTTTTACTGAGTCAATAATTAATAAGACTGCTGATTGTTTTACTGTGTATTTACTTTCATTCTTGTCTAGAGATGACCCATCTGTGATAAACATTTCTGACGAAATGGCAAAAACTGCTGTGTGGAAGACACTGTTGATATCCTCAGAGAATGCAAAAGATAAGGAGTCAAGCTTTCCTTCTAAAAGGTCTTAATTTTTTTACTTCATTATGCTTTATATATTGGTATCAGACCATTATTAGAATATTTTGCTAGGGATTAGAAAGATTATTAGCATTTTGCAGTTTCATTTCTTATGTTCAGTTGTAATATTTGGAGCTCAAAACACAAATTCACTATTTATTTAAAAACAAAAATCACAAATATTTGCATGGGACTTAGTAATGCTCCAGTGGAAAATGAAGTTGAGCATGCCTGATGCTTGTGTGATGAACCACCAGCCTCCACCTGGATATTGCACAACAGCTGTTATGTTTGTTCTGCTTGCTTTTGTTCTTTCCTCTTGAAAAAGAAGTGATCACCACTGCCCTGGAAATAGCTGTATGAAGAACCCAGTATTCTGAATGCAATCTAATAATATTTGGAGTGAAAATAATTTTATGATTGCATCATTTCTTTACATTTTTCTGCCTACTTCACTTGTACTCAAAACAGTTAAATAATTTTAAATTTTATTTCAGTAAAATGAAGCCACAATATTTTATCTGTGCTACAGAGTTACTACAGGAATAAGAAAAGATTAAATTCAAGCACAGCGTGATTTTCTAAGAGAATTTTTTCCTCTGCTTCCATAAATTTAAAATTTAACTATTTTCTATTTAATTGTTTTGCATCACACTTCTGTCATAAGCTCCCCTTCCTAATCACTCTAGAAGCTGGTTCCCAAAGGTAAGACCCTGTCCCTAACCTTTTCCTTGATTGTGTCTTCCAGTTCAAAATGGTGTCACTTTGGAACCCAAATGAGTTGACTTTGTGTAGTTTTTGGGGAGACAGAATGAGAAGAAATTTCAAATAAGAACATAAAATGTCTTCATTCAAGTCCCAAATATTAGAATTTGAAATTGACTCTGTATTTAAAATAGTGTAGTGTATTCAAATGTCAAACTGAATTTATTACTAGTAATCTTTTTTAAAATATTGAATTATATTCTGCCCATTTCTAAATATACTTTTCAAAAGCCCATGTTTGAAACAGCTAGTCATTGTTTCAAGGTGGAGAGATGCAGTAAGAGAACACTTGTAGTGATACGTGCTTTTTAATTTTGTCACCCCAAAATGGCATGCTGCCTTCCAGTGTTGTTCCTTTCCCTGCTCTGCATAAACAAGACGGAGCAGTTGATGGCCAGAGAATCAGACACCTATGGAGCAGCCCACTAATGTGGTCATTTTGATATTTCACTGACAGTCAAAGTAGTGTAGCTCTTGTTTGCCTTCCACCCTGCACATGGACAGAAAAGGATCCTGTCACTGAAATCAGTGTGGTGCACAGGAGGAGGATGTACTGGAGGATTTACTTATGTCAAGTGCCTCTGCTGTCCAGGCTGTGAAAGCCTGGAGAAAGAGAAGAACCTGATGTGGTACATTCACAGCCCCTGGCTCCACAGGAGTTGTGATTTTCCTGGTGGATGTTGCTTTCTTTGGTGGTAATGATAGATGATGTAAACATGACCCTCTGAACAAAGAGCATTCACACAGATTGTGGCTCACATAAGAGTTTTGGCCTTTAAACTGCAGTGAAATAGAAACTAATTTTCTAAAGGTCTCATTTTAAATCTGTTCTTGTATCTTTGATCTTGAAAACAAAGACTCAGGAGAAAATATTTTTCTGGTTTTAGATATCAGTGTCCTGTTGTAAAGGAACAAACAGCCTTGACGACTCTGAAATCCTACACTTTCACACACTCTAGCTTGTCTCAGACTCTGAGAGAGGAGTAGATTCAAAGAGCTTTAACCCTTAAAGACTTTCTTTCTGATAAGCAAAGGCATACTTTACTCTTAATTCATATTAGGAGAACTACAAAAACATTACAAACCATAATGCATGTATCATTACATGAAGATATAATTCAATCCTAGGTAATTACTGAGGAAAAAAACCCTTGGAATGGTAGCAGTTTTAAGGGTAATTTTTGCAAATGATCAAGATCGGCAGTATTAGATTACACAATTTCCACAGTGAAGGGTACCTTATCGAGGGGGGAAAAAAATCTCATTTTGAAATAAATTTTACTGATGCCTTGTGAAGTTCAACTACATGATATTTAGTACTCCCTTTCTGCTGTCAGTTCTGCTTCCTTATATCTCAAAATATTATTAAATGGGGATAATTAAATTATGATCGTGTACTATGACTTTATGTAATGCCTTTTATGCAAGGCATTTAGCAATTAACAGTAAGCTACTCATAGTAATTAATTGCTGAGTTGTCTTGACCCAATTATAAGCTAAGAAATTCTACAAAAATCGATTTTAGGCAGGAAGAGTTTATACAAATGACTTCCCAGCCTGATGCATGGATAATTTCTATCACAAGATGTGCCCTGGCTCTGATTCTGTGAAGCAGCATAGTGTGAGAGAGCTCCTACATTCCAGGCTCCTGAATGTTTTTACCTGTCTAAAGAGGACTTGCATGGGATTCAGTCAAGTTGCCTAGCCATAGAGGCACCTGAACTTTGCAATTTTCCAAATTTATTTTAAAATTATTTTTTATAATTATTAATAATAATTTAATAATAATTAATAATTTATAATTATTTTAAAATTACTATTAAAATTCCCAGGGACCTAAAGGTGTGCCTTTGAGCCTTTCTTGGTAGAACTGAACACCAAGGCAACTATCTCAAACCCAACCCTCTTTGGTACATGTAAATAAACATTCCTGTGTCTTTGCCTATAATATTAAGCCCCTCAGAGAGCAATTTCAAAGCATGTGCAGATCTGACCATGGACAGGAGACAGACTTAGCAGGTCTTTTAAAGTACTGGAGAAAGAGGCATCTGTCGCTTTGTGGATGGTATGAGTGAGCACCCTTTCCTACATGAAGCTACGAAAATCCCACATCCCAGACCTTCCTGCTCAGGCTTGTTAGACTACTCCCTGGTAGGGAGGAAGAGAGCTCCAACTCCTTTACAGATCCACCAGTGACGTGTTTTACTGGAAAAAGACTGGACTTGTCCTTTTTTTTTCAAATTTCTCAAGGCATTAAAGCCCACATCTGCAGGAGCTGCTCAGAGATGTGAATCCTAAATAGAAGGAAGACTTTCCTGGTATCACAGAGGCACCTAAAACGTGGAAATATTATAGACTGTAAGGCACAAAACACCTCAGTGTTTGCTTTTACTAAGCACAGGTAACTCCCTGCCTGCTGTACTGCTGCACTTTCAATTCATCCCCCTCTGGAATTTGTTTGCATACCCTTTGTGTGCAGAAAATGTAACATACCCAATTCTATCACTGTTCTACAGAAGGTGACAGATTTGGCAGTTGAAGTGGCAGAAGTTGGTATTCTTTAGCTATTTCCATTAACACCTCTGGAAGCTGCCATAGGCATAGAAGTAAGCTTTGGCTGAACTGAATTGTATCCTTAAAGCAATTTTTATGTGAAGAAAAATGTCAAATGATTGTAGAATTGTGCATGAATCGCCTAAAGAATTTGAGAATTGATCTTGCTTTCTTTAAGCCTTGTGTAACTCAGCCTATTTCTCATTCATTCTAGTTAAGGAATTATTCCCATGAAACCTGGTAGGTTTGTGCTTGCTGCAGGTTTGTTCTCAGAACCATCTGGTTTTTTTTAGATACCCTGCCACTCTTTGTTGAAGGCTTGGTTTGCCTGTGTTGTGGAAGCCTCTTTGCATTTTCATACTGTGATTGAGACTCATTGGAAGAACACGACTTTTTATTTATTTACGCTGTTGTAAATTAGGACACTCACACACACAAATCATCTGCTTTGCACGTATATTGCTTTCTGCAGGCAAATCAACATTGTTCTAACTGAGAAAAAAAAGCTGAATCCAAATTTCAACTCTGGTTTAGTGTTCTGAATGATATAGCTTTTGTCTGATCTTTCACTTTTTTTTTTTTTAATTTATTTCCTTATAATGTATACACAAGGAAGTAAATATTACACTCCACACGGGGAGTGTTGTCTCTCCCCATTCTCCCCAGATTTCTGCTCTCCCCAGTTAAGAATGAAAGCCAAATCTATTTGTTGGATATTGGCTCGCACTACTCTAGTTCAGAAACATTCCTTCTAAATGTAGAGTTGAACAAGAGAATACCTTTTAAAGACAAGAAATACTTACTATGACCTCTTGTTTGTTCCATTTAAGAATGTGCTAGCATTGTCTGAGAACTGTACCACTGCCATTATTTAGCAAATTAAGTTGTATTTGCCAAAAAAAAAAAAAAAGATGTGGCTATCTTTGCTTGCATGCTGGCTGTCTGTATACATCTTAAGTTCTTTACCAACCTTGTCACTAAAATGCTGGCTGATGTCTTCTATACCATTCAGCACAGAAATTTTCATTTGCTTTCCCAGTTTGTGCCATGAAGCATGAAAAATAAAGTATCTGTGCAATGCTGGTTTTCAGGTAGATAATATGTATGTGTGTGTATGTGTGAGATAATGCTACTATAACTCTATTTTTTTTTTTTTTGTTTCCCCTTTCATTTCCTAGTGCTGAAATCAGAAAAGAGAAGAAAGCTGACTCAGGGAAAGGTGTTGACCGGGAGACTTGTCTATGACTTGCTCTTCAAGTAATTTTTTTACAAACGAATTAAAGGAGTGCCACAACCACTAAATATAAATGATTTACCTTGTAACTTTTGTCTTTCATCTCAAACTAGCACAGGTAATGTAGTGCAATACTTGTCTCATTCCACCTTGTCTACCTTGTCTAGTATCAATGTAAATGTCTGCAGTAGCCAATGCAAAAAATCTTTGTGTTCGTTGCTGATCTTGGCCATTTACCAGTACTTGCATCAGAAATGTAAGAAGCAAATTTTCTTTCAAATTCAATTTTCCTGTTAATAGGTTTGTACTGTATTTTGCTACTTTTTCTGTGTGAGAATACTTAATAATCTTGATTCAAGATGAACTTGAAAACCCTTGTTCCATTTTTTTTTAATCACCTGTCTAGTAAATTATTTCAGGAGACCCAAACTGACAAGCAAACATTAAGAAGTTTATAAAATAACAACTGATCTGACCCTGTGAATAAACTAACAAGGATAATCCTTTCCTCCTTAATCTGTCCTTTTGAAGTCATGGATTACTTTTGCAATGTGAATTGCAGGGTCAGATTCTGTATTTGTGAAGTTTTCCTTGATTTAATACAGTGTATTTAATATTAAAATTTCTATGTAACTGGAACATAGTCCTATATATATATAAATATATATATATATATAAAATTATATATTAAAACATTTTCTCACCTTAGCTAACGAACACCACCACATCCTTTGATGTGAAACATGGGTACAGTATTTCTTACAACGCGGTTTGTGGTTACGGTATCTTACCTTGTATTGTATGAATGTTGCCATGGTAGGCCAAACAAAAGCATTTTGTCATTAATCAATCCATTATTTTATAATAGGGAAAATTTTGTAGATACAAACTATACCCCACATGCAATTTTATCACCTACCCAATGATCTTCCTCTTTATTGCATAAAATTCAGCCACAGAAAGGGCATATTTATATTGTCTTCTCTCCACTAACAACTGTAAACCTTTTAGTTTCAGAGATTGTGTATAATACTTAAATACTTAAATTGTTGTTTTGTTACAGCTCTTTATTATTCCATCAAGTACATATTGATTAAAAGATATAAACAACATTGCAAAGTAAAATGTGGCTTTAGGGCTATTACATTTTTAGGATTGGATTTTGTTACTGCCTGATCCTTCAAGCTGCTCTTTTGTGTAAAAGGCTGCGAGCTTAGGTATTGAATGAATAGGGATGTGGAGCTAAAGTTTTATTGTGTTATTTGGAATTCACCGATTTTTAAATTTTTTAAGATAAATTTTTAAATTATTAAAATGAAAGCTAACTCTCAGTATTATGCTGTAACTTTGAATCCTAAAAACAAGAATTGTAGTCTTGCAATCTCCATAAGAACTCATCCATAGGGCTCTAACATTCCCCAGCTTTCCCAAATACTCTCATTTTCTATACACCTTGTGAACAAGTTTTCCCATTCAGCACATTTAAAGTATTCCAATGTTTTTGTGTATGTGAGTGTGTATGTTTTAATACTTTAGCCATATATAATTGCATTTTGCTGCAAACTTAAGAGGGTCACTGTTCTAAATTTACCTTAGCATTATGAAAGCCCGTTAAAAGCCATTTTTATGGAGAAAAAAAATCGAACGGACATGAAGAAGGATTTACATCTAATTCAATGTTTGTATATGTAAATTTAGGAAAAAAATACTGATGCATTAAGGTTAAATGCTTTGTTTTGTGTACTTGATGATAAATTGTAAGATTCCAATTGTTTTAAGGTTAGTATAGAAGCTCAATACTGGTTTGTCCTGAAAGCAGCCTGATGGTGTTTTAACATGTTGCTGACTTTGTTCCAGATAATGTATACAATCAAAATGTATTAGCTTCATTTGACCAACTCTTAGAATATTAAGAAATCAGTGTATTCAATGGCATTCTGTATTTCTGTTCAGTATTTCAGAGTGGTTTTATTTTAAAACACTCTGGTTTTGCGTGAATTTAAGTGCTTTTCCAATGTTAATCTTAACATTCTGAAATCATACATAATATAAAGCATATGTAGTGCTGTATTTACTTCTAATTTCATATTCCTGGTCAAAATTACTCAATTTCTTGGATGTAATTTATTACAGAAGTTTATGTGTACATGTGAATAGACTATTGTGTTTTTCACAATTAAGATATGTTACGTGAAAATAAATATTTATCCTAACTAATTTTCAATTTTATTTTTATACTGCAAAACCCAGAAGAGGTTTGCAATATCATGTGGTATTTGAAATGTCTACCTGACCTGAACGTGCTTCACAAATTAGTGAGTGGCAGAGCCCAGCGTGGCTCCCCTTTCAAGTGGGGTCTCACTAAAACATGCAAAGCTGTGGGTGTTGGCTCCCTGGGCACAGCTGGCAGTGATGTACCTGGTCTGGCCTTAACAGTAAGTGTGACACTGGGGACAGATCAGAGCTCACTGTTCCAGGAAGAGAATGGCAATGAAGCTCCAGTTTATTACTCCTGAGTTGGAGATGACATGGATCAAGCAGGAGTAGTTAGATCTTTTAAGAGATCAATAGGTAAAGTCATAAAATTTAAAATGCTTCTGCTCTTCTCAGAACCCTAAATTTCTGGTACTGAAAATCTTTCAGGCCATTAAGTCAGTACGTACAGTACTGACTTCATCTTACTAAATCCCCTTTGAGCTTCTTTGCCAATTATTAAACCAAAGACTAGAAGTCTCCCAGCCTAAGAATGGTAACAGTGACACCTCAAGCTTCAGCTGCTCCATTAGAATTTTACACAAAGTGTATTGTACAACAAACTTAAACATCCATTTCACACAGGAAAATAAATACAGAGGAAAAAAAAGTAATTGGTAGACGTGTAACTAATTAGCATGTTGCAGTAATTCAGGCACAACCGATTTCTAGCTTTGGACATTAATGAAACGAGCTAGATATGTTCTGTGGCCTCAGTTTTAGTTATTTACCTGTGCTCATGCAATAAAACTTTCTTTTGTTCTAAAATTTGTATCACTGTCTATTAGCAGCATATCTTAGAAGTTGCTTTCCAGACAAAGATAATTAGCATTGCATTGTGTTATGCCTCGCAGGGGATGATGTATTAAGAGTACACAAGAGTTCCCCAGTGAGATGCTAGAATTATTAAGGTAGGTCAGATGCAAAGAATTGCATCTTAATGAAAGACTTAGACCATATCATTTCTAGTTTAACTTATTTTTAAAAATGTTACTTTGATTATACTAATTCTTGCACTTATCTAATGAGAGCTTGGTGAAAGTAGTTTTTTGGATTATAGAAACACTTTTTTTTGTCTTTATGCCAGTGTGAGTGATAACATTAAAATAAATCTAACTATTTACTCTTGCATACACAAGCCATATAATAATGATAATATTTTTTTTAAACTTGTCTGTATTGCTGGGATCTACCTTATACTGATTTAGGTTTCTTTGCCTTGAGTCAAAAGAATGAGAGATGTGATGATATAGCCTCTGTAGAACTTTAACAGTGGTGCCACATTAGAGCCACTACTGCCTTGAACCCAAGATGGTATTTGTAAAACCCAGCTCCAATGTGTTTCAAAAAAATCCCAAGCAACAGAACAAAACCACGCATCAATCGTATTTTGTGAGTCAAGGAATTATCTGTTTGTGAAAACAAAATCTAATTTTCTATTTGAGGCTTTCTCATTTAAGGACAAGCTACAAAATGTGTCTTAACATTCTTCCCCATGCTTTATCTGTCTGCACGAGTACTTTTCATTCACACCTAATGTCACTAATAGCCCACAATACAGACATAATCAGATGCTGGCATGTAACATCAAGAAGCTAAGTGTTAGATAATCATGTCACACTCCATTACATGATACCATTACACAAAATCAGAAGCTTCACTGTAAGTCATCCTCAAAATTAATGGGGATTTAAAAAAAATTCTAGTGTTCTTTTTCTGAAGCAACATTTTTAATGATATGGATTACACCTCCTTTCATAAATTAATGTATTTATTATTTTAAAGCAGCACAATTTTTAGTACAAGTGGATTGCATTTTTTCTATGAGAAATTGAGAAAATTAATCCTCAGATTAGATGGAAAAGCCTACCTGGAGTGCTGTAAAGAAAGCAGACATTTAGTGGTAGGCTGGAAGGAAAAGCAGTTTTGCCAAAGAGCATGTTCACAGGAGAGTGACAGTCCAGGCCTTGCTTTAAGTGACTGCTAGTTCTCATTGAAATGTTTTATGTTTGAGTGTAAGAACCACTTCTTATGGATCAGTACATGAGCAACTTCTACATTAAAAAATGTGAGTCTTGTCGAGGTCCCAGAGATTTTGCACTGCAGATTCCCAGAGCAGCAGCCTTATTTACTACAAAATAAGCAAAAATGACAGTACTATATGATAGCACACAAAGAAATTCAGTGCCACTGGTTTGATTAGGTATCATTCAAAATCTTTGGTGAAAGCTGATTACATGCTTGCCTTGCAAGAGTTTTACAACTGTAATACAAGAGATTGCAGAGAATACATACACACTTCAGGAATTGCAGTGTAAAGTGTTTCATTCTGCACATATTAACATTGCAGTAGTCCTGATATCAGTTCTAAAATAATAATTATCTCAATCCTTATGAATTTCTACAAAAATGTTTCTTCATTATTTTCACAGAAATTACTCCAGGGTTCATTTCATTTTTGCTGGAAACATTATTATATTTTTATTCTGCAAATGATCACAGGTGACATTTTTATCATTCATTACCCTGATATACAAACTGGATTGCTTCTCTTTTAGACTTAAAGGTAACTACTCAAGCAAGTATCATGCTTCCTAGAAGTCTGCAACATTATTCTGGTGATGTTAAGACCTGATTAAACACAATCAATAAAAATGCAATAGTTGCTTGGCAACAGGAATCATTATAAAGATTAGCATTTCATAGTGTACACCGGTATCCCAAGAGCTGGCTCTTATCTCATCTTGATTTATACTGGCTCAGAGTACATTATCTTGAGAGTTTTCTGGAGAAGTACCATCTAACAAGCAAAATGCTGGTGCTAGTGCAGTGAGAAGCACTGCTTTAAGAAGTGGCTCATATGGGTATAAATGTGCTTATGTGCTTGACCGGAGATGGAATGGTCTTTGTCAGTATACCACTGTGTGAAAGAGAAATACAGAGAATGTTAGTTGCAGCTATATCTAAATGATGTAAATCAAACATGAGAGACACAAAACCTGTGCAGCCATTTAAAATGATCCTAGCATGAGGCTTTCAGCATGGAGGCAAAGACATGATGGGGCAGGAAGCTGCTATGACACTTCACCCCTTCTTTGCATGTGGGACATGCTCCGTTTTTATGCTGAAGGTGTAAAAACAACATTTGGCTTGTCCACATGGAGGGTAGATTCGGCTGCTAGTGCCTGACCTTTCTCTCTCTGTATGTCCTTCGAGTTTGGCTGAA
The DNA here is from genome assembly GCA_037013685.1 of Acridotheres tristis. Taxonomy (NCBI): domain Eukaryota; kingdom Metazoa; phylum Chordata; class Aves; order Passeriformes; family Sturnidae; genus Acridotheres; species Acridotheres tristis. The sequence continues at coordinate 20,935,876 of CM072894.1, read as the reverse complement.
GGAAAACCATGCACTTGGCCTCCTTCTATACATCATCTTTTTTAGCACTGCTCCCCAAGGACTGAGAGAATGTAGGAAAGGAAGAGCTTGCACCTTAGTCTGAGAACTTCCATGCACAACATAAGAAGGGGCAAACAACTGCTTGTCTTACAAGTTCAATGAACACCAGATGTGATGGACAGGGTATCTGGGATTTTGCTGAAGCCAGCCTTTCCTTTTATCCTATCTGTAAGACACTACTCATTGCACTTGGGTATATGCAAAGGTTGGGACTGGCTGTTTGTCTGAGAACACAAAAAATTTAAGAAAATGAAAGATTAGGTAGAAAGGGTCAAATATGAGATGGCGTTGCGTTACAGTTTTTCTTGTGCAGAAATAAAGTAAGTGCTTTATATTCATATTTCAGTTATTGAACATGAAATGCAACTATATGAACTTTCATTTAAAAGAAGGCAGTGAATTTATACCTTACCAGAGGGAGCTTATGTTATTATTCTCATTTGTATAATGATAAACAAAACAGAACCATACCATTGCCTGAAAATCCACTTCAGCATCAACAAGAGCTTTGGAAATCTGTGCTGCTTGCTGAAAGTGAACATTATCTGAAAAGTGGAAGAGGAAAAAGGTAAACAAAAACTGCTTCTGTAATACTCTGGGGGAAAATCAAAGCAATGAACACACTAGACTCCCCAGCACTGCTGACTGAACCATAGATTAGTTGCAAAAAGCAGTATTATTTTATTGATGCAAATGTAACAGCCTTGCCCCTTCATGCTTTTGTTTTGTCAGTAGTAGAATTGCGAACCTGTCTGTAATACTAAAATGTCTAATTAACTGCAACTCACCATCTGCTGTTCCATGAATAAGGAGATATTCAACTTCCTTGAATTTTTCAGCTCTGGCCATTACTGTTGAACTCTGAAATTAAAGGAAAAAAAAGAAAAAAGGTGCTATTTACTTGGATATGACTTGCTACCAATTGACTATGATTCGTGTTGACACTGTCTGGGGTCCTCCAGCTAAAATCAAGCATAGCCCTGCTCACACTCCTCTGAACTGCCATGGGACAGGGTCACACATCCAGGGGCTGGGTGCTCACCCTCAAACCACTCCACACCCACCTGCAGCTGTTACCAGGGTTATGGCTGCAAGGGAACAGGCGGCTGCAGGGAAGAGCTCTGGAGTTAGGTACACACTCAGTGCCTGGCCAGCAGGCTGGTAGCCTGCAGCACACCGTGTGTCATAGGTTTCCTGTGTGACTGCAGACAAGTTAAAAAGAATGTTGCCATGGCAACAGTGCACCCTGTGAAAGCAAGGAGTAGATCTTGCAGAGGCTACACACGTTATCTTCCCCACTGCAAGGTTCACCTGCAGGTAAGGCACCAGAGTTAATACTGCCTCAGTCTCCTGTAAAAATGGGTAACAAAAGTTTCGAAAAATGTGCTCTCCAAATATGAAAGAGAAATGCGTGAATTAAAAGCACTAGGCCAAATATCTAAATAGAAGCTGAGCTACATTTTGGGAATGGGAACACGATACAGTGATGAAAAGATAAGGCAAAAAACCCCCAACAACAACAAAAAAAACCCCAAACCAACCAGTATCCTTTGAGTAAATAATTTTCCACAAGTGCCAAGGGAACATTGATAGATCACCTTACTTTCTTCCAGAAAACCAGTGCTGTTTTAAGTAAATCTAATGTGAGTAGAAGCCTGATTTAAGCTACACTTCTGAGAACTTCACTTGGCAGGAGCAGTTTTAGAAAGAGGATGTCACTATTTTTCCTCTTCAGGCATTAAATAAAATAAAGAAGTTATTTGTAAAAAATACTTCAGAAAGAAGAAGCATATGAGATACTGTCTCTGTTTGTTTAAAACTGCTTTTTTGCAAAACTGCTTTTCTTTACTGGTGATACTTCACTTGCTGTACTCACACTCAACATGAAGAGTCCCTTCCCTAAAACATGCTTTAAGGACATAGTACCTTTGTGTCCTTAAATAAGGTTTCAAGATAGGGAACACTCTCAAATTAGGCACAGTTAGACAACAAAGCAACAGCAGCTCAACAAACCTTACGTGGGCAGCAAAAAAACCCCAACTTTATTTACCACTTCTGTTTTATAGTTACACTGCTGGGACAAAGGCTCTGAAAAGGTAATGTGCACAAGTACTGAGAATTAGGCCCTGCTGAGTGTAACTGGCTTTTCTAAAGATCACACAGCAGTCAACATTTTATCAGCACTCCACAAACAAGTTAAGGTTTGGCTGAAACTGAAGGTCTCTCTCCCTTTAGCATATTCTCAGATAATAGAACAAATGTCAAATCAGTACAAGATGGCATATTTACAAAATTGTACCCTGTTTTGCATAACCTAATGATGCAGCAGTTCTTAAGGACTGAACATTTCAAATCTGCTAGAAGAAGATTGCCAAATCTATGACTGTTTCAAACACTTGCCAAAAGCATATCAAATTCAGAGTGAACTGCAAAATAATGTTCTCACAAGTTGAACAGTCTCTTCGGTATGCTTTACATGGCTACTGCGTCTGACCTCCAGAGCTCTGCCCTGATTCAGTCTCAAGTCTTTTGCATCAGGGATGTTTTTTCCAGGCTGCCAGATTCTCTGCCATTCAGCCTAGGATTCTATTAGGAGCACCACCCATGCTTGCTCCCCTCTTTTACAAAGCTCTAATTTTTAGTATTTTACAACTACCTTAAAAGACACTGAATATCCCCAATTAGCCCACTTAGAAGTGTGAGTTGTCCCTCAGACTTGACTCCTGACAAACAATACTTAACATCTCAGATTCTCTGCCTCCAATAAATCTAAAACCTAATGTCACAGTAATACAAAGGTAGGATGTATCCCTCTTACCACAAGTAGTTTCTTGAGTCTATATATTCAGTTACTAATAATATTCTACATGTTTGGAATGTGCCTAGCAGTGCTCATCTTCTCTAAGCAGGTGTGTACACCATCTCATTTCTTTTAAATCAGGTGCATACTACAGTTTATGCAACTTTTCACTTTTCATGCCAGCTTTACAGCAATGCAGCAGGATAGAGAATATATGATGCAGCACACAAACCTGACAGCACAGAGTTAGCAGTGCAAGCTTTAACAGCTTCAGCTGTATGTACTAGCTTTCAGTACAGATTCTGCATTCACCTCAAAAAACACTCATTTCAGCAAACAGCTCTTGTCAGTGTCAAGGAGCCAGGACGTTGGCTATTGGGACTGGGACATGGAACAAAGGGGCTGTAAGCCAGGAACATACCGGGCTGAAGTCAGTAAGGGTCTTCAGCAATAACAAAATCCTACAACGCTTTCACTGAGGCTACATGAAAAACAACAAACTCACTTCTCAAGCTACGCCACCCTCTAGGTTAAAAGTCAAGTCCAAGCACTATATTATTTGGAGATTTTAACAACAGATGAGGATTTAAGTTGCATTTTCCTTTCTCTAGGAGCAGCAGCAAAGTGTGACAATCTGATCTAGGCAATTACTCCTCTTCCATCTAGCCACCATTCTCCCCAATTAGTCCTCTGAGTAACACATTTGAAACCTTTAGCTCTTTGGTACTGGCAGTTTCAACGTGGCCATTGCCAGCAATGGATACCATGCCAAGAAAATCCGACTCCTGGCTTGAAAGGATTAAACAGTCCTCTGTTGCCATCTGTGCCGTGAAGCTGGTGAGTGACTTTGTGCACCCAGAGCGATAACGTTCGTTCTGCACAGCGACAGTAACTTGTATTTACATTGCTACCTCGCAGACCTCCTACTGTTCCACTGCCTTAAAGAAACACATTTGGAAAAAGGCAGGCAGGCGGCTGCAGGCTGCTGGTCAGTGCCTGCTGGGCCCAGTAGCTCAGTGGTTAGAGGAGGGAGACACAGACACAGACACAGCACCGAGTTGTCCAGCAGTCACTACCATTGTCCCCACTCTTGACCAAAACACTAGAGTACTGTAAATTAATCTCAAACCACATTTTTCAGTACATATATATATGTTTTTATATGTTTTGTCATACTTCTAAATCAATGCAATAACTTCCACCCTTTTTTCTACCCGACACTTTTTAAATGCACACAATCAGAGCTAAACTGTCTTCTACCCTGCTCTGTGCAAACACAGAGATTGCTCTATCTCCTCCTCTAACATCAGTGTTTGCTTCCAGCATCACCATGGCTGGACTCTTCTGTGAAACATTCCAATAACTAGGCCACAAAGTACCCCTCAGATTCCTCACAGTTCTCCCATAGCCGCTGTATTTTCACCTAGGCCTGAAGTTTAACAAAACCTAACACAACGTTTGGCTCCTCTGCCCTATGCCCAGCTACCTGTGACTTCAAAAAGCCCTTGAGACAACAAAAATCATCTGGCACATGGAAGAGCAAATCAAGCAATTGACTAATCGTGCTGTAACAAGGATGAACAATCTACATACAATTTGCTTTCAGTAGGACACGGAAATTCCTTCACTTCTATGCAAACACTGGTCATATCAGAACAAATTTATGAACACCCTGTGTTTATGGAGATCAGGCTAACATTTCAGTCCTGACACTGCTGGCTCTCGGTCTGCAATTTGATATGATCACACCACAGACAAATTTGCCTACCTGTCAAAGTGTTCTAGTATTGAGGAGATTTTGATTTCCCTGGAAAAAACTTGCAGATTCCTAAAGCAGGGAATTTCACACAATACCCATTTTTAAAAAAAAGTTCATTTCAGAAAGAATGGGAGTACATTTGTTTTTGTGAGAAATGTTTAAGATAAAGCATACTTTGCTCACGTACATACAGATTTTAAAACAAATTTGTTTCTTGGTGGTTAAAAGAAAAGTTTTTACAGCTTGTTTACAGTCTGCAAAGTAGTCAAATGGAACTGAATTTATAAAAAAACCAAACCCAAACACCCAACACACGAAACAAACAACAGAAACCCCACATCATTCACCAAGAAGAAGGTGCCTTGTGCAAATTCAAACATGTGAAACTACAGCCTCTAACAGCGCAGTGCAACAGTTCTAGCAGGAAAGAAGAAACAAATTTATGTCTCCCCACAGGGAAAGAACTAAACTGTTTAAAGAACAATACAGCAGTTTAGAAATGAAACAACATACAAAAAAAATGAAATAAAGTGATTTCTTTCTTACATTATAGTTCTTCAGATTATCATTTTCTGTAGGAAGGCCCATGTATCGCTCTGTGTATATTGAATCTGAAATTTTAAAAATCCCAAAATTAGAATCTGCTACTTAATTTTCAGTCCGTCTACCATCAGTTCTACCGATCGATACAAGCAGTAACAATGCATACTGGCAATCAGGTTTTCCACAATGAGGGGAGTAGGTAACCATCATTATTCAGAATAGTTAATCTTCTTGTTGCCATGGACACCTGAATGCTGAATATTAATATAGTACTTTGTGTCAGTGTTTCCTTATTGTTATTCTTTCAGTAATCCTAAAAATATTACTGAAAATGTTGCAGTAAATAACTAGCATCTGAAAAAAAATCTTATTTATCTAAATGTTTACTACCAAAACATATAGTAGTATATTAGGAGTCAGTTTGACTGAAAAAAAAATATTTTCCACATATTTTCTGTCATTTTACCATTTGCAAATTTGCTGCTTTGTTTTAAGCCATACAAATTAATGCTCTGCTGCCATATTCTAATATCCATTTGACTTCTCATCAGAGTTGCTGCACTAGAGGGTTTTTATGCTGAATACGTATGCCTCCATAATCCTTCATTTTACAAGCTAAAAGTGGGATTTTGGAGATCTTGATCATTAAAAAAATATTTCGTTGTCATACTGTAATATTCATGTCCAAAATGTTATGAAGATGTACTTTGCTATGTCCCCAACAGCTTACTGCTGCTGCCTGGCAGTATGATCTGATCTGCTGAATTAGCTATTATACAGCCTCTGTGCTACTTGCAGAATGATAAATTATGCCTTCTTTAGCAGAGGTTTGCCAGGGAAAGCTTTCCCTTGGATGTTTTTGGACAAATAAAAATGAGGAAAATGTTAAAATGTGTTCAGATTGTCCCAGCACCTATTTATAACTTTACATAATTTTTTTTAATCTGGGAGGAGGGCCTCTATAACTGCATTTCTAGCCTCATGCAACTACTTGAAACCTTATGCTCTAAAGGCTTGAAGCATGTAGAGACTTGTCCACTTGATCAAGTTTTTCTCACGTCAAGCTATTCTCAAGATGAATTAGATTTATAAAATCCAAACTTTACATGCTAAAAAAACCCCTGACCAACCAACCTAAGGCAATTCAAATCTTATTCTGTTACTTTGAGAGAGTGAATTACAAGTTCAAGGTTAATCCTCACAGTTCATTGTTATAAGTGAAGTTTCATTTTGAAGACACAAAAGTTTGATTGCCATGGATTTCTGACACACAATATTGGTTTCAAAGCAAACACAGACACATTACATCAGTACTACCAATATTACAGTGATTTAGCCTGCATTAATGGTCAAAGAGATTACCTGAAGTTATGGATCTGACTTTTTAGAACGGGAAATAATATTTAGCAAATTGGTTTAATTTCAAAATGTAGTGGCCACGAGTTCATAAAAACAGACCAAGTGGCATTTACATGGCATCTAGTAGAAAATCAAGAGCTCTGTGCTACAAATCCACACTTTGCAGCGTGTGCACTGAAGACATATGGGAATCCTTGCAAGGAGGAAGCCCTCACATACCATAATATTGCCAGCGTGACACGGGGGCAACCGCTATTCCACACTTGAAGACGCCACTCCCGGAGCCAAGCGCCATGGAGGTCACATATCCCCCATAAGACTGAGAAGAAAACATTGCTGTTATTTTAGTCAGAAGGGAAAGGATGGGGCCCATCTGCTACACAGTTCATCAGGCATTTATAGGCTCAGCATTTTTCATATTAATGAACTCCATTCTGAATTTGGGTCAGACCTCAGCCAGCCTGCTCAGCCGGGGAAACAGGCATCAAACAGCGCATGGCAGCTGTGGCGCTGATGAATGGGAACTTGGTGGGGGAAAAGGGCTCAAATGCTGCCCAACTGTGACTCAGCTGAGGATGACTGTGCTTGGTAGCACCGTAGGCAGCAGCAAAAGACAGGAAACAAGACACTGCTGAACCGCTGTGTCCCTTCCCGTGCTGGGGGAGTGGGTGGAAGCAGAGCTCTGGCCCACAGTGTGCCTGATGAGTAGTTGCAACAGGCCATCCAAAAATTTATAGCTCCCTTGGAGCAGGCCTATGGTAGCTCACTCCCTAACTCTCCCCCAAAGTGTCAGGGGCAAGACTGTGACCGGGGAGTGAAGGATCTGCTGAGTCTGTGGGAGGAACTGTGCAACAACACACTCCTTGTGACACACAGAAAATTTACTCACGGTCTAGCCTGATACACAGATGAGTAAATATCTGACACACTTGAGCATCCAGGCAGCCAGATACCTAAACACTGTCACCAACCGCCCAAATGACTGCCCTCACAAGAGTCTGAATGGGTTATTTAGGAAAATGTGCCCACCCACATTCAAAAACAAGAGGTATTTTTGGATCTCATTCCTGCCTTAAAACCAGATTAGAGGCAAAGAGAATTGCATCTTATTTCAAAGTCCTTAAATGTTTGCTCCAACTTCAATTCCTAGGTCGTTCCAGTGAGATTAGCAAGGTAACGCATGCACTTAGTAATTAAATGCTGCATAAATGACTGACCTGGCCACAGGAAAGATATTACTGCTGAATGAATGGCAAACAAAATCCATGTACATAGTGATAGGCTAACAATGAGAGGCTGACAATCTAAAAACTCAAGAGATAAAGAAAATTTGTTTGCCCACAGGTTCAATGTCCAGGATGCATAATCCCAATGTAGCTCCAAAGAAGAATGCTCTTACTATTTATCCTGAGGGTCATAAGGACTTAAGATGGCATTGCACCAAATCATCAATTTCTCCAGAAAGAATTTTCCTTCACTTTCCTTTCATTACACACGTGACTTCATAAAACAGATGTTTACCCCCAGAAGAAAAGCTATTAAAGATACCATATTGCCATCAAGCAATTTATTCATTGGTGCCTGCCACCTGCAGTGCCCAAATTTCAGTTAGCAATTCAGCACTGGAATCACTAACCCTATATACATGCTTAGCTTTGTAGCTGAGGGGATATGTATATGCTATTAAACTATTAAATATTTCCATCTACTGTGCCAGGTTTTAAAGATGCATCAAGTTAGAGAACTCTGGCCTCCAGTTGCAAATACCATGATAACCATCCCACACAGCTGGCTCAAGTGTAATTTCACATCTTTTTTAAAATCAGTCATCCAACTGAAGAAATACTGCTGAATACATACTTGGATTTTTTTTTCCTTTTTAGTATAGGTTCATACTGTACACAGGGACTCGGCAGCATCCGTTGAAATTGGTTTTTAATCCCTCTAGTAGTCCTAATTTCTCTTACAAAGGCTCCTGAATGATTGCAAAAGGGCAATGTATAACCACGCTTTAAGATGAACTTTATCAGTTCTAGTACTGGATTGTGCTGTGACCCCAGAGGTGACTGACATGAAGCACTACAGTATCTCACACACATGGAAGCACAACAAATACTTGTTAAAATTAAATAGTATTCCCACCAAAATTATTCGAGTACTTACCCAACCCCAAATAGCTATTCTGTTCTTATCAACAAAGCTCATTTCAGAAAATTTTCTAAAAGTAAGCAGAATAATTAAACACTTAACAGACTGCAAGTATCTGCCCGTCTACAGATGTGCCTATTTCCTATCAAGTCTGTCTCTTTCTATTGTACAAACAAGCATTTCCCACTTCATCATAGTGACTGCATATGTAAACATCCAGTAATTCAGGCACCTGTGTTGTCAGGAAATATAGAAAAACATCTGTGCATATGACACTCTGAAACCCCTCAACCCACACTCACTGACATTTGTATTGTATTAGGTTAGATTTCACTACCTGCCTTGTCTTTTTTTTAAAGATGCACAAAAATCAAATTGTAGCAGTAAGGAACAGACAAATACATTTAAAAACAGTCACCATTAAAAAAAAACCAAGAAGATTGTGAAATTCTATTTGTTTAAACTCCTTAACTTTTTAAAATCTTACATAAAAAGCCCTGTAAGATCACTTCATTGCAATTCCAAGAGATCCCTAGAGGGATTGTTTGTTTTAGTGAGGTTCTACAAGCATAAACCAAGTGACAAACATTAACTATGATTTAAAGGCTGAGTATTTCTCATACTTCTGTGACAACAGAAACCTGCAAAAAGCTTGAAGTAAAACGTCCAAGTTCTTTGGTAGCATGTTCTTCTACTAATATGACACATATCATCTCTATAAAATCATCTCCATAAAATCAGAGATATGGTTAATTGGTATTACAGCATTAACTCTCTCTTTTTAACCATAAAATGATGGTTGGCCTATAAATGACACACATCAGTGTACAAAATTAAGCAGAATGTTGTTATTTTTTGCGAATATTTTCAAGATGACGATTTGAAACCTTCACCTTTTTTTCCCCTACACAGTAAGCACGCAAAGCAAGGAGCAGGTGTTGACCTTTCCCTGTAGCTCACCTGGCTGCTTCTATCTGATCTTCCACTTCATATGTTCCCAGCCTTCTGTTTATTGCGTGCATGATTTCATCCCCTTGGTACCCGCTGCCCCTGCCGTCGAAGCTGGCCACGATGATCTGCTCTGTGCTTGCCAGGTAAGTCGCCCAGCTGATCCGGAACACTTCGTCTACTTTCTGACTACACGGTCCTGCATACCTAGGGAGAAAATGTCACAAAATTCAGGCATTTACTTTCCACATATTCTCACATCGAGCATTTGAAATATAATTATTGCTGACAATTTTGGCCTTTAAAACAGGATAAACTTTCAAATTAAACTGTGAAAACAAGAAAAGCATCACTGACTGACTCCAACGTGCCACTATAAGGAATATCCTTATTTAAAACTTCAGCTCTTAATCAAGAAAGCAGACTGGATTATTTTATTTTTGTTTTACTCCTTTCTGCTCTAAGAAGATACCTTCATTATTTTGACTTTAAGCAGAAGTCCAAGCCAGGTTTTCTTTTGTTTTGGCACATCTAGTCACCTGATTTTCAAAGTGATGTTCTCTAACTATTTCTGTTCCATTCACCCATGATTTATTTGGTTTAAGTCTGAAATCAATAAATAGGCTTCAACTGGAAAAATGAAAAACATCGTCTGCATTTTCAGTGTCTCATCAGTCTGAACTATTTCTTATGTAGGCTGAGAAAAAGGAAGCAAAACTATAATTTTAACTTTTTACTTTAAAGTATTTCAGAAGCACTTGACCACTATGAAATTATACTCTGAGTGCCTTGACGGTAAAATTCTGTGCAGTGCATTTCTTTAGTCACTGTTCAACAGAGTAAGAAATAGAAGAATGGCTCCTGTGGCTCTATAGTCCACTTTTTTCAGTTTTAAAAGCACAGAAAAAACTACTGGGAACTTAATTCAAGCTATGGATACCTAAACTTCCAAAATAATTTCTGATATTAAGATCAATGTGAACCAGAGGGATTCTGACAAAGGTCCAGGTAAGTCAATAAAAATAGTATCATAACCAAAACAAGTCTTAAGAAGCCAAGAGCACTGGCTGCTCATTACAATGTTCAACAGGCACATCAAAAAGTGCTACCAAATTGCATTATATAAATTTGTATCTAACAACTAACAGCCAGATTCCTTATAGAGTCACCTTTTTGTAGAAAAGGAATAACTTAACATTTTTATATTAATGCATAGCTAAAATTCAGTAGTTAGAAGAAAACATACCAGGATGAACAAAAGTGCCTGAGGAAGACCACACCAATCAGCACATGCTCATGGGCTTGTATTTATGAAAAAAAGCCACAGCAAATGCAATTCTGATTGCAGAATGATGTTTGTCAACACTGACTGATAGTCAAATTTCACAGAAAAAAATGTAATGTCACAGACACTACTTCAGCTTTAGAATACAAGGCTTATTCAAAGTTTCATTCTCAAATGTGATTTCATCAAAGTTTACTCTAAAGGAACATCACGAGCAGAGGAGGAGGTAAACTAACACGAACATCCTGGCTGGTAAATCACATAGAACGTATCTGCCTCAGTGCCACTGCCAGAGTATGCACTCATTAAGCATTACATCATCTTAGGGCACAGGAATCCACCATGAACTGGGATAAACCCCGATTTTTCATTCCATCTTAAAACTACTTCAAGAAGTAATTAGAACACATGCCAGTTTTGTGTTTCCTTATTAAGAACATTTGAAGTAGATGAAAGTGATTATTAACACAACACTACCATGTGATTGAAAACTTACACATCAAGGAGCAGAGGGTACTTCTTTGATGAATCAAAATTAGGAGGTAGAATCATTTGAGACCATAGGTCTAAAAGTGAAAACAGTTTGACTTAGGTCAGCTCTCCAGTGAAATCATTTGACATGCATTACAATTCATACAAGAGCACATTTGAGCCACTCCCCATAAATCAAAGAACAGTTTCATCTGAACTGTCCTAATATATACACGTAGAAGTTCCTAGCTAATCTAGTCATTTTTAAAAATGTTTTGCAGTTAAATTAACAGAAAGTAATAAAAACTGGGGACTCAACATGCTGTCTCATGACATTATTCTAAGCTTACATGTGAAACTTGTTATGTCTCTACAGTGGTAAATCTAAAACAGGCTCAAAAATAAAATTTCTCTCCCAGCAGAGGAAAGAAATTCTATATTATTTTGAACCTGACAGATAGACTTTGCTTGACAGTTTGTAAAGCATCCCAGAAACATATCCAAGTATCTATTATTTTTGAAGCAATATTGATTCCAGCTCCATTCACGTTATTCGTCCTACCCAAGTTGGCTGTGAGCTGAACATTTTAAAGGCATATCCTGCAAGTTTTGCAAACTGAATGGCTCAATTGTTCACTCAGGAATTTTAAGAGAACTGATGTTGCAATGCTGATTGACTGCACTGCAGTAATACTCAGAATACAAATCTTATAGGAATTTGCCCAGATATAAATATGCAAGCCATCAGAACACTGAAACACAAACAATCTAAATTGAAGACACTAAAACAGTAATTCTAACTTTTGCATACTCTATAGTCACAGGGGTGGACTTCTTCCCCAATAACCGACATGGACTTATGAGCAGACTTGAAACTTTAAGTAGTACTACATAAATGGATTTGCTTCTCCTATTTTTGATATTAAAAATAGATTCCCCTTACCCAAAAGCTTTTACCCTGAAGACATGAAGTAGTAAGAACAAAGAGGAATAAAAAAAAATTATGAATATACAACTGATAGCATGAAGAACATCTTTAAATCTCCATCTTTCCTGGAAGATTTCATCTTTAGCCCTAGTAAAAATGTGACAGAAATAAGACAGAAAACACAAAGATAAAGAGAGTTACTATATAAATAAGGTAACAGTGAAAGAAGGAAGGCATCATAAAGAACAGTTAGCAATGACTGACCTAACTCAATACAGTCTTTAAAATGGATTCCACTAAGAATATCTGCTCATTTTACCAGGAGGAAGTTTGCCATGAAGAGAAAGCTAGCAGCAAAGGCTGGAGCAAGACAGGTATCACTGCTGGGCTCTATGATGTTGCTCAGCCTATGAGCACACCAAAAAAATTTCTCTACCTAAATTCTGAGGGGCACCTCTCACAAAGCATTAACAGTTCATTTTCTAGCATCTAGGTCCGGTCTGTTTTGAGGTTTATGCAGTCTTGGAGAGTGAATGTGCTTTCAAAAATTACTATTCAATCCAAATCAATTCAATCTACTAAATCCTCCACACAAAGTCAAAGGTGATAGAGTTGAAACGTTGCTTAAATGTTTTCTCAAGACTTTTCACTTAGACTGTGTCTGCTTTTTCATAGTAACTGAACTTCTCTTCTCTCCCAACCTGCTAACACAAACTAAGGGGACTTGCACCTCTAAATCAGAAAGACCTACTTGAATTTATAAGGTAATTTAAATTCAACAATGTTAAAGAGCTTTGAGTTTGGGCCCCAACCTCATTTCTCTTATTTATTTAATGCACTATTAGAGACTTCTGGTTTCAAGTTTATAATAAAGGAGTTAAGCCACTTCATCATGAAAACATGAATTTATAACACTATGGAAAAAGCACGTTCTAGATAAGAACATTTTGGGATTTCAGAAAATAACTGAGAATATTTGGAAATGTCCAAAAAAAAAAAAATCACCTTGCCTCTAAGTTCTGAATAACTGCAAGAACTCCCATTACACCCATCTGTCCTGTCATGCTCCTCAGCAGAGCTTGAATCACTTGGTGAAAAGGGGGGGAGGTGGGAGAAGAAAGGTAAAAGATGTTTTTGAACTTACTGTATCCAGCTATACTAAGTAAGTAATTTCTTTTTAAAGGCATCTGAATATCTTTCAATGAATTTTCCAGTTCAGTGTTATTTTCCAAGTATCTGAGGACTAAATAACAGAGTAAGTCAGATTCAAAGACTGAACACATTTTTTTCAAATGCACAGGTCTTTAATTATGAACCACTTCAAATATTAAACCTGAGATGATGGCAAGTTAAATTGCAGTTTTAGTTTACTGCAGTTTTTGTTTTTCCTCTCAGATTCAATGTTTACAATATAGTTTTCCTTCAGTTCTTTTTTCCCTGCTTTTTCATCAAAATACCACTTCAGAAAAACTGAACAATTATTCAGTAAATAAGTTATACACTACTTACTGTTTTCTAGCCCAGTGTAAAATAATGTTAAATAAACTCTGAATAAACATATGTCAAGCTATATAATTTATTATTCTGGTAATTATTTGAAATTAAATTTACCCTTGATAACTGACATTTTTATTATTATACTATGCAATGAGAACAAAATTAGAATAAATTTACAGTGCAGTTTTCTGGCTCAATATAAATTAAAGACAATCCCATACCTTCATCATCAGTGCTGCTGTGCAGAGTAGACATGGGCAGGCCAGGACCTGTTAACAGGGCACAAAACCTTCATGTTTGCATGCTGGCTTGAAACACAAGCCTCATAAAGTAACTGGAAATGGGTGAGTCATAAAAGCTCAGAACTTGTTTCCCTCCTGTCTGCTCAAGAAAAATTTTAGGTTAGCAGGGCCCAAATTCAAGCCACAGGATCCCACAAAATGTTAAGACTGTCTCAGAGATGAACCACCTGACTCTGAGATACTGAAGAAAGGAATTTCCACTCTAGCAAAGTCTATGCCTTGGCTGTGGACAATAGGTTGGCCATCAGGAAGTCACAGGGACCACAGCAGTTGTCTTCAACCATTCTTAAAATCTGACAGAAAATTCCCTGTCTGCTGTATGTCCTTCTAGCCCATGGATTAAGGAAGATCTCGGCATATTAAAAAACAGCATGCATTTTAATTTAAAGTAATTTTGGAGATGATATCATTTTTCCCACCCTTTGATTAATTTAACCCTTGTACTATCTACCAGGAGCACTTACAGATCAGAGACAGCCTGCAGTCCCACTATTTACCTTATGATTACATTACTTGGATTTTTTTCTTAAGCAGCACTATCTTAATTTTATTCTCATACATAAAGCACTGCTCTTTACCCAGTCTGCTGCTTGTCACACTTTCAGAGCCTCCAAATTCCTTCTGCAGGCAGAGCTCCCCATGCATCTCTCGAGGAGATGCACAGTGGACAGGAGTGTTTTGCAGCTCTTTCAGGTCCACTGACAGTTATAACTAAAAAGATTTATCCTAGTAATTTTTATCAAGGTACTTTTGAGCCTAGGAGGCAGTATGTTTTTCCACTGCCAATACATTTATCCAATGTTATCAACACATATCATTGTTACACAGTACATATCAAGATCCCGACGAAGTGAACTTCACCACCCAACTAATCAGTGAGTCATTTTTATATCAATTAATGTGGGATATACTCACCGAGACAATTTAGCTGATAATACTGTGTGTCTTTGCTGAAGGACACAGAATAATACTGGCATCTTGTGTCATCCAGATTACAGCTAACACATTTAGTAGATTTTGCACTGCTTTCCAAGAGCACTCTGCAAAGTAAATGAGCTTCATCTCAGAGATAATTTTTTTTTAAGCTATGCTAAACCAGTATATGTTCTTTAAATAACATGGCCGAATGAAAAATGTTAAAATTCGGAAGTGATAGAAACTGATTCAAAAACTAGAGAAAAGAGACTTTTAACTTTTGAGTTCAATTAATACCGAAATTATAGCAATAGAAAAAAAGCATGAGAGTCATTTTTAGGGTATTTTTGCTTGAGGATTAGTTGTTTCTTCTCACGATTTGCCCTCTTTGTTAACTGAATTTACAGAAAAATATTTCAGTTATTTTTGCAGTTTATATTCTTACACCAATTTTCATTAAATATCCTAAAGAAGATCCCCATTAGGCTGAACATACAAATCTTCAAGTTTTCAATGATTTTTCTTAAAGCTTCTCTTTTTCATTAAAAACAATTTTACTCATATTGCTAAAAAAAAGAATTTCTTACTTATAAAGATTTCTTCCTCCTGGCTTTTCACCATTTTCATTACTAATGTAGTATCTATAAAAGCAAAACATACCGGTTTTAGTAAAATATTTACAATAGAATATTTAAAGTTTTTATCTGACATCTTTAAATCAGATTTCTAATAAGTTAAGTGACACCTTCTCCCTGTTCTCTCTCTGTGCTTGCTTAGACCCTTGTTACCAGCTCTTATGATAGGTACTTTATTTACAGATACTTACAAAAATTGATTGGTTACAGCTTCTATGCTGATTACTTCCCATTTTCCTGAAGTAACAGCTATTGGAGCCTGGAGCAGAGGAAAAGGCAAGGCAAAAAGTAGAACATGAAACTCTTGATCACCTGGAGAAACACAAGCCAGCAGCAACTGTCCTAGACAATACTCCTCACCTCTGAGCCATTTATGTAATGGATGTGCTTGTAACCTGTTGAGTCGCTGAAGACTTTGTAGTAGGAAGCATTGTCGGGTGCAAAGTGAGGGATAGATGGCTGAAACTTGAACATAAGAGAGACGTCTATTAAAGCGAAAAACAAAACTCCAGATCCAAAGCGATAAATTTAGGTTTTAATATCCCTAACCAGGAGTCTCAATGCTTGCAACAAGGCATGAATGAATGTACTGCAAACATTTTTGCCTTCTGACCTAGTAGGTAGAACCTGTAGCCATCACTCTTAAAATAAACACCCTTGAAATATCTTCCCGCTCCTTAAGCAGAATTTCCTCAGTATTAGTCCTGGCAGTGATCCACGAATATCCCTCCCCTCCCAGCTCCCACCATAGAATGTGAAGTATTTTCAGTGGTCTTAAATTTTCCACAATTTTAGGAAACAGTATGTGCATCTACTTTCAAAGGGATTGTTTTATTCTGTCCAATGCAGCTGTAACCTGTAAAAATGTAAACTTTGCAAATTCATGTTTTTCTTGAATTTCTCACTTTAAAACATGTATTTGTGAACAGATTCTCTGAACTCAATTTTTATTTTAGTTTAACAGTGAAAAATGTCCTGCTCTATTCAAAAAAACACAAGCTGCTTTCCAAAAGAAAATTTTGCTAGTAAGTAGGTGACTACAGAATATGATAGAGAACTAAAACTGGAATAATATTTTCATGAAGGAATTATCCATTTACAAATGGATAAATGAGAGTGACAGAAATTAATCAATTTCTTCTATTGACTGCCACTTGAATGTGCTACATATGGTGGAAAAAAGAGAGGAATGAAATTGAGCCGAATGAAATACATGTTATTTCTGTGAGAAATGCCCAAAGGATCTAAATGCTAATTATGTAACTGGCACAATGTAACTGCCTTGGAGACATTATACCCATCTTGAAATGGTGAAACAAATCTGAAGCGATTTGCCTCTGGTCATTCAGAAAGTAATGACAGAAATTAAGTCTTTCTAACCATGTGCTCCAAATAACCTCTCCATGTTTCCAAGCAATATTTTTGCAAAAAGTAATCTAGCAAATATTTTGCTAGCTTTTCCCTATTTCTCAAAGTGTGACTTTCTTTTAACTCAACTGGCAAGCCCTAACAGCTGATGACCTGGAAGCCTTATACAACAATGCAGGCTTTTCTGAGCATTCTTCATTTAAACATAATTTCATCTCCATTAAAAAAAACAAAACAAAACAAAATCAAAATCACCAAAAAAAACCTAAAAAGCCTTCCCCCCCCAAAACCATAAAAAACATTATAGATACAAAGAGATGACTATATGTATGTATTCTACACACATAGATTTACTTGAATTTACTTGAATTTGTTTACACATATATATGTGCATATATGCATCTTGCAAATGTATAAAATATTCTTTATCAGTCAAATATCGTTTTATCATCCCCAAGGTGAAAATAAAAAAAAGGAATAAATATACCTATCCTATCCCCTCTTCAATCCTCCCTACTCTCTATTTCTTTCTCAAATACAAGAATCGAATGGTGAGATTATCATTCCTTCCAACAGCTCCTAAGAAGTGGGTTGTCTCTTTAAAAGAAACAAAAAAACAACAACCTAGTTTAGTGGCACAGACTTGCATTTTGCCCTCTCATTTTGCACAACTGTTTACAAAGTCTGCAGCTTGATCATCACATTGTCTAATTGTGAAGCCTTTGCTGCAGAGAAGCAAAATGTGTCAGCGTTAAGGCCTTCCTTTCCATATCAAATTTGACAGCAGGTGGGTTGATCTCTCATCTTCATACTGCGGATGATTTCATCCCTGCTGTTGCCTCCCTCTTTGCATTTCTTTAAACTTTCATTTTTGACTTCAAAAGTGAATTAGTGACTAAAGCATAATCAGTGTGTGGAAAATGCGGGAGTGGAAAGTGTACTCTGTGTTCTCATCAAGAACTCTGAAACTCATTTCTCCCTCCAAATCTGAACTTTTGCATCTCTGCTTCACGTCCCCCAGATCTTCTGTGTAGTTCATTAGGTGCCTACTCTCTACCATGTACAAAAGGACTGAGAGGCAGCTTGGAAAGCATCATCCAGACAGTAGCTCTGGCTTGGCAGAAGTGCATGAAAATTTTAATCTGGCCAGTTACATGCATGTTGTCCCCACTTCTCTTTAGTGTATACTTCATGTGGGGGAAAAAAGAAATAAATAAGTAGCCCCAATTAAAACCTGGAATGGTTTGTTGCAACCTGATACACAAAAAATTACTTTTGTCCTCTATGCCTTTATTCCCATACGATTCAAAGGTTACACATTTTATTCCCTAGCTCCATCTGGAAGTAGCAGGACGACTAAAAAGCAGGTAAACCAGCACAGCTGGCAACTCCCCAGAACAAAGGGAATTCTGAATCTGGGCTCCTGCATTACTCCCTAACCTAGTGCTACAAAAGCAGCAGGTCAGAGGTTGAAAGGAATCTGGAAAGGGCGCTACGCTTTTGGTAAGCTGAATATAAATTCACAGAATTGTAGAATGGTGTGGGTCGGAAGGCACCTTGAAGTTCATCTCATTCCAATCCCTCTACCATGGGCAGGGACACCTACTAGACCAGGGTGCTCAAAGCCCCATCCAACTTGGTCTAGAACACTTCCAAGGATGGGGTATCCACAGCTTTTCTGGGCAACCTGTTCCAGCGCCTGACCACCCTCACATCGAAGAATTTCTTTCTAACACCTAATCTGAACCTACTCTTTCAATTTAAAGCCATTGCCTCTTATCCTGTCAACAAGATGCACAGGCCACAGAGGGCATGGTTAAAACTCCAGCCATATTGCACTGTCAGCCAAGCCTGAGAGTTTGGAACCCATTACCCACAAAAAAATAAAGCTTAACCCCAGGTGTGGGGTGACATTTGAGATAATTTTTTCCCGTACATGTAAAACGCAGCAAGTGAGAAGATTGGATCTACATACAAGAGGCACTGCAAAATGAAACAGTCTCATATAAAATCTTCACAATTATCAGAATTTAGCATGTAGCAGTTTTAGAAATTGAACACTTACTCTGCCAATCCAGCCACTTCTACTTTCTTCAGTAAATTGTTTTTCCTAAGAACGAGAAAAACAAACAATCCCACAACAATTATGTTTATTTAGTATCAGGCTTAGTTTCTACAAATATAAATATACAGATATACGCTACTCCTTTCCAGTTTAATTTACCATTGCAACTCTCCCACCTAATTTTTCTTACCTCTGGACATGACCAATTACCATTTATAAAGTCACAGACTGTGAGGACTGAAAAATTTTGAATTCTTCTGAGCCACTGCAGACAAATCCTTTCATCTGTCACCCATGTTACAACACTCAAATAATGATCCCTGAAAACAGCAACAACATAAGATATTTAAAATACTCTCTATAACAGCATACCATACAATTGCATTCAGCAATTCACTGAATGAGACTCATCTGGCTATTTTCATTTCAATCTACTCTTCAACAATAAACAATGATGCAAATGTAATTGAGCCATTTTTTCATCAATTGTTTTTGCTGCTAGTAGATGCCTTGGTTATTTTCAGAGATACAATAAAGAATTAGATGGCTTGTACAAACCCACTTCCAGAAAGACTGCAATTACATTTTAACAGCTATTCTCTAATGCATAAAATAATAGCTACTCCAGGCTGTTCATAAATCTTGTACTGTGTGCATCTAGAGGAAATTCTACTGAATATTAAGTTGTATATGCCTTAGATTAAGGAATTTTACCCTTAGATGCCTGAAGTTGGTTGCGTGTAATTATTTTCTGAGTGATACATACTTTTGTTCAATTTAGTAGTTATTTCCATTAGTTACAATGGAGGCAGAGATCATACCAAAACCAGATATTACTATTTGAAAATTTTACTTTCATCTTCAGAATACCACCCAGCTAACATGAAGAATGAAGTATCAGGAAAAAACCAATTTTTACGAATATTCCTGTATATTAATTTTAAAAATGCACCACATAAAATTTAGTGGCTTTGTTTACCATAACGATCTGTTAGATGTACTGTCTTTTCTTTTTTTAGTTCTCTTCTATCTCCTTGAAGCCTTATAAACTAAAATAAAACAAACTTCCCCTCCAAAGCAAGTATACATTTTTAACTGTAATTTGCACATTTGACTTAGTTCCAAGTTCATGTTCCCTTTTCCCCCAAAGATAGTTAACAAAAATGTGTGGGAAGTTTTGTGATAAGAGTATCTTTCTGATCACTGCAGTTTGGGGAGGGAAACACTACAGTTACTGTGGATGGATTAAAAATATGTCAACTGGTTACCACAAACCTTCAGATTTATTTCTAGATTACAGTTTCAAAATTCTGTTTGGAAAAGGTCTATTTCTGCATTTATATTTGACTGGGAAGTCAGTAGGTCATTTAATTGCAGGAGCTTGTTTGTAAAAAAAAAAAAAAAAAAGAAAAATAAAACATCATTTTTCCTCTACCTATAACAGTGGTTTCCCTTGTTTTGTATAAGGGGAATTAGTCCCACACTTTTAATTCCTTCAGAGTGAGAGATGTTAACAATTCTGGGGACTATAAATCATTAATCAGACAAGATAGACATTACAAGCAAAACAAACAAAAAAATACTATTTATCAAGCTATTATGATAAATATCTCTCCCCTATGAAAGAAGGAATGCACCTTCAGTATTCAACAACCCCAAAAAAGTTAACTAAGCTGCAATTAACTCAAGTATAAAGTACAGTAGTTTTGCACTTCTCTTCCTCATTTGTTGCTGGAAAGGAAAACTCTGCAACTACTCTATTCAGAAGTCAGCTTATTTTAGGACAGATCATTTCAGATAAGAAGGATCCACCCCCTTCATCCTCCTGTTGGCTAACAGGAGCTCCCTGTATCCATGATGCCAAAACCAGTGTTTAAATGCTGGATGGATTTCATGCCAGTCATTCATGCAGAGTGTCAGGTTTCAAGTACCATCACATAGCAAAGCACTGCCATTCCAGATTCTGGCAGTTTTTCTTGACAAATAAAACTCTTGCTCTGCAACATAAGTGCACTGTGCCCCCTTCATACGTGGGGGTAAAACTGGTGCTCATCCAAGCTCTGGATAGTGCTGTAACAGGCAACCATTTGCCGAGGCACTGCCCCTTGACATCCTCACCCAGGCAGGTGGAGTGAGGTATGCCACCAACTCAAACTTAGTTTTGCTCAAAATTTAGTTCCATGCAAGCAAAAATAGAATTTTCCATCACAAAAACTAACCTTTCCTATCATACAGTGGTATGCATATAAATACAACGTAAATATTCAATAGTTTGTGCTTCCCAAAAAAAACCTACCCAACAGCAACACTGCATGTTGCTCACCTTTTCCTACTCGTGTCTCTTTGCTCTTGCAAAGCTCTCCAAGATTCGTTCTGGTCACCTCAACTTTTGCAGGACACATATGGTGAGACTTGACCATTATTTGGATCAGTCACTGGGAGAAGGAGTGAATTTTGATCCTTTAACTCATCATTCAAGATTTATGGTTGTATTAATCCTGACTAAAAGAGTGGCAAATTAATTTTAAAATGGATGAACTCCATGTAACTCACACCTCTCTTAGTCAGATGGGTGTGAGGCTGGAAGGCAGCTGATGGTTATTCTCCTCACATCAACTTCCATAAGGTATTAACAAAAGGTAAAAAAAACCCTCTAAGATAGCAAAGATCTTAATCAGTACTGAGCAAAATGTAAAGGGCTTTTAATTCTGAGGCACTGGAATTCTGGAGGAAAACAAGGCATGACAGCTATCTAACATGTAGCTATTGCAGTGTGACTGTAACGGAAGGATAAAGAACAACATATTCATAAGAGCTTGCATCTCTGCTAACACATGGATGTTACACTGTGGTGAGGACTGGAAAGGAAGAGTACTGATTTTCCAGTTATAGCTTTTTGGCCCCCACGTATAAAATGCTGGTTTTATGCATAAGCTAACAGACCTTTGTTTTTTTCTGGTTTATCCATATAACCTGTGCTTTCATACCCATCATGTTTGTAAGTGCAAACCTCTAAAACATTTCCATGATACTGTTAAAAAGGAAAAAAACAAAATCCAAGATCTGGGATACCAAATTGTGTGCATGCACTTTAAATTGATGTAGCTGCTCCTTACAAAATACATTTATATCATGTTGTGCATTTCCAGTGGCATTTTGAGGAATACAATTTTCCATTTACTCTGAGAGGTGCTGATTTTCACCATCTTCCCAAAGAAAACAAACATTTTAAGTATAAATCTTAAGACAACCATGATACCTTGCCTTAGCAAGGAGACTGCTTCCAATGAAATCAAATCTTCACTTACCATTAAGGTTTTGTTTTGTTGGGTTTTTTTTCCCCCAGTGAACTGAAATACATATATTATAATTTGATTATACGAAAACTTGCTCATATTAAAGTTGTACTGTGAAATGACTTCACCATAGTTAGACTCCACTGAATGTGATGAGCCAAGAACTTGTCACATTCTGAATATAACATACATGGAATATGCCATCTATATATAATCACTAGGAGGGTAATCTCTGTGCAGATTTTCTCTGGTAAATCTTGTTGCTACCAGAGCCACATTACAGGGAAAAACTGCCATGTACACTGAAAGCAGGGAGGTCATATATAAAAGCTCCTCCTCTCCCAACAAAAGAAACAATCAAATATCTAATGAAAATTTCTCACCTTGATTTTATTTCTGCAGGTGGAGAAATTTCAACAGGGCTGGGATCTTGAAGTGATGTGGTATCCACAATAAAGAATTGTACAGTTGGATTTGTAGCTCCTGCCTAAAAATAAAATTTTTCATTGTACTTTTGAAGAGAGAATATTTTTGAAGTGTTTGAAATTATAGATGAATAAGTTACTACAGACAGAAAGGTAAAACCAGCCAACTGCAAAAATGTGAAAAGACAGGTTCCTAAATGCAGTTTTATGATAGATGCATAAATTGTCCTTTGTATTTTTCATAGGGCTTGCTGACCAGATCCCATCCTACATGCCACACATGGTACCTAGCAGAGAAACAAATTCATTGCTGCTAACACACAGGAAAGTGCTTCTCCATGGAAGCAGCACCTTACATTAACTAATCATGTCACAGCTGCCTATATCACAATCAAAGCTGTGACTGCAGCATGTACTCCACTATCTCCAATGTAATGCTGCTGACAGCAAAAGAGCTGTGTCAGTAAGGGCTGCTTCTCTTGTACTTAACCAGCCAAGTCCTCATGGTACCCAAGGTGAACAGAAATGACAGGCTTGAGATATTTCAACCCATCTATTCCTTCCCAGCATTGGGGATGCCCAGCACTGTGATGGTGAGCGTCCAGCTGTGAGAACATGTTTGTACTGACACTCAGCAGGGAAGTGCAATTGTTGTACTCTCAGTGTAATTTGTACTTGCTTTATGTCTTAAGTGCATTGCTCAGATAAATCAAAATCCTGTAAAACATCAAATAACAGGTAAGTCTTGTATTAAAGATGAAACCCTCCCTACATGGAGCACATGAAGGAACCTGCTAGAGCACTCTGCACTCTGACTCTCATTCCATTCAGCCCAGTGCCAAACTGTGCCAAAGCAGCAGGCATGAACGCTCCTCTCACCTGGAGAAGAGGGGGAAGGAGGAGGAGCTCCTTGCACTAAAGGTTTCACTCTCACAGCTAAAACTGGAAGAGCTAAGGTGTGGCAAAGAAACTCCTTTAGCAGATTCCTCCTCTTCCTCTCAATACAGGAAACTGAAAATGCTCGATTAGCTGAAGATTCCATTATTAATACCATGTACAACCCTAACTTAATGTACATCTGCCTAACGCTTTGTACCAACTTATTTCCCTGAGAGCTTTTTTATCTCAACATCTACTCACTACCTCCAAATTTTATGGTGAAACAATAAAACCTTAAATCATACTTTTTTTTTCCTATTTTTTCCTTTCCCTGGAGATAATAAAACACTTTAACATTGCCAGATGCTGTTGACTTCAGAAAGAGTAATCACAGCAAGCTGTTGAGGAGAGACAGACAATATTTTCATTAGCAGGAACTGATTAAATGAGACTATCTCTTAATGAAACTACAGAACAAACATGTTTAATAAATAACACGGACCTTGGGATATGGGATTTTAATGGTCTCTGGATACTGCAAGGTGTCCTCAGAATAAAAGGAATACTCTATAACAGGAACTTCTGTATCATTAAAGGATGCATATGCCAAAAACTTGCCATTTGGAGACCACCAGAGAGCAGAATTGGTGCCAAACATTTCCTCTGAAAGAGATGCAAATGTACTTAAGTTATAATTGGTAAGCTGGCTCTTCTATCCTAGGTGCTGTTCTCATTAGTTTTTAATAGGATTTTTTTTCATTTAATTGAAGTTCAGATACTAAAATGCAGACTATTTCTTGGTATTCTGAAATGTGACATTAGATCAATATTTATAATAAATCACATGAAGCTAATTCACACTAACATTTCCAGTGACACAATGCAAACTAGGCAAACAAATATATATTCTTAGATCCTCACACTAGCCAGGTATTAATCCCAGATAAGGATGCACATTTCTTTTAAAATACAGATTTTGATTAATTTGAATTTTTCAGTGGTAAGGAATGAGATAATAATTACAATAAACCAAATGGAACAATAATGGAAACAATAATAGAAAGTAAAACTTGCTGGATGTAGTTACCTTCATAAACCCAGTCTGGTATTCCATTGAAAATTTTATTTGCTTCTCCATTTTGAGTGATTTGCACAGCTTTTGCTGTTGGTGAAGCTTTTACATAAACATCATTATTCCAAACGTATGCCTGTAAAAGATCATTGTGATAACAATTACTATTACAGTAAATCCTACTTCCTTTCTTTATTTCATCTATTGGGCAATTTACACCAGATGACAAAAAGAATCTATAAAAGTTGCGTTTCACCAAACAGCATTGATACTTAACAAACTTGGAATTACTAATACAAATACTAATACAGATCAGGGTTAGCAACTTTACTTCAGGCCTAGATGCAAAAAACCAAATCAGTGAAAAGTGACACAACTACTGTATCAAACTACTGTATCATAACTACTGTATGAAAATCTTGCAATTCATTTTCTTCCAAATACAAGTTTATTTTCATTCATCAGGAGTTGTTTTCCACTAATTTGTTTTTCAAAGAAAACTATCAGCTTTGGTAAAACATTCACGGGGTTCTCAGTGCTGCCAATAGACCTGCAAAGATGGTTTGCATTTCTTCAGTAGCTCTCAGAACTCCAGTTTTTGGCACCTGCCTACCTCTCTAATCACCCCTGGTTTTCATCTCCAATAACTGAACAACACAGTTTTATTCCAGAGCTTTGTTCCAAGATTCAAAACTCTTTTCAACTTCCTTTGCTTCTAGTTTTTGTTTTTATAATTCACATACTAATTTACTAAGCAATAAGAATAAACAAACACCATAATCTCCTGTGACAGTCTAACGTGCAACACAGGGAAGGCACAAGCCTTGTAAATGTGGTGGTTGTCACCACTGACATGGACTGGAGGAGAGGGGAGGAAGAAAACAACAGTGGGAAAGAGTACAAGCCGGATTTTAATCCTCTAATCCCATTACATGCATCCATCAAGTAAAACTTCATCGATTATTGTGTAATTAGGAGATAAAAATCACACAGTGATGATTAAATAGACGGTTGTAATGCTGCTGTCTTTGAAAAGGATGAGCTACTGTCTGCAACTGTAAAAACACGAAGTTCCTGTGCATTTGTCCATTTCTACTGGGGCCACCAGTTACTTTCAGGAATGCATTTTTATTAAAGAACAAAACAAAATACACAGAAGGACTTTGGAGTCTTTCCAGCAACAGTAGTCAATTTTGAAACTTGTTCAGCTACTTTACCTAGCAGTAGGAAAGTCCCAAAACCTCAAGGGTACAGACAACATGAGTTTCTGTGTCATGTGTATGAAAATGACTGTTTATGTAAGTTTCACTTTTGTTTACTAACCAGTTTATGACCAACAGGTGACCAGGATATATACTGTGTATCATTAGGTAGTAGTCCATCATCTAAAATAGAACTGGAAAAACAAAAACAAAATGCAGCCAAGAGAAATCAGTGAAATGACATTTCAGTGCAAAAGAATGTTAAAACAACATCTTATGTGCAAAAATTACTGACCTGTTACTGAAATCATAGATGTGATATGAAGCTGTAAAGGAATGCCTCCACAACTGCAAAAGAATTATTTTAATATTAAGAAAATAAATGTCACCAGGTTTCATATCTCTTGCAGTTTGAATTACCCCTAAAGCCCTCCTTGTAATTTTATTAAGATAGAGAAAACACAATGAACATACAAGGGTAACAGATCTCTACCAGGTTTAAGGAAAGACTTAAGAATTTCCACCCTTCTGGGGTCATCACTTAAATACTATGCCAGAGGCCATTGACCAATTAAGGACAAAGATACAGATGCCAGAGATGCTGCAGATTTTCAGAAATTCTTGTAGCTACATGTCAGACTATTGTCAGTGTGCAGTTAATCCTCCTCCTTGTGCTTTACTGGCTCATTTGCTGTTTTCTTTCTCATTTTCATGTTGTATTATTTAACTTGGCATGTTGTTTTATAGTAGTTCTCACAAGTCCCAGCAATATGTCTGTAGCAGTTCCTCTAGTACTAGGGTGACCTATTCCCATTCATATTGTCACAAAAATAAAACCCTTCTCTGAGAAATCTGCCTCTTAAAATCTGTATTGCTCTGTGGCCACTTGATAGAGAGAAAGATGATGTGACAATGCAGACACAATTAAACGTATTCCCTATGTGGGGCTGGAGAGGTTTGATTTAGCCCACAGCATTGACATGTTGCAATAACGCTCCCTTCTAAGAGGGCTCTTAGATATTTGTATGAAGATATAAACCAACAACTTAGTACTACATAGCCAGATGGCTATTGCATAACAAGTGTCTACATCCTCATGATTCATTTTGTTACTCTCTTTCTTTGCAATAAAGATTAATAATAACAGAACTTTCAATCACACTGTTATATAAAGGTTAAAATATCTTGCTTCAGCATTAAAACAAAATTAACTCTTATGAAAGCAACGAATAAAATACTACAGAGCAATAAATCACAAGTAGAGGCAATGTGTGGGGTGGCTGGTAAAATATTAGGCATTTTGTGGCCTCTAATGATGCAGTGAAGAGTGAAATTATTCTGAACAATTCAGAAAGACAAAAGGTACTGGCTTAGGAGGACCAGCATGGAAGCTAAAACTGGAAAAAATTGATGACTGAGTGCACAGACTGTGTCTGGCACAGTGCAAGAATCACTCTAGGACTGCAAGGCCAGGACACGTAGACAATGCTCAGTGACACAGTGCTCAATTATTTTTACACTGCACAAGTTAGTACTGAACTTTTTACAAACAGAACAGGCAGCTCTCTAGAAAAAAAAAAGGACAGAACGACAAAGTTAGCTGTTTCTCAGTGCACAAACTGCACAGCAAATGATCACCTCCATTAGGCTTCTCAGCTGGCACAGAGCCAGGGTTTCATGCTACCTGGCATAAATGTGTGTTGATCTTTGTTGCACGGTTCAGCACCATGGCAGGATGAGGCATTCTGCTGCAGGCTTTTCATGTGCTCTCTGACAGGAGGCAACAGGGACACACAAGCCCACTCCAAGCACAAGCCTTCTTTGAAGCACATGCAGATTTTCATTCACCTCAGTTTTAAACTCTTACCTCCTACCACCACAATGTAACAACCACATATATATAGCATACATATACAAGCAGATGTATACCAGCATATCTACTCATCACTTCTCCTAACCCACACAACTCCTGGGACAATCACGCCTATCTACTCTCCTAGATTGTCTTCTTAGATAAACCATCCAGCCTTGTTCTCCTTGTGATAACTCTCCATCCACTTTTTATCCAGATGCTTTTTTTTTTTTCTCGGGCAGTCAACTCTCTTCTGCCAAGCTCACAGATAATACCAGTCTCTTCTCCTCCTGCCTGCTCAACTTGACTGCTCCCTCACAGACATCCATCACATTCATCCATCCTCCTGCATTTCCCTCACATTCTCTCAGCCTCTCAGTTGTTCCCAAATCTTTATTTTCCAGTTTCATCCTCAGATGTAAAGTGCACTTGTACCTTTGTATAGCTGTACTGCAGAAGAGCAAACTTTTGGTCAGGAGACAACATAACTGTGCTTGCCTTGTACTTATCCTGTCAACAAAGGAAGGGCAAAAGAAACATATTAAGCACTGATTCCAAAGACTAAGCAGAACAAAACATGAAATCCAATACCTTTCCCAATTTCTGCATATATTATATATAAGTTAACATACTAATGTTGTATTTGCCAGGATTACTGAGGATGTTCCGTTGTCAGCACTGATGTGTAGGATGTCTCCATTATCTGTTTTGTGAAGATACTGATTTCCTAAAAGCACAAGAGAGATGGCAACAAAAAGTAAAATGCTCAACAGTTACTTCTATTTTCACTTTATGTTTTTAAGCAGGAAATAAAATCCAAAAATCTGGTCAATGCTGTGTCCCCCAATTCTATAATGAAAGTACAAGAATGTTCCCGAAATGTAGTTATGGAGCTCACAGCATCCAGCTTTTGGCATCTCTTTCCCTTGGGGCACTAAGGATACTCAAAGGAAAAGCAGTCTGCATCTCCCTGCTCCCTGGCAGCCCGATGCACAGGAAACTGACACACCTCAGAGGGTAATATGCTTCTACCCTAAAGCACAGAAATAAGTAGGCTCTTTTAGCAGTAGGAGAATATAACTTGCCATGAACCTGAGTATGTTTCTAAGATAAACAAGGTATCAGCCTTTTGAGCTACACACCCTTCCATAGTGGTACCATTAATTAATTTTACTTCTTTTCAGAAAACAGTAGTCACCTCAGCATGAGGCAGCCAACGGTAGTGCATTGCTGAAGGCAGTACATTTTCTTGACATTCAAGTTATATGTATAAATTAATTACCTGAAATCCACTCCAAATTATACGTTTTGTACTTATAGTCATTGTTCAAGTAATTCTGTAGAGTGTATGTTTTTCCTGAAGAGGTCTCTTCTGAAAGAAACAAACAGAAGAGAGATTTTGATCTTGCTGCAAATTGTTCCACCCCAGCTTCTTAACCTGGATACTAAGTGGATTTTTGTTGCTGGTTATTAAAGTGTTTTTGCTTACTGTCTCTAGAATAGTAGCAGTGGGAAGGCAATAAAACTTTATTGCAAGGTAAATTCAGCCAGTATAAAATAAAGGAGTGTCAGCAAGGTCACTCAAACTAATGGAAATGAAAACACCTTTTTGACAGCGACAGAAATGTGTCTCCCTTACCACAGCAAACTGAGCTGAAAAGAAAGTGATCTTTGTGCCTTTCTCCCCATGCCCTGGGAAGTTCCCTGCAGAACCCCAATTGCTAATAGTTGCAATTGTGAATCACTTGCTTACCTTTAAACCCAAATTTCAGAAATGCCTCAAATAAAAAAAAGCCCTAAAAATCTGAGAAAAAGTAAAATATTCAGGGAAGGTCTAATAAAAAAAAATTAATGAAATAACAAACAATTCATGATAAGAATAGGATGAAATAATTGATTAAATATTTATTTCTCTTTCGATGTGATTTTCACCAAGGTATCTTAAAGTTTACTTTAGCATTACAATTTTGACTGGAAAATTAAAGCCAAGTAACTGAGTTAGTCTGAAAAGACCAAGAGAAACTTTGAATCTAGTTAAGCTAATGACTTTGGTCATCAGCTTCAGAGCACAGCAGTCAGCTTCTATGTAAAGTATTTCTTTCTTACTGCCTGCAGTGCACAAGCTACTTTTTCTAAAGTAGACAAGCAATAACAATTAAGTTTGTGAGTCTTTGTAACCCTTTCCTCCGAAAACAAAGACTACAGATTTTAAATTCAGGTGTGCAATTCTCTACCTGCATTCTCCCTGCCTCTTTTTTTTTTTAATGGAAACTTAAAATCTACCTTCATCTACCTGCATCTACCCTTTTACCTACAGGGTCCAGAAAGGAAGGAATTTTAATTTCAAAAAAATCAAAAGACTAGAATAAAAGCAACCAATAAAAACACTCAAGTACAGACGCGACGATGATGATGATGCAAGATGCTAACCTGCCCCTGTCAATTCTGAGACCCCAGCCTCTTGGATACTCTTAAACAGACTGCCTTCTCTTTCCTTATGCTGAAGCAGAAAAAGACAGCAAAGTCCTTAGAGGGACAAACACAGAAAAACACCTCACAACAGTTTTTTGCGGGTTCTCTTTCTGCAGGTTGGATACCTGTGACATCTGGAACATCACAGGAAGACATTTATATCAACTATTACAGCGTTACTCTTATTTCCAAACAGTAAGAAAACTGCATATATACAGCACAGACGGCACAACTACCACTGCAAGAGACATAACAAACAATGGATTTAGTCTAAAATGCTCAGAAAAGGTTAAAAAAATGCTTGCTCAATTCCATTTGAAATGTGACTCTAAAAAAATTACTAGGCTGGATTGATTGCTCTTGAAGTTTCTGTGAGAATATTAATTTCCTCAGGTTATTTATTTAACTGAATATTTAATTTGATGGATTATGAACAAGTGGGTATTTAATATTCATACACAGTTGTCTAGTTGGGAATATGACTTCTTCTTAATCGAGAAAGTGTCATTTTCATTCAGAGGGGCTTCGGAAAGCAACAAAACTCTCTCTTGGAAAAGGAGAAGCAATTTAAGACAGGTGGCTGATGAACAGGTTTAGGGATTTTTCCAAACTGATGAATGTTTTTCTCCCTGGTGACATACATATTTTGCTAAGGTCTCATTACTAAAAATCAGGCCACTATTAAGATTTGTTGGCTATGTATAAAATTAAAATTTCATTTTCTGTCAACACCTTCCACATGGTATCTGAATATGAAAACACACGCCAAGCTGTAAGGGTGCAGTCATAGAAGTTCTAGTTGAAGCATTTTCTTAATCTAAAAGGTAGGCCATTACCAGTATATTCTTACCTATTCACTTTGTCCCACCCACCAAAGATACTTAACATACGTTGAATTCCAAGTTTTGATGAAAAGAAAGGTCAAACAGGTTACTTTTGACAGAATAAAGTAATTGCTGACATTCAAGAGCATTTTATTGGCTTTGAAGATTGTATACAGGTCAATGGATGTTTATATTTTAGCAAAACTGCTTCTTTCACTCTTAAGTTGCTCAGAGAGGCTACATTTTCTTGTTATTTTTCTTTTTTAACAAAGCCACATACAGACTTATTTTTCTAAACTTCTAATGACTAGCTTCCAATGCTCAGTATAAGGCCCAGTTCTGTTTAATAATCTTTACCGATGCTTTGGATGAGGGGATTGAGTTCATCCTCGTTAAGTTCGCAGACAACACCAAGCTGGGCAGGAATGTTGCTCTGCTGGAGAGCAGGAGGGCTCTGCAGAGGGATCTGGACAGGCTGGATTGATGGCCCCAGGCCAACTGCCTGAGGTTCAGCAAGTGCCAGATCCCACACTCGGGTTGCCACAACCCCAGGAAACGTCACAGGCTGGGGCACAGTGGCTGGAAAGCTGCCCAGCGGAAAAGGACCTGGGGGTGGCGATCAACAGCAGGGTGAACATGAGCCAGGGTGTCTCCAGGTGGCCAAGAAGGCCAATGGCATCCTGGCCCGTATCTGGAATAATGTGGCCAGCAGGAACAGGGCTGTGATTGTCCCCTTGTACTCGGCCCAGGTGAAGCCACACCACGAGTGCTCTGTCCAGTTCTGGACCCCTCAATTCAAGACAGACACGGAGGTGCTGGAATGTGTCCAGAGAAGGCAATGGAGCTGGTGATAGGTCTGGAGTACAAGTTCTGTGAGGAGTGGCTGAGGGAGTTGGGGTTGTTCAGCCTGGAGAAGAGGAGGCTCAAGGGGAATGGTATTGCTTTCTACAACTACTGAGAGGAGGCTGTAGCCAGGTGGGGGACAGGCTCTTCTCCCAAGCAGACAGTGACTGGACAAGAGGAAATAGCCTCAAGCTGTGCCAGAAGAGGTTCGGGTTGGACATCAGGAAGAATTTTTTCACTGAAAGGGTGGTCAAGCATTGGAAAGGAGTGCCCAGGAAAGAAGTGGAGTCACCATCCCTGAAAATGTTGAAGAGGTAACAGGATGTCCCATAGTTTAGTTGATAAAGTGGTGCTCAATCAAAGGCTGGACTTGATTATCTTGGAGGTTTTTCCCAGTCTTAATGATTATATGATTCATTTCTATCCTGGACTGACTTCTGGCAGTACACATATATTTCCACTGTCATGACATACCAGAAATAGTTACATCATAATACCCCTGTTACAACAGTAAAACCGTAGGTCCTTCTGCAAAGAAGGCTCTTAACCTTTTACATAAGTAGTACTTACACAAAGTTGATAAATTCTGTTCGAATTTTGGAATATTCTATTAACATGTCACCCTCTCTTAAGAGAAAAATCGAGTTGGTTTCTGTAGGTGTGAGGTGTTGGCATTGTTTAACCCCAGCTGGCAACTAAGTACCACTCACTTCCCTCCTCCTTCACCCTCAGTGGAGATGGGGAGGAGGATCAGAAAAAGATAAACCCATAGGTTGAGCTAGGAACAGCTAATGATTGAAATAAAACGAAATATATTATTCCTAATAACAGTAATAATATTTGTAATGAAAAGGAGAGCGAGAGGAATAAAACCCAAGAAAGATAACTGATGCAAAATACATTTGCTCACCACCCACTGACCAGTGTCCAGCCTGTCCAGGCAGCACTCAGCACCTTGCAGCCAACCCCCCAGTTTATATGAGCTTATATGAGTTTATATGAGCATGACATTATGTATTATGAAACATTCCTTTGGCCAGATCAGGTCAGCTGTCCTGGCCATGCTCCCTCCCAGCTCCTTGTGCACCTACTTTCTGGCAGAGCCTGGCAAACTGGTGTCCATGACTTAAGAGTAAACACTACTCAGCAACAACCAAAACATCAGTGTGTTATTCTGTATTCAACATTATTCTCATACTGAGTCCAAAACAGAGCACTAGACTAGCTACCAGGAGATTTACCAGAATCAGATACCTGATTCCCAGCCAAAATCAGGACAGGTGTAAAGAAAACAAGAAGTGAACAACTGTGTAAGATTTATGGTACGATGTAGCACCATACCAAAATGGAATTAGGTTGAGAAATTACTTTTCGTATATGTATTCGTTATTCCCCAGTGTCAAGGTGCATTTTCCTAATTTACATATGTAATTTTAAAAAAAGGGGGACAAGAAATAAACTGACTTTAAACCATGGAAAACTAAAATAGCAGTAATATTGGAAGCTTTACTGCATGTTCACCAATATTGAGAGAGACTGGAAAAACCATAAAAAGGGAAAGACAAGTGCAAGCTTGTTCAGTAATGTGAATTCAATAATGATGTTCAGTAATAATAGGAAAGGGATAGAGAAATTATAAAAATCATACAAGGTAAATGGTTATTGCCATTTTAAAGTTACAGCAGAGCAAGAATGATCTGCAATCAAAGCATGTAATCTAGGAGCAGTGGGAGAGATGCAATGGAATCCCAGCTGACTCAGTAGTCAGAAAAGTAAGAGACATTTCAGGCTAGCTTTTCCAAACCTGCTAATTCCCCATTTCTCTTCCAACACGTGTAAAGGAGTACTTTAACTCTTCCCCTCTCCTGTATACTCCAGCCTCCAGTTACTATGTGACAGCTAGAGCACTGAAGTAGATTTCCACAAAAAAAAAGTAAGCAAAAAATACTTTGCTGGCTCAGGCCAAAGGCTCACTTCATCCAGAATTCTATCCAATACCCAGGAGCTGATACAGGACTTCAGGAAGACCACAGCCAAGAAGTGAGTGCTGTGACACTTCCTGGAGCAGTTCATCCAAGATCCACTCCATGGGGCTGCAGAGACTACCCTGGGTGGATTTAATCATTAACTTGGTAAGCAATAGTTCTGGAGTCCCTCTCAAATTTACCCCATCTCACACAAAGGAAGGAAATAAGAATAGCAGAAATGTTCTACAGATAGCAATCTACTGCTGATAATGGGGTTTTATGTTATACTACTCAACATTTGATTTAGGGTAGATAACTGAGTTAAATGACAGTTACAGAAGTCAAGGACATATAGCAGGAAAACATGTCCATTCCCTATCTTTTCAGACTCACACAGAACACTCAGGCACCTTAAGGTCATTAACTTTACACAGGACCTGGTGTGCTCTTCCAGCCTCTCCTAGGCACATTTCTATCAAAAGACTACAAAAGCACATGCACAATATTATCTAATCATGATGGTGATGATCCTTCTCATTTAGTGAATATCTCGGCCTTGGAGAATTAAACCTGTAGCTGAAGAAACCTGGTTTTGGACAGACAGCTGTATGGGAGCCTCACTCTAAGGCTGTCTATGACTTGCTCATGGCAGCAGAATAATAGCAAATACTGCACTGTATCCTTCCTGCTCTCAGCATTGGCTGTTCATCCTCCCACTCCTGGCGCTCCTGCCCAGCTGTAACAAGATCTGCAGTTAGAGAAGTGGTAAAGGTATATATAGACATGGGATGTTCCAATCTGCCTTCTGCATGGAAGGGTATAGAAGAAAAAAAGAAACCTGTGAGAAGTGTAAGCAAATCGCTGAATCATGAACAAACAGACCAAATTTTTTTAATAAAATACTCATGCTTTAAGGGTAACAACTCGTTACTGTAGTCACCTGTTGGATAGCTCCTCAAAGCACAACAATGCTTTGATCAACAGACTTCAAATACAAACCCCAAGGCTGATTTGAAATTAAACTGTTTGACGCAAGTAGCCTCATGTGGTTATTGAATATAAAATGAAGTGTCAAAATAGGCAGTGGGTCTAAATGAAATATAGAATTTTGTACAGAGTTCTGGCAGCACGTAAATGGCTGCACCTCACATTAGGGAACAACTCTGCAAATTTAAGGCTGCACTATTTGTCCATGCTAAGTGTATGCACGAAAAGAAGCAGAAGTTTCCCTTGCAATGCCTACAGGCCAGCCAACAAGCCAGAACTCTGCTGGAGGGGCAAAATGTCACTACTTTTCACTGCACTGGAAACCATTTATCAAACTAATTATATGCGGCATGAATACTAACCTTATGAAATGAAAATACATTGAGAAGCATGGCAGAGAAAATAGCTGCAAACCAAAGGCAAGAAATCCAAACTCAAAGTTATCTGTTTATATCAATATCATATTCACTTCCTGTACAACACCTGAACCATGGGGATGAAATAAAAACTATCTGACTGCAATTAGAAGGATTTTATCAGAGCAGACTTTGATTTCACATAGCCACAGTCACGTGAGCTGCTCCTCCCCAAAGCAATTTTGCCACTTTGCATTTTATCCTCAATCACCTGCACGGCCCAAGAGGCGTCCCCAGCTGACTGTCGTGTCCATGATTGTTCATAAAAGCCAGATAATCAAACTAGTGATTAATTGCTCTAACCTATAAACTACTATTTTATGAGTACACCACCTGTACACTCTCAGCTAATAGAAAACATCCGTTTAGCACCCTTCAGTAAAAAATTCAAAAGAACTCTGCAGTTCCCAAACGACAGTGGTCACAGATGTTCCGATGTTACTGCTGGCCTGATTTGTGAAGAGACAGGAGCTCAAGTTTTTGAACTGTGGCCACTCCATCTCAATCCTTATTTTATCCAGAGGGACTTACACCTGGGCATGTTTTCTATGCCTTAACTTGAAACAATAGTAAAAAGTCTGACACACTCTTTTACAACCAAAGGACAGAAGCCAAGGCTGACAGCATGGTGGTATTCTGTGTATCACAGAACAGAAATGCCTCTTTGAAGTAAAACGAATTTACTGTGTAACTGAATGACTGATCTTGAATTGCAGCCACTTCTAGAGCAAAAGAACTCCTATGCTACAATTCACCAAACAAGAAAACCCACTTTATTTACAGTAAGACATAGCATTGGCATCAAGATAGACAAGTACTAACTCTTCAGCAGAGTTCAGGCCTGCATACTGAATTCTTTCACTAGGTGTTACGCCTGCACACATCCATCTGATAAGTTATCAAGACCCTTTCTCTTGCTCTTCCCCACTTGTGAAATTCAGAGTATTTTTTGACACCTCAAAAATCTGCTTTTTTGAGATAAGTGGCAAAAAGCTGCCCAAAAAATAAGAGAAAATAGACTCAGCATCCACTGATGGAAGTTTTAGCCTAGAAGGCATGTAACTCAGATATCTGGACTTTGAAAATCCAGTTCTGAATGACTGTGATATTAATATTAATAGAGCTGAACTGCAGAGCAGTTTAATGTAAATTCTGCCTCCTGAACACCAGTGACACAAGCTCCGCCTCTTTAACTGACAACAAAACCCCAGAACTTTGTGCACACTTAAGCAATTTCTGAACACACCATCAAGATCTGCTTACACATCCTCACTTTGGGGTGCACTTCTCGGACCTAGGTCTGGTCTCGGAAACCCTCCCTTAGAGTTTGCCCTGCTGACTACACATATCGCGACTGCTCAGCTGTTAAATCACCACAACGCAAAACGAGAGCAGCTCTGTCCTACCAGCTGAAAGCAATGCACTGCTGCATCAGGATTTAATGCTGTTTCACATTAACACCCAGAGCTACGCGGGCAACCTGGAAAGTGCAAACTGGTCAGAGTCCAAAAACACATTACCAACCTTTCTGTACTTCTCTGACCTCTGTGCTGTTTATATAATTTCACTCAACGGTATTAACAAATTGTGCAAGCAAATGAGAGGGAATATAATCTCTTCAATACACCCTAGATAAATGAGTAATTGGCATTTTACTGCTGGTTCGAGAGCCTTTGGCGGCAGAGATTATTCTGTTCAACAAGAACAGAAAACGGTGAAAAGGACAATGCTTCTAATTATTACCAGCGAATACAAGAAAATGAAGGGACTGTTCAATCGCCCCCGCGTCCCCCACGCTCTCTGGCCGTACCTTCCAGTTTCCAGGACCCAGCAGCCCCAGCCCCGCGTTCCCCGCTCCCCGAGGCACAAACTTTCCGCACAACTTTCCCCCGCCGCCCTGCCCTCCCCTCGCGCACTTACTGCGGGTGAGCAGCACCAGGGGCACGGTGATGGCCACGACAAGCAGGGCGACCGCCAGGATCCCCAGCAGCCACTTGAGGAAGCTCTGCAAGAGAAGCGCGGTCAGGGGGCGGCGGGGCCGGGGCCGTGCCCGCGCAGCCGCCCCCCGTCCCCTCACGCACGGGCATGGCGGAGCGGAGCGAGCCGGGCGCGCTGTGCCTGCGCAGCCCCGCGGGCTCGGCACCGCGCTGGGCGGGGGCTGGGGCTGGGGCTGGGGCTGGGGCTGGGGCTGGGGCGGCTGCCTGGAGAGCGGCGGGCGCTGCGGGTTGTGCAAGATCCCGGCTTTGTGCTGGCTGTGCGGTCTGAGCGCCGGCTGCTCTCAGTTCACAGCCGGGAGCGCGGTGACACAGCTGTACCCGGCAGAGGAGGGACTTGGGACACCGCGGGGCTTTCTGTCGGAAATCAGATAACGACCCAGAAGGGAAATGCCTCCAAACGCTGGTGGAAAAGCTCCACGTGTTTTGATAACATCAGCATTTCTTGTAAAGTTTCTGCTCTTTGAACTTCTTGACAGTCAAAAGAAAGAAAGAAATGATGAAGTTGCAGGAAGGGCTTATATTTTTTGGCACTGGCGATAGGTGTGTAAGGCTGCTAAGTGGGTTTTTAAATTACGACCGGAAAATGGAAGAGTAGGACAAAGTTAAAAATTTAGTGCTGAAGATGGTCCTTGTTTATCTTTCCTCTTTCATACCATTTATTTAGTATTTTATTTAGTATTTATTTAGTATTTATTTAATATATATTTAGATTATTTTACTTAAAACAATCCCCTTGCCAAAGAGAGTTTCGAGTATGTGCTGAGGAAGTAGGACTTTGTTGGAAAAGACAGAATAACTTGTAAATCCAAACTGCAAAGTTTTTGACTGCTTTAAAAGCTGAGTGTTACCGGTTATTAAAAAACTGTCTGAGTTTCTAAATTATTTTAAGAGCTCTCGCCTCCAAATAGTAATTTTAAGCGGTGCCTTTGGTTTTATCCATATCCATATCCATATCCATATCCATATCCATATCCATACCCATATCCATAGATTTTCCCCCTCTAATTGCAGAACACTAGTAGTTACCAGAGACAGATGCAGGTATTTTACAAGTTGAGAAATGTAACAGAAGTATAAGATCTGCTGAAGCAAGATTTCAAGTCAAGGGAAATAGCAAATGTTCTTAGTCTTGCTTTCAAAGTACTTGTCAAAGCTTTCAGAAAGGTTATGCTGCTTGCTCCTCCATTCTACTTCTGCAGATGGAGCACAGCATTTAATATTTTACTACTGTTTCTTAAGCAAACTATGTCTGAAAGTGGGATAATAGGGTTTTGTGATTAAAAAATCTCCTTTAGGATAACCAAAGTGTTTACAAACATTAAAGATGTGTCTATGGGGGAGCTAACAGACTTCATCTAGATACACACAGATTCTTGCTCATTGTTGTAATACCATTCTCCTTGAAAGTAGTAGCTGGTACTAGTCACGAATTTATGCTGTGCTGGCTGTGTCAGATTACTTTAGGACTGTCATTAATGTGTCCTGACAGCAGTTCCAGGTAGCACAGTGTACATTTACCATGGAGCATCCAACCAGCTGCAATTTCACAGCCTGATAATCTCTGAGTACAGATAAGGCCACTTCTATAAAGTAAAATCACAGTGAAATTATGGTGTTTTACATTACTTTTCAAAGTAGCATCTCATTATATGCTGTAAGATGCACGACCAATGTTTCAGAATGTGTAACAGCTCCACTTAAATATCAATCTGGTATACTGTGCATCTGTTTGTCTTATCAACAATCAAAAAGGAAAACAAAGCAACATCACTCCTCACCCCAGGGTGAATGTTCCTTTTCCTAGAGAGTAGGAATCACAGCATATATATAATTCAACCAATCTCTGCTTCTTTTTTTTTTCCTCCTAAACATTTAAGAAGTGATCATCACGATGTCTCAAAATACAGCACAGTCAAATTATGTAAGTCTTGTGAAAAAATGTACCTGAATGTTTTGTAGCTTTTCATAGCCGAGTTGCAGTTTAGTAATATTTTGAGAGATTCTCTGCCACGTTTTAAAGTTTCTCAGTGGTGAATTCTAAGGAGAAAAAAGGAGCAGTACTGTCAATGCATATGGCTGGCTATTGTGGGTTTCTGTGGGAACACAATTTTAAGGGCCTTTGGAAATCTGTGTTCCTATGTCTAAATCAAATTTTTAGTAACCTGCAGTGCCTCTGACTCTGGTCATGTCAGAGAGACTTACAGGTCTCAAATCTGTAGGCAGAACGACCTAGTAAGAGCCAGTAAAACAGAATATGTTTTCCATTTAGTTGTAATAGTTCCTAACAGTGATTCTCTATAACTTGAAAAAAATCTAAGTTCCTCCTGACTGATCAAAACACCCACAATCCCAACAATTACTGTAGTGGTTGGGCTTCTGGTTCTTGGTCAGATTGTCTTTTATGATAGCCTGAGATTTAAAAAAATTCCTCCAGCTAAATATTTCAAGTTTCTATATACTGTGGTGTTATTTTGTAATCAGATACGTATTAGCATTGTGCCAAGAAATGAAACAAGTGACTCTCCAGCAGTGGCTGCTACATGATGAAATTTGAGAAGCTGTAGATTCATATTTTATGTTCAACACAGTTGTATTCATAAAGAAGTTGCATGATTGCTAAGAGCTACTTACTAGAAAAGAATGAAAATACAGCTTTTGGCCTGAGGTTGACTTTCCCAGGGGACCTGCCAGATGCAATGTCTTCCTTAGACTGCTAGCCTCAGTAAAACTCATGACTTTATTAGACGTATGTTTATGTATTTGAGCCTTTCCTCCAGAAGTATTTGGAAGAGTCAAAGTGCAAAAATGGAAAACTTAGGCTCTCTTCACAATAAAAGAAAGAAATTGTGCCTAAAATGTGTACGGTTTACTTTGCAGGTGCAATGATGTATTCCAGATTTCTCAATGTGTTGCTGTGGGAGACAAAATATGGGCTGGATAAAGTTTTGTATGGATTCAGTGGCTCCACTGCATGGTGGAGTTTCATTTTTTTCTTGGCGTTTAAAGTTGAAATGGCATGACAGTTTTGTAACGTATCTTTGCATTGGTTCTGTTTGAGAGGATTGTGAAGAGAGTGTTAACTGTAAATCAAGAAATAAAAATCCCTGTCTTATGTGATTATGTCACTGGGACAACAATTTTAATGTGATTAGTAGCAGCTGTCACTTTGTTCTTTCAAATTTCTGTGTTTTTCTCTAGAAAATTATTTTTCTGGGAACTACAGATTCTTACAGATTCTTGTCCTCTGAGCCCAGTTCAATGGTTAGAGTATCTCAGGTTTCTTTTTGTTTGTTTGTTTTTTTTAAATTAATTCCAAGTAGTTGTCTTGTTTAACTGGAATATTCTTATCTTTCCAGGTACTTAATAAATACTATGAAAGAGGAAAGATGCTGCACATTCAGCAAATAAAATAGAGTGGGGAACACATTTAAATGTAAGGCCACCTGGAAGTTCAAGGCAGCACATGTGCAATACACAGAGAACTCCAACTATTGTGTAGTAAAGACAAAGAGATTGTGACTTATTTCTCCCTATATTTATGATATTCACTGAATTTCATGTAGCATGTGTGAGAAATACCCAGGGCATGCCTTATTACCTTATTACTGGTGCCATATGGAGATGCTCTGTGATTTCAGGATATGTAAATCCTAGTCCTGTTGAGCTGAAACATGTGTTTGATATTTCTGATTACAAGCTCAGCTTCATCTCTCTTGTGAAGAAAGGATTACTTTTGATTCATGGTCTAGATGGGGATTTAGAAAATTAGAGGTTAAGTGTTTTTGTTGTGTTCCAGACAAGCTGCATAAACTTGAGAAAATAATTTATATTCCTCTGTTCCTAAAGCATATCATTTGTAAAAGTGTGGAAAGACCAGTATTTTCATAGATGACAAAGCCATCACCAGGAGGGGCTCAAAATCCCTGGTGACAGATACCAGAGAAAAATGGATTTGTAACGGAGGAATGCTGTCCTTCAGAACACTAAAATATCCTGGACAAAGTTAAACAAAACATTTCAAGGGCAATTGTCAGTGGAAACAGAAGAGTTACCTTGTACCATTTTATCCTGGACCATATGGATCCAATTGTCTATAACTGAATCTTTTCCAGTTCCATTTGGACCCAAACCATTGTGTAAAAATGGGATTTAATAAAAAGAAATGTATACATAGCCTCCACTTTTTTTTTCTTTTTCTTTTCTCATCTCCAGTGGTATTTTGGAAGCTGTGGGTTTGTGGGGCTTTTTTGTTTTGGTTTGGTTTGGGTTTTTTGTTTATTTTATTTTTTTTTTTTTTTAGTGCAAGATTCTACTGAGTTTAAATTGTTTAAAGTTGGGATGTTAGAGCAGCTTTCTGTGGCTGTCAAGAAGCTGATCAAGATGTCAAATTGAGTATCTTTTACGATGTGAAATTACAGAATATTCATTCCTATAGCACTTTGAAAGAATGTTCTAATATTTTCCTGGAATTTTAGATTATAAGTGAAGTTTTAGATGCTTTAAAAAAACTAATTTCCATAAAAATGTTATTCCTAGCAAAGATTATAGGTACTAATTCTGATTCACCAATAGTCCTATTTCATATCAACTTCCACTAGATACTTGTTAAGACCATTGGATTTCTCTTAAACCCTTAATGCCCTTTAGGATGTTTTAATATACATGCCTGGTATATTGCTAAAATAGCAAAGGGAAACAAGGGGCTTTGAGTAGTCATTGGAAGTAGGAGGTAGCAGAACATTAAAGTGATTCTCAGAGGAAGAAGGAAGGAAGGAATATAACACAGATTAGAGGGCGTTGGTTTGACTTGGCAATCTTATACAATTTGAAGAAGGTCCGGGGGTACTTTCCACACTTATGGAGTATATTGCAATTAACATTTTTCAAAGCTGCCCTCCTGTTCTGAGCCAAAATTTATGCTAATGAAGAATAATTGTCTCTTCAGTCATGTTTCCCTCTCTAGCTTCATCTTACATGATTTATTTTCCACCTAAAGATAGTTCAGAGTTCTCACAGCTCTTTTCTGGGAATCATTGCGGAGAAAATGTGACAAAACAATAACAAAACAATGCTAAGTTTGTTTTATCATTCCAAACAAACCACTTCTAAGATCTCAGTGACACTAAAATATTAGAATAAAATGAAATGGACTGCAAAGAGGAACACGGCGTATACACATGAGAAGTCAACAGAAAAGAAGCTTGAAAAAAATTTATTTAAGGCTATCATTTAATATCCTTAAAGCTTAGCCTTTTTATAACAAAGGTTTTAAGAGGGATATTCACTTCTCAGGCATTTGTAACTGCCAGCCCCTT
This sequence comes from Acridotheres tristis, assembly GCA_037013685.1. Classification (NCBI taxonomy): domain Eukaryota; kingdom Metazoa; phylum Chordata; class Aves; order Passeriformes; family Sturnidae; genus Acridotheres; species Acridotheres tristis. The sequence goes on along the minus strand of CM072894.1, from coordinate 20,893,246 downwards.
ATGAATAATACATATAATTGGTGATTGAATAATTTGTGTGTAGAAGTAAATCTTTTAGAAAAATAATTTTATCCTTAAATATAAATGGAGTTACTTGAGTCCTAATAAATGGAAAATATGATGTTATTGAACTTTCACTGTCTTAAAAGCTGTTAAGAAAACCATCCCTTAGACAACAGGTTTTCCATATATAAACCTTTGGCAACACTAAACTATAGTACAATTATTTCCTGGCATGCAAGGTGACATAGCTTTGTTACACCAAATATAAATGACAAAATACAGATTTCAGAATCTCTTAATAACTGGCAGTTTATGAAATGAAGATCTTCATTTATCCCATTTTATTCTGCATTTTTACTGATATTCTTCCAAAAGGTCTCTGGGGGGGGAAAAAAAGAAAAAAAAATCAGCAGCAATTAGGAAATATTCTAAGTCTCCCAAGATTTATGAAATATGTGTGGAACATATTTTTTCTGTTTAAGAGTGAGCAGATGTTAGTTCCACAGACCTCTCTCTAATAACAGATTGAAAACAATTATTCCTAAAGGAAAAGCATTTTAGTAGTTTCTAATAGATTATTTTCCTAAATTGTTTATTTCGATGCTGACCTACAAACATAAAAATAGTAACATGTTAATAAAAAATGTATTTTAACTACACCTTCTAAAATTTTTGAGACAATATTTGTTTCAGATTTCCAAAATCAACTAGTCTTTTTGGGTGCTTTAATAAAGCAAAGAGGATATCCAACATTTTAAAAAATCTGGCCACCCACATGTGTCTTGAGTTGGCATTTAATTTTTTTAAAAAGCTTTGTTAATTTTAACAAATAATTCCCAACTATTAACCTGTTTGCAGTGCTCATTTAGAAAATGCTGTTTTGCCTACATACAGGCAAACTAAAGCAGGGTTCCTAAACAGTCACCTGTCAGGAACTCAGATTACAGCACTGTTCCCTAATGACAAGCCACATATTAAGGCAGGGTTTTATACTATAGACTTTAAATAATAATCAATTTGGTGTCACTTTACCAATAAATATTTTCTAATTTTATAATGTTCATTCAAAGAAAAGTTTTATTTTTCAGTAATTTAATATGACTTTACTTCTGGTAACATTCAGTGGCAAAACTACTTTCAAGTTAAATAGGAAATTATTAGACAGGTTTTCACCATTGATAAAAATTCAAATAAGATTTGGAATGAGTTCCATTTAGCATCTTATCCTTCTTCATCTCTCTGTAACAATGTCACATACTACAGATATATCAATAGCTAAGAGAAAAATTAGTAGTATTTTCCCCAGGTGTGGGAAATACATTTTAAACATCAGTATATTAAGGTTAGTATAAAATTCAGGCACCTTTGGGTAACTTTTGTGTTAATTAGCCATTTTAGGAACTCTTTGGCTGCCATGTCATCAAGGACTTTGTTGATATCACTCGTGAAAGTGCCATCTGCATGTCTTCGACCCATTTCTTCAGCCACAAGAGCTTTTTCTGGGAAACTTCAAAGGCAAGAAATTATCAACAATGTGCAGATCAAAACAAACATTTTAAAGGGCCTTATTACAGGGTTCTAATAGACTGTGCATTCTCTGTGATTTTAAGGAGTTAGGGGTTGAGCCTGACGTTATGGCTCAGTATAGCACAATGCATGTCAGAACATCTTTTGAGGCATTATTTTCAAAACAGACAGCTGTTGCTTCCAGTGAGCCTAAACTCCTCTCTAGCAGTTTTGAAAAAGCCATACATGCAAAAGTATATCTTAGTCTGCAATGTCCATCCCATGTAGATTAGCCATCAGTACATTTACCTAGAATTTTTATTTAAGAAATACCACTACTAAAACATTACAGTCAAATTTTCATACTTTTCTTCTGTTTTATTTGGACATAAGGCCTATTTACTTAAAATTGTATTTCATAAGAATTCTTAATAAGAATTATTAAGAGCAGATTTTTTTTTTTTGCAGAAAGGTGGTTGAATTAGCTCACTTAAAGCACCTGTATAAAACCTATGTGCTTGTTTGATGTAAAATCATATAATGTTGCATTTTATACTTGGAATCAGATCCTGAATCTTGTTCTATTCTTTTCTGAGTTCTGGAAAACCAGTTTGTCAAAAACAGAGTTTGATTTAGAAAACTTTCCTCTCCTGTTTCATCCCATCAAATATAAGAAGATTTTGATGGGTTTCATTAAGGTGGACTGATGCTGAAGCACCCTGGGCCCTGGATCCAATGACAGGCAGACTGGTTCATTTCAAGGAGGGCCATATAGAAGTTCAACCACAAATAGTACTAAATATTGGAAAGCAGAAGGTTTGTCTACAATTAATTGCCCATCGGTTTCTGAGTTCAGTTGAGGTTGTATTCCTGTCAAATGGATACAGAAATACCCTATTTCTGTTGATGAAAATAAAACATGACAGAAAAACAAGTGGAAATCTGAACATAACTAGGAAAGGAAACAGCTTTTCCTTTCTCTGTATAGCTGACCTAATTTATTTAACTCTGTTTTTTCCAGGAAATTGTCAATATTTACGAAGCTTATATTAACCTATTTAGTCTTCCTTAACTACAACACACAATCTTGTCTTACAGATTGTATTTTATTATTATTTATTATTATTATTATTTTTATATACTGTGAAAAACTTATATAATAGTTTACAGCTGGTAGAATATTTAATCAGAGGATGAACTGAAATCCCTGCCCCAAAGAGCTTACAGTCTAAAGGCACAAATAAGTACAGAACAGTTAAAAGGTGGGGAGTGGCAGCTGATGGTGTAGCTCCTAACCATGCAGAGCTGGAAATAGATGAGCAGAAGGTGCCTGCAGGAAACTGAAGGCAATGCCATTCTAGGTGTAAGACTATCATGACAAAAGATGTAAAGTCATGAGGGAGTACATGAAGTGGATAGGATAGAGAAATCTGCAATGAGTATGTGGAGAACAAGATAGTAATGAAAGAAATCATAGGTAGGTAAAACCGTTAGTGGAGCATTGTGTCCAAGGAACCGCAAACCATAGCAAAAGAATCAGAGGCATGTTAAAAAGGAAGGTAAGTTATAGAAAATGAAAGTTTTTATGGCAGCAGCAGCTTGGGGAGACTTAGAAGCACAGGAAAAGGAGTTAATAGTTACTGCTGGAAATGATCATCTGCACACAGAATACACCTGAAGACATTGGTAAAAATTTAATCTTGGAAATATTGCAGAGGAAAAGATGGACTGTAAAAGCAAAAGAAGAGAAGGCAATTTAAGATGACGATGACTTGAATAATTTCAAAGATAGTTAAGGAGACTGTAAGCAATGTTATGTGAAAGAGAAAGATGGTAGTTAGAGGAAGAAGGTCTGGTTTAGTTTTAGATGTGTTGATCTTAAATAAAACTTGACCTTTTAGAGTGTAACAGCATACTGAACAGATTTTAATCTGTGTTTGAACTTAATAATGCAAACTGGTAGTCAATCACCAACAGAATATCTTCTAATACAAAAGAAAGACATGAAATACAGCAAGAACGATCAAAAACACATCAAAGTTTAATCAGACATGATTTCTAACCCGAAATGCTAGGCAAAATTTAATAATAGGAATGGATGGATTCTTACTCTCTTCTTCCTCGTCCATTCACTAACCAAGCGATGAACTCTTTGGCAGCCTGACCTTCCAAATAAGAGGTGATGTCACTGGTGTAGGTGCCTTCAGCATGTCTCTCAAACTCAGCATGACGCTTGGAGATTGCATTGCTGAAAGAAGAGCAGTACCACAGGAGCAGACTGTGTAAGAATTCAACTTTTTACAATCTTTATTGATTTAAATTTCCCACTTGCCAGACTAGCATTTCTACGGGGGAGGGGGGGGGAGTTTCTTGTTAGGATTCAGTTCTGAAGGTACTGCCTGTACTATGCAATACAGTTTTCTGCAGATTCCTGAGCTAGTTCTGAACAACTCACTTCAGGTGTAGAAAACAATTACAGCTGTTTTGGAATGGTCTTTTGCTAGACAAATTAAGTATGAGCTAGAAACTATTGTATTATACAGACATGCTTTTTGTTACCCTTTGTTAAATGCTCCTCCTACCTTTACCTTCATTATTTTTGAGCCAAACTATTCAGACTTAATTCCTTTTAAATTTTTGATTTGGTTTATGAACACCTTTATAATCATAACTGACCAAGTCATAATCTTGGAAAAGCCTGATCAACTCCATCTTACTAAAGACTTTATCTTCTCCCTCCCTACACCTCACTGTACTTCTTTCTCTGATACAACACAAAATTATGTTACAGTGGCTCTTGGGAAGGCAAACTGCACTGAGAAGTAGATGTGTTGTGGAATATTTTCCATGAATAAATTCCCTAGCATTTCTGTTTTGCTAATTTCTACCCAAATCTAGCTCTTTCTTTTATTTTTTCTTCTTGGGATGTCACCATTCCTCCTAATTTAGTACCATCTGCACTTTTCATCAGCATGCTAACTAGAGTTGTTTGGAACATTTTAAATGAAATGTTAATTTTTTTTGAGATATGCTGTTTCAATGAAGCGGAAACATTATTAAAAATTTGTTATTAATGTTGACAGGGTGAGGGTAAGGATCTTTGTGATCTGGGATATCTGTATTTTCTGACAAGAGAAAGAATTATTATAGGATTTTAATCTGTTTTGCAAAAACGCTTACTCAATTTCTCCTTTATTTATTTAAAATTTTCGATCTCTCTAACTCTTTCCCAAAAACACAGCCAAGAAACAGAATTCTGACCTTCAGCAGATCTTGTGTTTTCCTTTCTGTAATAAGGGGTTTATGTAACATGAGACTGGGTGCTGAGGGCTGAACATTGCATCATGTTTAATCAGCTCTCTGCAAAGTTTCCTAGCCATCTTCTTTCACCAATCTTCTCATTGTTTTTTTTATTCTTCAACATAATGTGCTTGGTTTTGGTTGTTTTTTTTTTTGCTCCTTCAGCCGTTCTCTATACCTAGTTTTTCTTTTTTCTTTTTTTCTGGTATTCTCTACTGTCCTTGATTACTTGAAATGTGCTTTCCTAAAACACATTCTCATCCTGTTGCATTCCTGGCATCCACTGCATATAGCTATAGAACAGAGGTACAGGAATAAATAACATAGAGACATAGCCTATTTCCTTGTAAAAAGCAGGTGTATCATGTATTTGATTGATATTTTTTTGATTGTGGTAACATTGCAAAGAATAATAGTTGTTCCCTTTCTTGTTTAACTGCAAATGAACTCAGACTGGTTTTGAATAACAAGTTGTGACAAATAGAATACCTTGAGAGCTGGTCAGGGACTTTGTCATTTTCTTTGTCCTCCTGTGCTTGTTGGCTGTAGTGAAATTGCACAATCATTAGATCAAAATTACCAGTACACTGCAGAGCCTGCATAAGCTTTTATCGGTTATTATTTAAATATTATGGTAAATCCCCATTACTGATAGATTAATATTATATTCATTATATATCAGACATATCAAATTAGTACAATGTGTAGAAATTATTACTTTATACTTTAAAGACTTCCACAGAGATATAAAAGCATTAATGTAATAGATTTTTGGATTCTTTTTTGACAGATTTTCTTTAGAACACAAGACTGACACACTTGTACATTAGTCTTGCTTTCAGCTTGCTAGCTTGAGTTTAATCAAAGTATATTTAAAAAAAACCATACCAGCTTATAGTGATGATACTGTAAATTATCCAGTGATAAACAAAACTTATACTTCAGCTGCCTTTTCACAAATGAAACATCAAGACTAGAGTATCCATAGATAGGAAAATTTTGTTAAGGCCTAATGGCCCAGAATTGTCCATTATATCTATATATCTTATTTGTATTGAACTTGATTTCACTGTGAAAATCTGCTCCAAAGAGGCTGAGACAGTCTTTTTAGGTGGCATATCAGATACTGCACTTTGACTTAGCCAAATCCTTTTGATTGATTTGGCATGTTTCTCCTTTATAATAATATATTAATATTCTATTAATGGCTGGACTTGATGATCTTAGAAGTCCTAAAGATTCTATAATTGTATATATAAATTTTCCTCAAGTACTTTACTTATTTGAGGTTTATCCACAGTCTGGGATGGGAAGCTGGTACCAAGGAACTGAATTGGCTGTTTCTGTATGTGGAGATCGGTGTCAATGTGACCAAAATGCCTACCCATTTCTTTTAGTGCTCATCAACCATTGCACAAAGTCCTGAGCTCTTCTGGTGTCCAGGTACTTGGTGTAATCACTGGTGAATGTGCCTTGTGAGTGACGTTTCACTTCATTCAGCTGTCTAGATTCCTCTAATGGTTCAGAATGGGAAGCTTTGAATGATCTGTGAAAAGTTTAGACCTTGTTAATCAGCGATGGTTGCAGTGCAGTCACAGGTGCATTGATTTTTCTTTTAACAATACTATTTTCTACTCCCATAAAGTGAAAGCAAGTGGCATATTGATCAGTAGCTGTGTGTTAAAAGGAATCTGTATAGTAGATTGGACACTGCACAATTACACAGTATTCTTGCATAAACAAGGTGGCTATTGTTTTAATACCCCAAATTTCTGTACTAAGCTTTATAATATTAAAAACCCTGTTAATTTCAATGGTAGATCAAGTACTGTGTAAAGCTATCTTTAAATCATAGTATATTTGGCTTCAAAGTGTAAGAAAATAAAGTTCAGGCCAAGTATTTGTAAAAGGTTGGTCAGAGGAATTTACCTTGATTTCTCCTCTGTATCCTGAAGAGGATTTTGCCAGCTGCCTTGAACTATCATTAAAAGGAGACCAGCAACAAAATAAATGCTTTTCATTTTCATTGCCTGTCAAAACAAAAATAAAGCAACAAAGAAAAATGTTATAATGTTTACATATGTCTAAACCAATTATATTGAAAAGAGACATTCTTAGTGCTGATCTAAACTTGAAGATAAATATAAGGAGCCTTCTAGAATGAGTTTCATGTTCAGTGGATGACGTTTTAGGGCTTTGGGTAGGCATTCAAAAAATGCAGTCTCTGTTCCAGTCTTTAGGCTCTAGACTCTCAACTGCATCCTGTCTTTTGCAATGTGAGGATAAAGGTCTGTTCTCTCCTTTTCTCTGTGTTCTGCTCATGACAAGCACTAGATCTGTAATACTAATGTTCTATTGCAAATCTGGGGGTAGTGATGTGGCTGTGATTTTTTTTCCTTGATCATTCACTAGAGAAAAAGCAAATCTTTGTCAAGAATATTGTCATATCAGCAGCTCTCTATCCTTTCTTTCTGTCCTTTCTCACAGAAGTTGCAGTGAGTTCACATCAGCAAAATGTTGCTGGAAATAATTTCATCATGTACTTGGGCTGATACTTGTGTATTTGAAAAAGCCCTTCTGCCATCCATGGCGTTTTCCTAAGGAGGTTTATGATACAGTCTGAAAAACAAAGGGAGATAGGACATGAGTGCCTTGAAGTAAAGTGGTAGCAAAGTAGGTCTCAGTCACAAAACACCCTCCCCATTAAATGGAATTTGTACCCTACTATTATTCCACTGCAGCAGTTACCTTACTGAAGCTCAATCATTTATAAAATAAGGCAGTCTGAGTGAAAATATATATCTTCTCTATTGTAATGCCTTGTCACAATAGGCTGAATTTAAATATACTATGGGCTGGAGGAAATTTTAGAAAACTATGAGGGAATAATGTGTAGTGAAGGTGCAGATTACCCCATTTTGAGATGGCGAGTTGGCTCTGCACTGAGCAATGCAAATGAGGGGGCTATATGAACACCTCTGAAAACATAATCTCCTACATCAAAAATCTTACTGCTGAAGGACTTCTACTCTGCCCCAGTAGTCTGCCCCTTCATAGCAGATTTTTTTTTTGAAACCTGTTTCTTCCATCTGTTTTAAAATAACTTATAGTTGGAGATGCAAAGCTTGACTGTTGGCAAGCATTTTACCAATGGTTAGGAAGAATCTATTGGACCTGTACTTGGTGAGGCTTGATATGAATAATATGAATATTTTACTAGAATACCTCAGTATTAGTATCAACATACTTGAGGTAATCAAAATCTTAATCAAATATTGATCAAACTCAGGAAAATAAAATGTGTAACTATTACATTTTCTGATGGATTTCACTAGTAAGCAATGAAGTCAGTTTCCCTCTCTCCACCAGAAGCCACTGCCAGTATTACTCATTTTTTCATCAGTGCCTGGAGACTCTTTTCTGCCTTATGCAATGTCCTGGCATATGAGAGTTGACCCCTTCACATGAACATACCCTGCTATAGTACCAACATATACCACAGTGATCATGTAGTCAGTCTTGTTAAAACCCTGACTGTAGTACTGAACTGTGTTTTCACTGTTTAGTTTGGAGCTGTAATTTGGTGGTGCAACACTGACATCCAATGTTTATCTCAAGGAATGCGTAATTTCCCATTTCACGGGCTTCTAGCAATGGAGCAAAAGTTTTGCCTGTTCCTTGGGAAATGACTCTGTTGTGGTGGTTTCAAAATGGTTTGATTGACCCCTCTGGTAGCTGATACAGCTGTAAATGAGTTAACCTGGATTTGGACACTGGATAAAGTCTGGCTATTGCAGCATACACAAGTAAATTTGCCCTGCTTAATAATCCTAGCTTACAGCCCTCTGTGGCTTTATTAAACTGTGATCCAGATTAGCCATAAACCCAAGGCACTGAGGTGGAATGAAATATCCAACACCAAAAGCTTTTCTTTTATATAAAAGTTATTAAAACATAATTCAAAGTCCCTGTAGTCAGTAAAGAGATATTCAGTGATTTCAGTTTATCTTGGCTCTAATGTCTCAGGCCTATAGAACTTTCAGATGTGAACAGTCCCACTGGCTACTTTATTCCTTAAGTGTTATGATTAAAGTTAAATGCATTTCCAGCTGCTTTCTAAATTTTTCAGAAGCAAAATTGGGAGATCATTAAAAAGAAGTATGTATAAATGCAGTTTTTGAAATTTATAAAATTTTCGAGAATCCTTGTTAATAAAATAAGCTTTTCCAAAAAAGATTAACCTTCTGTCAAATATGTTCTTTAAAAAAATTAGCATCAATTTTGTTTTTCTAAGATTTAGTACTTGCTATTGGTAAGTTAAACCAGCAACAGCAGTTTTTGACGAGTTAAGCAGGATACAGTTTTAAAAGAAGAAATTGTAGTTTTATTTTTGGTAATATAGACATGCTGTATAAAGAAAAAGAGACTATCAGAAAAATAGTATTTTCTTAGTTTATGCTGGCTAAACAATTAATTTCTCAATCACAGGAAAGATTTTATTTGCTCTAAGTTATTTAGGTTACCAGTAGATACTGCTAAAAACCATGGAAACGTATTGTCAAGGTGCAGAAAAATGAAAGCTAATCTTACACAGAAAATTTTTATTCCTATGCATATTAGACTAATGAAATTATTTTAATTTCTTTCTGATTGAAAATGAAAAATTGAGGACATTTCAATTTAAGCCACCAGAAATATATAAAAAATATACCTCTCAAATCTGGATCAGATATTTAATTGAATATTGTTTCCTTGACCAACCTGATTTTTCTAGTTTTCTAATATATTCTACTGCAGATGTAATAGATTTTTTTGTATCTATGTACAATTTCAACTTAATTTCATTTGGTTTTCAAAAGAGTCTTTCAAAAGCCACATTTGTATCTATTTCCAGTTTGAAAATAAAAATTATGAAGTTACATTAAAAAAGTAGTAAAAAAAGGAAATTGTTTCATATGAACATACATGAATTCATAAAATAGATTTCTATGGACATGAAACTGCCTGCAAATAGCAATAATTTCTAGAAATATGTTACTTTTTCAGGTAGATGTATTTTACATCTAATTTATCTACCTTGCTGTGATGCCTTGTGGAAAGTTCTGTAAAATCCAACAGTTCTAGTCTAAGGAATTCCATAGTAGGATGGAAGACTAAATTAAATTTTATACAATAATCACAATTACTATTGAAACACTTTAATTTTACTTCTGCGCTATAAAATTTCCTTTTCTGATCTTACAGTGATATGAAAATAATAGTTGCTTGAGACAAACTAATCTAAAAGTGGGGCAGTAGAGTGACAGTCTGTAGGGTGAGGGTGACAGAGTGACAATCTGTCTTGGACAGTTTTAAATCAGTGTCTACATAAACCCACTGAATTTGTTTCCATGCTTCTAACTTAATCCTCATTGATTCCTATTTAGGCAGTATCTATAAGGAGCAAATAATTTAAAACTCACATTAATTAAATATCTCTACAGAAGATTCTGAAGGAGATAAAAATATAAAAATCAGTACTTGTGTATCTCATTTAAATTCTTACTAAAATGCTTGTCTTTCATATTCTCATAGTTAATCTTCCTTATTACAATTAATTCTGCAACGCAAACTGTTGATTTCCCTTTTTTGGATCATTCCCTGTTGAAGTAATCAATACATGAAAAGATTTAAATTATTATGTCATTAACTCCAAATATCACAGAGTATAACCTCAGAAGAAAACACCAGTTTGCTGGAAGATCTGCACCTCTATTGCAAACTTTGGGTAACACAAGTCAGATAATGCACTCAGCTTTCTTAAATAAATAACTGGTAGCTCATATAAATCTTACCTTATTATACTTTGAAGTGATACGTGGCAGTTGCACACAGAGCTACTCTCTCTTCTGCAACTATGGCAAGCCTTGAGGATCCTGAGCTCTGCCTAGCTGCCTCTTTTGCACAGACTTATATATACACTGTTCAGCTCTAGTAAGCATTACTGGAGTGCATCATTGCTGACAGTTTCCTTATTCAACTTTTAAAAAAAAGTCATTGTATTTGCTATTCATTTCATTTGATAATTTTACAAGCAATTTCACACATTCATTCTGCTTACTTTATGACATCAATGCTAACATGGATTTGCAAAAGGAGTGAGGTAGCAATGTCCAAAGTAGTAAATATCAAACAGAAGGGCATTAACATGACAAACAATGGGCAAAAGGTGCCTGGGATCAAGGCAGCAATTTCTCCAGTTTCTGATTTGCTACATTTAATATTTAGAGTCCTGATTCTATCGACATCAATAGCATTGTTTTCACTTATCAATTTTAAATCAGTTTATAAATTTAATCCATTGTTAAAAATAAGCACAACTTTCCCACAGCCCTTGAATGATTCCTCAAGTAATCCTGTGCCAATATAATGAATATGAAAATATGTGAAATACTGCAGTGAGGGCTACCCACTATGCAATGCCTATCACAGGTGAAATTTAAAACAATGTTTTGGTTAGCCTTAGATGTGACATTCCAAATTTGTAAATGCTACTGTAAGAAAATTCATACACACTTGAGAACTATATGCCAAACATTCACTATAAATTGAGTTTCACACAGTGGCCTGTAGATTTATGCAAAATAAACCATTTCCTCACATTTTTCATTCCCTAAAAGGAAAAAAATGGAACAAAATAGATTTGAGATTTGTACTAGTGCCTGTTCTATGTCCCCATTGTTGTTCAATGGAGACAATTCCATAGTTGTGGTGGGGCAGCATTGCCAAAGAAAGCCATGGTCATCCATGCGGTGACAACACAGAGACTCAGACAGGTAGGGGGGATATTGAGGTAGGAGGAAGGGTCTGGAATCACAGTAGACATCTCTCTGAATGGTAATGACAGCCTGTGCTGCAGTCTGGAGTGCCTCACAGTCTGCTTTGTGGCACAAAGCACATACCTATTACAACAAACCTTATTTCCCCTGACGTTGCTCCTCAAGCCAGCAAAGAATGTCCTTCAGTGGGGCAATTTTCTGCTGACTGACTACAGCCATATTGGCCTAGCCCATACGATACAACTGAGGTAGTGTATAAACTTAATAACCACATTAGAGTGGCAAACAAAATTTAATGGATCCTTCCTAGAGCTCTATCCTAAACACCTGGCTGTGGTACCATGGTAGGGGTTCAGAGAAAAATTAAGTCTCACTATACAGTCCACTTCATCAAATTTAATTTTTGTTAAGTTTAATTTTTCTATGCTGTTGAATCAGTCTATGAGATTCATGGTTTATTTTTTTTCCATTTCTGGTCCTCGGGATGGGTGCCACCAGCGTGTCCTGCAGTACCCGGGCAATGCAGCAGATGGGGATCAAAGGGCCTTTTCAGCGCTTCTGCACCAGGAGGGCACGCACGGGCTTTTCATGGATTGCTACAATCATCGCTCTACACGCTGAGTTAAAGATACTTTGGAAAGAGGCAATATGGAATGTGAGACAATATCCTCTCCTCCAGGAAACAGACAGCTTTTCTCTTTTTATCTCAGTTTATTTTCTTGTGTCATACAAGGTTCCTTGTTTACAGTAGGATGATTCCAGAAAAAAAAATAAATGAGACAGAGCACCTCAGTGCACCTGGTTGGGCAGGTTGTCACAGAGCTGTATCATCTAGCAGGTCATCTAGCATCTAGAAGGTGACTTGTTATCTGTTTTTCAAGTGGTACACAGATAATAAAATGTACAGGAAAGAAATGAACTGCTATCAAGAACCATGCAACCCTCAGTTGCCATAACTGAGTCTATAGTATGTATTTCAGGAGCACAACAAAGAAGAGTTTGCAAGCAAAAGCAGAAAATTATATCAAGTGTATGAGACATGTACATATACTCAGGTTTGTTCCTCTCACGTTTTAAAACACACTGGTTAGCAGGCACTTCTTGGCAAAAATCAAGGACAACCTCACTGTACTCTATATGACTGTTCTCAAATGAGATGATACTTTTAGTCAGACTAAGAGAAAGAAGCTGAAAGTGGCCTGCCTTCGGGAAATTTTCATTTTTCTCATGATTCAATTGGAGTGGTTGGGTTCACTGTATCTGGAATTTATCAAAGTGTCCTGCACCATCATCTGATTAAAATTGCCAAGATTTGAACATTTTAATGAGTTAGGAAGCTCCTGGCTTTTGACAGAAAAACTAAAAAAATACTCATCAAATGCTTTCCAAAAAGTGACCTCCCCAAATTCTTCTGTGTATTTCTTCATTACATATTTATTACTATTGTATTATTATCCATTATGTGTCTAAAGGGAGGAGGATGTATCTTGGGGTATGACTAAAAGCCCACACCCTTTACTTCCTTGCATTATACAGAAAGCATTCTCTCCTAACCTTGTCAGCTGTGAGCTCAGAGGGCTGGGCTCTGAGCCCCTTTTGTTTTGCTCTCTTTGTTACACGATAATTACAAAGAGCATTCCCCTTCTGAGAATGGGAACCAATACAGAGGAACACGTGTAAACACATGCACACATAAACCACCATGTTACATCCATAAACGTGTGCTTGTACATAACACACACAGTGTGTGCCTATGTACGTATGCAACTCCACAGCCACCCTTTGGAAGCAAGAATGGCTTTCTGAAATGGAGGGTTAGTTTGGGGTCTTTAGGCCTTTCCACAGCATGCAGCTCCATGCTCTCTGCCTGGGGTAATGAGTGGTTTGTACCTCAGGAGCCACAGCCATTGTAACTTTGCTGTAGCCCACACTGTCTGCTCACACAGGCTGGAATCGCTCCACTGCAAGTCAATGGAGCTGCATCAATTTGCGCAAGCAGAAGAGCTGGCCAAATATGTACTAGTTATTTTACATTCTGAGAAGACAATGTTCATAATTGAAAGTAATACCAAATGCTCTTAGCAAATACTATGAATTATTCAGATTAAATATAGAGCCTTCAAATGACTCTATAAAATGTTCTAAACAGCTGTGCCTTGTAATTGGAAGTGACTGGCAAACTAGGAAGTATTGAATGCAGTCTGAATTGGACTTGATGTCTGAGTAAAATGAGTATAACACTAACCATATTCTAGAACCTGACTGGTTTTCTGCTAAATTTCTCTGCAGGCCTTTTCTTCCTTGCAGCTGCAGTAATCCTATATGAAACAAATCATGTAGTCTGTGCTTGAAGTATAAGAACTGCAGGTTCTTTCATGTGCACAGCTCACAAAACACGAATAAGGTAGATGATGAAAACAGGTTTGGAGTGGAATCAGTGACTTTCTACTATTTATGTGCACTTCAGCTCCTAGAAAAAAGCAATTTTTACTTTTCAGCTTTAGTTTCAATTTGTAAAAACTAAAAAAGATTCATAGTTGAAACTGACTTGTAAACAACTGTATTTGTGCTATTTATCAAGGGCCTGTCTACCTAATTCAGAACAACTACATATTATCTTCACAGCCTTGGATACCTTGTTTATATGACAGGTATTTGAATACTCATGTTTCATTGTCTGAACTGGTATGTTTGAGTATATGAAGTGTGAGAGTATTATCCAAAAGAGAAAAGAACAGAAAGTGCTCAGCATTTTTTGAAAACCAGATCCTCTAAAACATTTTTAAGTGGGAAGCAAAACTATGAGGATGTTCATTCTTGTCATAAAAGCTTAGCTTAATTCAAATTGTGTCCTAGTATTGGCTCTTACACACCATATTCTATGTCTGCAGTATAGTTATATATAGTTTTTATTCACATACTTTGTTAGCTTTGCCTTGATACCCCAGGAAAAACCCTTTCAACTTGAACTATTGAAGATCTATTACAAAAGATCCTATCCTGTAACCTCTTAAAGCTCTTCTCTCTGATTGAAGTGGAATGGGGCAAATAACTGTCCATTGAACGTTTGAGGTAATGCTTGTGACTTGGACTGTGTTTGTAGACAAGGCAGAATGGAACATGTTCTTTTTCTAGAGAAGAAAAGGGCTTGGGAGAATCTCATCACTGCATACAAATATCTGAAGGGATGGTATCTTCCAAAGAAGACTGAGCCAGCCTCTTTTCAGTGGTGCCCAATGACAGAATGAGAGGCAGCAAGCAAAAACTGAAACATAGAATGTACTGTCTGAGCATAAGGAAGCACTTTATTTACTATGAGGATGAACAAGCACTGGCAATGGTGGCCCAGGGAGGTTGTAGAGCATCCAGATGGCTTTTAGGTATTCAAAAGCCATCTGGACAAAGTCCTGGGCTACAGGATGTAGGTAGCTATGTGAACAGGGAAGTGGGATAAGTAGACCTCCAAAGTTCCCTTCCAACCCCAACCATTCTGTGATTCTGTTATAGTACGAGGGCAGGTTTGCAGTGCTCTGCACCAGTTCTAGTGATTAACTGTGATATTACCTGTTACAAGCACAGGCCAGCCAGCAATCTGATGTTGATGTATTTTTAAGAGGGTTTTTTTGACACTCACAGCATCCTAGGAAATTTTCTCCCAGGTCATCCAAACACATCATTGCTCTATCATAAAGCTTTCAGGTTATACATTATTTCAGCAATTCAGTGTAAATGTCACACTATGATGGAGACATATTCCCATTCTTTGGCAAGAACACTGTGTAAGGCAAAGAAATTAACAACATGAAAAGCAATGAAGGAAAAATGGTGGCAGCAACTGCACTTTTAAAAAAATTTTTTATTCTCACAGCTGCTGCCTACAAGCCAAAGTAGATGGTGAACACTTTGGAAGATGTGTACTCTGCCTTAGGAAACAAATGGACCTCAGGGCAGATTAATAATGAAATAGCTAATGCATCCCTTGAGAAAGAGGTACCTTCTGTTATTTTATCTGACAGATTTTCCTGAAATGTCCTTTATTTCAAATACTTCCAAAAGGTTCAGATGATAGACCTGTGGGCAGGGTGTGAAGGGCACATTACATCATTTTATTACTTAGAGTACTGACAAAGGGCCAGTCATCTGCCCAAATTTCCAGAACTTAGAGGATTTCCAAAAGTATCAGTAAAATAAAGGTGTAGAAGTTGAAAGTGACTTTAATATATTGATATTTATGTGAGATTGATACCAGGCTTTTTTGGAAATTACTCTAGGTTCTCATTGACATGTTCAAGTATCTTGAACCTTTAAGCATCTCATATAAGAGCTTAATTTTTTTCTCTTTCACCACAACATTGCAATGATTTCCATGGTATTGTATCAATATAACAAATTGAGAGTTAAATCTCAGTATTTCAACTGAATTGTATTCTTTATTTGTAAAGATAACTACATTTCTGAGACTACTGTTGTGTGCAGCAAATGCACATAGGACCATATAATCAACATCTAATTAGGCCCACTTCATGTTATATTTGCTTAATGTTAACTTTCTTACAGCTATAATTTTTTTCTTTAGCCATTATAGCAGTTGAATTTTAATTACATTACCAACAAAAAGCTCATTAACGTCACGTAATTGGCAGTGTTTCCAAAAAAACCTGAACTAATTGAGTATTTTCTGAAGAGTTCCCATCAAAGTATAATTTAACCATTACAAACAGCTTGGCAACTACATTTACATAAAGATGTATCTAAGGAATGTTCTCATGTGTGGAAAATCAGATTTGATATTGCCATTAACAAACGAAGGAAGCTGTTACATAGCAAATCACTTCCACATTTTAATTATTTTGGCCAAACCCCATGTTTTTGTCAAGAAAGTCAAATGAAACCCCTTGCTTTTCCACAAAGAAGCAGCAACTGGTCTCAAACTGAGAGTTATGAAGCAGCTTGATTTGTGGGAAGGCAACACAATTATTTCAGGTTATTTTGTACTCTTAACAGCAAATAACAGAGATTGTGTCAGAAAGACCATGGTTCTTATGTAGTAGACTAATTCAGAATTTTTTAAATGCATGACCAAGGAATTGTTTAATCTACAGTGGATCTCTTGGCAATTATCTTGTTAATATTCTTTTATTATGACAGGACTAATTTAATTACTAATGAAAATAATACAAGTATTCCAATCATTATTAGCTTCCAGCATTTTTTAAAGACTCCCTAAAATAGTTTCACTAGAAACAAGGCAAAGAAAGCTTGCACAATCCTTTGATCCTTCCCCTCCAGTCTGGGATGAATGCCACTGGGATCAAGTTGAATGCTGAGGTGATGATTAGAAATTAAAAACGGGTCAATATGGCTCACATACTTTGAATACAGGTGAAAAACTCACTGATATACAATAGTTATCATGAGTGTCCTCCTTTCATGTTTAAACATGAACGCTGAGAGTTTTGCAGATCAAGGTTTCAAATAGGAGTTGAATAAAATTTGAACACATTCAATACTCTCAATAAGTACCCAAACTTCAGTGTTAAATATTGTGTGTTCCTATCTCTTCTTGGATTCTTTACGAAAAGTTCAGAATAAATTTTGAGAAACTGGCTCTTGTTAGGATGCTAATTAGGTACTTGCACTGCTTCCTTTGTCTTTTCCCATTTTACAGTTCTAGCTAACAAATGCAATCATTAATCTGACAGCGTGCATTTGCAATGAACCACCTTTCTTGGACTGCAGAATGTAAGTTTAAACAAGTCAGCAATAGATGCACAAGACCTTTTACATTCTGATTTTATTTTTTTCTGTCAAATAAGTATCAAATGTGTCAAAACATTTGTTACCATAACATTTGCTAATATACAATATCAAAAGTGGATGTAAACATCAAGTTTTAAATTTCAAAGTTCCTGCAATCAATTCACCTGAAAACTATACAACTTGGGTGCTGCTGTCATTTCATTCTCCCAGAGATGTCTCAGATGCCTTAGCATGCTCTGAGTAGCCTAATTATTCTGACAAAGAAAAACATTGTTTGAGGAAGTGGGTCATATGGGTGTAGAGATGTTTGCTGGAAAGGCCTGGAATTCCATGGTTCTGATCAGTATACCACTGAAAGAAAAAAATAAAAACAAAACATAAACCCCTTATGCTATGCTTTCAATTCTGCAAGAGTTAAACAATACAAAAAATTTATTTTATTGCTATACATGAAAAAGTGGATGGCTCAAGAAAAAAGAGGAACTTGGTAATTTTTTTTATCAGTTCCCAATATATTATTATTCTTGCTGAAAAAAAAAAAGTTTCTAAGCCTTCTGTCATTTAAGAGCACTACTGCCTCAGTGCTTACAGGCCAGTTGTATCAAGTGAGGCAAAAGAGCATTGAGATGCCATTAGGGATGAAATCCCCTTGACCTCCTGCATGGCCTGGGCAATAGGGGTAAGAGTCTTGCTTAGGAATAAGTACTGGGCTCTAAGCAACAAAATCTCAGCTAAATGTTATTTGAGTTCTATTCAAAACATCTTGCATTACAGCAGGGCCATGAATCTTGTGAGTGGTGTACTGGAAATAAAACACACATGAATTATGCTAACTCAGAAATATCTGCCATTCCACTGTAGCTGAACCAGAATGACTACAACTGCATACAGTATTCCAGATACTTAGGATATAACCCAGATTTGTTAAAGATCAGCAAAGGAGGCAGAAAATGTGTAATACACAACAGGGCCTACAAACCCCTGTCAACCTTTTTGGGGAGTTCATGGCCCTGTAAAATCAGACTCAGGCAGAAGGCCAGTATGTTTGATAGCAGGCAAACACTTTGGTTATTAGCCCTGAGAAAAACGGTTTGGAAGCAGAGATTAGCATATAAATCAGATCTACATTTCTCCTTTTTATTTATCCTTTATATCCTGCAACCTCTTGCCTATGTGTTTCTCTCTTTGCCTGTACCTGCTATCCCATGCAAGCTTTTCAGAGATTTTTTTTTTGCTGATTCTGGATATATATTTGGATACCTTACACCCTTTTTTCTTGTTTCACTTTGTGCCTGTGGCAAGCAAGTTTAATTCAAGACAGAATCTAACACAACCAGTGACAATTTGGCCCCAGAACTCAGCTCTTTCATCTTCCTCTTTTACCAGGCATCAGAAGCACTCATAGGGCAGCTGGATTCTTATTCTTCTCCCTGGCTCATTTTAAAAGCCTCCAAGTTATTCTTGACAAGAGGAAAATCCTGCTAGCATCCAAAGGCCAAGGGAAAAAAAAAGAGCAGGCAAATCATTTGGGGAAGAAACCGAGAAGTTGTTTATGAAGAATAACAAATGCACTAGCAATTGCCAAATTATGAAGCATGTTCAGTTGAACAGGGTTGTTAAAAACACTGCCAAATGTCAGATAAGCTTATTGATAAAGTTATGAACCACTTTTCAAATTGAAAAATAGTGTATTATTTACCATTGCCTGGAAATCCACTTGTGCATTAACCAGAGCTTTTGCAATTTGTGCTGAGTTCTGAAAATGTACATTATCTAAAAAGAAAAAAAAAAAGAGATTGTCTGTTGAAACGTGTTAATACCACAAAGCATAAAGTTATAGTGCATTTAGCTGTGTCCACTAATTATCAAGTGATACAGTTGACATTACTAAGAACGAGTAAGCATCTTATGATAGGTCATATGGAAATCTACCAAATATCTAAGTCCTGACCCAATCAAAGATAGATGCTTAATGTTTTTCAAACAAAGTGATTCTGGCTCTGTGTTTGTTCTGCCATTTGCAAACCTCACCATCTGCTGTTCCATGGATGAGAAGATACTCTACGTTTTGGAAATTCTTTGCTCTTGCCATCACAGTTGAATTCTGTTGAGAGGAAAAAAGAACAGTTCAGCAACTTCAATTTAAACCACTTATTTATAGTGCTGAAAGGCTTTCATTACCTAGTAGAAAAACAATCAAACAGTTGAAGTGACATGACAGCAGGGATTTCATATCAATCTGAGATTACAACAGAAACCATGTATATGGCTGTGTGTATATATATACACATCAGTCTCTACAGAGGGATCTGAACAACCTGGATCAATAACCCAAATCCAGGTGTCTGAGGTTCAGCACGGCAAAGTGCCATGTCCTGGTCTTGGTCACAACCACCCCTATGCAGCATTAGGGGCCATGTGGAAGGGTGACTGCAAAGCTCTCTGGTAGAAAAGGACCTGTAGGTATTGGTTGAAAACAGCTGAACATGAGCCAGTGCATACCCAGATGGCCAAGAAGGCCAGAGCCATCCTGGTCTGTACCAAAAGTTATGTGGCTAGCAGGACCAGAGAAGTGAGTAAGGGGAACTGCTGAGGCCATTACTGCACACCTTGAATCCTGTGTCCAAGAAAGACACTGAGGTGCTGGAGTGTATCCTGAGGACAACGGAGCTGGTGAGGGTCTGCGGAGTGAATTCTCTGAGGAATGGCTGAGGATGCTTAGCCCAGAAAAGAGAAGGCTCAGGAGGGACCCTTAAAATTCTCTATAACTCCCTGAAAGTATGTTTTAGCCAGGTAGAGGTTGGCCTCTTGCCCAGGCAACAATCAACTGGACAAGAGGAAATGGGCTCAAATTATGCGAGAGGAGGTTGAGACTGGATATGAGGAAAATTTCTTCATGGAAAGGGTTCTCAGGCATTGGAACAAGCTGCTCAGAGCAGTGGTTGAGTTACCATCTGGGAAGGTATTTAAAAGATGTGTAGATGTGGCACTTGGGGACATGGTTTAGTGGTGCACTTGGCAATGCAAGGTTAATGGCTGGACCTGATGATCTCAGAAGTCTAAATGATTCTGTGCAACTGTGATCTGTGACTTTGGCTTCAGGACAGGAATACCTATAAATAAATACTGTCTTTTTCTTACATCATTTGCATGTGTTCTGAAAAGCACTAGCAGGAGAAAAAATATTAATCTGCGCCATATTGATGGTATCTGTCTACAAAAGATCCCTGTGCAAGCTTGGCTTGCAGCAGGTAGCTTTCTGTGCTGTCACAAATGTCTCTACACTATCAGAAATAGATTTGATATTTAGTGTCTTTTCTAAGGGCCAATTAATACAAAGAACAGCACTAGTCATGTCATTCCCAGAATGCTCTAATTCCTGGCTACCCAGATAGCTCCTCCAGGGTTGTTAGGCAGGGAGTATGTCTGTTCTTTGAGTTGGGGTGGAAATACGCACTGAGAACACAATCCAAATCTTTAACAGGAGTGTTTCCACTAAGTTCTTTGGATGTTAATTCAGGCCTCTCTCTGTCCAGAGCTGGCGTGTGTCCTGCTAGAGGAAACTACAGACTTCCTATCAAGAAAAGAATGGCAACCCGTTCTAGGTTGCAATTGCAACCTGTTCTAGGAAGCTGCTCTGATCATTTAGTATGCTTGTGATCTTATTATCAGAGAGCTAAATTTGCATGAAGCAGTTTGCATATCACAGGTAACAGTACCAATCTAAACTTTATCAACATCAACATTTTAATCCCTCTCACCTGAGCTCTTTTCTAGGCTAATGATTTGCACTGGCAGAAGTCTCACTTGCCCAAGTAAGAAAATAAAGACTTCCATTTAGTATTTTTGGGGTTTATAAATACAAACCCACAGTTAATTATGTAGATAAGAATTTCATGGCAGTAGCATTGCTACAAAAGGACTGTATCATGAGAGCAGTGGGCCACTTTCTTTCTTCAGAGTTCCAGTTATTCATGGAAGTGTGATTCAAATTTAAGGCAGATCAGCAGAGAAACAGAACTCTCACCTTATAGTGCTCAAGATTATCGGACTTTATAGGAAGACCCATAAATCGTTCTGTGTAGATCGATGCTGAAATTAAAGAAGAAAAAAGCTATAGATAAAGAAAATGCAGATATTTTGTAGCTTCTGTGACACATAGGATATTAAATTATGTTTAACTGTGTTTGTTCTTTGTTTCCTCATAACACACCAAAATTAAACATATTTTAAAAATCAACTATGAAGGCTAATTATTTACTGTTCTCCAAACCATCTTTGCAGAAATAGTGGTTTTACACTCATCTAGGTTTTGTGGATAAAGGTAATTAATTGATACTGCTTTATGCTGTTGGGTTGAACTCCAGAAGTCAGGTGAATACGGCAATGAACCAATAAAGGTGCATGGTGAAAAGATGACACAGACTAATTCTGACACCTTAAAAAGAGGAGCTGAGGAGTTGTATGTGTATTAACAGTAAATATGGATATGCATGTTGTCCTTTGCCTATTGAATATATATATTCAGCAATGACGGGGAGCAGAAAAGGTTGCAGGCATGAACTGAAAAGGTGGCCCATTGCTTTTCAGGTCTCTGTTCAATTCGTTTTTCTAACTACAACTACAAGACTGGTAACAGATTTGACAAAATAAATGTGAATTACTAAACAGTATTCATCACCAGGAAATCAGTAGAAAAATCTCTCTTTGAGTTGCCTTGGTATTTGTACTTTAGCTAGGAGCTGTTATGAAAATTTATGGAAAACTGACACAGCAGCTGCTACTACCAGAAGATGACTTTCTTTATGACCTTGCCTTGAAAGAGTAACTGACACATATTGAGCAGTTAAGTTGCAGAATTAAAAGGATTTCATTTATTTAAGGGAGTAAGGGCTTTCTGAAAAAGAAAAGCTATCATCTTTCCCTCTCAAAAGATAGGTGATAGCCATTGGAATCATTAAGGAATTGTGATTGTCTATCTTGTCAAGTTTGAAACACTGTGTTAGAAAAGTTTTGTTAAAAAATAGAAATGAGACTCCTCCCCGGAAAAGAAAATGAATCAATATACACTTGCTCCCATAGCTCATTATGCGTCATTTACATGTGCTACCACTGCGAGCTAAAGATGTGTACTATGTCTCCCAGATCAGCCAAATAAGGCTTCTGAAGATAATTTGTAATATAAGTACCAAAAAAATTTAAGTAGCCCGTCTTTTATCAAAATCCTTTATCATTCCATGAAAACAGAAAATGTGCAATATCTGTTGTCAACACAGTGTCAAACAACCATATTGGGCTTAAGTTTTCGATAAGATAGACTCTTTCTGAATGGCATTCATTTCTACAGTATTCTGAGCCAATTTTTCCACTCTCTTCTACCCATATAGCTACAACAAGTCCACAGAGGTCAGCAGAACTGCATTATAATGACTAAGTGGAAGATTCAGCTTGTCAATTATTGAGGAAGGAAACGCAGATAAATTTAAATAAATTTTAATAAAACAGTCACAGACATAATACTTTTAACTATACATTGTCCCTGAATGGAATCTTCCTTTCCATCTTATAATTGCTCAGCTGTTATTAACTCTGACTCAAAATGGAGGGGGGTGGGACAGCTTCTGACAAAACATAATGGTCCAGAATCTCATCTGTGCATCTACAAGAGGGTTGGACAAAATTTAGAAGCTGTAGGGGCCAGTAAGTCCTTTGAATACTGATACTACTCAGAGACTCAAGGATGTAATGTCCTGTAGTTTTGCCCCTAACACAGTTCACCCTAATGTTAACATGATCTGTTTGCCAAAACTTATGACTCAAGACCTCTTTCTGTTTCCTTCCTTCCTTAGTGGAGGAACATTTGCCTGTTTGGATTTTACAGTGTGTTTTCAGCAAGATTCTTTAATTGCCACCTGGAAATTCAGCTGACGTAGAGATTGCAACGGTGCAGGTCTAATCTGCTTGAATTTAAAAGCTTCATTTGAATTGTGATGCTGGGACAAATTTTTATAACCCTTCTGTCATTAAGGGACTTTCGCAAAAGCAGTGCTTTATGCTTGCATCCTGGAAATAATTTTGTGATCATGAGTAAAAATGTCTTTAAAAAATCTTGATGCCAGTGAAAACACGAAGACTATGCTTCCTGTGTCATACAAATATTTTCCCCTTTGTTTGCAAAACACCATAAATACAAGGAATGTCTGTGCTAGCAGTCAGGGAAGGAATCTTTCCCATTTAACCAAAAATTTCTCTCATAACCAAGACTTCTTAGGAAACGACCATATGCTAAGTAAATGTGTTCAAAGTGCTACATTTTACTCATTGAAAATATTCATGCCATGATTTTTTTTTACACTAAGGTTCCTTATCACCATGCCAAAAGCTTAACAGGTCGGCAAGTATGAGTATGTTCCTGCTTTAATCACACAGGAAGGCCTTGGGAATGCACTCCCAGTGTTGTTTCTTCTTAACAGTTTGGAGCCTAATTCCATAAACATAAATAAAAATATGTATCATAACACAACAATACAGGAAGTGTGGCTGAGAAATATTTAAAGGGAAAAATATTTAATTAAAAAAAAAAAATCAAACACAATAGTCCTCCTCTTTTCCACTGCTTTTTGGAAACAACTTTGCTGTCCTCAGAAATACTGATACCTGACACAGGTCATCCATGGTGTCAGAAGTTGAAGTGTACTATGACTGTTACTGGCAGAGAAATCAGTTCAGCTGTTTCTGAATTCAGTGATAATCTTTTAAGAGGATTTGTAGGCAGATCACTCCTTAATGGCAGTTTATTGGGAGGGCTTTATACACTTACTGTTACAGAAGTGCATATGGAATTATCCAGACATACCTTCTTTGTGACAAAGTCAGTTCCAAACCGCCAGTTGCACTCAGTTATTTTCAGCAAGAAAAACATTAAACTTAAGGTCTTAAAAGTTTTAAATCTAGGTAATTTAAATATCTTTATGTTTCAAATTGCCAGTCTCCTGCAATGATTTAATTTAAGAAGTCATCAAATGCTGCATCTTGCTTTCCAAGTCAGTATTTATGACAAGTTTCCATACCGTAATATTCCCAGCTGGAAACAGGAGCCACAGCCATTCCACATTTAAATACTCCACTGCCAGATCCAAGTGCCAAAGAAGTTACATAGCCACCATAGGACTAGGAGGAAATCACAGTTTAAAATTACTGGTGAAATATCTTTCTGTTCTCTGAATCAAGCTTCTATAAATTAATTCCAAATTAACTCATTTGCTTTGAATGCATGGAGGACAAGGTAACAAAAGGTTGAGGTTTTTTTTTGAAATTAATTTATTGATATCAAATGGATCTGATGCAATTTCTTGTGAAAGAGATTAGACAATTTTATCAAATCACTTATTTTTTTGCTACTTCTACAACGTTTATCGTAGGATACTGCTCTAATTACCACTTACAATCACAGAGAAATTTAATTTGGTAGCGTCCTTCACAGTAATCTAACAAAACCTATAGCTCAAAACAAGGCTAATTTCAGATGTCAATGATACCAATCACAGTCACATCCAAAGTACACATCCTCTCCACTCAATCTGCTTCAACAGTGATCAATGTTGACATATTTTTTTTCTAAAACCAAATAGAAACTTTTCTTCTGGCAGCTTGTTTTCAATGCCTCTTATCCTTTCAAGGTGCACCTCAAAAGAGTTAGAGGATTTTTCCCTTAACAAACTACCTAAATTTTGCTAAAGATTAGCATATTGAACCAACTCAATCATCAGTACTAATGTACTGATGTAACTCAGGATGAAGCTAATTCCTCCCTACTGCCTGCCACTGTTCCTAATATTTTCTGGCCTGATTCCTCAGACTGGGGCCCAGAAAGGAAGAATAAGTTCATGGCCGTAAGAAGGGTAATGCAGTAAGTAAGCCTGGATATAAGAATAGAACTGTGAAACTGGAGCTAGTTGCTGAGACAGGAAAATAATGTAAATAAAAAGCTCTCCACAGGATGTGGAACTGAGGTTGGAAAAACTCATATGAAGTCTTTGCAAAATAATGAGTTTCTGTTTACTTTGGAATGGAGGAAGGGATAAAAATATGGTGTGTCATGAAAAATTCTGAAGATTACTTCAGTATCATATGAAAAACTAAGGGATATAAGCAGAATTATTATTTTTTTTTTTACAGAAGTTAAGTTAGTCCATCCTGTTGACTTTTCAGCTTGAAATGATAGAGAGGGATATAGTACTAGGAACAGTAATCCGTAGAATTTTTCCAACTTATCTGATTTTCTAATTTGATCTTTCAAAAAATCAGTCCACAAGGCTAAAAAGTAAGGGATTAGGATTGGGCAGATAAATATATTCACTGTAACAGGCCGAGAGAGAGTTCACAGCCCAAATTACTTTAGTGCTTATTTAAGAGCTTTTGCCATCTTGAAGAGTTTGGTGAGTCTGAAAGCACAAGTTCATGGATACTCAGCAAGCTGCAGCTTATAAATAAGGAAACACCTTTCAACTGTTTTCAAAGCTTAGAGATCAGGAAATGGTATAATAAATTGGAAATAAATTGTAAAAAAAGACTGATAGGTTTGGTAGTAGTGCCTTGATTTAAATATTATATCCACTACTGGAATACAATGTGTCCAAGCTCATAGCTGGTTCTGGAAACACTGTGGTGAAATAAAATATTATGTGATTTAAAAAAAGAAAATATTTTCTTGAGGCCTAAATTACCTAATGTCACTTCAGAATTATTCACTTCTAAGTGTCTGTGTCACTTAATTTCACCATATGGTACCCATTTTATTCTGGTGTTAGAGTAGTAACTGTACCAAAGTAACTTAAATACTGGTTGGTAGAAGCTTCATAGAAAGATTTTAGCAACTCTGCTGATGTGCTGCCTAAGATTAGGCAATACATTTGGCTACTTAAGGTTCTGGGAGCATTATAAAGAGAAATACATAAAAAAACCAAAGATGAAAAATAGACTGGCTAATAATTTGGAATGAATCCCATACTGTCCAATTTTTCCACATCTTGGTGAAACTGTGATTTTTACAAACCCCTCAGACCCAGATTCATCCCTGATGACCATTGCAAAGCCAGCCAAGTGCACAGTGATTCAGGATGATGCATGGGTCACATTTTCTCATGAGAGATAGTCATAGGATTTTTCTCACTATTTTAATCTCAGATCGGAAAGGACAATACTTGAATTTTGACATTATGCCACTAAGTCCTTAAATTAAACGTACAGCCAATTAAAATGTCTTTATTTGGCTTAATTTCCAGTCCAAACAGTGTATTAGACATGAGCTTTTCAAAATTCCCTCTTTAGCTGCCAAAGATTAATTTTTGGGGGCTTGAACTGTTGCAATTGTGTGTATATAAGTACCAGCAGGAACCATCCCCTTCGGCAATACCATCACACATTTGCAGAAGAAATTTTATACATATTTAAGAAAGAAACAGGAATAATAATGAAAAAATTATACTGCCGGATTATTTAAAGATAGATATAAAAACTCCAATCACTTACCCAGCCCCATATTGCTATTCGTTTCTCATCAATAAAGCCCATTTCTATAAATTTTCTGTGGAAAATAAAATCACAGAAGTAAATGCATTATTGCGAAAAATTGCTAGTACCACAAGAAAATTAGCAAAAAATAGCTTTTCTTTCACTTTTTTTCACATATCCCACCAATTTGAGCAAACTGACAATCAACATAGCATGCCTGAATTCTGCAAAGCATCAACTATTCAATCAATAGGTGTTGAAAGGGAAGAGGAAGAATTTTTCCTGAAAGAATAAAAAATGCTGAAATTAATACTTTCATCATAATAATTTTTGTTCCAGTGGATGAGGATCATTTTCATTCCTTTAGTGCCAGAGGTGCTGGATTACCATTAACATTCAGACTTCATCGTGCAAGATACTCAACATACTCATGTCACAGTGAGTTAATACTTTGATTTCTCAAAAGGAGATCAGGGATTCCCTGGAGAAATAAACTTTTGTTTTATGTGCCTGAAAAGTAAAGAGCTCTTATGGCTACTTTAATAAAAAATAATAATGAAGGGATCATCTACTAATGCTCCAAGTAGGTAATAACCTTGAAATGTATAAAAGGTGCAAAACTTATGTTCTCAAGAGTCAAACAGGTCAAAGAGAACCATAAATATTAGATCTCCTACAAACATCCTGCATCAGAGTGTGGAGACTGTATTTTTAAAGATGTATTAGCAATAGCAAAGAAAAGAGGATGAGGCAAAAGACCACAGAGGGTTGAGAGTGACTGATAAACACAATAGGTTCAGATACACACCAGGACACAGACTAGCCTTATTTACTAGGATAAACCCAAGTGATTGCTAACACCCAAAATATAGGCTAGTATCTGGGTGGGACAGCGTTAGAAAAGCCAAAAAATTATTCAGCTTTGTTATATTACTGTCTTAATCCTGGGAGCTCCACCTACAGTAAAAGCCCTCCAAGAACTTCCCACTGGAGTATAGAGGCTCTCTAAAAATCATGCATCTTAATCCATGTGTTAGATCAGGAAGATGGAATGCACTACATTTAACTGAATAAAAATTTAGTCTAGGTGCTGACAGAAAACTGGGAAGTGTGAAGTGTGAGGTCATTTTTTCATGGCCTGTCTCAGCAGATTTTGCAACTGCAGAATGAGTTTAGGTTCCCTCTGATATTCTGAGTGACTATTCAGAATAATATAGAAGCATTCTCGTGATATTTTGAAGTATGCCACTCCTCCTAAAAGTTTCAAGACAGAAAACAGAATAATAGAATAATAGAAAAACTTGACATGATATACAGCTATTCTGTTTCATTTGTCACTGAAAAGGATAATGGTTCATTTATATTTATAACATTGAGGAGGGAATTAATTATCACAAAGCAGAAAGAGAAAGGAACAGATATCCTCTTCACACATACTTGTAAATACAGGCAGTGCTCTCAAACAAGCAGAGAAAGCTGTGAAAACCTGGGTTGCTACCTCTAATTTCCAGCTAAGATACTCCAGCATCTTAGTTGGGTCAGGAGGAAATAGGGTGTTTACTGGAAACACCTGGAAATCTATCCATACTCTGATGAGCCAAATTCCACACCAAAATCCAGGCTAAATTCCTGCCTTGCAGTCATCTCTGTGGGGTTCAAACTAACACTTCTTCAAATGCTCACTTTAGCAGTGCTACTGCATCTGTAAAATTAACAAGATAACCTTTCTTTGCAATCCTCAGCTTTCACTTCTTCCCAAAATCTCTGCATAGGGAATCGATTTCCCTTGGAACACTTTTAAGCATTTTCATGCAAAGGAGCAGCTGGTGGGGAACACTTATCAGGGAATCTCAGATACCTTCTGTTGTTCTTAACTATCCTACAACAGCACAGAATACAAGTTTGTGACTCATTGACCTATAGAACATTTGTGTCAGATTCAGCTTCACTACAAACTTCTCATTTGACCTTTAGCTAATCAGTGAGGTAAATCCCTATGGATCTCTGGCTAATCTCTATGGTCACTGAGGTAGGCTTTCCCTATAGGAAATCACTTCAGAAAAATGGATAATTGGCTTACCTCTCACCACTGAAAATTGTATTTCTTTAGGCTTAGGATTGAATCCTCTTATGATTCTCTTATGCGATGCAAGTCATGAGGTCCAAATGTAGACTTAGTGGTATATGGATTTAATACACCAGACAAAACCTCATTGATGTCAAGCAAATGCTAAATATTTTATTTTTACAAGTGTTTTTGTCTTATTCCCTGGAGACCTCAGGTCTTTGGAAGAAAGGCTGAGAATTCAATATTTCTTTCACCTTACTACTTCTTGGTATACATCACACAGGTATACAAATACAACAGCTATACAGGGAGATAATGTACTTACTTAACTGCTGAGATTTGGTCCTCAACTTCATAGACTCCAAGTCTTCGATATACTGCATGCAAAACCTTGTCACCTTGATAAGCTGTCCCTCTGCCATCCACCAGAGCAACAATAATTCCCTCTTTGCTTGCAAGATAGGTTATCCAGCTAATGCTAAAGGTTTCCTTTACATTCTGACTGCAAGGTCCTCCATACCTGAGGATGAAAATGTATATATTTTCAACTCATACTTAAAAATTTATAAATGGTTAATGGACACTAATGGTAATAATAATAATAATAATAGTAATAATAATAATAATAATGGTAAATGGTTATTGGTACTGATAACCTTTTCTCCACATGTATTTTGGTGCATGACTATGGTTCAGAGAGCTCAGCAGACAAACAGTCCTACTACTATTTTCATATAGTTATGAGATTTTGCTATCTAAAATCCATTTTAATCATTTAGGTCTTATTCCTAAGCTTGAGGGAAGAGCCATCCCTCAAGGATTCAATTCTTTGCTGTCTCCAAATTCCTTAGGTATAACAGCCCTTTTTGGAACTTTTCTGCTCTTCTGCATTTGATTCCCACATGCAGTCAGAAAAGAAAACAAGCAAAGAAATACAGCTCCTTACACTTTTTGGCTATAATAGACCTTATTTGTTTCAGTAAGGAATATCATGGGCTGTTGGAGCTGTGGGCAGAACACATCCCACATACCTGAGCAATACAGAGACACTCCTCATGAGAATGGTCTAATGCAAATTACACATTTGATCTCAAGGACAGGACTCTTCTACTCTAAACTTCAAACATACCTAGCATTCTTGGACCTTTGGATCATCACTGTTTAATAAAAAATAATGTAAAGTTTATTACACCTACTCAGCTCTTCTTTATGTCTATTTTTTTCTTTTTTTCACTACTGCAATTTTTATTGCCTTGTCTGCCTGCAATAAATTATGGCAAATGCTCTTAACAAGCAAGTCCACATGGCTTAGTTTTCTTTTCTTCTTAAAAAATGAAGCAGGCTCGTATTTTTTCATATTAGAAAAGCTGAAATCAATACTTTCAGATTGTCACATGATAAACAGGAAGCAGCTACAGAGCAAGGAGTAGCCCACATGATTTTAGCCTTTCTTTTCCTCTGAGACAGTAATCCTTACCATGCTAAGACTAACATTAAAATCCTTATTGATCTCCATTTCTATTCCAGAAATATATTGAAAAACCACAACAAACGAAACAGAACTAAGTAGTTTTGCTTTTGCTTTATAAAATGTTGCAAATGTCCCAGGTTTTGTTAAATTAGAAAAGTGTGTTTTCTAACAAAACAAAAACATTCAAAGAAAGTAAGAGTTACATACACCTGAATAAGCAGAGGGTACTTCTTGGATCTATCAAACTGTGGAGGTAGAAGCATTTTGTACCACAAAGCTAGAAAAGACAAATTAAAATTAGATTCTTAATGGTTGAAACAATTCCTCTAGGCACAATCCAGAGTCTGGTGTAACACGGTATGAACATGAATCAGCACATAGTACACAGTGCACGAACTGTGAATCACAGAACTGATGCAATTAACTGCTTATATTGAGCTGTTGAAGAACAGCTTCCAAGAAACCCACATTTACTTTAATTTAGCTATGCATTAAATTATTACTGCACAAAAGTCTGGGTTCTTAGTTTTTCCACATACCTAGAAAAGCATAACTGATTTAATATTATCAGATATTAGTTTTGGGAACTTTACACTGATTTATTACCATGGGATACTGTTGGTAAGTCACTACTGGAAAGAACAGCACTAGCAAGTCAATATAATGCGTAACACATAAACAGCAGTTTACATTTCCCATTTTATTACCACCATATTATATTGTTCTTACACAATATGTAAACTCTTTACCAATAGTATTACAGATTTTTAAAAAACTTGCATTGTGAAACAAATGTATTTTAACGACTATTTTACTGAGAGATACCCTGAGGCATAGACAAATTAACTGTTATTGGACAGGTCTCTTCTTCCCAAGCTGACAGGCTAACAACTTTGTTCTACAGAAAACAATATTTACTATAACAAAATTAAGGTAAAATATTAAAATGGTAAGAATAAAAAGTACGATAAAGACGTGTAAGTCTTACTTATACCATCCACTTCAAGCTTATTAATTTCTTCTTTTGGCAGTCTGATCTCTTGCAAAGCAGACTGCAATTCCCAGTTGTCTTCCAATACTCTGAGCTCTAAGTAAAAGAAATGCCTGAATTATTAACTGATTTATTGTTAATTTCTCTTCAGTAATTAAAATTCCTTTACTTTGTGTTATTAGAACAGAACAGAAATCTGTGAATTTTACAAGCAGAGTAATGAAATCCATTCAGACACTTCTAATTGGGCTTGATCACACAGCTAAATGAAAGAAAAGCATTGGTATTGCAGTGCACAAACACTCGTTAGATTTTTATAGGATGTACATTTTGCAATGCAAATCATTTCACATGTTGCCTCTGAGTCCCGCATGTTAAGAAGAAACAGCTTTCTCCTGCAGATCCCTCGTACCAGTTTTGTAAAATGGGGGAGCTAGAAATTCAAAATTCATGGCACTGTGCAAAACACAGTCCTCTATCTCCTGTATCTCCTGTATCTCCTCTCTTGCTCATCAGACTAACATCAGTTTAACTTCTGAGACCCTTGGGCAGTGTGGTCGAGCACAACAGTCATCAGGGAATAGCTTATTTCTGGGCAATGAAGGAAATTCAGTTTCACAAGGGGCTATGGCAAAGCTTCACTTAATCACTGTATGATATGCTCCTACACCAGACTTACCATCTCACTGTCCATATTACTGCTCACTTAGTAAACCTTTTTTAATTTTTTTTCTTTTTTAAATCTAAATAGTACTAACATTCATTGTTTTACTTGCTTTAGACCAAATTTACAGTTACATAATTAAAAAATAACTGTTTAAAATTTAATTAACTTACAGGACAGACTGCAGAACTGTATATTATGACTCCATGGGGTCTTGTTTATTTATGAGTTTTCCCATGAGTAGTGAGGGATGAAGAATATTGGAAACATCATGGAAATCTGTGACTTTTAGCTTCACTTTCAGAATGAAAGAACCTTTTAAAACTGCAGGAGATTTTTCTTTTTTCCTTTACCTTTCCCTCCTCCTTATTTCTGGAAATGTTCAAAAAAGTACAAGAAGTATTCTTCTCTCAACATATACTGAGCTAGGTAGTGCTTAGGACATGCCAGAAATATAATACTGGAATTTGTTCTTTCAAAGTACTCTTGACAAGTTTTGCAGATTCAAGTGGGTTTTTTTTATGGCTGAAAGATCATCATGCCTTTGGATGCTCATACAAACTCAGCTGAACCCTTTTTCATCCTTCCCCTCAAAACTCCTGAAACTTCCCCATTACTACAACTGAATTGTAGGCATCCTGGAAGGAACTTCCAAACTGATCTATGTCAGTATAACTGTCTCCTACTAAAAGTCATGGGTAATATAGTTTCAAAATGCTGCCAACTGCAATGAAAATGGATTTACTAAAAATAGTTTTGCACCACAGAAGAGATTATGAAAGCAAGGAACTGAAGGAAAATTAATTCAAAAAAGATAATCATGAAGTCAAAGAGAAGCCTGAATTTGTTTTCATTCCTGGGAATAATGGCACAGAAGAGGGAGCCATGATGAAACCAATGGTGAAAATCCATTACAGGAAATTGTTCTCTGCTGCAGAGAGGTTAAGAAACACATAACTGCACTTGGCCCTTAGTTGCATTTCAAGCAATGCATAGTTTGATAAGATAGCAGGGGCCCTTCATATAAAAGGTAACAGTGAATCAGGAAAAAGAGAGTTATAACAATGGATTAAATATTAAAAAAATCCATGCATGCACTGTATTTAAACATTTAAATCTATTTAAACCTTCTGCAAAAGAAATACCAGAACACAGTTTTTATACCATAACTGCAATAGACATGTGAACCTATCTTCCATTTGCAAAAATTTTTAAGTGGTTATAAAATAAGGTGTACCGACTACTGCTGGACACTAAATAATATGATGTTGCAATCCACTGACTTCTATATGAATCACCATGGATTAAGTTAATTTAACAATATTGTGGCATTTGTCTTCCTTTTGTTTTTGTGTGACTTTTGGTCAACACTCAGTTTAACAAGTGAGTTATCAATGCAGGCTGAACTGTAAGGACCAATTACACCTACCAATTCATTTCCACTGATTATTGGGGAAGGAAGGGAATGCTAAATCACTGAAGTTTATACAGAATCATGCTAATTTTCAGAAAATTCCAGGAAAAGTTGGAGAAGAACTTTTAGGGAAAAAAACAAGGGACACAGAGAGAAGATTCACTGCAGAACAATTAATATTTTCATAGTTAGAAAGTTCCTGCTTTGCTTGGTTGCAGTCTTCACTAACAGGCTACTTAAAGAATAAGGGCTCTGAATGTTTCTTGCTGAAGATCACACTTTGTATCAATAATTACACCTTGTCTGAAGCAGCTATTTGAACTGATCATCTGAAAGAGCTTCTGCTCTTCTCTGACGTCCCTACTGATAGCTGAAGTCATTGATCCAAACTCTAATTAGTACAGTACAATAGGTCAAACTTTAAATAGTACACTATTGTCTTTTGTATAAGGTAGCGTTGCCTCATGAAAAAGAAAGTCTTGTGTTCATCCAAATATGAAAAGGAATATTCTGGAAATCACAATAATGTTTTCTACAAAGTTTGACTCAAAATTTAATAGACAAAGAATTGTCCATGTTTATTTTATCTACAGTCTGTAAACAGGAAAAGCAGCAGGATGCTTTAAAAGTGCTGGACTTGGGAACTGAGATAAATGCATCAGTGTGTTCATTCATGTTTGGATTTTACTACTGAACAAATCTAGAAAGACACTATTTTAATACTAAACAAGATGAAAGGCTTCTTGATCACAATCCTAAGTATTGTATTAGAAGACCTTGATCTGGACTAGAGATAAAGGAGTATACCAATTGCTCAGAAATAGGCAGGATACTTGCCGTACCTCTATCACCACGATTCTCAAAAAGAGTAGAAATTGGAATCCCGGGACCTGTTGTAAGAATGATCAAAAGTCAGTTTACAGTTTGAAGCTGGAATTTGGTGATGCAGTGTATATTAAATTAACATTGATAACTGAGAGGAGCTAAAGAGCTCAAAGTTGATGCACAAATCTGAGTATTTTCAGCTGTAAAACTCACTAGTCCCTGCTGTGTGTACCAAGACTTATATATACACAGGCATTGCTTAGCAAACATAATAGAAGCAACTTTACATCCACTAATGCTTCCTCCCTAGAGATGAAGTGACATCTAGTTAATACCTGAGATGTGATTACATAAGGTGAACGCAGAACTAACAATGTGAAACATTCTTCTGAGAAAATGTCACATCGTATTTGTGAAGGTTAGTGCCTTTCACATGGTGACGACCTTACTGACTATTTTGTGCAAAAATGATTGAAAGGTGTTGTTATTTGCTACATTTGGTTCTCTGCTCAAGAGAAGTTCTAAGGAACCTTTCAGCTGATCAGTCAGTGCAGAATCACAAGAACAGTAAACTTTATAAGAAGTACACAAAAGGAAAACCTTGGATACTTTTCCTCTTTTTCTTAGATTGTGATGTCACTGTTTTTTGAGTAGAGCAGTGGATGAAACCTCAGATCACTGAAATCACCTGATTTATTACACAAGAGCTGATTTCATTTAATACTTGTGTCTTGCAAGCAGATTCAATGATCACATATCTTAAACTGAATTTTTCTTAAATCAGTTA
Source organism: Acridotheres tristis (assembly GCA_037013685.1). Classification (NCBI taxonomy): domain Eukaryota; kingdom Metazoa; phylum Chordata; class Aves; order Passeriformes; family Sturnidae; genus Acridotheres; species Acridotheres tristis. The sequence goes on along the minus strand of CM072894.1, from coordinate 20,858,126 downwards.
TTAAAAATGTTCTCAGGTGCTAAACAGCCAATATTTGTGGCTGACACAGGTCTTAATATTTTCAGCTGGGAAATACAGTAAACTAGTTTCTCACAGCAAACTTTGATCACATAAGCTGGAAAAGAGTATATGTTTCTAAATCCTGCTCTGGCTGCTGCAAGAAAAAACATGGCTCTCATGAGCTGGATTAAAATCTGTTTTGTGACACAAAAGACATTCAAAAATTTGTTTTTTAATTCTTCAAATCCCAAACTTTTTGTTGAAAAAGTAAAAAAATCCTGAATATATCTGTATTTACTGAAACATCTTCACAAAATTTTTGAACATGGGAAGTCTCTTTCTGGAAATCTTTCCTGATTATTGTGAAATTTCTGTGAGTCACACAAAAATTATTTGGGGTAATCAGTATTAAATACAGTGCTATAAATTTCAAAGAAGAACTGATTATATGTTTGCTGCCATGCCATACATACCATAACAAATCAAGGCATAATACTTAGAACGTTCACTGAATCTTGCTGTATAATACTGGCATCTCTCTTTCCTTAAATTGCAAGTAATGCATTGTTTTCTCATAGGTTTACTTCCAATGCTGATTCTAAGAGAAAAATCAAATAAATTGTTATTTTGCTAAAATTAACTTTACATGTGTCTGTCTCATATTCTTGAATGCAGGCCCTGTACTTTTGGAACAGTTAATTAAAAACCAAATGCTTGGCCTTTTTATCAATTTTCCCCCAAGAGTATATTTAAATGTTAGATGTCACTTCTCCTCAATTATCAGATAGAATCCGAGGTTAAGATTTAGTTAAAACAGCTTGTGAATTACACATTAAACATATTGAAACTAAGTTGTTTTATTGACAAATTCAGAGACATCTTCTATTAACCTACTATCATTAAGATAATGTTGATAACACTTACTTGTAAATATTCCTTCTTCCTGGATAGCCTTCAAATTCATTGCTTGAATAGAAACTGCAAATTCATTTATATGTTAATAAATAATCCATAAAGTGATGACCTATGAACGAGCATCAAGATGAAAAGCCGTCTTGGGAGTTAATTTAGACTTTTTGAGATTTCTGCATGCGATGGAAGAGTAGTTAAGCTTATATACCTTTCATCTTAATAAATCTTTGTTCAGACTATGATTAGGTGACACATAAGTCATATAAATAGGAGTTCTGTCTTAATTCTCATGAGCTAATCTCTCCAATTATGTAAGCAGTTTCTATCTATACTGTAAGCTGAATGAGAGACCATAAAAAGACAAGTAACTGCAAATTGTGTAAGGGTTAACCACATGATTAAATTAAATGTTTATAAATAAGCCTCTCTAAGATGGGTGATAAAAATAAATAGAAAATTGAGGGCAATTTGCAAAGAATCTTTCATAAGTAAATCATGTTTACAACCCTATGCAGTGCCTCGTTATGGATACTTTCCGATAAAATACAAATTACACCTAATTATAATCTATTGAGTTAACAAACAGTGTTCAAATGATTAAGCGTTGGTTTTACTGCAACCTTTTTTCTTCATGACACTTACATTGCATCATTTGTTACTCTGAAAATGTATATTGCCTCCCATTCTCCACTTGTAACTTGGATTGCATTCTCCTGTGTAGCGAGACATTTAAGTTACTGAATATTGTAGAATTATTTCAGAACACTCGATCAATGTAGAACACTTTGATTGACTTACCACAGAGCCATTGATGTAATGAATATGCTTATAACCATTTTTGTCACTAAAAATTTTGTAGTATGAATTGCTGTCTGATGTAAAATATGGTGCAGAAACAAAGAACTGAAACAATGGAAGAAAAACAGTAGATGAGACATAAGACTGTCCAAGCTGTTTGGCAGATTATACTACACATACTAAAAGTAACAAGACTATTTAATCAGTTCAAATGGGACAAACTACTTTGAACAAGTTTGTACCTGTGATATTCAACCTCCCTGTGATCATGTTACAATTTCTGTCATTTGAGATTTCTTAAACTGTTTCTTCTTAAACACCACAAATGACTTCTCTACTTGTAAGTGAAATAATTGTGTATATTCTGAATAAACTTTCTTTAGTTATTTAAAAACAGAACTTATTTTTTACAGAAATTATTTTTAACAAATAAAATATGTCTGAATAAAGCTAATGTTCATGAATGGTGCCAGACTGAATATCCTGTGGTCCTCAAAGTTTGGCTGTTTGGCTGTTTGGATGTTTCACTGAGCAAGCATAGCATCAAAAAAACGGATAGCTGAAGTTTCCCAAATTACTTCACTAACTTGAAAGAACAGATTATTCCAGATAAGATAATTCAACTTTTATTTCCTTTCAAACAATCACTTCTTTTACTAAAATTGTCAGTCAGGGTTCAACTACTGCAACTGTAAGTTTTGTTTTCAAAATATGAAGACATAGGAACAACCTGCAAGCACTTCAAACATAGTCAAACATTCCTGAGTGAATATTACTTTTGCATAATATTAACTCAAGCTCAACTAGGACTTGTGACCACAAGTTAAATTCTCCTGGAGAATTCTCTATCTGTGATGCCTAATACTTGAAAGCCCATAAAGGCAAAAGCTGGGATTTATGTATGTGTGCAAATTCTTAAGCTCTAATAAAAATCTGTCATCAGAACCCCAAATGAAGTGTCCAAAAAAAAAAAAGGTAAAAAAAAGGTAAAAGTAAAATAGCTAATACTTGTAAATAAATGATCTTTGCATTAAAACACCTCTTAAGGGACAGTGCACTGAAAATTGAAGCTCATTGTTAAGTCCACTACAGGATATTGAGGAAGCGTGAGGTTCACACACTTGATTCTGTTAACTTCCCCTGCCTGAAAGTAAATATAAGCAACACAACATATTCACTGTTGGACTATATGACTGCAAATACTGATCTCATGCTCTTAAAATTTCCTCGTGGGTTTGTTTTTACTGCAAGTTTCCAAAGGTGTATGGTTGTCTAGGGTTACTGGGCAGAGAAAACATCTTTTGCTAAGAGGTAACTCCAGAGAACTATCACCCACCATTCTAAGTGGGGTATCTTACCTTGAAGGCTCCCCCTTAGCTGAAGATGTGCAGCACCTGGCACTAAAACTGTTCTGAGTGGACAGGTTTCATTCTTAAGATACTGTGATAGCTCATTTTATCCCTTGCCCTAGTGTCACCACAGGAATTTTACATCTATTCTTAGGCTCCAGAATGCTGCTAAGGATTACATTTAACTATAAATCTACCTCTTTTCATTACTTTCCTCGCTTCATTAATTTCTGTCTCGACCAACTTTCCTGTCTAGTCAGTTGGTCGGGACAGAAACAGGTTTTTAAATTTTAGAAAGCAGCTAGCCAGATACTATGTCTAGCACGGCATTAGAAGTCCCAGTCCTACAGTGCAGTAGTGCTGCATGTCTCAGAAGGATGCTTCATGGTTCAAAGCACTGATGGGAAGATGCAGGAAGCTGCAGCTTTTAACTGAATTAAAATAGAGTGCAACAAGAAAACCTACTCCGCCTGCCCATCCTGTTTGACTCTCTTCTATGTGCTGTTGATTCTGAAAAACAAAAGCAAACGTACACTCTTTAAGAAAATTGAATTTATGGAGATTCAAAATCTTCAAATAAATCAGTAGCTGCCTGTAAAGTTTAAAACTCTAAGAATTTTAGAATATTTGCTATGAAGATTTAGGGAGTTGGAGGTTGTCTGAGTAAACAATATTGCTGTATTAAGGTCATTGCATTAATTAAACTATTGTTTTTAACGGCTGTCATCAGACCTAAATAAAATTCAAAGCAATTATGCAACTTTTTCACTGAAAACAAGAATTAACAACTACTTAATCTCATTAATTTTTTGACAAAAATCCACATAAAATAATATCAGGAATATTAATACTAAAAATTTGGTCTAGATTTTCAGCTGGTTTATATTTTCTTTGATTTCAGAACTGTGATGTGGATTTAAAGCAGTGGTTGATGTGACTACTGGGAATCCTGAGACTATGAATATAAATTTGGAAGATCTTAAGTCCTTGTTCTTAGAGCCGATTTGGAAACAGACATACTGAGCATGAATGATTCACCTAATGGTGCTTTTACATTTGTACTTACATTCTGCTTGTAAAGTTTCTAGTGATATACTTAAAAATTCTGCATTCAATCAATGTATTTCTGTTTTTATCTCGCAAATTTTTCTTTGTACTGTTCATTCAATACAGTATTTCTTCACAGTCTGAATTAAATTTAACAAATTTGCTTTCTAAGAAATATGGTTTGTATTTCTTATCCTCATCATAATGTCATTACTGTTAAAAATCACATTTTCTCCCTTCTAATTTAATCCCCATAAAGTGACTTGAGGAAACGTTGCAGATCCTTGTCCCTTACTACTTTGCAAAGGCTTCACAGACCTATCAATGGAAAAGATGGATTTTATTTCTTTTTAAGATAACAAAAATGGGATGTAGTGTTTTATATCTGTATCCTAACATTGTTTCCCTTTCTTTAAATTAAGACTCAGATCTTGATGACATAGAACATTAGGGATATATTTAAGTTCTCTCATTTGAGGAGTCCCAATTTCACAATGACATGCCTACCTTTTTCTCATGTGAATAGTTCCACTGCTCAGATTGGTTTCTGTGGTTTAATCACATGAGCAAGAGCTGAAGATGTGAACATTTCTGATGCATCTACACTTTAGGAACATCTTATAGATTATATTTTGTTATTATTTTCAAATACATAAAACATAGCACGTTTATTGTACATTAGAGACTCAATGCAATCTGAATTCAACAAGAGAACGAGTTTTGCCAAAGGAAATGTTCAGAGATATACTTTCTGATGGCAAATAGAGCTAATGCAACAGTCCCATCTGTTCACACTCCTTCGATTGGCCATTTGTGCAAACTTTAATGTGATAAAAGCATTGTATCACTGTATAAATACAGAATTATAGAAACGTCAGTAGTGACTCCATAAATAAGGTTTCATAGAGAAATGCAATTAAACAAGGATCATGAACACTGTCCTGAAAGATGTTAATTGGTCTGGTCTGGTCTGGTTCCAGCAAAGCAATTAAGCACATGCTTAATTTTAAACACATAAACAGATCTACTGAAGTAAATAGAACTGGTTATGTGCTGAAAGTTAAACCAGTGTTAAAGTACTTCAGTGGATTGTGGTAGAATCCTAGAAACCTTATATGATTTTTTCTTTCATTAAAATATGTAATTATTAAAATATAGCTTACTTGGAGGCAAGGTAGAGATTCAGTTTAAAGTACCTATAAAGTGGAACAATTACTTAGGAAATATAGCAAACGCTGTGTTAAACATGTTTGTTTTTCTAATAAATTACAACATTTCTCTGAGGAATACTACTTCAATGACAATGTTTTTGAAATAACAGGACCTTAAACTTTAAATTTGCAACACTTTTCATGTTAAAGAGGAGTAAAAACTATTTTCAGCTTGAAAAGGCTGTGCCAATAAACTGAATTTATAATTTATAATTTATAAATTATAATTTATAAATTATAATTTATAAATTATAAATTATAATTTGTAATTTATAATTTATACAGAATGATTTTATAAATATTCCTGCCTTTTATTTCCTATTAGTTCAAGGTTTCATCTAATGTTAGTTTTACTAGGTGTTCTGTACCATGAACCCTAAGAAAAAGACAAGCCGAAAGCACCAGTACTAAAAGACAAAAAATGAGATCTCTGTACTAGAGTTACTGAAATTCACGGTTGTCTCCTTCAGGATCTCTATGATCTGTGTGTACACTCTTCAAGCTTTTCAAAGCTCTGTTCTGCTCAGCAGAGCATGGTCTTCTTTCCCAACTGACTAAATCATAGAATGACATACTGAAACCAAATGTAGTTGCTGTTGCAATTAGCCTGAAGTTTTCTTTTCAGATCTGATTGTATTTCTGAAAAATTGCCTACTGTCTAGAACTGTATGATTTGATAAAAAAGAAGAATTTCTTCTACCAGAAAACTTGCCTTACTATTAATGTGTATCTTCTTTCACATAATCTAACATTAATCTAAAAGGACATGATTTAGTCAGACTTAGTATGGAATTTCAACATGGCATAATAAGATTTTCTTTAAAAAAAGTACAGATCCTATATGGTTCCGCTTTTGAAGATTCTAACACAAGAAGGAAATAAACAACATTACTGAAAGGCTGTCAATAGCATTTTTCTGGTAGTGGTGGTTGTTTGCTTGTGGTGATTTTATTTCCTGGAGTAATTAATATTTTTCATCCCTCTTCCAGCAATTAAACTGCTGAAAAAGGTATCACTACTAGTAAAAGATTATTGTGATAAAACACTAAAATATAATTATGGCAGGGATGAACACATGCTAATTTTAGTAATTTTAGATTTATATTTCCAACTTCATTACCTCTGGACAGTCCCAAGTATTTGAATGCTCTTTGAAGTCACAAATAGCTAAGACAGAAAAATTCTGTATTCTCTTCAGCCACTGCAAACAGATTCGAGTATCTGTTACCCAAGTCAGCCAAGTAAAATAGTGATCACTAAAACAGAAAAAAAAAAAAGGAAGAAAGGGCAGTTATTAAACAACAGGAGTATATAAACATTACTACAGATTGCATCCCCCACACCGCTCTCTAAAAAACAACAGCAAAGCTTCCACTGTTTTAAGATACTTTTTATCCTTTGTAACAATATATTATATGGACAGCCAAAATAAAAATACTCTTCTAGTTAGCTTCTGATCCTTCTAGGAGTTTAATATGGCAGTACACTGTTAGAAAAAGTACAACTCAGAGGTTCAAGCATTTAAAACACATAGACAAAACCATTTTTTTAAGCAAGAAAAAACATATTTGAGGGCACACTACCTGGATGCTATGATTGCAGGAGCTGGCACCTCCTTAGGACCATATGCTTCAGAGTTAATAGTGTCTACAATAAACACTTTAACAGTAGGATTTTTAGCTCCAGCCTTCAAAGAAAATGTTTTCGGTTATTAAAACGAGGCTCTGAATAATTCAGATTGAGGAAAATTAAAGCACTTTTTGCAGGAAAGTAGACAGGTTACAAAATATGAATTCAGTTGAGTATAATAGAGCAAATGGTCTTACAAGATCTCAGAGTGACACTGCAGCAGTAGTACATACTTAATTTTGTATCATTTCATACATGAAGAAAACCTTTTAAACATTTGAGTTTAATGCCTTTCTCTAGAGAAAATGTGCTTGGTGAGAACCATTTTTCTGTTTGCAGTGTGGGTCTTTGCAGCACACATTACACTGACTTCAGCATAAAACTCATATAAAAAATAAAGTTTATTCACATGATTGCAAGTGCTGTTTGACATCCCAGCTGGAAAATGGTTGCTTAAAATGATTTCGTGGTTGCTTCTTCACCGCATATGTTATCAGTTTTTTAATTCTTCTCCATGTGTGGTCTAAACCATCCAGTTTTAATTTAGAACTATGACCCAGCTGACAGGTGAGCAAATTCTTAAGATACATTAACATGATCCCTTGCAATCATACGAACATGATAAGTCAGGAGAGCTCTCTAATACATGCTGATGAAATGCCAACCCAAAACCTTCTTACCTTAGATCTGCCACTTGAAAGCAATTAAAATCCAAAGCCCCTTGAGATCAAAAAGAACTATGAAGTGTGCAAATAAAGTGAAGCTGCCATAGCCTTTTTTTCAAAAATAAAAAATAATGTAGTCTCATAATTTATTTACTATAATGAAGAATAACAACTGCATGGTTTACACATTAGAATAAGTAAACTGAATTGAAAAATATTAAGGCTTGACTATCAAGCGTGCACTTTTGCACATGCTTTTTACCTAAATGAGTAATTCCACTTATTTCACTGACATTATATTTAAATTATATTTAAATTTTGTATGTACCTACAGCTTTTCAGAACTTAGACCAAGCTTGTTTTCTTTCATTTAAGTCACAATGGATTTAACCATGGTAGTACTTAGGGAATTAAGCACAGTTAATTTTCTCATTGTTGTAACTCATTTCTCAACAGAAAGGAAGTAAAAAGAATGATAAAACATACCTTAGGGTATGGGATAGTTATTTTTCTAGGATACTGGTCCTCACCAAAATATGAATATTCAATAACTGGTATGTCAGAATCATTAAATTGTACATATGCTAAATATCTTCCACTTGGAGACCACCACAGTGCATATTTTGTTGCTAGCATCTCCTCTGAGGAAATAAAAAAGAGGTTATAACTGCAATCTATCTTCCAATCTATTTTAGTACTCTAGTCAGCCATCTAGACACATAAAGACAGTTACACTAAATAAATAACATCAAACATCTCAAAACATGCACACAGATCCCACTTAACTCACTTGGGATTTTCCTGTGTGCAAGTTTTTTTTAAATTTCTTTGGATGCACTAAAGTGCCACATTTGCACTGAAATTAAAACTTTAAATCTTAATTCCCAGCCTCTGCCTTTTCATCAGAAGGAAGAGAACTTTGTAGAGTTCTGATACAGTTTCATTAACAAAGACTCAGGATTTTGGTTATGCGTTATGAATACAAAATTTATACATGGTGCAGAAAATACAATATGGAAAAGAAATAATCCTTAGGGCTTAAAAAAAGGAGTATCATCACATATATTTTTAAAAGGGTTGTGAAAACTGGAACCAATCTAAACAAAGCATTTATCATGTTGTTGCCCTTCAAGATTTACTTACCTTCATAGACCCAATCAGGAATGCCATTAAATATTTCATTCTGTTTTCCATCACTAGTTATTTTAATTGGTGCCTCTCTGGGACTTTGTTTCAAATAGATATTATTCTGATATACATATACCTAAAGACAAAAAGGGTTTTTTTAAGAGGACAGGCAATAACAGGATTAGAGAAAGATCTTCTGCAGTCACAACTCAATAGTCGTTACACTAGCAAGACCTAATGAGTAAAAAATGGGAGGTGGTACACTAATAGCCCTTGCAAATTCTGCTAGAGTTGGTACCTCAGCAAAAAAAATATACATTACAGGCCAAATTCTATGTTCAGTAAAAATTTTAGAACAGGTTTTAAATATTATATCTTTAAATCTCCATTTTAAATTCATGTGTTACTGAGCATCAAAGGGAAACCAATTGGTTTTCAGGCCTTGAAACTGCATTTAATCTTATATAAAATTATTTGGGTCAATTCTGGATAGAGACTGGTGAGAAAACTGAAACACATAATGTACCTCAGAACATGGATTATTTTTCTATTGAGACAGACAGTAAAATCTGAACAAGTTAGAACTGTTTTCTTTGTCATTATTGCTCATAACCAAAGGGAGATAAATGTCTTTTAGCCATACAAAGCAAACTCATTCTAGCACTTAATTATCTTTACTAACCAATTTGTGTCCAACGGGTGACCAGGATATATACTGAATTTTATGTGGAAGCTGATTTTCTGTTACAAAACCACTAAAAAAAGGAAAGAAGTTGAGATGGCTTTTTGTGCACAGTGCAAATGGATCATTATACTGTACATTAATAAAAAAGTCACAAAGTTATTTTCTAATTGCTTATTGTTTCTCGAGCAATGCACAATTAAGGCAGGCAGAGGCATGCAGTTAACACGGTGTGCACCAGTGCTGGCAAAGGCTTAAACTTGCTCCTTTGAAAACCTATCCAACAGCCTGAGGAGCCAGCCTTATCTCTTTCCAAATGCTGCACAAGCACCTACAGTCATTTGCTGTAGCTGCAGTCTGCATCACAGTCTCAGCAGGTTATTGGGAAATGTGAACTCAGCATACACTGAGGCAGGTGTGACAGCAGCACGTCCAGCCCTTGTTGAGGATCCTGTACCTCTCTACTCACATTAGTTTGCAGCAACTTCTTCCTGTCACCTTGAGCCAACAGTTTCCCAAGAACGGTGCAGCTCAGTACAGCCCCTGTTGCTCAGAACTAAGAAGCATTTGGTCACACTGCTACTTACAGCATGAAAAGATAACTGCAGATGCAGATGGCCTCCCTTGGATTTGGGTGGAAAGGGGAGTGGTTTGGGCAATCTTGGGAAAGAGACCAAATACCATGGGAGAAGCTCTGGACTTTTGAGGAATGCAGGCTGAGCGTTACAAGAGTTTTAGGAAAGGTGAAGATTAGATCAGTGATAAAAATAATGAATTAGTAGAAGGAGATGGAGACAAAAGAGAATATTGAGCAGTGAAAGTTTTAGGATATGAAATAGAAATCAATCCAGATGAAAAAAATGTATGATTTTTTCCAGGAGAACATTTTTTTTCTCAAGCAACCAAGTAACCTGAGAGATTTAGGCAAAAGCAAAGCAAGTTGGTAGTCACAATACTACAGCTTTGGAGTGAATGCTTGCAAGCACATCACTACAGTGCATTCACCACAGCTCTCTGTAAGAAATATCAGGCCTTACCCATTTATGAGATCATAAATGTGATATGATGCTGTATAAGAGTATCTCCACAGCTGCATGAATGAAGCAAGAGAATATTATTAGCCTTGAAAAAGATAATCTAATTACAAATAATCAGCTGCCTCTTCACAGCCTACCCCTTTCTCAAGAAAGCACCAAGAAATATTTATCTATGGTAAACACAATCAACAAAATACTGAATAAAATTAAGCATTACATTAAGAGTTATATTAAAATAATTACCTTTGAATAATTGCTTTCCAGAGCTATGAAATATTGGTCTGATGACATCACGTAATTTGAAGCATTAACTTGTTTCTGAAAAATTAAGAAGATTAGATTCTAGTCTCACTTGCTTCTAAACTGTAACTTGAAATACAACTGCACTTTTCTGTCTTTTTATTAATTAAAAAAGTACATACCATTGTGCTGTTTGTCATGATGGTGGTGGCGTAATTAATTTCAACATTGTAAAGAATAATATCATCTTCTGCAGACTGATGGAGATATTCATTATCTTTATAAACAAGATAAAATGTCTGTTACCTTCACAAAAGATACTACAGAACAAATCTGTTTATCAACTGATTCACACCTCTTTCAAAGAATACGTTTTAAGCAAATATCTTTTGGCATCTACATTAAAAATGTTTTTCTTCTAATGATGCTGAGGTAGAGTTATCAAGAAACTGTCTTCAGGGTTCTTGAGTACGTTCTTGAGATTATACACTGCACAGAGGATCAACTATTTAACTTTACAATTAAATGCCAGATTTTATTCTCATCAATGTCTGATTAAGAATGCCAGTGACAGACTCATTAGAAAGTCAGTATCAAAATGAAGATTTTTAAAAGAAAAATATCTTTGTTTATCATTTTACCCGAACATTCTCATTTGTATATTCTGCAGATAACAGCAGTACCATGCCACTGACACTGCATGACTCTGCCCTTACTCACACAAGTCCTACAAAATGAGGGTGAGTGGGCTTCACTGAAAATGGAATTTAACCCTGCCGGTGCTCAAGATCTGAGATATAGTTTGGTAGAGGATGAAGACCAGAATTTTAGTTTCAGATTATTATTTTCACTGCTAAAAACAGAGAGAAGGAATTACATATTTGGTGTAGCTAGAAAACAAGATTAAAAGTTGAAAAGCAGCCTGAAACATTGTGAAGATGTTCATTTTTAGGAAATTAGTTCACCCTTGGATCTTCTGAGCACTCTTGTGTGATTTGTGTAACAGTATTTGTTTTTAAAATCACCCTTAGGATGAGATATATAATTTTAACTCCTTGTTTCAGAAGAGATGTAGACATATGGAATGCTGTAGGCATGCCTATCTATGGAATCTATGGCATGACTTTTGTGCGAGTTTTGTGACTGTTAAAAGGAAAGAGAAGTCTAAGTGAGAAAGCTATAAAGAGAGAAGAAGAATATTAGGCTTAGGTGATATGCTGCCTACATTCTTCAGTCATTCAGACAGAATTCTGACAAACAGAGATCTAATTTTTAAATCATACAAGTGGCATCAACATACTTCAAACTGCTAATTGTAAAATTGAACCACTGCAAGCAATGCCATATAAGGCTTTACTTCAGTTCTAAAATTGTGGGGTAAAACTAGCTTGGTGAGACTTCATGTTAAAGGGCACAATGCTTCTTGCTACTGGCAGAGAACAGTGCTTGAGGCAGGACAGAGATGGGAGTAGTATGTGTGCTAGAATGTAATCCAGGCTTGCTCCAGTCTGCCTGGACTGTGCAATTCAGTGACAAGAGCAGCACTTCAGCCACACAAAGACACGTTTATATCAGCAGCAATTAACTTCATGTCTCCACCTTAATGAACTTAGAAATTCAACTTTATCTTCTATGCAATATCCTGGAACTCAGGAATTTCAGCAGTGTCAGCACTTCCTTAAATGAAATAAGAACAGCTGGCCTCATTGCAAAGCCAGGTACTACTGAAAACAAAGAACAGGGCCTGTAAGACAGACTACCTCAATCACTACAAGTGAAAAAGTGCTGTGAAAAGGAGATTGCTTAAGGAATGACTGACATATTGACAAATTTCTTTCACTTGCTGCAATGAATATGACAGTAAAAGAAATAAAACACTGAAACCCTCTGTAAAATTATAGTTTATATTGACTCAGACATGTCTGTTGAAACATCAAATACCTGGATTTTCTAGAATGACTGACAGAACAGTAAATTTCAACCGTAAGTTTTGACTAACACATTGTTTAATTTCATAGTTAGCATTCATTCAAAGTAAAACTGGAAGGAAAAGACTTTTCTCAGTCTGTGCAAATCAGTATTGAAATACATATTAGAAAGGCTTATCTATGTTTGAGAAAAGGTTTTACTTACCTGACACCCAATATGGAAAAAATGTTTTATATTGGAAATTTCCATTCAAATAATCCTCCAATGTAAGAGCTCTGGGGCCATCATCTGTGTTGACAACTAAGAATAAAAGAAAAAGTTTCTGTTAATGAAAAGAGGCAAAAAAATATTACTCCAGAGTTTTCTTTCTTCTGTATATAGTGCCATGGAACAGTGAGGATGCCATAGTACTGGAGATATGGAAAGGGTAGATGCAGCAGAAAGGAAAGTTCTCTGTTACTGTTCTGATAAGGTTCTTTAGCCTCTGAAAGACCCATCTTTGGGAATGCAAAATTAACTAGACAAACTAATTTACTTCAACCATTTATTCACTCAGACACGTTTACCTGAAGCCCTTGTGAGTCCAAATAGCCTTTTCCACACAAATGACAAGTTTGTTTGGTGGGTTTTTTTTGTTTTGTTCCTTTTTTAAGCATGGGTTTAATGAACTTGTAGAGGCAACTATTTTAATCAAGACCTTCACACGTTCAGCAAATGGTCAAACAACAGGATGTGCCTACAAATCCTTACTTCCAAATTTTGTACATGCCTCATTAATCATTAGAAGATGGCTTGCAAAATAATCACCATCCACATATATTTCTTAGTAGTCACATGAAAAACATTGATGAAGAAATGCAGGTAAAAATAATGCTGAAAAATGATGAATGAGTGAACCCAAACTCGAACTTTTTATTTAATGCTGCAAAAGAAAATTGACAATGATTCTTGAAAGACAGGTACTCAAATATTTGATTTCTAAGCAGGTCAGATGAGTGTATTAAGATAATGCAAGAATTAGAGGCTGGTTTTCTGGCTCTTGTCTGGCTATATTTTTCCCCAAGACTAAAAAACTTAAGATAGAGCAGATGTTAAAAGAAAATTCAAGATCAATTGGATAAGAAGAGGATTATGCTGTGCAGTTCCTGTGTAGACCCTATGCAATTCACAAGAATAAGAGTAATCAAAATATTTAATCCTCAAAAGACACATGAATTTTTCTGATAAAGGGCAATTTTTGAAGTTCAACAGCACAATAACAGCAGCTTTCAGGTCTAGGCATTCTGGACACTATCTTCCTCCTTTAAAATCAAAGGGATTTCTGCCAGGGTTTTCAGAGGTAGTAGAGATATCACACTGCAGATTAGTAGATTTTTGCCACTTCCACTGTTTGTTCCTTCAGAGCTCTCAGATGACAGTCAGATAATCAAGATGACTCGTTGCTCTCAGGTTTCATATCATGCTCCATCACTTGCTCATTAGTTGCCCTCTCTGCTAAGATCACACTGACTTCCTGGGAAATGTTTCTTCATATTGTCTGCTATGGTACTTTGTAATGATAGTACATATTTTCTTCTGCTAAGTGACTATTACTTACTGTGGAATACACATGTCAGGTTGACTGTTGACATAAGCCTTGTCTGCACTAATGCAGAAGAAATCTGTCACACAGAATAAAACTGAATGCCAATCCAGAGGCAAAAACCTGTCCGCATAAACTCTGAGCTAGCAATATGTCCAGAAAATATCCCAAGAAGTTCAATAAGAAGTTAACTCCTCTTGATAATACTATGACTACATATTAAAAATCTTTGATACACTAGTGAAAAACATAGAAAATGGCAGACTTTAAAAAAAAAAGGCACAGAAGATAATTTCAAAGAATCCATTTCTAGTTATGTTGAATGATGATTACTTATCACTATCTCTCAGTTAAAATTCTCTCAGTGAAAAAGCTTATTAGCAAAAGAAATCAAGATCTATTACCAAGCTTGCTTCTATAGAAAGCTTAAAATTTGCAGTCCTTTCTGATACCTTAATCTGGTAAAATTACCTGGTTCCATCTCTCATCTCTCATAAGAGACAAGCAATATCACAAACTTCTTATCTCTGGTCGAATTTTCACAACTCTAATTTAAACGTTGTGTAGCTATTTCACCCTCACATACTTAATATTCCGTGAGGATTTATTATGACTATTGATTTTGTGTGCCCACTAAGATCGGAATTTGAAATATGCAACTAAATTGGAATTCCTACCACCGTACTGCAAAAAAATTGAACACAACCATTTCTCACTTGAGTACTTAAAATTTTGAATGCTTGTTTTTAGGTAACAGAAGATAGCAGCAGCACCTTCAATAGTTTCCCACAATTGTTGCTGATTCTTTCTTCTGTAACTAGAGACTTGTTCGGTAACAGTATCTGAAATCTCTGCTCACAAACCAGACACTAACATGAAAAGTACTTTATGTATCTTCAGCACGCTATAGAGCCCTGAAATATTAATTTGGATGCCTCTTGGTAGGCTTGGCAAATTCTTTCATTGTGGTGTGTTTCTCTATGAAATAATAAGGATGAAAAAACCGCCCAGGGATGAAAAGGAAGAAAACAGCAGAGCCAACCACAGAAATGAAAGCTTACCAAATTTCAGCTTTGCTCACTTCCCTTCACCACCCCACTGCCTCAGTTTTAATCCTTTGTGGTCCATTTCCACATTTACAGGATGCAGTCTTGCATTTCTCTGTGTACTGATTTGGTTATTTTGCTTCACAGTGTAACTTGCTTTATATATTCAATGATCATAATTACTCACTCACGCATTTGAGTGTATTGGACTTGCATGTATAATTGTAGTGATAAAAGTCTGTAAACATCTAATAATTATCACTGGCTTTATACAGATAACTTCTTTGCATTTCAGTTCACTGTCATGAGAGAACTTCATTAAAACACAGGAAGCAAAACTTGCAGTTACATTAAACTCAGATTATTCACATCATTCCATCATTGTGAAATTCTGTTTGTATTACCAGGATTATTTAATTTCAAAGACTGGATACGGGTAAACCAACACAACCCTTTATATTTCAAGGCTCTCCTGCCTTATGGCTTATTCCACATGTGCTAATGTGCATCCTTATAAATTGTGTCAAGTCTTGCCAAATTAAAGCAAGCATACATAACAATCAGAAAGTATTGTTGTTTCTGTATATAGTATTTTTTTATATGTAGTTCTACATATGTGTATTTTATATGTATTTAACATATATGTATTTTAATAAGCATTTTATTTGGCATCCACTGCTAAACATCAAGTAAAGGACATGCCAAAGGAACACTGGTTAGCATGGTATTATTGTCTGCTTCTGGACTAGAATTTCCATTCTCATCTCTGTGGGCTGATGCTGAATAGCTGAAGCACAGGCTCCTCCAATATGAGGAAACACAAAACTCAGTTTAGCACCATAAATAAATTCCAACCCTCCTGCTCCAGAATTTTGGTCACACTCAGCATGAACTCACATCAACTGAACCTGCTTTTCTACTTTTGGATTTGGCTGAGGTATTGCAGAGAACACTATCTCGTCCTAAGAAACTGGCTGCTCAGCCATGAAAGCCCTGGGACAGAGAAACAGGGATTGGGACTCAGACCTAGGCCAAGAGTACACAGGGAACAGAAACTGCAACAGACACGACTTTGGATAATCACTAAAAATAGCAGAAGAGATTAATTTGAAGCCTAAGCAATACATACAGTTAATTTTAATTCTGGCTATGGTCCCACTATTGCTTTTCAACTGCAGACAGGTATTTTCCTCCTTGTTTATGCTGCAGAAGAACAGGACTAGGTACACCAGTGTACAAGTGAAAAGCTCCTTTCTGAACTGTCTGGAGTTGTGGTATCATAGCTGGGTAATCACTGCAGGTATATCCCACCACACATCCCTAATTCAAAGATGTGTCAAAAAAGGTCAGTGGTTTCTTTGGCATGGATGCCATTTGCTACACAGAGATTGTCACCTTGCTCTTCTGAGCTCCACAGAAACTGTCTAATAAATGCAAGTATTTCCCTGTTAATAGCCTCTCAAAAAATTATTTTTCAGCTAACTTTTTAGAATTTTTGACATTTTTATACACTTGCATGTGTAAATCAAAACCATCTATCACACTTTGAGAAGTCTGAAGAACATGAAATGACTAGAAACTTAGCAGACAAAACCAGAACTAACTGCTCTTTCCATTTTCCTTTGCAGATTACTTAAGTAGAAATGTATTTGGTCTGTGTCTATACGTTTCTCATATGCAATTAATTGTCTTTCTAGATTGCCACATCCTTTCAGTCGAGCAGTGGTAAAGCCGGAATGTACAAACAACATTCCAGCTGTGTAGCCACCTCCCATCTGTCTTCAGCTTGCAAAATTTACAACTGCAAAATTAATTTACATTTCTTCATTTACAACTGATCAGCAGATTACTTAGAATTTTAAAAAGTTAAGGCATTTACAGGTAAGTGCAGGTAACTTCAGCACTTGGAGCTCCACCTGAGAATAAGAAGCCATAATCTGACACATCCAACATAACTGTGTGTTGAACATAACAGTGTTCTTCCATTGTCTAAAATGCTCCTCTGAAAGCATCCAGTGAAGTAAGATAATTTCTTTATCACCCTACTGGATCTAAATATGATGTTTGGTATGACTGGTTATCGAGTCACTATTCCAATAGAGATGACAAAATTTCTTCATAATTGCTGAGGTACTGAAGTGGCCAGTGAGCTGTATGTGAAACTGGAGAGGGGAAAAAACCACATTCACTTTTCCCCACAGTACCTTCCATCATCTTTTTCAACTTCTTCAGGCTGCCAAACTGATCCTTGGTCTCCAACCTCTTTGTTTCCTCACTACTATTTTTAAAATTTAAATATCATAAAAATATTCTGCCATCCCTGTCATAAAATGCAGATCTGATGGGAGTAAGTCTGACTTCATACCATGCATTTACCTCATAGCAAAATCTGATTTTAACATGCTTAGCTAGACAAAAAATCTGGCACCCCACTATTGACAGTAGAAGTCACACTGGTCACTCTGAGGTGGTTTCTCTTCCAGCACTGCATAATATATATGCATTATCTATATCTGTCTATCTATAGATATATATATAATTGATATATATCTATCCTCATATTAAAATGCTGCATAACAGAATCATCCCTAACTGCTTCAGAAACCTTCAACCCTTCTTTCAACAAACCATGATAAACATTAGTCACAGAAATATCAGATATGAAAGAGATTTCACCTTTTACAAAACCTATTTTAACCCATATTAACTGCAAGACGTAACTTTCACAAGACTTAAGCAGTTGGTTGATTTTATAACATTTAGTTGTAAATACAAAATTGTTTCTCCATCTCAGTCCCCCTAGCCACACATTAAAACAAGAATAATAATAGAAAAAATGTCCTTTAAATAGATATTGTTATCAGAATATAAGCCTTTTATTAATATTTTAGTTATTACAGACACATTCAAATAATCTGCTACAGTGATAGGGTCATGTAAATACTTGTATTGCCCTTACTAACTTGTCATAGAAAACAATTACCCATCAAGTCAGTGCCACTCATGTTCAAAATTTCAAAACTCATTTCAAGCTTCATCAGGGGACCCAGCAGACCACACTGGGTTGATTTACCTACAGCTGGAGAAATAATACTAGAGCAAATGATCCATCCTTATTTTGTATAATGCTGACTTTAATTTTCAAATGCAATCTTGAATATATTCACAAATAATTCATCATACCCCATCTACAAAAAAAATATGTTTAACTTGTAATTGGATACAGAACTTCTGTAATTATTACACAAGCATTTCAAACTAAATGCAAATTCACCAAGCTAAAGAAAATTACTAACAGTTTGGGAAAGTCTCCTAACTTCCAATACAGAAAAATAATATGAGAAAATCTGGGGGTTATTTTTGCAGCTGTGACTAAGAACATTATATATCATGCACAGTGAAGTTAATTCAGGTGCTTTTCACTTCAAGGAGTTCCTTGTTTCAACATCTGCTGGCATTTCAATTTTACCTTCAGGTTATTTCAGCTGTCATTACGGTTCTGTAAAGTGATAAAGCCATAACAATTCCGACATGATAATCCTAAACATGATTTGATAAACTTTTGTGAACTTTAGAAGCCACAATAGCCAAAGATACTGCATTTTACAGTACATTAGATTAGAAATACCTTACCTCTTGATGGAAGCAGTATAATACACATAAGTAATAAGGAAAGCAAAAGGCATATAACCACGCCAAATATGATTTTTAGCCGGGTCTGCAGAACAGAAACAAACAATAATTACATTTTTAGTTTTGCCGAAGTTTGCTTCCACGGCTGGTAAATAATGAAATCCTCCTTCTCTCTAACTGCTGTAATCCATCCAAGCAACAAGCAAAAAAAGTCCCTGCAGTACATGAAAAGACTTCCCTTTCCTTCTTCTTTAAAGCAAATATTTTCACATCAGAGCCTGGCCTTGTGCAGTTTAAAACAAAGGATGTAAATGCTACCAAAAATTGAATTCAGGAGTATACAGACCTTCATTTTTCTGTCGTATTCTAAAAGAATGTAAATTCTCTCTTCTGGGTGTTGGTCAGTAGATCTAGGAGAGGAGTTTGAAAAGGCAGTGTCTGTTTTCACAGTTGGAGGCCAAACCTCTGGCAGACTTTTTTTTTCCTACATACTTTTGGAAACTGTGCCAAATTTCAAAGACTTTCCATAAAATTGAAACCACACTTTTGGGGAAGTTCTTGGACCAGAAACGGACAGTGGGAGGCTATCGGGGTGATGATTATGTACTTCCCATCCATGTGAGCTGTAACCAACATCTGCTTACACTAACTTGAGGTTTTATGACTCATCAGATACTTGATATGCACTGTTTTGCTCTGAAAAGTATACTGTGTTTTTTGGCAAGCCCTGCCTTCTCAGGACATAGTCATGACTATGTTTCTACTCTCTTCAGAGAAATTAGAAGAAAATCCCACAGCTTTATTGTTTATGTAGAATTCACATATGTTTACTTTTAGAAATAATAAATGATGGCACAAGAATGTGAAACAAGCAGCAGAAACAGATACTGTTTAATGTCTTCCATATGTGAGGAGAATGCTGTTTTTCCCTGAAAATTATGCACATCTATAGGCTACGTAGGAGAGCTTAGAGAAGTAAATACATACAGGCCCAGCGGAAATTCTGAAATAGTTCTCCAACCACCAATTACACCTATTTTATTTAGCCCACTGAAATGAGGTCAGCTGAAAATTGGTAAAGCTCCGGAGACCGCAGAGTCAAGTTACATAATCCATCCCTCAGGAGAGCGAAGAAAGGCTGGGAAAGGGAAGAAGTCTGCCGTGTCCGGTCCCGACGTTACCCACACGCCGCGGCTGGCGGTGACCCCGGCCCGGCCCGAGCGGCGCCCTGAGGGACCCGGCCCGCCCGGCCCGCCGAGACCAGCACGGCTCGGCCTGGCCCGGCCCGGCCCGCCGAGACCAGCACGGCCCGGCCTGGCCCGGCCCGGCCCGCCGAGACCAGCACGGCCCGGCCTGGCCCGGCCCGCCGAGACCAGCACAGCACGGCCCGGCCCGGCCCGGCCCGCCGAGACCAGCACGGCCCGGCCCGGCCCGGCCCGGCCCGCCGAGACCAGCACGGCCCGGCCCGGCCCGGCCCGGCCCGCCGAGACCAGCACGGCCCGCGGGAGGGGCCGCGGGCGGGAGCGGCGAGAGCGGCACCGCGCCCCCTGGCGGCACACCGCACACACACAGGGGCGCGGGGACACGCACGGACAGAGACGGACAGGGACACACAGGGACACACAGGGACACACAGGGAAAGGGACACACAGGGAAAGGGACACACAGGGGCAGGGACACACACAGGGACAGAGACACACAGGGACACACAGGGAAAGGGACACACAGGGGCAGGGACACACAGGGGCAGGGACGCACACAGGGACACACAGGGAGAGGGACACACACAGGGACGGAGACACACACAGGGGCAGGGACACATTCACAGGGACACGAACACACACACACACACAAGGACAGAGACACAGGGACAGGGACACACAGGGACAGAGACACACGGGGACAGGGACACACTCACAGGGACAGAGACACACTTACAGGGACAGAGACACAGGGACAGGGACACAGGGACAGGGACGCAGGGACAGAGACACAGGGACACACAGGGACAGAGACACAGGGACAGGGACACACTCACAGACACACTCACAGGGGCAGGGACACTCACAGGGACACGAACACACACACGGACTGAGACACAGGGACAGGGGCATACATAGGGACATGGAGGCACACACAGGGACACACACGCATATGGACACAGGGATACGGACACACAGGGACACAGACACACGGTAAGTACACACGGGATATAGACACAGACATACAGATACATGGACAGACACACCATGCACACACACACACGCACAGACATAGACAATCACAAACACGCATACATGGGAAATGTCACCTGCCAAGAAGGCCACAATCTGACAGAATATTCACATAAAACTTAGGGCTGGTGACTGGAAGTTGGGCTTAAGTGTGTTGATTTGACATGCAGAGTCTGATGACTCCTCTCACCTTTCTCCCTGCTGGGATAGAGTTAATTTTTTTCTGAGGAAAGGAGTCTGCAATGGTGGTGCCTCTGTGAGAACTGCTACTGATTTTTCAGAGGTTAACAAGGACCAAGTATCCAGATCTTACTGAAATTCAGTAGTTGATGGGTTTATCAACTCCTCTGGCTTCTCTGAAAATTGAAAATCTAGATGAGATAGGTTTTCTATCACACCAAAATGCCCAGCAGAACTTGGGCTAACTACGGAGTACTTATTACAGAGTATCACAAAGAAAAAACATTGAATATATTATCCCTCAAGTGACCAAGTTACCACCTTGGCTTAACAGTATGGGCTCTAATTTGAATCCTAATTGTTGCACCAGCCTTGGTGAAGCAGAACTGATCTGGGCAGTATTTTGGCAATGTTCATTGCATTAGACTTGAAGAGAATTTTTGAAAATATTCAAATTCATTGTGTGGAAAAAACAATGATATGAAAAATGCCTTATTTTCTCATAAAAATTCAGTTCTCTTCTCTCTGCAGTTCTTGTCACAATAATAAATTACAAGTTAAAGATGAAGTTTCTGAATAAGATCCATCGTGATGATGTAAGACATGCAGGACAAAAAGGCTGAGAAGGTTAAAGTACATTGTTTACATATATATTTTTTTATTTTTACAGTGTACATACCTTTTTTTGTATATACATTGTTTATGTATATTGTTTGTTATGCTAAAAGAAACTCTGTAATAAGGGCAGAACTCAGCTCAAAACCAGTAGTTTTTCTAACAAGATAAAACTGCATCTTCTCAAAATTTCCATAAGAGAATTCTGACAAAAGAAGCCTTCCCCTTGTAACTCATGCTTCATATTCATATTTCCAAACTGCTATTTGTTTCCTAGCATTCCGTAATTAATGCTGTTTGTATTTTCAATAACATGGTTCAGAGAAATAAATTTTTTCTACCAACATCAGTTATTTCTGACAACCAGAACATCACAAAATTGCAAATGTAGGTTTTTGATCAGGCTACTTTTCCATTCCAAATATGCAGCTTCTTCTAATGAATGCATACTTAGAGAATGCTTCAAAGGAAATGATTCAATCTCACATGGTCTAAAAGGCTTTACAAAATTACTTTATGTTGCATACTATGTATTTGTCTACTTCAGAAATCAAATTACTTAGGCATGAGTTTTAATACGATTCACAATTGTTTCAGATTAGAATAAAAAAATTACCTTTCATAGAATGATCTTTACAAGCTTTGTAGAACTATTGCTGATGCCTGAACTCCCTTCTCTGGACTAGTACCAGTGAAGAAGCAGACAGCAATTCTTTCAACAGCCAAACTCTTCCTAACTTCTGCAACATAAAGAACCCATAATGTAAGAAAATGAAAGTGTAAGAAAGGTAGAAAGAGGAGAAATGGGCAAATTATGGAACAGAAAAAATACTGTTTGGCTAGCAGCTACCCAACTAGTTACGCAACTACTCGAAGGTTAGTAAAGTATTTACTCTTCACATGTGAGGAAATGCAGATTTACAGATGTAGGTTGTGCATGACATCAGACCAAAAGGAGACAGAGCAATGAACGTACAACTGAGGTGGATCCAGTTCTTAAGCAGCCACACACACAGCTAGACGAATCCCCATACTACATTTTTTTTTCTTTCCACATTGACAAACTAATAAAAGCTGTAAGTAGTAAATACAATCAGAATTTGTCACACTCCCTGGAGGATGTTGAGTCCCTAAAGGCAATAAATGGAGAGGTAAGCAGAAGATAAAATATAGCAATTTAGCTTGTTTTTTACAACTTCACACTTCCTGGATGGGCAATATAGGCGTGTTTTACAACCCCATTCAGAGAAAATAACTTGACTAGAAATTCGTTACCCTACACACCAGCAGGATTAATTTGAGGTTCATTACGCATTATGCTGAAGTGAGATTGTGCAAACAACTCTTTAAACTTCGGTGACAATGTGGCAGTCATGCTAGGATCTGGGAGTATAACAATAGCACCCAGGTGAACTACAAGAAGCCCAGGCATGTTTGTCATACAGGTCTGTAGCACAAGTGCAGAAATTCATCTGCATATGCTTTTGTTGCTTCAGTTAAGGGAAGAGTCAAAAGCTCAGATTTCAGAAAATGGAAATTTATTTGATTGAAGACCCAGCATCAATCTATGAAATGATGTAGTATTTTTTACCAGCATTTTACACTTCTTGAAAAGTACTGAATAAACGAATTCAGATACTTAAAAATGCTATGTACAGTGTATTATATTGTATTTATGTACCTGTAAC
The DNA here is from genome assembly GCA_037013685.1 of Acridotheres tristis. Classification (NCBI taxonomy): domain Eukaryota; kingdom Metazoa; phylum Chordata; class Aves; order Passeriformes; family Sturnidae; genus Acridotheres; species Acridotheres tristis. The sequence continues at coordinate 20,834,521 of CM072894.1, read as the reverse complement.
AACTCATTAATAAAGAAATCCTAAGATGATCCAGATGATGAATGATATCTGGATGATTTCCCAAGAGGCTATTCTAATAGTGAATTCAATTACTGTTGTAACAACAAACAACCCTTCCTTCCCCTCTCCAATATATTACTTGCAAAGGAAGGGGGGGAGAGGCAAGAAATCTGTGCATGAGATAAATATGGAGAAACATTATGCTATTTTTACAGTCAGAATACCACCATTCTTTAAATTTCTAGGGTGAGGCTATAGTATTGTTATTGTCTAAATACTTCCAGTGGAAGAGAATTAACAGTATCACAGTTGGCAAAGGTTAGTCATAGCAATTTATTGAAAAATATACACAACTCATTATGCAGCCAGTCTAACAATCCTATGAAAATAACACACAGAGTCACTTTGGCAATGTGCATCTTAGACACTAAAATAATCAGTTTCAGGTTAAGGGTCTGATTTTTTGAAATGTCTTCTAAGGCAAACTTAATTTAGTCTGTCAAAGTGTATGAACTTTCATCTATATTTATGAAGGGAGGAACTCAGTCATGAAAACACTGACGTAGCAACAGTGATTCAGAAATAATGGGTAATCTCTTCTTTACTTGGCTCTTCTTTTAAGATACTTTATCTTCAAAATGGTTATAGCATGGAGAAAATAACGACCATGGCATATCTTAAGGTCTCCTTTCAATGCTCTGGGATTGACAAGAGGTCATCTAACACACTTTTGGCAATGTTGTCACCCTGTAGTGAAGAGACAGGAGTTTGTTCCATAAATACATATGACTACAATGCATTTGCCATCTCTGTCCAGGAGTAAAAATCTGAGTGCAGACAGCAGCTGTGTGACTTTGTCCTTCTCCTTTCTTGTTCCGCTTTTTGTCTTCAAGACAGTTTCCTTATGTCCAGGAGCTTTCACAGTGCTTATGATGCAGCATTCTGTACGGGACACAGAAGCCTCTGATCAACAGAGAGAAGTTGAAAAGGGCTTTTATTTTCATTCTGTCCTTAATCTTCATCACTTGAAGGATAATGAGCTGCATAATCAAAACTAGGAAACCTGATGGGCAGCTCTCCCCATTTCTTAAAAATGTGCTTTGTTGTTTTCTTGTCTGCAAACACAACCACAAAATTTCTAATCTTCAGACAAGGCAGGTCAAGACCTCGGTGAACCATCATATTTCCCCAAGCCTGCAAGTAGAAGGAAATTGCATTTCAGATAAAATAAGACAAGATCATTAAACAGAAATAAATACAGGCAACAAGAAGAGTATGAAAATAAGATGTTCCTCACTTGTCCACAGTCTTTGCATATAATTTCCCCATTTGTTTGGTAATCAGCATTCTTATCTTGCAGTGTTTTATTTTCTCTTGTATGATAAAGACTTCTGGAAAACAGACAGCATCCATTAGAATCCACTGGTCATTCCATGCTACATACAGACATATAAACAGTGACTAAGATTGCTGAAATCAGATATGAAACCTAAAAAGTCATAGACCCTCTGACTGACATTGAGGAGCTTGAGAAAATGCAAGGTCATGCTTCATGCTCCTAAGTAATGATGAAATACACATGTACTCCATGTCCCTCTTCATTTAATTTCATTTCAGGACCTGCATCCTCCCTCATACATCTTAAAGTGGGAGCAGCAGGCTCTTGTTCTAATAACAGACAGATCTAGCTTGGTTTTTCAGGTGCCATGGAACTGTCCAAGAAATAATACCTGAAAATTAAAGGTTTTCTTTTTATTCCCTATATTATTCCCAACATTAGCTCTTAGCAGAATCATTTGGTTCTGACTACCCAGACCTGCAGAGTTTGTGCACATTCTTGCATCATTTGTTTGGGGAGTACTTGATCCTGAAGGTTACTATTAGCCTGTGCAGAGTGGAATACACTAAGTGACCTAGTTAATAGTACCACAGAAGCTGCATCTTTTTTTTTAAATCTTAAACTCAATTCACTTTGAAATCAGGAATAAGAACAAACATTTTGTTAAAGCTCCTTAACTGTAAACTCCATAGAGCATAGGACCCAACAATATTGGAATAATCTATTTTTTTTTCTCACAGGGCCTAGAGGGTTACAGGCCCTGATACAGCCTCGATGAAAAGAGAATCTGTTTCTGCCTGAAAGAGATAAAGTAGTTCATAAACACTTACTGGAAATCTTTTTTCACACTGATATGATGCATGTCTTCAATAACTTGTATGTCTTCTCCAGAACATATTGGCTTGTAGCAATTTTTGCATAAGAATTTTATTAGTGAAGGATTTTTCTTGTACGTCTTGCACTGATCTCTCTTTGCCTTCATTTGTTTTTCCACTATACTTTGCAACTGGAAACTCTGAATCTAGAAACAGATCAGGAAAAGCACTGTAACATTCTGCTGGAATGACAGTAATAGTTTTCTATCTCAGTTATTTCACTGAGTTCACTGTCAACATGGCTTCTAGTCAATTTTCCTTTGCTTGTGTGTTTTCCCCTTACCAACAGAAAACCAGACCTTTCTAAAGGACAAGAAAACAGATTATAAAACAAATATTGACAAAAGAATTCAAAGCCATATGTAGTAACTGGTATTATTTTAAGTTTTTTTCTTCAAGTAGATTTCAAATAAAAATTATTTCATATAATACAAATCAGTTTTCCTTAAAGGGAAAGTGCAGAGTTGCAGTAAATACCTTATTTAAATACTCTTCCTGTGGCATCTTCTGGACACGCTGAATGGCCTTATACATCATTTGCTCACGAAAAATATTCACATCTTCACGTTCAACAGCCCCTGAGCCACTTGAAGCCACAAGAGCATAGGTGCTTTCATCAGATCGAGCTCTACCACGAGCCTACAATTTGCAAGGAATACAAAAATAAACACCACAGTACTCCCTATTGTATCACACAACATTTTTTCCTAGTTTTGTACATGCATTATTCCATATGCACCATCCCCGAAGAGCAGTTTTTTCCATTTAACTCAGGCAGATAAAGAATAACACATACTATTTCTGAAGTATCATCCATAATACCTGTGAGAACTGCTCACGAGATTTGTGATTAGCATGTTTTGCAATGCCAAAACTATATTCTGTCACCAAAATATAAGCATGCATTAAAATATTAAATATATAAATATTTGTGTTCACAGGTTAAATGAGAGCATGTGTCAGACTGGTATTCTGATATGCAATAACCTCTCTGTAGCTGATGATGGTGTGGTCTCTGTACACTGATGGCACAAATGCCTCTTGTACCAACTGATCTGATGACCATATTCTCTTCTATTAAAAGAGTTTAAATGTTTGTGTAGAACTTTGAACAGATGCTACACCATTACAGAGAGAAGCAAATTTTATATTGCATATGGACTGAGGATGGCAGTTGGAAATGAACCTTGTTGCAAGAGTTTTTTCTCTTATAGCATTCAGGTATTTAAAAATTATTTCCAAATGTCAGGTATATGATTCACCATTTGCCCACTGCAAAGCAAAATGTTAAAATAAGTTAGGTATGCAGAAAACTCATACCTGCACCATGGCAATTTCATTGGTGACGAGGCCGTAGCGAATAACGATGTTACACTCTTTGATGTCCAGGCCTTCCTCAGCTACAGTAGTAGCAATTAGTAAATTTATACTTCCATGTCGAAATTTATCAATAACTTCCCTTTGCTCATTCTGTAAATTAAAATAATTAAATTAACTTTCAGTATTAGTTTCTGTTACCAGTTTCTTCTAATTAATGAGTTTCAGGAATTACAGTCCCATCATTTCTGAGCTGAGTGCCAAACATCAAGTGGCTTTAATAACTGCATATAAGCATCTTGCAAAGGAAGGAGTTCCTATTGAATATAACAGGTGTTCAGCACACCATATTTTGAGAGAGGAGGGAACAGAAGCTAATCCTTTTACAGCAACTGAGCTTGGAACTTCATAACCTACGTCACAGGTACTAGGAGATTTGACAATATAGTTATTCTATTGTTTTCAAATTCTTTAAGTACTTATTCATAAAATGGATTTTCTATCACTTTGGTAATTTCCAATTAAAATATAGACTTCCAGCTCTAGTTCTAAAGCACTTAATATTCCCCATAATAAATGTAGAACATAACATCTGTGTTGCACCAAAAAGAACAATGATACACTTAAAAAAGAAAATATCTAAATCACAGATTTCTGATTCAACTGCGTTTGTCACCAGCTTGAGTAGAGGAACAGAAACTTGCTACTTGGTATATTCAGGTTCAAAATGCAAAAGCTATTTCGTTTGTGAAATGTGTCACAGAAATTAAATATCAAGTCTGATAGAACTCAAGCAACTTTTGGAGAGAATTGTTTGAGAGAACTTTTTTCCTTGAAACTCAGTGCAGCAAAATAAAATGGACTCTGCCCAGCAGCAAAACACACCATGTGTGCTTAAATGCTGATATGGGGAGTAAAGAGCAGAACAGAAGAGACACAAAGTACTTTGATTTGAGAATGTTTTAATTGGAAGTATAAATCACCAGAGAGATGTGGTGCATGAAATCAATGTAATGGTACAAGATGGACACAATTGAGTGATCAATTGTGATATTTTTGGTATGAATTTTGGCAAGTTTTCTTTCAGTGGTTATGCGTCAGCGTGAAGCATGCATATAAATTGGTGTAATTTGATTTAAGCAATGATATTACAAAAAGGCATAATCAGCTTTGTAGTTTTATTTTTCAATTCAGCAGCTAAAATATAACATGAATTACTGTTGTCCTGATAAGTATAAACTCATTTAATGATTGCAGTTTTGCTCTTTCCATTTTGTTTACTTTTGCTTCCCATGCCTTGCTACAACTTGGGTCCGTTTTGACTACACAAGGCTCTAGGTAGTGGATGCTGGCTACTCCTATTGCCACAGAATCCAAAACTAAAAAAAAAGATCGTTACTTGTGGAAATAAAATTATTCCAACATTATTATTCACATGTCTTTATAAAGATAAGTTGCTAGCAAGTATGAAACCAGAGCACTGGGCTCTGAACTTCAGTTCACTGGCCCAGTACTAAAACAAGATGTTTTCCAAAATCATGTACAAGAGGTAATGTTGACATGCATGGTTCTGTACCTGAGTCATGGGCTTCATTTCACTCTTATGTCCACAGCCGATCAGATAATGGGCCCTAATTCCCACTTCTTCAAATTTTGGGTTGTCCTTAATCCACTGGAATAGAGCAAAGGCACTTAGACGAGTCTTTGTGAAAATGATTCCTCGAGGTTCCTCAGTCTTCGTGAATTCCTCCATTAAAGTATTTCTCAACTTTATTAATTTCTCATTTTCATTTTCTGGCTTTCCTGTCAACTCTTTCAGCTGTTTCTTTTTTGCTTTAAAAAGAACAGATGTAAATTAAGAATATGTAACCATGTAAAATAACAGTTCAAAACAAAATAAACCCCAAAACCCACTAAGCAAAGAGCAACCTTCTATATAATTCTCTCAGCATGGCTAATTCACATTCAGTTTGAAGAGCTGTGGCATACCAATTATTTTTGAAGTGAGTTTATAGTCAAGAAAAACACTCTAATCAATCAAAATAAATCACCGTTATCTTACATTTTGCCTATATTTCATGGTGAGAATAAGCCAAAGGAAAAACCTGCCTATATACACAAAGTTGGTACAGTCAAATGCACCGTAATAAAGATCAAAATCACAGCTTGTAATATTGACAAAAATATTTTAAAATAACAGAAAAAAAAGTCTTACAAGGAGAAACAGATTAATATGCACAGCCTTGGAGCTGGTAATGTTTTTATAAATTTAGGCATAAATTGTCCTTGGGACATGAATTAAAGTAGGAATCCTCACTAGAAACATGCAGTACAGTAGACACCAGCATGGGCACGTTGTTATTGGTATTACAGCTCCAAGACATTTCAATGGACTCAGTGAACTATCACATGAATTACTCTCTTTAACTAATCTATTGACCATAAGACGGGAGGATTCCTCATATGCTTTAAATTTTTAAAACACTTCTAGTATTTAAAAACCTATGTCATTAACAGATGATTATGCAAACACAAGAACACTTCAAGGCAGGGACTGACTTCGTGTGTTAGCACACTCAGATGCCATGACCCCGCAGTGTAACTAATCCAAGGCAATCACACTCAATGTACCACAAACTGCTACTCCACCTAGACAGTGGCTTTATGACAAGTCTTATTCATATTTTAGAATGTAATCAAACATAGAAACACGTACAAAAAGTAGACAAACATAACAAACTCCCACAATTTTCCACCTTAGTTAAACCTACACTAGGCTCCAGGGGGTCTATCACCCAAAGATGAATTCTGCTCTTAAAGTTGAGAAATTTTAGATTTTCTTCTATTACTCCCAGAACTTTCAGTGGTAAAATCCTAACAAAATGGAATTTATTTTTCATTGACAGTTTTTTTTGGACTTCAATTACCTGCAGAAATAAAAGCAGCCAGAAATTACACTAATGAAACTAAGTTTCATTTTTAACTGGTTTAAATTCGTTCTCAGAAACAGCTCACTACTGAAAATCTAAACAAGGGGAATAGACATGTATGAAAAGTCATTAAAACCATGCTGACATTATTTAACCTATAGGTTTTTTTTCATTTCCTGAATTTCTCAATGATAGCGAGAAAAAATTGTAGTTCATTAGATACATGAAGCTGGGTCACACTCTGCAGTTATAATCTGTTTTTGTTTGCACCACCCAAGAGCCATGGGTGATGGGAGCAAACTTGTCTAGCTCTTTCTCATTGGACAGGCATAAAGGAAAAAAACTGAGCAAAAAAGATTCATGAATGAATCCTAGTTCCAAGGTGACTGATCTGAAAAAAAGGCAGCTAACTTTGGTCTTTGCAGTTTAATTCTCTAACTAAATGTTCTTTACCTGAAACTAACTCAAAGTCAGCACTCTCCTTTCTTAGTATATAGACAAACAAACTTTGGCAGAAAAGGTTGATTAAGAACTCATAATTTCATTACTTTTGTATTCCATTTGCTCAACCTTTTGCCCCCCAAGAATGTGTACTGAATTACATATTTTCTGTATCTGTTAAAGAGTGCCCTTAGGGACACTTCACTGGATAAAAGCAGACAACAGCTTTTACTTACTAGCAGCAAAAAAAGGTGCCTTTAGGTGGGAGGTGAAGAACCATTATTACATATTATGACATGATCCCACGATGATATTGTTTAATGCATTCTAAGCTGTATGAACTGGGATGTCAAGGTACTGTGATAATAAACAACACAGCAATCTCTTGGATGCAGTAACTAATGGGCCCATGAAAACCACAATAATGCACAATATGGATTTCAAATATTAAATATCACAATGTATTTTAAACTCACCATGAAATAAATCTATTAGAAATGCATCTGTTTCATCCTGTTTTGATACTGCTGGTTCATCATCATCATCATCATCACTCCTTACTGTCTTCTTACTTTTCTCCTCCTTATAGAAGTTATTTAGGTGATTGTAGGCATCCACCATTCGGATGGTGTCATTTATCTGGAGAGCATCATTGTATTTCTTCAGGTGCTCTGCACAGACACGTTCCCTGCGTTTTTCTTCTTTTGCAGCTAGAAGGGAACAAAAATACAAATAAAGTAATAGTATAGAACGACCCAAAGAAATCCAAAGCTGGGGTATATTCGCCAGGCAGTTACCTCTTCTCTCTTCTCTGATCACCCACTGTTCATATGTCTGAGTTCCAAACTCAGATTTTGGATGCAGCTGGCAATAGTTTTGAATTTCTGTCATGATCTCAGTAATTCTCTCTTTAAATGGATCCTAGAAATAAATTGATCAGGTAAAGTAAGTAAGCATCTTCTGGCAACAAAAAACATTGGCTAGTACTACACTGAGTAATTTTTTAAAATTTACACCTTAAATTAAAAAAAGTAAGGCTGCTAACCATGTTTAGTGTTATGGAATTACACAGTTCAGAATATTACAAAAATTATACTGTGAAATAGCACTTTTTTAAAAAATGGAATATTATATCATCACTTCAATACAAATATTTCGGGTTTAGAGGGCTTTTTGACCAGATAACTTAAAATATAACTAACATAAATAAAAATTTAGTTCTATTTGACTTTACTGATAGTTTTTGAAATAGAGGAAAGCAGCAATATTCAAATTAGCACTCTGGATCATCAAAAGTCTATAGAAAAGAAGCACTGGGCAAATGTTTCAAGACATTTTTAAAGGGCAATATAACTTTAATACTGATTTTTTGGAAAAAACATACCCTTTTTTTGTCATCTGCAATCACAGTTTTTTTAGATGGTTCCTTCACCCGATTCTTCAATTGGGAGGCATGCTCTTCAACAGTCATAATTCTACATGCATCAAGATTGGCACAGATCTGGAAAAAAAAGAAGTTATTTCTTTACTATTGAATGAGTTATTTCACATGAAAACTGAATTAATGCAAGAGAGATTCTTATTTAGATATTGAGGTTTATATAAGTTGACTTTCTTCCCACAAAAATTGGATAAAGGCAGTATCAGCACAATAAAATCCACAATAAATGTTTGAAAAACATTTGAGATAAACTGCACAAGTTACTTTTTAGACCAGAAGTGATCCTTGCATGTAGGAAAAAAAACCTGTTGATCAGGATGCAAACCAAGTATTTTGAGAAGGAAAATATAGCATCAGCATTTTGGAAGAGTACATTTTGGAGCACAAAATAAATAAAAATAATGGTGAAATAGAAAAAGAGAAAATAAATATTAGGGATTCATTATAAAACTAAGAGCTTTTATGAGAGTAGAAAATTATTTGAGATAATCTTTCTTGGAACAGGAAGACATAGAGAGAATTTCTTTGGTAAGTGCACAACTCAACTGGACTTTTCTGCTTTTGACCTCTTCCAAGGAAAAGTCATTATGTAATAAGGGAAAACATAACATTATTCTGAGCAGAAAAAAACAGTAAAGGAAGACTGCCAGGTGATCTTTTCAATGTCTTCAGTGGTAGTTGTATATTTCATCTTGTGTGTTCAGATTACAGGCTCAGATTAATCTTCAAATACAAACCCCAGAATACTATCATTAGGAATTCAGAGCTGATGAAAAGGAATTTTCTGCTTTTTAGATTGCCAGCAAGTTTTTGTGTCAAAATTCTTTGCAATTCTGTCTACTTCAATACAGGATAAAACATTCTTGCAGGTCTCACTTATTCAATATCACATTCTGTTGTGCAATTTACTAGTCAGTAGTTTTCACTGCAGTATTGGGCTAAATTCTACTTTTCTATTACTAATGCAAAACCATTTAATTTCAAGTAAGATACAATTTCTTTGAGTATAGAATTTAACAGACTATCTTTAGTCAGGTGTTCATGCAACCTCAGTATCTAACTGAAAAGACAAACCACATTTGTATGCTACCTGTATTTCACAGGTGGTTTCTGCTTTGTTTAAGTATTCAACATTGTTTCTCATTTTCTTGGACTCAAAAATTCTCAGCTTAGTCACTCTATATGTTGTGTCTCTAATATTAAGGGATACACAGTAAATTATAAGTCATCATTGGAACAATAAGATTTTAGTAACCATAAAACCCTACTACATCGTGGATTTCTTGCCTCTCATCTTGTGAATTTTTTTCAAATAAGGCAATCATTTAACTTCCCTTTCCAGTAACCCTGCCGTTCCTGTAAAGTAATCTTTGTACATGGATTTCCATTATTTTTAGAGGGTCAATTTAATGGTTATGAGCTGAACTTCCATATACAGATGAAAAAATCAGATTGTCTATTTGGAGCCTAAAAATGACTTTAAAAGTTATATTTGAACAAGACAATATCCCTTTGATGGTTTGTAAGTGTTAGGGCTATTTACTTTCAGAATATGCTCTTCAGCTTTTGAGTAGGATGTTGCACCTCCTACACCAGGTGAGGCTGTAAGTCCCAGAATTTGAGGCTGTGGGATCAGTGGTTTGTTTTCTTTTGCCAGCTTCCCGTTCTTCATCTTTTCTTTTAAGTAACGTCGCATTATATTGTTGTAGACACCTTCCTTTTGAGTGTGATGACACTCATCAATAATGATGAGGGAAAAATCTGGAAAATAAAAAAGACTCCTAAAGTGAATAATTTTATTTCAAATGCAGAATTTGAGTGACTAAATCTTATAACATGTAAGGACAGTGTTGAAAAGAACCCATCAGTTTGTCTGAGAACTAATGCACTAGGAAATTGTAATATTGGAGGAAGGCGTGGATGGATGCTGAATACATTTAATGGACTTTGAAACCTTTGCTACAGTCCTTATGTGCCAAGTAGTTTTGCAGTTCATGTGATGGAAAAAAAGACTTTCTATTTTTGCAAAAACAATCTGATGATACAAGGAATTTCAGAGAAATATTTTTCATATCTTACCAATGGTAAGAACGTATCAGAGCTGAATGCAATACTATCTTTTATATCCATAACTGTGTTGTCTGACAAACTACATATTGTTTGCTTTTGAAAAGATACATAACATATTAGAAGCCTTTCAGACATTCTTGAAAGGCTTGTTGTGGTCAGAATACGCTTTCATTTTGTAGCAACACAGAGATTTTCTCCATATAAGTGTCCAATTAAAAGATTTATATTACTTTATGGATGTGTTACTGGAAAGAACAAACAGATTAGTGGGAGCACTACCACTCATCTCTCTTTTGTAGTGGAGGAAACTGATGGAAATTCAGACATGCATTGTGTGCTTTTTGGTCACAGTATATTTACATGCAAGCAATATACTATGCACCAGGGAAAATTAAAATTATTTTTTGTTTAAAATTTCTCAAAAATATAGAAAACATATCTTTAAAGTATCTGCACATGCAGCCAGTGACATAAATTTCAAGGTTCTGAGCTGAAAGATTCATGAACATTTTTCTGTTTCTCTAACAGCAAAACTGGTTTATGGAGCTCCCAGTCCTTCTGTAGCTAGCCAATAACTCTCTAATTCAACATTGTTTCCAACAATTTGAGGAAAGTTTGTGGACATGATTGCATAGAAGATCACTGAAATGATCAGGGTTCAACTCTTAAATATATTTTTTTTTATCGGGACAATTTCCATGGTCTTGTTTACACATTAATGTGTAAACATACTGATGTGCTCAAATTGTTGCATCACTACAAGTCAGTTTTCAACAACTGGCAGCAGAAGTTGGAAATTAACACAACTAAATCAGTCTTAGCTCGTATTGAAGGACCTAAAGAAAGACAGAGACTAAACAAGGGAAGTTATATTTAAAGGCTACACTAAACACTTCTGCTAGGAAAGTAAGCCAGTGCTCCATGTCACTGGGGAAAGCTGATTGCCTTCACAGTGGTTCAGGAAGCCAGTCTGGACAGGAGTGATGTAGTTTCAAATCTAAACTCTTATTTATTTCCAAAATTTCTACATATTGCAAGATTTCAGAAGCAGTGCTGGCAGTTTCTCAGTTATTCTGCCAACATCAACTTACTCCCTTTGATTCTGACCATCATCTCTACCATGCATATACCTACAACTACTTGTGGTATATGTTTCTTCTACTAAGGAAGCTTTTACAAAGTCTATACAGTGATTTCAGTCCTTGGTAAAGAGAGTAAACATTTGGTAAAATGCAATTAAGAGAGTCCCCTCCATTTCACTGAGGCTGGAATTCCATGTTATGTGTAATGCAGACCTCTGTGGAAACAGAAGAAAAATGTATGCACAAAAATCTGGAAAAAACTTGTAACTAATCAGGATGATTTATAAAGGCTGCGAGTTAACCAAGTCACAGCCATAGAAATGGAGCTGGCTGTGTTCATGCTTGTTTGGCTTTGGTCCAGCTGAACTTACTAGCACAGGTGTAATAGCATGGAAAAAAATGAGGTGCAGGGCTGCCTGAGTTCTGGAAAAAATGTAGCTCCTTATGAAGGAAACTTTGTGAAGTGTGAAACCCATTCAACCCACTTCATTACACAATCTGGCTGGGACTCAGCCCAATTCTAAACAGGCCAGCAGTTCCAGTAGAAACGTTCAGATGCCTCCATACAGCATTCCAAAATGATTCAGATGTAGGAAAGTTTATTAACTTAGATGCAGTGGAGAGGAAGTAAGTATAAGAAAATTGCTGATACTCTGCCTAGGTTAATAACAAGGCATTTTGAAGGAGGGAATGCAATTCTGAGGTACCCAAGTGGCTCTGCAGGAGTTTGGATCAAGCATACCCCAGTCAGCACTAGGCACTGACAAACCCAGACCAGCCTTTCAGGTTTCTCTGCTGTCTCTGTGACAACAAGACCAATACTTTTATCTCAGGGCCATTGTTTTGAATATCACAGCTCTCCTCTACATCCTGCATCATCTGAGGAGTTGATTGCAGGAGAAGTTAACATCTCACAGAGGAAGGCCACTGCAGCCCAAGCCCTGGAGCTGACATCATGGGCTGTTTGTTCTATTTGTACCTCACTGAGAGATAATAACATTTCCTTTCTGATGTCTCAGAGATACCTGCCACTTTAGCATTCTGGGAAAACATTCTTGCCTTCTTTATCTTTTGCTTCCTTCAGCTTCCTTCATCTGTTGTAGGAAACCATTATATCTGCTGAGCTCAGAGAGACACAGTTATAAGCCATTAGATCACTAAATATTAGCAAAATTACAGGACTTTAAAGAACATAACTTTTACAACAGATTGGCTTTTTTTTTGGTGTTCCATTGTATTTCTCAAACTACCAAATGCATTTGAGTTTTGATAGTTTTTTTCTCATCTTGTATATGGCTTCCATGTGATATGACTCAATGCTCTACCAAGCTTGGAAAGTGGAATCAATACAACTGCATTTGCACAAATTTGTGCTCAAGAATTTATTTAGATAAAATAGGAAGCGTAACAAATATTTAGTACAAATGAACTATAGAGTCTAATTTTGGCCTGTATGCTTATTAAGATCTGATTTTGACTTGCATTTATAAATCAGCTTGCATTTATAAAACGAGTAAATTGAAAAAGACCTTACTGAATGTGGCACATATTTACTCTGCAATTTTCCAGAATAGAGACATACTTTTATACCCTCTGTAAAGATTTCAGAATAAAAAACTTGCCTGATAAGTGGACACTTTCTTCCTCTTCCTTGGATGCATTTAACAATGAATTCTCAAGGATCTGTGCTGTACTGATGATGACATCATTTCTTCTGACAACTTCAGGAAATGAGATTTTCAGCTGAGAATCACCACTTAAACCAGTAACCTTATACCAACGCTTCAGGAATGGACTAAACTCTCTTTGTAAATGCTGTTCTACCAATGGAACCTGAACAAAAGTTTTCAAAGAATTTAAAACATATTAGACATAGGATTAAAAATACATGCCTGTTTGCCACAAATGTTCTTAGGTGAACAAAAGAAAATTAAGCAGCAAAAATCCCAAAACCAATTTCTCCCCTTCAACTTTTCCTGTGAAACCTTCTTGTCCCAAGGACTTTGGCTTAACTGAGCCTTTGAAAGAATGAAAAAACCATGCATGCTCTGGCTACTTAACTGAGCTTATAACGTGCTTTCACAGTTATAAGAGGATATGGATATTGTTTACAATTTCAGTATAATTATTAAATATATTTCTATATTTTAATATTACAATAGGAGATTAATATATATATGCTAAATTTAACTGTAAAAATTACAGCAGTTATCAGAAAATCTGACAAAACATTCTTTAACTACTGTGAGACTCATTAGGTGGCCTTCATTAACAAATTGAAACAGAATGTGAAAAATAATTTTTATTTTTAAAAATTCATTACAAAATGAAATAGTACTTTTTCCAATAATGTGGTTATTACAGCACATCTAAATTTGCACTTGCACTGGGGTACACTAACATAATTTGTGCTTGCACCAGGCCGATGGTGCAATAGAGACAATAGTCTAGATCTGTATGTCTTTAAACACAGTACACTTGGAGAAGCTGAGAATTGTGTTTATATTCATTTTACAGTGTCTGTATTAACAATGCATGATGTTTGAAAAATAATATTCTTTAAAGAATGGAACCAACTTACCTTATTAACAAGTACTATGACCTTTCCAGGCTCTGATGCTCTTTTCTTCTTATCCAAGTGATCTTTGGTAATGTAAACAGCCACTCTGGTTTTACCACTGCCTGTAGGGAGACATATTATAATATTCTCCCCATTCAATGCTGGCTTTGCAACTTCCATCTGGTAATCTCTCAGGGTCAGATCTGGCTCAGGTGAGGCTCTCCTCTCCTCTTCATCTTCATCTAAGGGTAAAACAAAGTATGTTTCAAACAGGAGGCACAGAACATATATCAGAGCAGTAAAAAAGTGTCAAAGGGAAAAATACTAGTTTACTATCAGAAGCGTCTTCAGATTAAATATAAACAGCACAATAGCATAGACAATGTTGCTCTGAGGACCTGTGTAACTCTGGATCAGAACTGCTTCCATCCAGTCACCACTCAGGGCAGCTGGAATAAGCCACAGTACAGCTTCACCCATTTATGTAGAAATGACTGCTAGGTATAAATTCAAATGATACAGTTCAGTAGCACTGGGACCAACAAAGGTTGTGCTTGGAGCTGCAGTATTTACAACCTAGCCAAGCTTCTGTGACGTTCTCATTCATCAATACTGGAATTTATTTGATTACAAGGGAACTACCTTTTAAAATAATTCCCAGAGAATAAAAAATGGAGCCATAGAAACAAAAAAAAGATCTGGAATACTTAAAAATGGTCAAGGGAGTAATAAAGACCAAAGAGATAAGAAAATTCAATTGCCCATAAAGATGGAGCTAACTGCAGAATGTATCACACCTACTCATGGTAGATTACGTTGCCTCTTAGCCTGACTCACACATAATGCAATTGGATGTTCATTAAAAAGCCATATACATTTGCCACCTAAGGCCAAAGCCTTCCATCTCTTATTGGAAATGCAGTGGCAGTGTTTAGATCTATGGCTCACAGAAGAAACAATGTTCTAAATGTAAGAAAAAAATACTGTTGAATTATTTTGAGCAGTAAGAAAAGCATATAAAGTCTCTTGAGTTTACATATATTTAGGGAGTCAGAACTTATTTATAAATATCTTAATATCAGAAGGATTTATTTTAATTGAGTTTCCATGGGGTTTTTTTCCTACAAATAACTTTCAATCACTCTTCAGTTATTGACTGCCCTCAGTGAAGAAAATGCACAAATTCATTCTACTAGACTAAAAATGAGGGGAGAAAAACTCTAGTTTTCTTTCCTGATTATATCATTCAATGCAGAATCATGAGGATTTTATTATCACTGATACATTACACACAAAATAAGTATATTTTTCTAGTATTCCTGATTCCATTAAATAAAATTAAACTAACAAAAAGTAATGAAGCTTGATAAAAGACTGCTGATGGAAACATCTGAATGCCATTCTAAAGTGTTTTTTGCTTGTTTTGCCTTTTAGTGTGAGTGCAGTGCTACCTGGACACAGGGACATTTGCACCAGAGAGTACTTGCTGTTACTTATCTGACTCCTACTACTCTCTTTTGAGGAAGAGTGCTGTTTGTTTTCTGGTTGGCTAAATTCAATAGCTAAATCATATTGAAACTAGCACTTTATCACCCATCTGTTTGGTTAAATTTCAGTTCCTTAACATCCTCAATTAACAGTCCAGGCCTGAAAAATATTTAACTTAGCTCTCTCCTAGCTTCTTCAGCCCTTGTTTAGATAAAGGCTAATACAGAAATCTTTTCACAGATTAACGAATTAAATAAATAAAGATTTTTCATCATGCTCAGTATAACATTAAGGAAGCTGTCTGCCTTCATACAAGGCCCGTGTGAATTGCTGCTCTGGGCTAAAAGAAACATGATAACTATTCTATTGTCCTATAACTACACAATTTTATAAAATGTGGAATGAACTTTGCACATAAAAATGCAGCTGATGACACATGATTCTTTGCATTAAAATCAGTATCATGTCAGTGTCAACAGCCTTACTGCAAAATTTCAAATTATAAAATCCATTAATAGTGCATCTGCATCTTCTTAGCATTTTTTTCTAATTATTGCTCTCACTGAATTTACTAGGCATGATTAAAAAGCATGGATGTTTTTGAAAACTTTTAAACTAGTGGTTTTTAAAAGCCACATGTATACAGAAAATATAACAAGCAAAAACTGTGAAAAAATCTGTTCTCATTCTTCACAAAACTGTAGTGTTTTGGATTTTTTTTTTCTGGACAGGCTACAGCAAATGTCCAATTTGCCTACTGAGAGATAGTTCAGGAATCTTAAAGGATGAGGCCATACATACATAGGTGCTGCCAAATGCCAGGAGCCTGGCTCAGTCTGATCAACTGATACAGTGTGCCTGCCTGTCCATAGAATAGAGAAGTTCCCATACCCAGACATTTCATGTGACAGAGTGAGACAAAGAATACAACGTGACTGATGAGTGTCCTCAGTTGATAAAGTGCAAAGTAAGTTCTCTGGAGTTAGCAATACACAGACTAAAAGCAGCGTAGCAATTCAGATCTGAGCTATCCTGAATTTTCTGTGTACTTATAAAATATGTGGATTTTAATATTTTAAAAGGTTGAAAGTGTTTTAGAAGTATTTATAATAAACACTTTGCAGGCATAAGATATAGAATATTTATAGTGACCTACTGACATAATACTAGGTTTCTTAGGTTTATCTGGCTTGAAAGGTGCTCAGATTTTTTCTAGCCCTTGTACAAGACATAGTCCCAGTGCAAATTTTATAAAGGCCAGATTCCAAAGAGCAGTTCTTGAATTCTGTATAGGTAAACAGGCTGATCACCATGGTGGACAGCTCCCAATTTGTTTTGCCTGAGGTTTGAAAAAAAAGAAAAAAAAGACAAAAAAACCACTGGGATGTATTTTAGAACAGCAATATTTAGTTTGGCTCAGACTTCACACATAGCAAGATAATACCTGTCTGCTAAGTATTATTTACACACAGTCCAATGTCTGGTTTAAAACTGTATTTAGAACATGCACATGTGTTTAAATGTGAGATTCACAAAGGTCTTCAGATAGCAACCCCCATTGCTTAGGTTGCTTTTACAAATAAGGTTACTAAGGTACTTGGGTCATTATTCTTCATTATTGTTCTGCAGGTACCCAGGAGATGCTTCTACTCACCTTTTGCTGCCTCTAAAACATTCCTATTCCCTCTCACCCAGGCAGGGGTCAGGCACAATCTAGCTCCTCTCTGAGAGCAAAAGAAACACGTCTGTGTGACAGCATTTTGGATATCTGTCCAGGTGACTGCACTGGATGACTCCTAGTCTCTTCAGCCTATGTGATTTCATCATTCTGCTTCACTGACCAGTTTGTACCACGAGGATGTCTAGAGACCCGTTCAGATGATCTCAGTAAATCGACTGTTTTGGGGCTAGGACTTAGGTCCAGACCATTAAAAGTGTCATCTGCTTTCTGTTTGACAACAAACCAAGTCTGGCATCTAAATACAGTAAACCAGAGTTTGCAGTGAAAGAAAGCCCTCCACTGGGTTTTGTTTTAGCCCACTCACAGAGTACTTCCCCCAGTGCTTACTTTGCAATTACTAAGTAACAGAAGGGAAACATACCTGAATCACTGGTTGTGTAGCTCTGTCCCAGGTTTTCATCCAAGTTATTGACCCTTCTATCTCCTACGGAGACATCTGACTCTAAACGAAAAACACAAAGAAATGTAACATAATGTATTTGCTGTACAAAAATGAATGGCAAACGCATATTGTTTGCTCTCCCCCTATGCTGTTAAAGTAGGTTAGATGAATGTCAGGTGGGGATGGCTGAGATTTAATTTTCTCTATTTTTGGTAATGATAAAAAAAATGAACAATATAATTCATTTTCTTATGGTAGAAAATACCGAGTGGAAGATTAATATCCAAAGCATGGCAAAGGTAAAGCACTATGGGTCATGATTTATTGCTTAAACGCAGGGGTTCCAGACATGATTACCTGCATAATCAATCCCCTTTAGTGCTATTTTACTGTATCTTTCCAGAAAGGCAAAAAAAAAAGTTGCTGGCAAACTGATCATTCTATTACTCCCTGTAAGCCTAGAGAGCTACATCTGTAGCAGAATAAAAACAAAACCAGAAACTACGATTTTGAAATTTTTTTAGGTGTCTTCGTGCAAGATGAAAAGCGCAAACCGCAGTTCCCGAGTAAATGCAAGCAGAGCCGAGTTACTGATCCGTGCGGAGAAGCGGCGACCCCGGCCCGGACCCCGAGCCCGCGGTTCTCGGCGGCTCCGCTGCGATCGGAGATTCCCGTGCTCCGCTCGCCCTCTGCTGAGACATCCTCGCCTTACACGCGCTCATCTTGGGTAGCCAGCGCCATTCATGATGCTGGATTTCCCAAAACTCACTCCTTTAAGTATCTAAGCAGATACCCAGTTCTTCCCGGAAAATTTGCTGCGAACAGCATCACCCTGAGCGATCAGCTCACCGACAGCGCTCTGCAACTGAGCCCACAGCGTGCAGATGGAACCACAATCATAGTATTGACCAAAGTTTTGCTTAATTAGCTAGTGAACTCGTGTTCCCATCAAGTTCTTTCTGGTGAATATCCTATTATGGTCCATACACGTATTTTTTGCAACTTACTGTCCCCCCAAAAAATTATTCATAAAGCAAAATAGATTCTATGAATGAGAATTTAGTACTGAATGGAAGTTACAGTGTCCTAGGAAGGAATGCCTGGAATATACACTATTGAAGTCTTGGTGACTGAGGCGGAAATTGAACCTAATCTGCATTCAGTAAAGTTATGAAGCTATCTTACCTACCACTAGGAGCTAGGTATTAGTAGTTTTTCTAACAAATGAATGCAATCAACAGAAAGGCACAAGAAAGAAGAAAACCTCACCAGTTACAAGGCATGTTCAAGGACCTGTGACAAACTAATTAGTAGCATTAGTGGGAACTCCTAGCTATGAAGACGACACTGCCATCTCTTGCTTTCACTTTCCAGGAAGCCACATAAAATAGGAAAGGGATGATAGAATTAAAATTCTTTGTATCTATTCCATATGGTTTCCCATCTAAAATGACCTTCTGAAAGTCATGAGAATATGAATCCGTAAAGTGTTTTGTACACAATTATTTGAATTACAACATGCAGCATGCATTATGCAACAATCTCTCAACAGAAAACATAAATGGTGAAGTGAAATGCAAAATACTCATCTTCCAAATAAAAGGTGGATAGAATAATGTTCTCCTTTTTAAATTGTGGTAACTTAATTGAATTAATTTAAAAGAAAATAAATTTTAAAAAGCCCAAATCAATAAGGATTTCCAAAATAATGGCGATAAAGGAGTTAATATTCTAACAGCTGTTTTTACCACTTTTGCTAATCTTCTCTTAAGAGTCTTGCTTGCACACTGTAATGCTGAATATTTCACAGGAAGATTTTCAGTCACTTTACACTGAGTACTAAAGTGAGTAGAGACACAATGGAACACAGTGAAAAGCAAGCCTTGAAAGAGAGCTGCTATTATATAAATTGTTGTTTATATAAGTAATTTTGTGTAATTTTGTGTGTGAAGTCTCTTACCTGTGTTTTTGCATCCTCAATTTTTCTCTAGTTATCTCTTAGGCTAAATATCTATTTCTACTTGTTTTTTATGACCTTACTGCTCTCATACCTTCTGACTGTCTCTGTTTCATCTACCTAAATAAAAGGATCAGAGGAGGCCTCAGATACAATGCAAATGGCAGTAATTTGCACTCTGTGCAAATGACTTGAAAAGCTTCTTTCTTCTTGAATATGTCCTTCTCAAGACATAAAGGAATGGTGAGAGTGTACTGCAAAACTGACAACACTTGACAGAATCAAACCACAACCTAGGTGGGTTCCCAACTCAATTGGAAGTAGAATCTGGGTTCCATTTGTATTTTAATCTGCCTGGTCTAAAATTACAGTCTTATGAATTCATGAGAAAGGATGGAAATAGGAAATGAAAAAAGACCTGAGTGCTGTTAAGTCTGAGTGTGCAAGTGCATAGATATCAAAGGTTACTGCACTTGATGGCTGAACGTGAGGCAGCAGAAATCTCCAAGCAGCACTGCCTCCTGGCAGCCCTTGTTACCCTGCATCTACACTGCTGCTTTGCTTCATCTCAGAGCTGCGTTTACAGCCAATCTGTCAATTGTTTCCACTTACACTATTTGGTTCATATCACAGAGATGGTTTAGATCAGAAGAAATAAAGTGTCAGCTGAAACCAAATGACATTTGCTCTAACTACTTGCAGGCACACAGTCCACATGAGACTGAAGTCAATCTGAACCAAACTGATGGAATCCATGTACTCTTAGCCATTTCACTGCCCAGACTGCTAATATCCACTCTATTAATTTTAGTTCTGTGCTGAGACCGTAGTTGTTTAGCTACAGTTAGCTTGTGGCACACTAGTTAATAACAGATAGGTCTAATTTTCTGTAATCCTCAACCTGACAAGTAGAAGATCAGGCTAACAGCAATGAAAACTTACCCTTAGTAGGTCGAATAAGAGCCTTAGCTTTGTCCAGAAACAATAATCCAGTCGGATCTATTTTGAATTATCATTAAATATTGGGCACCTCTTCTTTTTACTGCCAAAGTATGTTCTAACCTAGGAAAATCAAGTTACTTGCCAACAAGGCATTGTAGTATCCTGTTAATATCATGCTAAATGAGAAATAGGCTACTACTGTTGCACATTGAAAGGCTGCAATTTTTCAGAGCCATTAAAAAAAAATCATGTTTGATAAAAAGAGAGCAGCCTTAGCTGTCTTACTCCTTTGGCTGAATAAACCCACTAGTATAATTTCAGGCAGGATTTACCTTAGCTGTAACTATTGTTTGAGCTCCATCCAGACTTGGAACACACGTGGTTCCTGAATCATGCAGTGTATGTTTGAATCACTGGTTCACAGCTGTGTTTGGGCATTGTTGCTGGTAATTGCTATTGCTCATAATCAACTCCCAAGGCGTGCTTTTAAGAGTGGATCTCTATGAACAACAGGCCTCAACCATTTCTGAGTATTTTTACTAAAAATGTACTTCTGTATGTATGTGCGACATGGGAAAGGTTGTTTGATATTCTGTAAGTAAAAAAACTTAAAAAAAAGAAAAATTACTTGTTGGACCAAGGGACTAAAAAGCACTAAAGGATTTTTCAAAAGAAAAAATGCTTTTCAATATAGAGTTTCCAGCCTTCTAGAAAGAAGTACTTAATTCAGCTGCAGTTTTAGTGGTATAAAAACATTCCTCTTAAACTTTGTCAACACTGTATGGAGTTGTCAATGTTAACCCAATTTTGTCATTGGATAGCGTAAGACTACTATGGATAGGTGTGAAATAAAATATTAATCTAATATATTAATGTTTTTATAAAATATATTAAATATATTTGAAAACTACTCATTTATTCACACAGGTACTAGATCAAAATACCAGTTAGTGGACCAACCTGATGCCACAAAATTATTTTCTATGGATGTTTCCAACACACTGTTCTCACTGCTGAAACTATCATCCACATTTTCTTCCTGTTTCAAATTCTCCTCTGTGACGTATCCTGGTTGGCTTGTAACTTCTGTTTCTTCATTTGTAGTCTGCTCCATCCCATTTTGTTTATTCTCTGTTCCCAGAAAATACGGAGAAATTCTAAGGCAGTTTTATACAACATTTCATTTCTTTTAGTGTGGAGCACAGAATACACAGAACTAACCTGTATTCATCATGCACATAACAGTATAAACCTGTATTCATCATGCACATAACAGTATAACATACGGTCTTGACTCAGATGTTATAGTTTGGAATTTTGACCTTAAAATAAATATTGATTAAGAATTTACTTATTTACAATTAGAAACGAAACTTAAAGAGGTTAATAGATTTATTTTTATGAAGTTCTCAATTTCTGTGCGTAGGTGTTTGCTAATAACAAGATATTTTACTGCAACAAATCCCAGGGGGTCAAGTTGCAATGATAAAATGTAGCATCAGTGTTCTTCATCCACAGTACCCAATGAAGCTGTTTCCTCTCTATGACCTTATGTCAGGGCATACTCCTGCAGCCACACACATACAGGATTGCTGTGTACATGGAAAATTACTTATCCTCTGGTAAGAGCAACACCATTCATGCTTTATGCATTAGTCTGGACAGTTTGTTTTGCGGCTTGCATTGCCCAAGATTACAAAGAAATCGCAGAATAAATTCATTCAGTAGTCCATCACCAACTGAATTAAACTTCAGTTTTACTGTATATGGTCTACTGAAAAGTCAGAAATGCAAATGCAAAATGTGAAAAAACTTGAAGATAAAAATTAGAAAATAATATTAATAATTTGCATTAATACTTTGTTTACCTTACTAATGGCAAAGTATCGAAGACAAGAATTTAAACCTCACACAGCTGCAACACAGAATGAAAATTAGGATCACAATAGCTGCTGAGGTATTCCCAGCATCTGAGTTTGACTCAGAATGATCTTCTGAGGCTCTGACTTGGTTGATCTTGTCCTGCAGACTGCAACACTCAACCATCTTTGAACTGCATCCTCAAACATCACAGCTGCCTATCTGTGTCTGGCAGTACCATCTGATTCCTGCCCAAAGCTGGAAGAGACGCCCTCGTGTCCCTCTTACCTCAATCTTAATGCTCTGACCCATATGCAGCAACTAAAAGCACAGAGACAGTTCTGGTGAGCTCCTCAAGTCAGCAGGCTGTAGCTGCTAAATGGGAAATCTTTTAAAATAATTTAGCCTCTAAAATTTTATAAAACATATGGGGAGTAAAAAGGGATAAATTATTTGGGGGCTGCTTTCTTTTTTATATTTCAGAATAGAGGGGAGCACTGGGATAACTTTACAGTATTATAAGCATTATACAGGAATGAAAAGGAACAGCCATTTTACTAGTTAATTGTATTATTTTTGGTAAATTTTATAATGTTTTGAGACTTATGAATGTCTTAAAGTATGCAAAGAACTTTAAAATGCCAAAAATATTTGTAAACCGTTCTGTAAAGGAAACACTTGTATTGAAGAAGAAATTCAGGTAAAGTCTGTTTTGTTTGTTCAAATTAATCTTCAAGTATTTTTAATGAATGATTATAAACTGAAAACCAATGGGTTTTAAAAGTAAGATTCAGTTTAATTGCAAATAAGTCCATACTGTCGCAATTCTCATATTGCTTAATAAGGATTTTTAGTATTTAAAAAGCTAACAATTAAGCTGTTACATAACTTGATTTTGAAATCCCAGGACAATCAAAAGCATTAGTCACAGTGTCGCAATAAAGCAATATGGTGGGAATCCTGCATTACGTCTTAAGTAACAGAACAAAAAGAAGAAGAGAGATTAAAAATCCACACATCAGTACCAGTGAAATAAGATTATTACCTCCTGTATTTCCACTTAAATCATATGCAAGGTCTTCATGTTGGGTTTCACGGAGAGCAACCAAGAAAGAAGAGAACCAATCTTTCTTCTGGACTATTCTGCTCAGTAGCTCCCTTGCACCATCTCTGTTCCCATGATTGTCAGTAACTGTCTGGATCTAGTAAAATTAAAAAAAAAACAAAAACAGAAACAACCCTCACACAGACTTCGAAAATGGTCTGAGGAAGTTCTTAAGAATATTATAGGTGCAAAAGCATTTCCCTATCATCATTAAAATATACTGAAAAATAAAGATATATAGTGGACCTGCCACTCAGCAGAAGAGAATTATTGCAATTTTGTCCAATCTCATGTTGATTCCATATGGTTTTGGGTAGGATATATAAAACCTATGAAATCTGGGATTTAATTGGAGAGACTGGTAGTACTAGACAATGGTTACAACAGAAGCCACTATATAATAATTATTAGTATTGTGGAATAATAATTGGTGTTCAGACTGGTTTAGGGTATAGGTAGCCTTGATTAAGGAGAAATGGTGTCACACAGTTTACCAAAGCTCATGTTAAAAAGCTTATGTTAACCTGTAACATAACGTCATACACAAAATGGAACATTTCCCTTCTTAAACTCTGGCTTCATCATCTCAACTCCTACTTAAAAATACAATAGCTAAGCCTCTAGAAAGTGGCTATTGCCCTCAAAGAAGCTATGGAACAATGTCCCAAGACTGTCACAAGCAGAACTTGACAAGTGATCATATGGGGAACAAAACCACGACCCCAAGAGCAAAGCAGCCTTAGACAGGTGTTTAGCCTCAAGGGCCATTTTCTCAAGGCTCAAGAATCACCCATTCTGATATGCAAGGAAATGGGCAGGCATAGCAGTGGGTACACCTGACTGAGATTCATTACTAAAAGGAAGCATGTGGAAAGTGGAAGGCGTCAGCAAAGCCTAAACTCCACTGGAGTTTAAACTGGCAGGATTATGAATGGTTTGATGGAAATAGAAACAGCAAAATGGTGACCCGGGGGAACACGAGGACCCATAACCAGGGAATGGAGGCAGTAGCTTCCCAAAAGACCTCGACATCTGCCTATTGTGTTACCATGCTTGGCTCCCTAATAATTAGGGTGCATCTGATCATTGCTGCCACCTGATGGTCACAAGACAAAACTATGTATCTTACAGTCATTTAACTGAGATGGAGCATAAAACTACCTCAAAAGTGGATGCAAAAGTTCAGAGTGCAAATGTGATTTAGTTCCACCCTTAGTTTACCAGTTTTCCCCTTATTGCTATGGCAACTATTATTTTAATTTTTTTCTAACACTGTTTCAGGATATCAATATTTTTTAACTTTCAAGTAGGTTTCACATTCCAGGCAAGTCATTCTTAACCAAGCAGAATAAACACTGGGCAATGTTTTCATCCAAGGTTCACACTTCCTTCTTCCTGTCCAACTGGAATTTCTGCTCACCTCACTGTCTACTGTGACAGTCCTTAGTAAACCTATAGCAAAAAAGCGGACAGAAAATCTTGCTTTATTTTAACTCAAGTATTCTTTAGGATTCTACAGACCATCACTACTTCCTGTTATGGTTCAAGGGCCAGAAGAGAGCAATCTTCTGAGCCTAAGGTCTGTGGCAAAATGATAAGTAAAGTAAGGGATGACACATTTCTTCCACTAAGACGTTGTCTTGGTCCAACCATCTGTTCCTGGCATTTTTTCTTTCCCAGGCTCTTAACTGGCATCCTACCTGCTGGCCCACTGTCAGGAGTCTCCATTGGCTTACCTGGACCCATCATCTCTTTTCCCCAAGCCTGGGAACTCCCGTTTCATTTTTGCATTTACTGTGCCATTTATAGTTGTGGCTTCCTACCTGCCCCACGGCCACTGGGGCTGGCCAGTGTGTGCGGCACTGCCTGCGCCCGGACTCACCCGATCCATGTCCTCGTCCTGGAAGATTCCCATCTCCAGGCACTTCTCGGCCACCGGCACGGCGCGCATCCTGTCCACCAGCGTGCCGTGCAGCAGCTGCACCAGCTGCACGCACAGGTCGTGCTCGGCCTCCTCTGCCGGCGAGGGCAGCTGGCTCAGGCTGGGGTTGGCGTAGCAGGCGGCCAGGCCGCAGCCGCCCTGCTCCAGCGCCTGCAGGAACTCGCGGATCCAGCCGCAGCCGCGGGGCCCCCGCTCCACGGCCCGCAGCAGCTCCTCGGCGCCCGCCGCCGCGCCCCGCTGCTGGGCGGCCGCTCGCACCCTGTCCCTGTCCTCCGCGCTCAGCGCCGGCAGCCGGTCCAGCACGGGCTGCACCTGGATGAACCGCTTCAGCCGCGGCCTGAAGCAGGAGATCATGTAGAGGAACAGCTCGTCCCGGGTGCCCTCTGCCATGGCCGCACCCGGAGCTCCCGCGGGCCGCTGCTGGGGGCTGCGCCCGGGCCTGGCGAGCAGCGCGGCCGCGAACCCTCCGCAGGCCCGGCCCGCCCGGCCCAGCACCGGGCCGCTTTCAGATTCGCTTGGAGGGTGGTGCGTGAGGGCCCGGCCCCCGGGACAGGGCTCGGCGGGGCAGGGCGGCAGCTCCGCGCCCGGCACCACTCAGTGCCACTCCTCAGTGCTGAAAACGAAACCTTGTAACGAAACCTTTGACAGTAACCGTGAGCTGAAAATCGCAATCGGAAAGCAAAACACTTCTTTCACTTTCCAGCTCAAGAGCTTCCCGGGCTGCTCACAGCGTATCTGAGTTTGGGCGCTGGCTGCTGCCCGGGCACGCAGTGGCAGCATTGAGGTGCTTGGTCGGTGTCTGAGGCTATTGGGAGTCTCTCCCTGAAATGAGGTTTCACCCATACCGTACATGTCACTGTCCTTCAGAAGCAGTCCTGGTTTCCATTGCGGGGGTTTGGGCAACCTCAGTGTGATTCTGAGGCGAGGCAAAATGATAAACGATGTGTCTGGATTACTGTGCTCAGTTTCTGTCCGGGACAGTTCGAGAGACTGAAAAAATTGGAGACTCCAACGGCCAACAGGATTGGAGAATGTGGCACACGTTTGAAAGAACTGCATTTATAAAGCCTGGAGAAAAGGGTCAGGGGAGATCCAACCCCAGTGATACCCGGGTGTTAGAAAGATAAATTACTTGCTGGTAGAATTGCCTTATTAAGGTCTTTGGCCTGGCATGTTTCAATGATCTCAGACCTAGGGGGAGGTTAACAAAGCCTGGGAACAAGGATGGATCACTGACAGCAGACACAAAGAACACAGAATTTATGGGCCTCAAGGACATTTAGCAGAACTCCCAAGGTAAGGAAAAAGCTAATGACGACAGCTCGGCAATTGTGCTGAGATCGGCTCTGACTGGGTAGAAAGTAATTCTGGCAGGCGGAGATTGTGACCACCGATTCACAGACCATCTATCCAGGAAACCATTGGCTCAGAGGAAGAGAAAGGCTGGGCATGTGGACTAATAAGCATAAAAAGAGAGGGAATCATTTAACCAATAGAAGAAAGAATACTAATTAATATGAAAAACTGTGTAACTTGTAGCTAATGAGTGTAAATGCCTTTGTCGGCTAACGTAAAAAAATGTAGATAGTCATGGTGCTGGCTTTGTGAATTTGCCACCAAACATCTTTCTGCGCAAGGCAAAACTGTAAATAAATCAAGTACCCTGACTCTATGGCTCTCCTGGACGTTTACACTGATTTCTGAGACCTTTGTCCCTTTCAG
This sequence comes from Acridotheres tristis, assembly GCA_037013685.1. Lineage (NCBI taxonomy): Eukaryota > Metazoa > Chordata > Aves > Passeriformes > Sturnidae > Acridotheres > Acridotheres tristis. Next base: position 20,807,327 of record CM072894.1, on the reverse strand, counting down.
ATGTGATTGAAATTAGTGTCAGGGTTCATAGCAGTCGCTCTGGCAGGGCAGGGATGAGCACTCGGCCTTCCCATCGCTGACACAAAGGCTGCGCAGTGCCACCGCCCGGCCCCGCTACAGAACGGACGCTGCCCTTCCCGGCTCGGCCGGGGCGCAGCGGGGAAGGCGGGACGTGGGCCAGCTGCGAAGGGTGCGGCACTGCACAGCACATCACCGCACATCACAGCACAGCACATCACTGCACAGCACATCACCGCACAGCACAGCACATCACCGCACCGCACATCACAGCACATCACCGCACAGCACATCACCGCACAGCACAGCACATCACCGCACAGCACATCACCGCACAGCACATCACCGCACAGCACAGCACATCACCGCACAGCACATCACCGCACCGCACATCACCGCACAGCACAGCACATCACCGCACAGCACATCACCGCACCGCACATCACCGCACAGCACAGCACATCACCGCACAGCACATCACCGCACCGCACATCACCGCACAGCACAGCACATCACCGCACAGCACAGCACAGCACATCACCGCACCGCACATCACTGCACAGCACATCACCGCACTGCACAGCACATCACCGCACAGCACAGCACATCACCGCACAGCACATCACCGCACAGCACATCACCGCACAGCACAGCACATCACCGCACAGCACAGCACATCACCGCACAGCACATCACCGCACAGCACATCACCGCACAGCACAGCACATCACCGCACAGCACAGCACAGCACATCACCGCACAGCACATCACCGCACAGCACATCACCGCACATCACCGCACAGCACATCACCGCACAGCACATCACCGCACCGCACATCACCGCACAGCACAGCACATCACCGCACAGCACAGCACATCACCGCACAGCACAGCACCGCACAGCACATCACCGCACAGCACATCACCGCACAGCACATCACCGCACAGCACATCAGTGCACATCACTGCACCGCAGAGCACAGCACAGCAGCTCACTGCACATCAGTGCACATCACTGCACTGCACCGTGCAGTGTACTTTCTTACACTGTGTTCACAGTGTAAGAATATTTAACTGAGAGGATAGAAAAACCAGGGGTGCTGTTCTGCAGGTGTGCTATTCGTGGAATCGCTCCTTCTGCCGTGCTGGTGTTGCAATCTCCTACAATTCTATTTGTGTTCAGCATTTTAGAGGAGCTCCAATGAGAGGACATACAATTTATCAGGGGCAAGACTCCAGTTACTCCACCTCATCAGGCAGCCAGAGGCCATGCCAAGCAGTGCATTTCAGCTCTTTGTATGTTACTTATGATTCTGGTGAGTGAGACAGAAGATTTGATGAGTGCTCACCAGAAAGACGAAATTGCTAGGACACAATCTGCAGCAGGAAAAGGGAAGAGAGGTTCATCTGTGGACAGCCAACAGTGAGGCGGGAGACCAGAAAATGCATTTGCAAAGTGAACAGCATGGGAACATGGAAGGAAAGAGACGTGCAGTATGCTTCCAGGAAACAGCAGGGTTGGGCCAGTCAAGACACGACTACTCTGTATTACTGTAAATCTGTGCCTGTGCACATCCAAATAGTTCAAATTGCTTAACTATCAAAAAGCATCACAATCTCTCCTTTGCTTTAAATGTTGAACTACACCGGTAACTGCTAGGAGCCAATGAACTTCATTAAGAGCTCTGCTAATCTGTACAGTCTCACCTCTCACATTTGAAGTGATTGTCAACATTGCTTTTGTACTTCAGCTGCTTTAGCTATTCCTGAATTTCCAGGAGACTTCTCTGTATCTGTAGCTTATAATTTACATGTATTTTTAGCTACAGGTTTTTAATATACATAGCCAAGTGTTCCTAAGTTCAAGCAAACCCAAAACTTGCTCCTGAAAAGTTCTGAAAGCTTCTATGGATATGTTAAAGCTGTGTTGGTATACAACCCTTAACGTTATTCCCACTTTGATTTGGATAATGCAGACTCATTTCTATCAAGTGAAAACCAGACTGGACTTATAGGGAGGCCCGCCCCATCAAAACAAAACCCACAAAAACCCTCAACAAAATCACCTGCAAATAAAAGGGACAATTTTTTTCTGTTTAGAAAATTAACACATTTCCAAACTCAATGGTTTTTACCTGTTTCTGGAAGAAAAAATGGTTGAAGCAGTGGGTCTTCGTGTACTTCATTGAACTTCAGCAAGAAAAGAAGTTAGCTGAGAAGGAAGATCTTTCTGTGGCAAGGAAGGGGCAACTAGAGTGTTGCAACTAGACTTTCATCTTTTCTGCATTCCTTGGCAGGGAGCTTCGAATTTCTATAACTTTATAAAGTCTTCCTTATTTGTACCCATTTGAATTTTTTTTCTTGGTACAAGGGCAAAGGAAGGAACAAAGTCTCTTTGAGCCAAAAATGGAGAAGGAAGTGGAGCTTTTCCTTCACTTAGAGTGCCTGCAGTGGTTGTCATTCTTCCTATTCCCCAATGCTCCTTCCCCAGGCCACCTGTTTCGCTCAATCTCTTTGCAGTAATGAGAAATAACAAGTGATACAAGTGGACAAAAGGCCTTTTGTAAAGCAATGCTCATGCATTATATTTTAAAATTAAATTTATTTTTAATTTATACCAGACTTCTTAGAATGTAGCATAACCACAAATGCCTTTTTAGAAAATGTGCTAACTTGTTTCTTGTAGCAGATATGAGTATTAGTTACCAGGCTGAGATAGAGCAGAAGTCTATAACCCTTGCTATTTAAAAAAATCCAAACAACAAAACCTCCTACAAGGTATTTGTTATCCAGCACTCCTGTTTCAATGGAGTATATGCAGGCAGAGATTCTGACTGGTCCCTAGTGGGAGGAAAGATGTGTGCTGAAGTCTCTATAAACAATTTGATGGGTGAAGGTGTGGGTGTTAACGTCTTAGAAATGGGTCTTATGTCTTTACCAACTTCAATCAGCAAGTTTGTTGCAGAGCCCAGACAGCTTGGCTCCTGAAACAGGCGAGGGTCCTTACAAGCCCGAGTTTCTGAACTTTGGGGTAAAATGACCGGTTCAAGGGGGGATATGTGGTAGGCAGTTCAGGAAGGCTGTACCTTCCTAGTACCTCAGCCAGTGGGGAAAAGAAGAGGGCGACGTGCAGCCGAGAGTTTAGGATTAAAGGGCTGTGCCCTCCAAAACCGAGAGAGAGAGAAAACCCTGCAGGTGTGTGCCCCAGTGGACTTTCTTCCTCCCTTTATTCAAATTAAGTTGCACAACTCTTCTGTCTCCTTTTTGGACATAAACCTCTGTCATCTGTGGATTAATTTTCCTGCAACCAGGATCTGATCGTGCAAGGCACTGAGCAGTGCAGCTCTCCTGTCACTGTATAGAACAGTCAGCCTGTTGTAGCATTTGGACCTTTCAACAATCGAAAGCAGTATGAGGCAGTAGAAAATTTGATCCTCTATAGGAAGCGTTGTTTTATCTTCTCAGTGACAAAGGCATTGACTTAATTCATTTTGGTATCCTTAAAGGCAAAGGCAAAGCAGAGCTGTGCTCAGTAGCTCAACACTCACACTTAAATGAGGAAAGATTCACCCACCTTGGGTTTATCTACCAGCTGTATATGACTAAAGTGTCTTGTTTCATTCTGACCCCAGCATACAAGGAATGTATCTACGTGAGGGACAGCCACTATTGCATCTTTCTGTAGCACTGACTTAGGACAGAGGGTTTAGGTTGGTTTTAGGTAAAATTTAAGTGCTCCCTCTCTAACTGGATTACATGTTTTTCCGTAACGAGTTGTCATCCTAGAGGAATTTCACAATAAAGCTATAAGATTTGAAAATCATATGAACATTTAAAAATATTTGAAAGCAGTAATAACAAGGTAATTTCCTGCTAAAATAAACACAACATTTGAAGCAGAATAATATTTTAATAAAATTAAATCTAAATATTCACAAAGCATTATGCACATACAGTACATACTGTATTTAAAGCCTACAGACCTTAGATCATTTTATTCTAATGTAGTCAGCTTTGGACACAAGCTAAGCTTACTCATTTTGTAATAATAAAGTTTACAATTGTTCCTGAAAGTGATTTTACATATATACATATATATATATAGCTCTATATCTATACTCCTACATGTAAGTGTAGGTATATACACACACTTGTGTGTATGTGTGTATATAAATATATATACACATACACATACATACACACTTCTGTACATCTATAAAATACACACATGCACACATCCAGGCGCGTGTGCGAGGTGTGTGTGTATGAGCATTGCAGAGGGGCCGGTCAGTACAAAGAGGTAACTGCAGACAGCCACCCTAATAATTATAAAACAAAAATGTGTAAAATATATTTAAATTAAAACAGATTGTTAACAATTTGTATTGAACAAAAGGAACACAGTCTTCTGCATTACATAGAAATTAGGTTTATTGCATTTGATTATGTTTGTGTGACAGAGGAAGAGTACCTGTCTGCTCATCACAGCTGAATTCTATGATGCAATTAAAAAAAGAATACAAAACTCAAAACCCAATATGTGGTGGAAACAAATGATTCAATTTAATGCAGTTTTGTGGATGTGACCTACAGTGATACTTTCCACCATATGGCAGCTTTCCTCTCTGTTAAAATACTGCCCTACTTCAACTAGTTTGGAAGGAGGAAGTTTCCTCTGTCCTAATTGTTTCAAGAACAGAAGACATGGTTACCTTATTCTTTCTTTAGATTCAGACTCATTGTGATTTATTAGAAACAGCTCACAACAAGAAAGATAAATCAATTTTCAAAAGTGAGCTAGAAGAGCATTTTTCTTGAATTTTAGCTTGGTCAGGTAGGAGTTTTTCTATGTGAATTATTGTTATTGGTCTCCTATTTGCTCTGAAGACATATCCACAATAAAATACTATTTCCATGACAGCAGTAAATGGTAATCTCCATGCAATGTAAACTGTAACTTCAGAACATGCATGTTATTTAAAAAAAAATAAAAATATAAGGTGCCTTGAGAATGCTGGCAGTTTTACATTTGGAACATACAGTTAGTGTGTGTATATATATATATATATATTTACATCAGAACTGCTCAACTTTACCTTACAAGCTTCAGATTTAGGAAAATATACAGTACTTTTGCATATAATGGTATATTCCTTGTAGCCCCTGAGTCAAGTATAGAGGATTTAAATACAAAAAAAAAAAAAAAGGAGAAACAGCCATTAAAAGCACTTACATTTTTATGTGAAGTAATAGTATAAAAGTACTATTTCCCAGGAAGACCAGGATCAGAAACATGCCTATGAAGACTCAAGACTCCTACAGTGCTTAGTGAAGATTCTGGCAAGGAAGGGTGCCTAATTGGTGGGAGAGAAGTTTTACAAGGCTGTGGGGGACGCTCTACAGACTGGTCATGTTCTTGGTCTAAAAAAGAAGCCAGGTTGTCTTCTGAGGCTGTGTTCAGATGCACTCCACTTGAGAGGGATTCTTTGGATTTAAGTTTTGATTTTTCAACATCTGAAATTTCAGGACACTGTAAGGGAAGAGAAGAAACAAGATGGTAATAATTACATTGGTCTCTTCCAGGCCCTTGTTCTGTTCAAAATTAGCACACTCAGATGGTTGATGGAAAACCATTTTTGAAAATTAAACAGTGCACTGAAATATTTTTTACATGGTACTGCATTTGATTTAATGTAATTGAATGCAATTCTGCTGATTAATTGTAGAAGTCTGGATATCTTTTCCTCCCCTCAGATTTGCTAATATGACATTGAGATACACATATAAGCAGCCCTTTCTAAAGGACTGATTACTCTTGAGACCCAGACTAAGAGTATGGATCTCAAAATTCTTGAATATGAAGTTCTGTTTTAGAGCATAACTCCAGAATTGCATAATTCTGAATTGCATAATTCTAACCACTTGGATTCCTTTTCTGCTAACTTTGTGAAAAAAATGACAATAAAGTAAACCTGTCTGATTATAAGATATTGTATGAATCTCTACAACTCCCATAGAAAATGTGACCTCTGAAACTGCAGTGTCTAAGCCCACTGTGGAGACGCTAGGTCAAAATAATAATTTCATATTCTTTAAACTACTGAACAAGCACCTAGATTGATATGCATTTCTTCCTCGTAAGACAAAAAGACTAGGAAACATCTTTTGATCTTATTGGACATGCACTTACCTGAGATGAAGGACTGAAACTTCTGTCTGTTTTAATTGATGCTGCAGGCTGAAACTTTTTTATGACTCGGACTGCTGGCTCTTGATACTCTGCACTTGCTGTCACCATGCTATAGGCAGGTGGAATGAGCGCTGACTGCCTTTGCAGAAGCTGCAGGATGGTTTGGATATCAGCAGTCATTTGTGATTCAAGCCTAGAGAGGGAACATGAAATCAGCTCATGGCCAGAGGCGTTCAAGGGGACCTGCAGTTTACCAGTAAAACCATTGTTGTGGCATGACCATGTATTAAATAGGAGAGAACAGCAGAGGGAGCACACAGCCCGTCCAAGGCTTCTGGTTCTCCCTTTCCTTTGCAGAACATACCTGCGAGCTTTTCTCGGGTTTTTGCTACACTGAAAATGAATCCATCGCTGTGCCTTAGGTTTGCAACAAGAAGCAACGCGGGAGACTGGGTATCTGGCTGAAAATAACTGGAATAAATGTATTCTCTTCGCTGTAACTAAATTGATTTGTGCTGGCTGGTCATAAGACATTATTTTGATGCATCTGACAATGAATTCTGACATGCTGATACAATGCACTGAACTAAGCAGAAACCACATTTGTGTTTTTCCACAGTTAGAAAAAGAAAGATGCTTCCAAAACTATTAAAAATACAACTGCCTAATTCTCATTACTTATGCAAACTTATGCAGGTCTCAGAATTAATGTCAGCATTTCTAATGTTCAAATTTTGTACCTTTAAATTTTTTTGCCTTTTCATAAATTTGTATATGACTTCTGAAACACTTGAGCTGATTATGTTGTTTATACTTACAATTCCATAGCACTGAAATGATTTTTAAATGGTCTTGCCAAAATCTGTGACAATCACAGAAAAAGGTAATGCCTATTGTACCTTCCCAGCTGCTGGAAGGCTACAGCACACGCTGACAGATGGTAATGCAGATAATACAGCCTTCTGTACAGCAACTGAGCTTCTGACAGAGTAAACAAATCTTTGTCAGCAGCCTTTAATGTTGTCAGTGTTACTACTTGGGGTCCCTACAGTAGCACAATTGATCCCGTGCTGTCAGATTTTTGCTTTTGCCACATGCTGAACTGATGTTATTTTTTATCCTGTTGGAGCTGTCCATTGCCTGTATCATTTATTTATAAAAGCACCTGTGAAATTAATCCAAAAGGTATGACTGAAGTGTATTTGGGATGCTGTTTCTTCCTTTATCAGGAAAAGCTGGTTTTGTGGCATCAGCTCTCAGAAAAAAAGGCCCAAACCCAGACTTCTGTTAGAATCAGATGTGCCCTACTTGCCCTCTTGGTCAGCTCCCTTGAGTTCCTTGCTACTTGCAAATGTACTGCTCTCACACAAGCATGGTGCTGATGCCACAGGGGGAAATCCTGCAGGAACAGCAGCATGCCACCATCCAGAGAACTTCCATCTGCTAAACCTGGGCCTTAACACCTCAGTGAATAAAACCTAGCATTGGAGGATGTGCATTCAAGATGATTTTTCACATGGAATTAACTCTAAAATTGCTCCCCTCCTACTTTGTTAGTCCTTGAAAGTTCCCTTGTACTTCAAATGAAAGAGTCTACAAGGAAAGTTTCCTTGTACTTCAAATAAATCATCATTGCATATAAAGGTTCATCATCCATTCTCCAAAATTTAAAAAAAATCCATGCTACCCAAACAAACAGGAGAACCTTAAATGCTTGGCCTATAATCTCCATGAAATTCCAATTGCTTAAATAAGAGAAACAGATAATTCTAGGGACATATTCCTTGTACAGTGGCTTTCCAGCCCTCTATGTCTATTTAATAATTGAGTGTTATACGAAGCCTCTAACTTGGCATGGAAAATTCAGGGAGAAGTGACCATGGTTTTTAAGCTAGCAAGTCAGAAGTGACAAAGGCAAGAAAGGATATTGTCTGTTATATTTATAGAAAACCCAGCAAGGCCCCAAATCCCAAAAGCATGAAGAGCTTTAAAAGCATGAGAAGAGTTAAAGAATAAAGTAATTTTAAAGAATACATAACATTTTAATTCTCAGTTTATCAGCAACAATTGTCTGATAGATGAAAATACTGAGAACTTGCATGATAAAACTTTGGGTAACTTCAGTTTTGAGGGGTTTAAGTTTCAGGAATGAAATGTTACCAAAAGACTACATACTGTTGATGGGGATCCTGCAGGCATTTAGTTATGTGACATTTACAGTTACTTAGATTACTTGACTTTAATGTAATTAGAAATTACAGCAGTTTAGGGTTAAGTGTTAAAAATGTCTTTTTAATGCATTATGTCATATTCAGGAATGAAAAGTACTCTTTTTTGATTGAATTCTGGTGGACGAAGGAATCAATATGCAGTTAACCTGGCTTTAAACTGATTGCTAAAATATACAGCACAGAATGCCAGTGGATAGCTACTAAAGTATAATTAGGACTGAGTGCATGTCACAGTATTCATCATGGAAAAATATTGAAATTAATGGAATTACAGAGTGAAAATAATGAAAAAAAGCCATGGTCCTGAGCATAGGGCAATTTAAAACTAAGTGAAGTTACATGGTAAATTACAATGCAGAATGGATCAAAATTGTGTAACCAGCTCTAAGGTATGCTGCTAACCTGCCAGTGAAGAGTAATATATTAAGCAAAGGTGATATAGGACTCTGACAAAGAAATTTTTATGTTGTAACAGGTTTAAGTATTGTGCCTTTATAAACTCCCATGCCTTACCTATTATAGAGTTACAAAAAAAGTTAATGCATCAAAAAGGGAATTCATCTGCAATACATTTTATAAAGCAGGAAGCTGGTGCACTTTGAGTCTCCAGGAAAGAAAAAGTACTTCAGATCTTGAAGATACTGAAAATTGCCATTTTATGCTGGGATAGGAAATAGGTGATCATTAATGTCCCTTCCAACCCAAATTGTTTGATGGTTCTATGGTCTAGAAATGGCACTCTTGGTGAGGTGAGATTTAAATTTAACAATTTGAGGTGTCTCAGTACAATTTCTTGGTTAAACAGATGGTCCAAAACAGTGAGAAAAAGGGCTGTACTGCAAAGCCATTCAGAGTAGCTAATGTGCATACTCAGAGGTAAAAGACATGAATATTCTGGCAACGTTCAAAAATTGTGAACCCAAATTTCCCAGAACTGGTTTTTCCAAGATTCTGGAAAGCTTAACTTAGGTGATATACAGGCTCCTCAGAATAACTTCAGAGAAAAAGGTGATATTCCCATCAGGCATATTTTTGTACTTTTGAGCTCTCAAAGATCTGAATGCTTTTGGAAACTTCCTGCACAAACTCATTCGTCCTGTAATATCATCAGTATCAGTTGTATTATGTACTCTTTCACACATAGATTTTCTTCTCTTTATTTTTACCTGTTGAGTTGTTCTTGAAGTAAATCTAATCGATTCTCCACTTCCCCGTATATAAAATCACTTTCAGTTTCACAGATTCCCCATGTAACATGGGATAATGCTGGTTGAACTGGGGAGTCCTGGTACTCCTGGATGTTCTCCTGTTCCCAGTTTCTTTTGTTGATGTCTGATGAAAAACAAAATGTATGAAAGTATAGATTTTATACATCGAGTTAGAGAAGGGTTGGCACTTCTCAAGCATAACACTTACTCAGTTTCTCAAAACATTGAAAGTTAAACTGAACATTAAACTGAACATCTTTCTTTGTTTCTTACCTTAAGGAAAGATTAAAGTGGTCAAATACATACATACATTTTGAAGCTGCAGATAAACAAGCAGCTTTTTCTAGTCAGCATCATCAGAGTTCTGCCACTGAATGGCTTCTCTTTAGTTTTATTTCTATTATTTTACAAATGGATCCCAAATTTTCTCAAAGTGCTTTTTTTAGCAATTTTTCATTAATTGAAAATAGAAATGATTTTTCTAATCTAAAGGCATTAAATGATGTACTTGAATGTCTTTGATAGTGCACTTCAGAGGCCTAAGATGTCTACTCTTGCCCTTGAATGTGCTATTGACGTGTATTCACTGCTTAGCTCTTTGGTGTAAAAGAATGATTTGCTGCATTGAATTTGCAGCACTGGGCATGTGGTACAGTGCATTGGAACGTTCCCTCTAGAGAAAAGTGCCAGGCCTCAGGGAGCTGCCTTTCTCACCCATTACTGTAACATTACTTGTCTTAGGTTGGTGAAGTGTAGTATGTTTTCTCTGAGACAAGGGCCATTCAATGCAGCTCATGCTGCTTGCGAAAGGGTACTGCTTATTATCCTCATAAAAGAAATTGATTTTCATTGATGTAGCTTTTAGCATCACTACTCTCCCACCCAATCCGTATATCCCTGTGTAAAGCACATCTCTGAAACTCTTTGGGTACTGTGGGGTGAAAGGTGCCTGTTCATTTTGTTTAATGATTTCAGACTCCTAAAAGAACGAAATATTCAGAATTTCTGTGTCAGACAGATATCACTTTGATATTGAATGAAGCATCATGGTAAACATGAAGTATCTAAAAAGATTTGCCATATGAGTAATTTATATTTATTTCTTTACCTCCAGCCCTTTGTAAAAAAAATATGATTATTCCAGGTTTCACCCTGTACCTGCTGTGCCCAAATTTCATCCCACTTGACCCTCCCTGTTCTTGGATCTCCATGACCGCGTGACCGAACACTGCACATGACTACCAAACAGAGCTCAGGGAACCTTTCCTTTTGGTTGGACTTCTGGTTTGGGCTATTTCTCTTTCCTCTCTCAGATTACTTAATTTACCCATCTGTCATTTTATTAATTAGTTTGCATTCTTGGCGCTATGCCATTTCTCTTGTTCACCAAGCTGTTGAAAGGATACACATCAATTATAATAAAAGATACTTGTTTCACTTATCAAGTATAGAATGAAGATCTTGCTGTGACCTTTGCAGAGCCTACAGCCGACGTACTTAGGTTGAACAGTGCTTTTTCTACAGCTCACCCTGCCCCCCATAGCCTTAGTTTACTTTGAGTTAATCCATCATGTAAACAGTCAAAATTGGTCAATATCAGTCATTCTTCTTTGACGTGATAAAAAAAGGCTGTTTAAATTTTAACATCTGCTCAATACTATTCCCATTAGTGTTGTATTTGTAATTATTTAACTACATGAAGTTATAGAACATATTAAAGTTCTTATTTCACCCAGGCTGTTCCTTCAGCATACAGCTGGGCAAAATCCTTGACTGCTTATAAAGCATCTGCAGTCGGATTTGAATCCCACATCAGTCTCTGAATGATTTGCTCAGAGCTTCCCCTTACACTTCTCTTGGCACTGCATGCTGTTAACTCAGCATAGGTTACATTCATTTCACACTTGTGAAATTTTTCTAAGCAACCATAGCAGCTAGAGCCATGTTTCAAAGAGAAGAGAAAAAAACCTACAGTGTAGGTGACATGTAAGAGCCTTGTCCAAATGCTAATAGCTAATCCTTTTCAAATATGTCTTTGAGCAGTGTTTCCCTTAGTAAAGGAGAGAAAAAAAAAAAAAAGAAGTTCCCACTCAGATTCAGTATTTCAAGTGGATTTAGCCAGGCAGGGGAGCTCTCACTACATGATTCCAAGTGTAAGGGGAGACTTTCTTCTCTCTTCATTTTTTTTCTGTTGTTGTTTTTATCAGACAAAGGTCGTTATTGCATTATCTGATCTTTGGTTAGCAGGTGGTAGAAGGTTTCCTGGAGCTGTACAGAGTGTTTGAATTTCATGTGACGACTTATAACTGATTTTATATACTGGGCAGAAGGAATAGGAAGAGTTAATCTTGGCTACACAGAAACCTGTTTTGCTTCTCAGGAACTTAAGCCAGAAAGAGAGAGATAAAGGGTGTCACAGAAGCATGTAATTTGGTTTTAGGAGGCAGACATGACACAATTTGCAGTGTCCAAGGAAAAGCTGGAAATCTCTCAGCAAACTGAATGGAGCATACTATGAAAAATTATGGGCTAAAGTTTCAAATTATGAGTTTAGGTGCAATGGGTTTTGTGAATCCAGTAGACTTATAAGTAGTGAATTTCAAGAGCATTTCACTGCTTTTTTCAATTGGTCCTCTAAAAACATGGATCTTGTAAAAAAAAGATGTTTGTTATTTTGCACAATAAGTCATTCATTAAAATCATTGATTTTCAATGCCATGGATTATCGCAGGGAAATCACAGCTGTTTTTTGTCCCAGGATATCTATTTGGAAACTATTGTAATAGATGCTTAATTTGTGACAAAGGAAATGATTTGGCACTGAAATGACAAAATAAGTTCACACACCATAAACAAGTTGATACTCTATAAATTATGCTGTTTTATTCATCTAAGTGTCTTTTTGGGTATTCCATATTCAATAGTAACCCCAGAAAAGCCAATCAGCAGCTACAACTTTATAACCAACTCTGGTCTTCCAGGGCTTGAAGAATCTTAGACTGAGAACTAAGTCAATGAGTGCATAACTAGGTTCACCAGAAGAATTGAAGAATCAGTCTCTTAGCCCAAATAATGTCCAAGTGAAAACAGCATTTTTCTTTTACATAGAATTAACAATTACAGAAAAATTCTCAGGTCTTCACAAAAGAGCCATATGTTCAAAAGTGAAAAGTTACATTCTAGGATTTTGAAAAAAATGTTTATATTGTTTCTGACAAATTGTACAATACATTATTAATTGTCTTTTCATTCATTGAAGTAATGACCAAAGCTTACAACAAAACAAAAATAATTAAATATGTATCAGTCACAGTGGTAATGAATTGGAACAGCTTTATACAAGTGCATTTGTATCCAAGATTTATAAGGTGCCATGATATTTGAGGATACATAAAAGCTGAGTTTTTTTCAGAAGTTCGTCATGTTTGTAACTACTCTTATGATAAGTTATAACTAATCTCTAACAGCAGAAGTAAGAATTTAGTTTAAAACATATATCAGGAAAAGCTAATCTTATCGACCTTGAAGGTTTTATGCTTTTGTTTTTTGCAAGGAAGTTCATTACCTTGCATAACATTATTAGAGGTGTTAAATTACAAAGTAGGGAAAAGAGTGTGGTCTTAATCAAAATATGTAACCTTTAGATATGCTAAATTTAGCTTAAATAAAATCTGCAATAGGTTGCCTTGGAAAATGTTGCTATAGCTGCAAGGACACATTTTTGGCTATTAGTAGGGGAAAGGAAAGGTTTCCACTTGCAGTATGTATGCAACAAGTTTATGTGGTGCAGATTTATAGGGCCTTAACTTGAAGAGACCAGAATTCACATGTTCATACCTCTGAGATGTTAAAATCATTGTGTGGTCTGATTAATCATTAGGTTTATTTAAAATGATAGCCTAAAAGCCTAAAGTTTATTGAATAATGGTTAAATGGGTAAATTGTCTCAATGGAAACCCTTGAGGAAAACAGCATTAAACAATAAATATGTAATTCTTCCCTTCAGACTGAAAGAATTACAAATGAACTTGCAGTGATATTTAAATTGTATATTAATACAGGGTTTTTCATTAATTTCCTTTCACATCACTGAGAAAATTAATATTTTAGTATATTAGATGTAATTTTAATTATGTGATTTAACTCGATGTAAAAGTATCTGAGATTGCTTAATAGTTCCTGATCATTTGTCATACACAAATGCTCAAATCTTTATTCTCCTGTGTTACTTATGGAAGTCATTATTTTTTTCTGTGTGGCATAATTGCACTCCTTTAACCAATGGGTACAACAAAACAGGATAGCATTTTTTCAAGCTATTATTATTTTTTTCACTTAATTTTTGTTGTGCCTTATCAATGCAATAAATAAAATTAGTTATCTGAAAACATATTTTTGGTGCATGTGCAACTATCACTAGGTTTAGCTAATCTAGCTCTCATTATCTATAACTTTTTACTGTCATCCAACCCTGGCACATCAAACACTGTTTGGGAGATACTGCACTGTTTTCACTGCAGATATCATCAAGGAGCACTCAGTGAAGTCCATCACCAGTGGACAATTCTGTTTAAATTACTTAGGTAGTTCAGTTACAAGATGATTTGTAGCAAAATCTAGAATGATCTTTTGGAGTTTCTACAAGCCAGTCCCACAGAACTGTAATACAGTTCCCACTGAATTAAACTATATTAATCCTCATGAAAAATAATTTTTTTGGTCTAAGATATATTTTTTGTAAGCTTTTTGGAGTAAATATTATGTAAAGAATCAAGAGAACCATTCAGAAAATTATTTTTGTTAATCAGACTGGAAAGATGTCTGCTCAAACTTTACTAAATAGGAACAACTGGATTACCTTTGCAAGAACTGCTTCTTTTGTCAGTAAGAATTTCTTCTGTGTCATGATCCATTTCTTCAAAGTCCATCTCTGTGGTTTTCTCTGTTACAGATGGGTAATCAGCTATCCCGGAGAACAGGGGCTTTTGCTCATCTTCAATGGAGGACACAAAAGATGATGACCCACTTTTTTTCTCCTCAAAATGTTTCTTAATAGATGGATAGTATCTGGTGCTGTCCCCTGAGGGTTCAGGATCACTCTGATCATTCTCTTTGAAGTAATCTGTGAAAGAGAAACAATTGTATACAAAAATAAGCAATTCTTGAAAGTTTATTCTAGTTTATTATGGTTTGAGGATGGATCTGATTCTTATATCAGGTAGGAAGTTCACTGCCTATTAGGAAAAAGATACTTTAAAACCTTTTTTTGATTCTTCTATCAGAGTAGTTTTATATTTCTTTTGAAGTCCTGGAAGACATTTGTATGTATGTATGTAGTAAATATTCTTAATCCATAAACCATAACTCGTTTTGCAAAACTTGTTTGTATCAAAACAACAAAAGCTTTATCCAACACAACCCTCATGCGTACTCTTTTTTTTTTTTTTTTTTTTTAAGATGAGGATGAAATTTGAGGAAGCCTTATATTCCAGTTCACAAAATATGAAATATTTCATCCTGTCTTCCAATTTCTCTTGTTATTGGGAATTTATTACAGTCTTGACAGGCCAACAGTCATGTATGTTAGACTTGGTATCAGAAATACTCATTTAAGTTATTCCCATATTAAAGCATATTTGTTGATTATTCTTCTCCCATAAGAGGCACATGTATTATTCAACCACTCATCCCCAAAATTTCTGTGTCCTCCTAACCAGAGAGCATATTTCTCCATATTTATTACAGGATTGATATGGTAGATAGAAATAAAAGCAGGGAGTTCCTAGTCTGGCTTATGGGATCACCTCAAAACAGCTTTGCAAAGTAGCCCAAATTCCTTAGCCTTTAGAGTTGCAATTATCTGAACATCCAATCTTTTGAATAACAAAAGTAAACAATGTTCTGTGATATATATGGTAGCAGTGTGCCAGTCAAGTTGAGAATGAATCTCTCATTAATCATAGTCAAGGTCTGTAGTGAGTACCAGCATATTTAGCTCTCTTAAGAAATAGCAAGAAAGCCTAGATTTAAATTAGATGTCTTTAAAAACATATTGTAAAAATAAATAGGATTTAAACCCTAGAATGATTATTTATTAATATAGAGAAGTCTTGATCTCTTTTCAGCATAAACTCGAAGCTAATTTCTAATTCAATATTTGGTTTTACCTATATTTAACTGAAATGTCAAGATAATTTCAGTTTTGCTATTTATTTAAAACACATTTTAGCAGGGTAGTCTCAACATCATATAAATACTGTAACTAGTTTGCATTAACTTCCTGGGGAGACAGCATGATTTCCCATCTGCTTTGTGCTAATTACTAATCAACATAGTTCTGGAATATCTGTTGTCTTTATAGCCTACAGCAGGGGCTAATCCAACATTCTGTATATTCCCCAGGTTTCTTCTCTACTTTCTGGCCACTATAAGGAAATGAAACTGTGGCTTCATCTAATTGTCTTTGTCTGCACATAAAAATAATGCAATATATTTAAAGAGCACCCTTCAAGGGTCCAGAAATCTGTGAGCAGTGAGGGCAGGTAATAGTGAAGAAAATAAACCAAATAACAAAGTAAAATAAACCCAACAGCAAAGCAGGCCTCCTGTACCTGTACCCTCTAGAGTCTCCAAGGGCAATTAACACATCCCCAAACTGAGGTGACTTTACTGGGCTTTTGTTAAACAGGACTACTGGCCCTAAGTGATACTGGTGATGCTCAATTGCTGCAAAATTGTCAAAACAGCTGCAAATGGACTGGCAGTGTAAAGCTCTTGGGGGATGCTCAGACTCAAGTGCCACGATCTCAGCAATTCCATCTCCAAAACAGTACAAAGCAGAAGAAAGCTTCTTAAGAAAATTTTATTATAAGTATCTCCTATGGTATTTCCTGTGGGAGTATATTGAAAACATAGTCACGCTACAGTAAATTGTCTTAATTACTTAGTGTTTGACTGACTTCAACCTTCTAATGAAAGGTTGAAATTACCAATTTTTAGGGTAATTTTATATGTTCATGGGATTTTGTGCACTAATGGCAGCTGTAATGAGCACTCTGTGGAATACAAATCAAGCAGTGGACTAATTTTAAGAAGGGATCATTGAGACCCCAGTGAAAAAAATAGTTTAGCAGCTGAAATATAACAGACTGTCTTATCTCTTATATTCATAAAATATTAAAATATTTAGAAACATGAAGCCAGATTCTGATAATAATTACTCTGCTGTAAAACCAGGGTAATTCAGTTGATTCAGTCTCCACCTATATCAGAACAACAGAACACATTAAATTCCAAATGCTGTTCAAGTATTATGAACTCACTGGCATGCGAAGGAAGGCAGAGATCTGATGAATGTAGGCTCCTGCCTACTGAAATCAGGGAAGATTTATTTATCAGCTGATCTATTTCTAAACAGACATCTTTGGCTTTACTGCCATTGCTCTATCTTCTAGGCATCTGGCTATACTCAGAGAGTCAAAAGCTGTTTTCTTATTAAAAGGCTCCTTTTTAATGCCCAAGATTCTTCTCTCTGGAGGATAATCTTGTGATACTTTGCACCTATGGTATGAATTAAAGTAGAAACTACTCTATTTTATTGACTCTTCAGGACCTGAAAATAGTGAAAGTTCTGTACCTCTGCTCAACACCTTAGCAGTGCATGTGCAGCTCAGCAGAAAGTGAGTTACAAATAATAGACTGGTAGGGCTTTTTTTAGAATGTGAATTTCTCCAATTTCTTTTTCCTTTTGTAATGAAATTCAGTAGTTGGTTTGGAATGGATTTTCCAGAAGACAAGACTTTTCTATCTGTGTATGTACGGATACATTCACTTTCTGCCGCACAGAAAAGTGTTTTAAAACTTTCTGTTTTCTTTCCCTTTCTGTTCTTTTTCCAAATGTAAGCATTAAAACTCACCTTCCTCTCCTCCCCCCAAACCAGTTCTAGTGTTTTCTATTGTCTTTTCTAGTATGAAAAATTTCACCTTCTGATTCTGAAACAGCTAGAAATTGTTTTACTGAAGATAATTACTTTCATAACTTCCTGCTTTACCAAAATGTACAAACATCATTTGCACTCTTTATGGGACTGTTTTAGCCTGTTATGTGTTTTGGGTGCCTGTCAAGTTTACAGGCAATGTCCTCTGACATTCGGTATCTGGAAAATCTTCAAGTAGTTATCAGAAGGTTCGTGTCCTGCTTTTCATGCGTGCACGGGCAAAGGAAGGGAAGAAATGGGATTGTCACAAGTCTGGATCATAGAGCTGTGACAGTGACTCACAGAAATACTGTGATTAAAATCCTACTTCATGGGATGGTTACCAGAGGTCAGACAAGGGGTTTTTTTGTGTGATATGGTCTGCAGCATTGAAATTTTGCATTACTCAAGTAGTGCCAGTCTGCATGATCTAGTGCTATTTTCTCTTAATATATCAGTCTGCTGCAAACAATATTGGTGAAAGTGTCAGCAATATATTACCTATGTAACAGCATTGTTTAATACTGCTGTAATTTCATTAACTGGGATTTATCATCATTAATCAAGCTAGCTATGTAGCCTAGTGATTCAGAAGGAAGCAAATTTTTACTCTCTTTTCAGACACCCAATAAAAAAATCCCACCATATGCTGAGATGAATTCGATTTTGTGCAGAAAATGAGGTGAATGACTTCCTCACTGCCACAGGCAGCAATTTATGTTCCAAACCATCATACAGACAACCCTCATCATTAACATTGTCTGCACCACTATAAATCTGTTCAGCAGAAATGACATTTTCGTTTTCCTTTGAATAAACCCACCATATTGTGGTGCATGCTTTGGTAAGGGGAAATGCACACTGTGACTTGGATGGAAGGATGGTTAATGGCTCAGAAGGTATGGAGATCTTCAGGTTCCCAGCAAGTATTTTGGTTTAACTGTTACAAGCTCTTTCTTGTGTGATATTCACAACTATTCCTGTGGTGGTCATCTGTGTTTCTGTGTAAGAACAAAGTATTTGCTAGCCATCATATCTGTTCTTTAATTTTAAAATGTCTGTTATCTTGTCAGAGAGCAAAAAAGTGCCTTGTGTACCCACCATGGGAATCAAATTTTGAATGAAAAGTCAGTGACCAAGAATTTCACACAATACATTAAATACAATAGCACAAACAGGGTTAAAAGGGTACAAAATTTCAAAATGTCAAAATATCAAAAGCTGTTGATGAATAATTTGAACACTGGTGTTCAAACCATGCCTGTGTTTTCCATAATATAAATAGGGAACAAGGTACAACCAGTCAGGGAAAGTGGTAATCCTAATTCCTGAAATCTCTGCTTTTCACTTAGTGGTGCAAGAACATCATAAGAGATACGTAATATTTATCTAATATCAAAATACTGATAGTGTGGAGCAGGACCAATATATGACTACAGAGAAGTCTACTGAAGCTGTACACAGTCTAAACTACTCTACAGAATGCCAATCAGTGAGTTTATGATCATTGAACTGCTAATTAAAATGCTGGGTTTTTTTTCATGCTGTTTTCTCATGTTTAGTTGAATGTGACTGATATGGAGTAAATTGCTAGATATAGCTGGGTTCCTTCTGAATGGCTAAAGGAAGAGTATCAAAAAGGAGGAGGGTGATTGCTTGTACACAGGAAAATGAACAGCAACCCACTGTCTGGTCATTCAATAGATAAGTATTGCTACAGTGAACTTTTTTGCCATATTGTTCCTTTATCTAAAAGAACAAAGCTAAATAATTTTTATTCCTTTGTAAACAGTCTTATGGTAAGCAGTATAAGGAACTTTCATGGATTTATTTTCCACTGAGAGAAGGACACGATCCCCACAATCTTTACAAATGTATGACAAGCGACTTGATTTTGTATGCATCATTTGACATGTGTCCACCTTTGTTACCAGGAAATTTGTCTGAAAACTAACTTTTCTCTTGTCTGTAGAGATATTTAACCCTGATGTTTCTGATGTTTCAGGAAGTATTATAACTTACCCTGAATCCACTAAAGCAAACCTAAGAATGAACCTTGAATTTTAGTGTTTGATCTCTCGTCTCAGAATCAACTTGGCCTTTGAATTCTGACATGTCGTGACAGCTGGATGTCTGTCAAAGCCAGTCTTATCTCATGTTTTGACAAGGAACATGTTCCAGGACAGGTCATCTGAAAGTCCGTTCTAGAAGACTAACAACTTGAACAAAGCATTCTACCTCTTTTCAGTTGAACAGAAATTTATCTGTTCAATTTGTCCTGATCATCTTAGGTCATGACTGGTGATCAGGTAAATTGAGAACTGTTGCCTTCATAAACATTTTTGAGTGCCTGCTGAAAGTATAGCTGCTCCAACATCTACATATGACCAATGCATCCCTGAGGACAAAATAGTAGGGGAAAAAAAGAAAAAATAATTAGGGAAAGTAAAACCATAAAGTCTTATAAGTGATAACTCCAAGTGATAAGAAAGCATAAACTGGTATCTCTAGAGGTTTTTCTTGCTTCTTGGTGAAACATCGTTGGTGATTATAACACTTTCAAGTTTACAAAACGTCTAATTACCTACTTTTTGGATGGGTCTTAATGCATGAAACTGTATGGAAAAATCACAGATACAGTGCACAAGAAAAAAGAGAAATAGTTTGAAAGCTTTGCACAGTATGTTGGATAACCTGAGCAACTCAGATATAAATATTTTTCAAATTATCTTATCTGGAAAAATAGAAATTGGTATGGAGAAGTCATTGGCCCTAAAGCTCTGAAAACAAACAAAACTGTTAAAATCTACAGTGCACTTTGGACAGTAAGGGTCTCCGACTTAAAGGAAAACCATTTGTATATCACATCTAATATAGCAATAATACTTAATACAATGAGACAATTAACATAAAGGCTGTCTTTAACACACACTTTATTTTCTTTTGGTAATCTAAATAATCACATAGTATTCTGATGGATAGTTGCACTGCAATTCACTTTTAAAAGTGCAAAGGTATGCTTTCATCTTTTTAGTTATAGTCAGAGCTAGAGGTAAGGCACACAGTACCAATTCAATGATACAGATATTTCTTCAAATTTGAGGATCACATTTGAAGATTATACAGCTTAGAAATTTAAGAAAGCAAAGTAATGAACCCTGAAGCCATCACATATTTATTAAAAATTTAATTTATTAAGGGCACAAGATTTTTATGATAAGATTAGAATACGTCATGGCTACAAGACCACAATTTCTCCTGTGAACATCATATTATAGGTATGCCTTTGTACAGCATGATATCCAGCAGAATTGAAGTGAAATAAAGAACAATTCAGAATACATAGTTTCTATCAAAGTTTTTTTTTTTTCCTTAAAAAATATCTTTTGAAACACAGGCAGTTATATCAAAGCTTGGTAATTTTCACATGGCAGAAACAAGAGGTCTTAAAGGTGCACATGCATTTCCTGAGACATTTCTTAAACAGGTAGAAAGAATTTGTCTGAAGTTCCACCAGACACTTGAATTTCTGTATCTAGATGTCGTGCTTCAGCACCTTCAATTACATGTCTGTAGACTTGTCAGACCTCAAAATCTGAAACAAGGCCAAAGACAGTGGCTCCTGAAGCCTGAGCTGCGGAAGTTCTTGCATTCTTCAGCACACGCTTGTTCTCCTCCTTCTTCCTCACTTCTACTCATTATAGTTCTCTTTAAATGTCCCACCTATCTTTATGACCCCTTACTTAAAAATGCACTGTCAGATATGTGTGTGGTATTTGATTAACACCAAGGAAAAATGCTGTCCATCCACTAACTGTGCAGGAAGATCCATAATCCTAAAAAAAGTAGGTTGCTGGAAGCATTTTGGGAAAGCTAAAACATTTTCAGTAGTAAAAAGGCTTAAAGTTTTTTTCTGTGATTGTTTTTAGTGATGGAAGATTTGTTTAATTCCAATTTCATTCATAATTTTGGAGATCCTAAGTCTACTATGGGTAGATAGGCTAGATAAAGCTAGATATAAATATAGATATAAACTAGTGAGATTCCATTGTTACAGAATTTCTGGCAATTTGGCTGAAAGGTTCCAGTAGATTCAATAGTGATGGTGAAGGAAATGAACTGTACTGCAGAGTTTGAATTACTGTTCTGTATCAGTGCTACTTGTGAGAGTTTGGTAAGTTAATGCGTCCTTTGCTGTGTTTCATCTTTGGGCTATGAAAGTTTGGGTGATTTTGGAAACAGGTAACAGCAGAAGATATTGAAATCTCCTCCCATCATGATAGACTGAAGGTCCTTATGGACTTTTCCATAAGGATCCATGTCCCCGTTTTTAAAAGGGCTTATGAAAAGGGCTAGTTTTTGAATAACTGAATTTGAGACACGTATAAAAAGCCAAGAATTTCAAAGGTCAAGGGAATATGAAGTCCTTCATTTATTCTTTTGTGCCATTTTCAATACAATGACATGTTAGGGATGGCGTGACAACCCTCCATCTCAATTTTCTTTGTTTTGTCTGATTTTGTGTCAACTTTAATGCTAAGCAGATAATGATGGAAAGAAAATTATTAGTTTATATTTCAGGATATAATGCTATATATAAAAACAATCAGAAACGAAGAATCATAGCAATTCACCTCAGAATGGATTCAGGGCATAGATCAAAACAGTTCTCTTATCAAATTTAGAATTCTCTTCTCTTTTACAAGGAATTCAGCTTTCACCATAGTACTATTATTACTAGTTTTTTTTTTTTTCAAAGGATAGCTATGGATATGTGTGACTGCATACAACATTTTGATCAGATTTGGCCTTTGGAAACAGCCTCATTGGGAGTAACTCCTGGAAACAAGACTCTTCTGTAGAAGCTCCCTGAGGTGGCTGCTAGGCACTGTGGTAACAGCAGTAACACTAATAGGAGCAGATGGAACACTACACTGGTGATCTCTCTGATGACCAGGTACTTTTTTTGCTATGAGTTTCACGATTAAGGTAAGATTCTGGGGACATGAAGTCTTGTTTCTAGCCATATGCTGCCTGCCAACACATTGTTTCCTAGCTGTTTAATGACCTAACACTCCAGTGGAATATTAGAAACTCTTTTCTAATTAAGCCCGAGCCAACTCCATCAGCAAATTACTAACAGTTTAACACAGTTAAGTAAGCGCTTCAGTTTTTCTTCACATTCTTACCTGACTTTCCTTCTGGGGACATGGTACAGTGCTTGGCTGAGCATCTATTAATAAAGTAAGCATTTAGATAAGTAAGCTGGGATACAGGACAGGAATTGGAAAGAACAGGGTAGGGGGTGTTTCCCCATTCTCTTAGTACTCCACTTCAAAGCTTCAGGCAGGAGAATCAGTTCCTGAAACATTTCCATGTCTTCTATATCTAAATCAAGAGCCATGGCCTCTAGACACATTGTGCAATAAAGCTGTGTTAATATGGCTTGGCTTCTTAGCTTGAAAACACCTAAAATCAATGCACACTTAAGGTAGTTACATTAATCAAGATTCAGTTAGAAGTTTATTAGAATTCTGGCTTTTGTGCTTACTTTGAGAATTAGGTCAGTAGACACTTTTTGAAAAGTCTGATCAGGAAACATAACTCTTCAAATTAAAATTAAGCAATATATGAGTTTAGTAGTTAATATTATTTTAAGAATGAAGCAAAATGTATTTTATATCCCACTTGATTGTTACAGTCTGTGTCAATGTGGGCAAGTGCAAGCCCCAGGGTAACAAGAATCGTGAGAACTTTGCTTAGTGACCACTTAAAATCACATCCATGCAACTAAAATTTTCTTGTTATAAGTTTCTTGAGTCAGCTGTCATTAGAACAGTCCCAAGAAGGTTAAGATTTTAGAGCCAACATTAACAAAAAGTTTAAAAAGTTGTTAGCCTAAGTGATAATGCTTGAACTTCAGAACAGTCTTTCCAAAGCCCCAAGTTTTCAGGTTTTATGTGAGTCTCCTTACACTATATATTTTTCACCCATATACTGGATTTTATATTGATGTAAACAACTCTAGAAATGCCCTATTTATCATGGGATAATAAAACTGCACTCAGAACTAGCAAAGCAAAAGAAAGTTCTTGCCTGAATGTATTTCCCTTGAAAGTAGCTGTCTCACACAGAACTGCTAGAAGTAAATGAGAAATGGGCAAGAAAGAATTGTATTTTGCACTGCTAAAAATGACAACTGAGTATAGATGGAACAGCTCATTGTTGCAAAGTTTTCAGCAGGAGGCTAACTTGCCAACCCAGCTTAGAGCTTTGTTTGGAACTGCCAGGCAGGAATGCTGCTAATTTTAAGCAGTCTCAGAGAGTTTCTTGGCTGACTGTCAAGCATCTATGGCAACTGGCTAAGTCTTCACCTGCACCTGTGCAAGAAATACCACCCATTATTCTGAAAGACATGCAGTGAATTTCTTTAGGGTGGGAGCAAGTGTAAGCTGCTACGTAGCATGTACATTAATTTTTGCAGGGAACCTCTTCTAATACTGCAACCAATTCTAGAAGCCAGAGAACAAACTGGTCCCTCAAATACTCTTGTAGTCTCTAAAATCACATGATGACAGAGCCTTTATTAGCCTTACTAGTTAAGATCAGTTTTTATTGACAAAGGATAGAAATAGTGGAATATGTGGAGTGAGAAGGTCTTGTGTGGAATTGGAGAACCAGGGGTACTAACTGCAGATGCATAAAAGAGAGCTGTGTTGATTTTGTTTAACCCCTGATAAAACTCGTAAAGGAAGAGTTTCCATGGCAACAAGGTCCAAATCAGGCTAGCACAAACTAACGGCTGAGATAACACAATCTCATTTTTAGCACTCCAGAACAGAGAAAACATGATGATCACACTAAAGATGGAAAAAATTACAATTTCAAGCTGCATAATATGCTAGTAGGTCAACAGATGAAGGCAAAGAATGCCACCAAGAAGAGCATTTAATAAGCATGCCTCTAATAATTGCAAAATAAAATATCAAAATATAACTGTGAGAATTCTGGGAGTCTCTATCGTGTTCAAACTGTAGTTCTGAAATAAAAATATGATTTTCATACAACGCATATTTTTTATCTTTTGGCATACTGTGTCCAGAAATGTATTTTCCAGCTGTTTGTTCAGAAACTCTGTCTTTTCTGAAAAACTCTGCAGGATCATCCCCAAATATTTATTATTATAGACTGACTATGCTGGATCAAAATAAGATGCCACTCCCTCCTACATATAAAGGGTTGAAATCAACAGAATGTTACTCTACAAACTTTATTTTACTTTAGTACTCTACAATCTCAGAGGATGTGGGAAGTGCCACAGAAAAGTAACACTGAAGATCTATGACTACGAGGTGTCTGCTGTGGCCATGGGAACATGTAGAGAATCTGAAAAGAGACCAGAGAGGGGCAGTAAGCTACTGGGCCACAAGTGTACTCAGTACTTGGCAAAGGATTCCTACTTGTTTTATCTTCTCCTCAGATGGACTTCCAACGTAGCTGACTTCTGACTAACCCAGTTATTACCAGGTGCTGTACAATCATTGCCAGGACTAAGGAGCTTGCCAGTCATGCCTCTTCTTCCCCAATGGTGCAAGTATTTTTTTCAGAGACAAAACTGCGGGAAATTACATTCTTTCAAAAGTAATGCAAATAAATGTTTCAAGAGGATGTTCAGTGTAATTGACTGGGCAAGAACCATAAAAGCCTAGGGGTCTTGGAACCTCACTGACACCTGAGTACCCTATTTGTAATTCTACAGCAGGCACAACATAAAAGATCACTTCCATCTTGTCTAGGTAGCAGCATATGTTTTCTCATAAGTAATGTGAAGGTTAGTCAGGCAAAGTATCTCTGTCAACAGATTCTTTGTGAAGAGCAGATTGAATATTTCATGGGGACATTTTCCTGACAGATTTGTTGTCAGTCTTGGCTTCCTGCCCTAAAGATGCTTCTTTGATCGAAGAGGAATGTCATTGTTCTGAATAGCCACACTCTGGATGAAAGTCTCTTCATCGAGCATTATACCTGCTGTGGATATTTAAACTGTTCCCATTTATTATCAGCTACTCTGCTACTCTATGAATTGGTATTATGCTGTATTTAGGACTGAGGTTTAACTGTGGAGTGTGAAAGACAGGCAAAACAGAAGCAGCAATTTGTCAGACAAACCATTCAACTATAAAAGTGTAATGGTATTCAAGGAATTGTGTTTTTCCTACATAAACATGAAAATCCTATGAGTATTAGCTTGTCTGTCTTCATGACTGTTACTGTCTGACCAGAGCTACTGTCTACATTTCCTGGTATTTAGCAGTACTGAATACTGGTGAAAAAGTTTAATGTTTCACTGAATTTTCCTTCATTAAGTTTACTCCTAAAAGCCACTAATGTGCTCTAAAGCACATAAAAATATTTTGCTAGAACAACGTTTTACACAATACCATATGGATCAAAATCAGACTATGGTGAATCTACAGTGTCCTGAAATATTTAAGTTTTTAAAATATTTAAATTCCAGGAAGAAATATCAAGTTCAACAAAGCACTTTGCTGAGGAGATAAAATTATCCACAGACTAAATTGTCCACACAATTTAAAACATGGTGTCTCAGAAAATAGATATTAAGAGATAATATACATATATATATGCATGTCTCAAAAGCAATAAGGCAGCTTAATGTGGGAACAGCTGTTCACAGATAGATGTGGAGTCATGGAAGGGTGAAACATATATCTTCTAGTTACACAGAAATGTATAGGGGTTAATGCACAGAGTGGTTTTGCTGCCCAGCTGGATTCTCAGGGGCTGCTCCACTAACAGCAGACATGGGGCCCTAATGTACCCAGCGTTGCCAAATGAAATACCAATGAATAATGAGGCACTGCTGTCCAATGTAAGAAATGAAGTTAATTACCTTTCTCTATTTCACTTTGGAAGGACAATTTCCGTCTTCGTAGTTTGCAGTTATCTCCATCCGTATCATTGGTAGTTTGTGATCTTATTACGAGGTCAGACTTGATTAATGAAATATGAAACAAAATGACAGATTAGTTCCATCCAAAGAGGGCAGATTTGCAATAGGTGATTGACTGTTAATCATGTTCAAGCTTTAAAAAAGGCAATATTAAAGTCAGTCTACATCAGCCTCTCCATCACCACCTAATGAATGGAATTGCCCAAGGCTAACATTAAAAAAGTTATGCAAATTGAACAAAACCAACACTGTCATCACCTAATGGTGAAATAAAATTATCCTCATAATAAGTTTACATGGAAATACATGTGTTCATATGTTATCAGCTTCTCTGAACTTGCACAGATCTGGTTTATGTAACCTTAGAGAAATTAATGAAAATAATTAAATAACCTCTAACAGAATGTATACTATTTCAAGAAGTTAAGTGGTAATTGATTGCAATTATATTTATATTTAACTGATGGTAATAATTATAAAGGTTATATTTTACAATAAATATAAGCCTGACAAGCATCCGGCACTTTACCTATTATTTTATCTTTCTAGACCCTCCCTTCCTCTTTATCAGATTTAGATAATTCAGATACTTATTTCTGTACTAGAACACAATGTTGTTTTTTTCTATCTATCTTAAGAAGATTGCAATGCTTTTTTCCCCAGTAGGTAAAATATGCTTTTAACTCTTTTCTACTTAAAGAAATTTACAAATTACCAGATATAACACCGGTTTTGCTCTTTGTGTATGTACCACTGGTAGAATAACTGCAGGAAGAAAAATATATTTTTATACCAATAGTATATATAGTATAAATAGTAGGAGCAGAAGTTGAGGCAGAAGGACCTATTATCCTGAAAAAATATTTAGATCTGAGTGATGTTTTGAAAATGAGAATGTGCTCAATGCTTCTTCTGGGGGATGATTTTCTGGATTGCAATAGACAGTAGAAAGTACGTGGAATTGCTAGAGAAAAACTGATTTTGCAAGCTCAGAAGCATGGCTGAGCCTCTCCTGCCTTCTTTGTCTCTGAACTAAGGAAAAAATAATGATAAAACATTGATGACAATGTAATTGCAAGAAATAATTGCTCAGACTTAAATCATTAATGTGAAATTATCCTCAAGAAATTTTTCAAATATATGGACATTCAGTTTTAACTTAAATTTATCACTAGACTATATGCTCATTGTATTGTATTTTACATGTAATTAATAATTATGACCTTTTCAATACGTACAAAAGCATGATTGAAAAAAAGAATATAATTGGTCTTTTATTTTCAGAATGATATTTTGTTAAAAAAAGGTAATAATAAAAAGAAGTGACATTTCTTGTTAGAAGTCGTATTTGTTATACTTTTTTTAAAAATAAAGATCCACACCTGATTAGCAAAGATTTCCCTATGATTTACAGACCAAAACTTAGTGTTCATTTTCTCCTTTTTTCTTAGAAGGCCTTTGAGGCCAAATTATGTTATTTCCTTTTCACTGAACCTCTGTTTTTCTTTAAGGAAGCCACAAAGCAGCATTATCTCAGAAATAACGAAATGCAAACCCGTCATTCTGTGGGCAGTGTAGTCCCTGCCTGGTGGCCAGGGCTGGGGTACTGCAATCTTCTGGGGAAGCCTTTATCCTCAGCAGCACAAGCTGGGCAAGAGAATTTCCCCCCTCCCTCTTTGGCCAAACATCCACTCTTTTCCCCAAGTCAGACTAACCCTGTCAGTCTGAAATAAGGAAACACCGGTAATATTTTGACTTTCCTAAAGACATAATTTGTGCAAAAGAGGACACTTAGAACAGTCACTGTGGGAAAAAGAGACCAAGAAATGCCTGCAAATCTGAAGACTGAGTGAAAGTTGAAAAGCCCCTTGTAAATTTTTAGTCCCCTAGGAGGTAAAATGCATGCCAAGATAAGGGAATTAACAATTCCTATTTGAAAGGCAATTAAATATTTTCTATTGCTAGACACAGAAGGAATCTGGATAATCTGATTTATCCTTATTTTATGGATGTAAAATTACATTTAGTGTCAAAAGTTCCCCTTGTGGTGACCTAGGCTGTAGTCATCTAATAAAACCATATTTTCCATGGCTTTAGCAAAATCCCTCTGGGTGAAGCCTTAATACTATCTAAATATAGAACCAAATCCTATTAGATTAACATCATCTGAATAATTTCATTGACTTCTGCTGAGTTTAACTGACTTCAGTAGAAGCAATCAGGTGAGCATATTTTTTTTAATATAGGATTTTAGGTTTTCATTTTGTTAACCTTAGTTTTTCAAATGCTATTTTCAAGCTTTGTTACTGTGGGACAGATTTGGCCCAATATTAAGAAAGAAAAACCGTTTATTATATGTACCTTTGCAGTTTCATCTCTCAGATTAAAAGTTAGTTCCAGATTGGTGAGGAAGAGATCAGAAAATTCAGGGTACATATCCAAAACTTCTAGTAGATCTTCTCTCTGAATTTTATGTAAGTCACAGTAAGTTAAAGCTCTCACATCTGCATTTGACTTTCCTGGTTTTGCATAAAGATGTACCATCTCTCCAAAAATATCATTTTTCCCTGCAGAAAAAAATTGAACAGCGATTATTATTTTAAACATGGATAAGCCATTAAATTTAATGTTGCATTTCTTTATGACAGAGGCACAGAATACTTGGTTTTACATGAAGTTATACAGTCAGATTCTCATTGCATATATATAAAGAAAAAGCAGTATTATTAAGTATTAAAAGCGAAGTTATTAAGATCAATGAAAATACATTGGCATATAACTGGACTAAGTGGAAGTTTCATCACAATTTTTCTTCAGTTTTATCAAAACAACATGACTTGACCAAGTTCCTCTGGCCTTTATTCTAAAAGCATTATTTTATAATTTCAACCGTATTATGATGGCAAAGATGCAATTTCTATTGTCTAGTCCAGTCCAAGACTTGTCTGGCTTTTAATATAATTTTGTTAAGAACTGCATGAAGGAGCTGATTGTACTTTAAATATATTATTAGTAGAAAATTACTTCATTTTTATATTTTTTGTAGGCAATGCAAAGCTTCTAAGATGCAGGAGTTTTTTTGAACAAGCTCTTTAAACACGTCTGCCTCTGTTTTGATACCATTACAGTTCTTGTTGACAATGATGACACATTTGCTATTGGTGTTTGTTAAGATTGTCATCTCTATTTAATTGCTCATTTTTGCCAAACTGCACCTAAACTTCATCAATGCAGAACAACTGCAGCCATAAACCAGTGAAAGTATGCTCTAGACTAAAGGTTTTAGGGTTACCTGCAAAGTGGGGTTGGGGAGTAACTAAGAAAACACTTGTGGAAAATAGTAGTTATCATAGAAAGGGACAGAGACTGGCAAAAAAAGAATACAGTGGTAATATTTTTTCTCTGTTAAACATTTGTACCTTTCACATTAGGTTAATGAGAGTAGTTATAGTTTTTTCTATTTTCTAAAAAGGAAGTTGAAAACTGAGCTAAAAATGCAAAAGGTAATTTAAAGGCTGGTTTACAGTGAGGATCTTGAACATGGGAAGATTAAGAGGCAACTTGATTATATTGCATATATTCTTTAGAGAGGAAAAATTACTTGGTATTCAATGTCTTTAGAATATGAGAAGGAAAGCATAGGAAGAACCAATGGAAAGAAATTGGAGCAAGATAATTTTATACTAGAAATAAAGCACACATTTTTAACAATAAAGGTGATTAACTATGGAAAGAAACTTCCAGCAAAAGTCATCCTTTTCATCTCTTCATATCTTCAGAGCAAAACCTATTGTTTTTATTTCATAAAACACAGTTCATTAGATATAACAGATAGTAAAAAACATTAAATATAACAGGAATCAGCGACAAAACAAGGTCCTTCTTCACCAAATGTTTATGAATTCAGAGGTCCCTATTCAAGGCATATGAAACCTTCTCTGCAATGAGAGCATTGACATATTTATTTTATAGTATTTTTACATCTTGTCTGCAAAGCTGAAAGAGAGTAGATTTCAGAGATATTGTGTTTTCTAGGTATTTTATGCAGAATTACTGTTGTCAGATCAGTACTAAAGATACTTAACTCATTCACATCAGACAATGCTGATGATTTGAGGAAAACGGGAGAGAAACCCAACATTTCTCAGAACACATTTATTTCTTTTATGATGCTGCAATACTTGTTAAAGGTGAAAATTTTATCCATGCTACCTCTGTTGGACTACTCTGTTGTCCAGAGCAAAAAGGAATGAGTGTTTTTTATGTCCATTTCTGTGTGTAGGTTTTTTAGAAAGAGGAATTAACTAAAAATATTTGGCTAATTATTGATAAACTTTGTTAGGTTTCTGAGTGATTGCAATGCAGAGTAATTTTCCTTATTTATATGATCTATTCTTTTTCTGTAGATTCTTCGAAATACCACAGACTCAATCACTGGAGCCAGCTATAGGCAGATTCATGGATCATGCAACAGATGTGGGCTCAGCTTTATGTGTCTGCAGCTGTGCACACCTGCCTGACCTACCATTCCCTGGGAGAGTGAGGCTCCAAAGTGCAGTCCCTGGTGTGGACAGCTATAGGTGGGAAGAGATAAAGTGGCATGGCCCTGCAAATACCTGGGTTTCTGCTACAGTGTGAGAGCACAGAGATCTGATATGCAGAACATGAAAAACCTGTCCAGACTGAATCTTTGGCCCAGGAAGAAGTTGATGAATCCATAAAATTGTCAGTTTGTCTTGATTGCAATGCAATAGAAATAGTACAAAAATGTACATTTTTGATGTGAGAGATTAATCCCTTGATGGAGCACACTGCTCATAATCAGGGCAAGACTCTTACTCAATTAAGTAAAAATCTGACAGTGTTATACTTGCATGCTCCCTATCTTGCTTGTGCCTAAAGCTGGCCCAGCTGATGAGCTGCAACAGCATGAGATGATAAATTATCTTGATAACACTATCTAAACCTAGGGAAGGATTGCTTTAGGCACACCTTTGTTCTGCTCACATATCCACCCTGCAAAGTATAAACAGAATAATCAGTCAAAAGTGGGTTAATAGCAACATACTGCCCCCAGTCTACATCTTGCTTCATCTACTTTTCTGACTGTAAGTTCCTACAGTGGCCAATTAACAGAAAGACAACATATGAATGATATTACAGCTGGTATATGCTTCTGTACAGCAAAATCCTTACTCATCTACTCAATTATTCTTTGCATTCTTATTATCTAATATAAAATTGAAGAAACAAATATGTAGTCATTTTATATAAGCTTTTAGTTATTTTACTTTTCATATTGCTATAGCTAATGAAGTCTTACTGGTTTCAAATAAGAGCTATCATCAGCTGCAGGTGAGCTCCCAGCTGCACTGAGCATTGTCCTGAGCCAACTTTCTTAAGAAAGAAAACAAGAAACTAATCATGCTATACAAACAAGAATATGTTAATAAGAAATGCAGGGGAAAAACTGGTGTCATTACTTCTAGATCATATGAATATATTATTCTCTTATTTTCCTTTATGCCTAGTGGGCAGAAACAGATATTTCTGAAAATCTCTAGAAGACATTTTGAATGCCCAGAGTAGATAGGTCCAGTTGCAAATAGAGGAGTCTACATGTCTCCATAACTTCATCACTGTTCAAAAACAGGGTGGCCTTGACTTTTGATATTGCAGCATAATCAGAATTGGAGTAATTAGATATCTGCTTGCCTCAACTTGCAGCTTATCTTTTACCTAGGGATTAACGTGACTAAAGATAAATCTTTAGAAATACAAAGACATGGGCTCTTTGGTGCACATGAATTATTGCAGTAATGTAGACTTCTTAAATTATTTCTTTCTTGATTTAAAAAAATAGTAGATATTCACAAATTTCCTGCCCCAGGAACAAGAAATATTTATTTTGAAAGTCTGACTCTTTTAATATCTTGTAATAACGTACTTACCAAGAATGGCTACAACAATGTCGCTCTTAAGGATTTCAATGGAGCCTCTTGACACAAAATAAAGAGCAGTGAGAACATCTCCACAGTGCACTAAAGTGTCTCCAGGAGGTGCATGTGTTGTCTTAAATTTCATAGCCAAAGCTCGAAGACAGCCTTTACTGGCCCCCCGGAAAGCTTTGCAATTCTGAAGCAAATTTTGGTTGAGGTGCAGACAAATGTCAGCTTGTAAGCATTCTGGAAATCCCTTCAAGACCTGGAAGGACAAGCATAAAGATTTCATACGAATGCTATGAAAGTTCTTTATATAATTTTTGTTTTCTTCTGGGACAAAAGGAAAGAAGTGACCTACAAATAGACATGGCTCTAAGAGCTGTAGGAGTATTAAAATTCAACGGATGCATAGTGTAATTTATACTCCAAATCTTTTACAATGTGAATAGTCATATAAATACTAATTTATATAGTGGTTTCAAAATATGATATTAAGATTTCTTTCATTGCAAAAAATGGTATCAGGGTATATGAATGAATACACCATAGTAAAATAAGAAATAAGGCAGTGAAAGGGGAAGTCTTGACTGAATTTCACTTATTTGGACTCATATATCTATTTCTTTTTTATAAATTGTCAAAGTACTACATTTGTTATAAGAGAAGTCTTTCCTGAAATAAGCATGATATCTGTAAAATGAGAGCTATCTGAAGATCAGATATTTTTCAGAGACAGGGAATTTTATTAGTATTTTCATGGTATCTATATTCTGCTTGCAAGTGTAGGACTTCGATTTTTTAATTGGAAAAAGCAACATGATGTATTGAAACAACGTTATGACGATTTACATAGACAGATGATTCGTTCAGCAAACCACAGGGTCACTTGCTACGGTCTTTGCTCATCTTTTCCTCAGAATAATAGAAGTTTGCCTGAAGTAGAATCATGGGATTCCTCTTAGGTGCCATGGCAACATGTTAATTTTGTTTAAAAGGAAAGAAGGGACTTATTTACAACATGGTCATTATGTGTGAGCTTTTCTAAGTTCTCTAGGATAATACACCACTGGTTCTTTTAAAATCTGTAAATATTTCTGCTACTGACTTCATGGGAGTACTGTGAGTGATTCTATGTGCTTACACATTATGACACACCACTTTTCTTTGTTGTATCCTGTTATCTGCTGTCAGTGATGTGATTGGGTCATATGCTTTCCCTAGAGACA
Organism: Acridotheres tristis; assembly: GCA_037013685.1. NCBI lineage: Eukaryota > Metazoa > Chordata > Aves > Passeriformes > Sturnidae > Acridotheres > Acridotheres tristis. Next base: position 20,773,562 of record CM072894.1, on the reverse strand, counting down.
GCTACAACTGTTGCATATTACTAAAGGCAAAATATGTACTGATGCTACAAGTCTTGTGAATATGTGAACAGGATGTGTCTCTTTGTTATTAGACCAGTGTATTATTTCATCCTTGTTTATCCTCTGCTCTGTTTTTCTAGAAATATGTAAACATTTCTGCAGACAAAAGATATATCCAAAATACATTCACTTGTTGCTATATTAATTTCTACTTCAGCATAGAAAAAATCCTGTGCACTCGCTTTCATTGCAGAAATATATTCATAACTCATATCCCTTGCTTGTGAAGATGAACACATTTCTAATATGTCCACACAAGCCAAGCTATGTTTTAAAAATGAGATATTAGAACCTTTAACAGAATTGAAATGTTTCTATGATTGCTAATGGATATCAATGTGAAATAACAAACAACGCTTTAACATAAATCTATAGAACAGTTTTGGAGCCTTAAGGCATTACCACATGAAATTTATACATCCTCAGAAAAAGCCAGCATTCAACAACAATAACCAAAAGAATATATGATAAATGAAAAGCTTCTGTGGTGTCACTCTCTTTTCAGTACCTATCACACCACAGAAATAGCTTAGTATCCAATTAAGCTTTTTAATATTATGTAATTATATTGAAATAAAAAGGTTGTAGGTCGTAGGAACTTATTTACCAAATGATACTGAAAAACTAAGAAACAAATATGTTCACCAAATGAAACAGGAGGAGAAAAATTGTGTTTATTTTGAAATTGTTCTCTAGTCATGTGAGTATAAAAGACCTATTTTGAATTAATTTGTTTGCTATGTATCTATCGGAATACAATTTAGAAGAGCTCCATTTTTTATAGGATATGAAATCGGAAATGTATTTTGAATTCAGAAGTACTTACAAGAAAAATGTATTTGAATTGTTAGGAAATCATGAGCACTTAGAATACAGTTAGAATAAATAGTTTTAATTTTTAAAATCAGCTGTTTATCTGATTTTCAAGGGACTGTAGTTTACCATTAAGCAAAACCCATGCAGACCATGTATGTTGGTTTGTATTTCTGAAGATACTTTGGATATTCCCTTATAGAAACAATTATTTTTATAATTAATTTATAATTATAATTAAACAGTTCTAAAATCATTGAATATCAGTTAATAGTTATTTAAATGCCAATGACATCTGAAAGATACCAGCCTCTTTCCAAGCCTCTGTGACTAAAACGTCCCTGCTCCATGGAGCTTACACTCTAAAGCAGTTTTATATCACAGACAAAAGACATCTAGTCTTTAATATCATAGTCTTAAAATGCCTAAAAGAAGACTAAATAACATTGGCTTCCAATGGAGATTAATACAAGCATAGAAATTTAAGAAAGAAGCTGTTTTGAAGATAAATTTGCTAAAACATTAGCAAAACCTACATTGCCAAAAAGAGCTTAACATATTGCACACATTGTGTGTAGTGAGGTGTTTAATCTAAGTCGACTAGCTGACATAGTACAGAATTTGATGTTTCCACACTAAGTTTTATGCTGTGCAGTACAGAAATTTTGCCAGCCCAAACTCTCAAATATTTGTTACATTCATTCTCATATTTTGATTTTCATTACTGAAATTGTATTGAAAAATATATTATAATGTGAGAATCAACATCCACATCAAATTCGTACACACACTGCCTATACTAAATAGTAGAAAGTCATCCATGCAGTCTTCCAAATAAAAAAAAATCAAAAAGAATGCTACTCTTTAATAACATTATTACCAATGAAAAATCCAAAATGAATAAATAACTTAAATACAGATCTGAGTTTCAATTGTTCCATTATTTCCTAACATATTTCTATTGTTATACACAATATCTCCTCAGTTGTGATTCCACGGGGCCCCGGTAAGAAAAATCTTGGATTCTCATGGTTAGAATTATGTTTAGAATCAGAACTCATGCATAATTCAAGAAATACATATAGATATTTTTAAAAAGACGTGTAACAAAACATAAAATCAGCTTCAGTCTTCCCCCCTTTAAAAAGAAAAAATAAACTAAACTAAAGGAAAATCAGTTAAGATGCTGTGACCACAGGTTCCAGTTGTCTGTCACTGATAGTTATCAAGACCAAGTTCAGTTACCTCTTCCTGTTTGGAATAAAACTTACTCCATGTCAAATGACATCGATTTTTCTATGTGGCATGCTTACAGAGGAGGATAATGTCATCCAGAGAGATGTAAAACATTTTACATAGAATAAGTGATTGTTTTGTGAGGATAGTAGGGACATGATTCATACTGCCTTGAAGAATGTGGTTGTTTTATGAGAGGGAATCCAGCTTCATTAATTTATTTTCTCAAGATGACAGCAAGGTGTCACACATTTATCAGGGAGATTTGTGACAACAGACTTGGACACATCTTTGTGCCTTAATCTCAGGCAACAAGCAACTCTTTGGGGTGAAGATAACCTTGGGTTTTTTGCATATGTTATAAAATTAATGACAATTTTTAGATTTTTTTATCATCAGTTCTGGAACAGGTATTGACATATGTCTCACAGAAAATGTTTAGAAAACATCTAAGCTGAAGCAAACCAGGATATTGATTACAATAATTTTCATTAAACATGGAAATGCCACATTCCATACCAACCAAATGGCAGAATGATTGAGGTTGAAAGTGATCTTCTTGTTGGAAAGATCATCTGTTCCATCCTTCCTGCTCAAGGAGGTCTACCTAGTGTTGGTAGCCAGGGTGATGTCCAGATGGCTTTCAAGTATCTCCAAGAACCGAGATGCCACAACCTCTGTGAGCAACTTCTAGCAGTGCTCAGTTATCCTCACAGCAAGAATGTGTTTCCTGGTGTTTGGTCGAAGCCTCCCGTTTCAGTGTGTGCCCATCACCTCTGGTCCTGTCGCTGGGCACCACTGAAAATATTTGTTCCAACTTTACACCCTCCCTTCAGATATTTGTTCACATTGATGAGATCCTCTGTGAGCCTTCATTTCTCGCATCTGGCTGAGCAGTCCCAGATCTCTCAGCCTTTCCTAGTATGAGATATTCTCTAGTGCTTGCAGCCTTACAAAGATACTCCTTTAATTCTGTATATAATCTTCTGTCACACATTTTCTCTGCTGAAATGTAAGATGGGTTCATTAAATACCAAGCAGCTGTTGAAGAGAGCACAAGAGGGCTCTTGCGTGTTGTGCTGTGTTTGGGGTATGTTGGAACTAGTGACTAAGACTTTCTTACCCTAGAACCAGTCAGGCTTGTTTATGAGCATATAGAGGGAAAACTTATTCCCAGCATATAGAGGGAAAACTCCTAAGTTCATCTGAGAATTTAAGATGGCATAAACTGAAAGAGGATTCTAGTCCTTCTCCACTTTATGTTTATTCCTGCCTTGTCATGATCTCTCCTTGTGATATGGTTTGAGAACCTGATTCATACAAAAAATTAACACAGCACAAAATTTGAGCAGCTGAAGGTAAAAAGAGGCAGTAGTAAATTCACTTTGTGTCATGACCACACACTTAATATCTATTTGGTTCTCACCTGCATAAGAGAGATCTCAGACTATGTTGACATTGATATCACTAAATGCTGAATAAAGTTTTCAAAATATTTGAATAATGAAATTTGAACTTCATATTAAAAATCGACCTTTTGTCTTTGTTTAGAAAGAATGAGTGAAATTAATTAATATCAATTAATATATTTGGTGAAATAACCTATGCATCTAATTTTCATCTTTCTGCCAGCCACCTAATTTTAAGGCTAACCTGAGACTTTAGCTGTACAAATTGTGCTGCTTAGATTTTGAATCAGGATCTCTGTCCCCCAGTAGCTGTTCCTGCTGTTGGACAATAGTGTGGGATTTAGTTCTGTCACAAACGTTTGACTCTTGTAATTTAATAACATCATCTAGACTAAACATTTCTGTAATTCAGCAATTTTATTTCTAGAAAGAATTTAGAATTTGCTATTCAATATTCCTTTGATAATTAACTATAGAAATTAATTATTTTTATAAGTAGAAGATCGAAACATTTCCAAGGACTTTCAGCATTTAGAAAAGAAAGAACAAGGTCACAGGTGGCAATAATTCTCCTCCAGAAACTCTTGGCTTCCACATAGAAGAAAGAATATTTCTGAAAAATCCTCTTCTGTTTTTTTTAATGTTCAGTATGTTTCCTTTTAACAGCTGGGAGAGAAGAGAAGCAGTGTGTGATAATGAGCTAATTCACCTTCCAATGAGATTGAAGTCTGACAACCTTATCAAGAATAAGATCTTTTGTTTTCAGTCATTGCCACAACACAGATGTGAGACATCTTTATGCTGAAATTAGTGAAGCTGCAGTGGACCATTCTTCTACAGTCTTATTACAGCTTCTGAGTACATCTGAAACGTGGATCTCTGAGATATGATACATTGCTGAACAAGGAAGATGGAAAATTATTTCAGTTTCTTCAACTGTTGACTGCCTTACCAAGAGAAAAGTTTTAAGTCTGTAGAAGGTGAAGATTGACCAGATATGTATATTTCAAAAAATATGATAGCTGAAAAATTAATTGCTTTTGTTTTTGAGATTTTAGACCGCAAAGTACAATGCACTGAGAAACTGATAAAGGATCATTTAGAAATAGATGAACATTCTTGAAAATATTTTTTTTCTATGAGGTCTTATTTTCTGTAACTCAATTCAATGTAGGCAATCACATTTTTTAAGTTGTCTCTTTTAGAAAACCAAAGAACAGGTTTATGGCTAATCATAATCCAGCTAATCCTGGCTGGTTGATATGTCATGATTTCTGTTCTGACATATAGGCAAACAGCAGTACCAAGTTCCAACAGTATGTATTGCCTTAGTTTAAGAACTTACTGCTAGGTTTTGTTCCAAACAACTAATTCACATTAGCCTTTTGATAGTACTAAGAATTCCTCCTTGCTGTTTTTCAAATTTTAATTTACTTCTCTAATCCTCTGCTTCAAATATATTAGTGGCATTGGCTCTGTTGATAAAACTGATTTTGTTGTAAGAAGTGATCACAGTGGGAGGAAAAGCAAGAATAAAAATGTACTGATATCAACCACATATCAGTGGCCAATTTCTTATAAAAAGAAGGCTGTTCAAGGCAATAGTGAACCTGCCCTTTATTTGCTACTATAGAATTGCTGGTTCAACATAGGTGTGTGCTCTACTGCACTTGCATGATCACAGTGGCCAAGACAGATATCACAACAGTAAAATTAACCATTTGCTTGGATACTTGCAGGAGAAATCATACATTCATTTATAAAAATTCTGACTTGCTCTCCCCTTTCATGCTATTGGACAAAACCTAAAACAAGAAGACATCTGTCTCACACCGAAAATTTTAATTAATGTTTACATTGGGCTAAACACTTTTCAACTTGTCCTACTTAGTTACTTCTTCGAACTCTTTTCAAATGTAAAATAACCAATAAAGCTATTCAGATGCACAGAAGATCCATGGAAAGAAAGGGTGAGACAGGATTGTAAAAAATACATGCATAACTTAAAAAAATATCTCAAACATTAAATAACTAATCTTTTTAGGGTAAGCATCGTAGGCATGCTATTATCAGTGCTGGACTGATAACATAGGAATGAAAGAGGAAAAAGAAGGCAAAAAGAATTTAGGAACAACAGAACAGGATAGTTAAAAATATTACAAGAATTGGAATTTTTGGGACAGGTGACATCTTTAATGAAACAATATGCAATGTAAACTTTTTTTTGTAATTTTATTTTTCCAGTGTATATCACAGGGACATAATTTAAATTATGCTTATTCTATAGACTCAAGATTTTTATCCAGATTAAAATAAATCCCAAATCCTGTTTATCCACTCCATGCATAATTATGTGGAACTGTTTTTAACCAAAACACATTATGTAATTGAATATAATCAAAAATATGTAGAAATGGAGCAGAAGGGAGCAAATGAACAAATAAACAAGGTCTCAGCATATTTCACTTGCAGATCTTTTAAGCTAATTTTAAGTTTAATCATTTCGAATAAATATAAAGTATTATCTTCTGGTTTACAATCTAAGGTGTATAATTTTGTTTAGAAAATCAAGTTTTGTCTTAGTGCACTGTTACTCCTGACTTTAAAAGGGTTTCTGTTTAATCTCTTTTTTTTTACGTTTTATTTTCCACTTTACCTGGATTCTTAAATATATTACTGAGGATGATTTAAAGCACCTTTTGAAATATATTCTCCATGTTATTTATATATATATATATATATATATATATATATGAGTATGTGTGTGTATATGTTTTATGTACATATATATATATAATGTAAATCATTATGTATTTCATATTTCAAAGGACAAAAAGGACTACATCTTTGATTTTTTTTTTCAGCTTTCCATCATGAAATGAAGAAAAAAAAGTATATTGGATGAAATTCTGCCTTCAGAATTTACAAAAAACTCCAAGTAAACATGGGCAGGAATCAAACACATTTGTCTGAGGACGATATTAGTCCTTTGTTCTGTAAATGCAAGTATTTCATGCAAAATTAAGTAAAAAAACACATGCAAGTCCAACTCAGATGCATATGGCTAATAGCCAAGAAAACTTCATTGGTGCGTGTGTTAACATGCATATATGGTTTAAACCAAGAGCATTCACACAAAGGAAAATGCAGAATGAACAGCAGCATGACATCTTTGTCAGTGACATTCCTACAGAGCAACTATCTAATGCAAACCAATATGCACATGACCTTTTTTGGACAGAGAAGCATGACTTGAGTTGTGGGGTAAAACAGTGATTAATAAACGTTGTTAGATTAGTATTTTTAATGTCTAATTTTTAGTAACCATTTTGCCCCACATCTGATTCTACTTGGATTATTTCCCTTTGGTATCTACCCCTTCATCATGCAAAAAATTACAATTAAAATTAGAAAGCATTGAACAAGCTCTAAACCCAACAGATAACATGGATATTCTCCACACTTTATACTGCAATTAAATTTGATATAAATACCTCCTGCTCTTACCAGTGGGTGGTGTAATTCCATGTATTTAGATGTGAAGCAGACAGGAAAGAGATAAATCTTTCATAAGTACAATGTAAATCACACAATTCTTATATTATCCTTGCACTAAGTGTAATACATTCAAACTCTTAAAGGGAATAAAGTGATTGACATAAAACTTGAGGGGTAGAACTGTGAACAGAATAAGGAATAAAATACAACAAAACAAGATACTAAACTTGAGAGTTTTTCCAGAGTTTATTTAAATAAATCCTCCATGTTGCCTCACAATCATATTGCAGAATAGGGGCTATTTAATCCATTTAATTGTTATTTCACATCAATGACAAGTCCAAGACTAATTTCCATACACCCGTTTCCAAATTATGCAACTTTTCATGTGACAACATCCAGTTATAGTTACTATTTCATGTGAACCAGGTGTTTTTAGTACATCCATTAGTGGTAATGAATTAGTTAAGGCATATATGATTTTGTAATATCTTCAGAAATAATTCAGTGAGGTACTTTAGGCTTAGGTTGAACACACCTGCAGCTTAAGGGCCTGATCCTGCAAAGTGCTGAGTACCCTACAATTCCATTGCCATCAGAAGGAATTAGGGCTATTCAGTGCCACACAGGATGAAGCTACTGATGTTGCCTTCCACTGCAATAATCCCCAGCAGAGGTTTATACAATTGTCCTTGTCCTGCCCTGGACATATTATCCCTCTGGAGGGGACACATGGAAGTGGCAGGTGAAGCCAAATATATTAATTTTCTATTGTATTTTTAAGATCTGCTTTACTTAATGGTAACCATGAAGTCAAACTGTCACTGATTCACCTTTATAATGGATTTTAATCACAACCATTGCTTCTGTTTACTGCATAAAAATGTAGTACTCTGACAGTCATTCAGAAATGTATGTATAGATACCACATGAAAGCTGTTTGAATGTATGTAAAAATTTTGGAAGTTGATTTCTAGTTAAATTATTACAAAAGTGTACAGGTTTTCTTGTTCTTGACAGCTTTCTGGAGAACTGTATAAAGTTTCTAATCTCTAGCTCTGAATAGCTCTGGGAAGCATCCCTACAGAGACACAGATTCACAGGTCCTTAAGATGCACAGTGCCCTCAGTGTCTTCAAAATGACGTTCAGTTTTCAGAAAAAATGTTTCTAGCTCCAGAAAATAAGACATAGATGCCTTCTTTTGCTCACTAGCAGATTGTTACTAAATTTTAGCTAGCCATGGATTTATAGAAGGAGACATTACAGGGGCTTTTTTATCAAAACCAGAAAATATCCGTGTTATTCCTTGTCAGTTCCTAGAAATGAGTTTCTGTGGATGGCTAAATGGTTAGTAGTACTGTGGTGGTTTTCAGTGCAGAATTATGTGGTTGTGAATGCAAGCAAGTTACTTTTCAGACTACCAGGGGACTCAAATATTTCTCTTTGCAAAGAGCAGCTAAACCTGCCTGCTCTTCTCTTCAACCCATTCCCAATATATCTGTTCTAGATTACATGGAAGGATTTTGAAAAAGAATTGATCTCCACAGGTTTTATAGAACAGTAAATCTGTGAATATCAATACAGGTACTCTTGTTTGATACTGGAAATGGAAAATCAGGACAAAGAACAAACAAAATTCTGGAACAGCTATGTCTGAAATAAGAAACTTACTACTTTTTTTCTGTATTTAAGCTTACAGAAGTCACCTGCAGTTCTCAAGCTTTCCTATACACGTGAGAATTCAGATTTCTGATACACCTGGCAATAACTTGGGCAGTGAAACATTTGTACGTCAAACATGTTGTGGCTTATTGTCAAGAACTGAGATACATATATATCCACCTTTTTAAGCTTGTACTTTTACAGCTTATAATACTAAAGACTTACATTCCTTTTCTAATTTCTCATGCATTTATCTATTCCTCAGCATCTCTGCCTGAAAAGCAGAACATACCATGTTCATGTCAATGCCATTGGTGTATGTCCACGCATGCTGGAAGTATTCCTCCAGTCGCTGCCGCAGAGGGTTTGGGATCTGATGAAAGCGTATGAACTCCTTGACGCGCAGCATCTGCATGTGATAGCGTGCAGTCCCCGAGTAGAGTCTTTGGATTATTGCAGATACGTTTCCAAAAATGCTGGCGTACATTAATGCTGGATTAACGAGAAACAAAACTTACTTAAGTCATATCATTGGGCTTTGCAGATGAGTAGGGCTAAGCAAAAGAACAATAGGAAGAGTTAAAAAGGTATGCATACATTTATAGCTTCAGTTTTAAATGGAAAAATAAAATATAATGATGATTATCCAAATATGATGGGCTATAATTTCCTAAATCCACTCTAAACTCACCTTCTTTCCTTATATAGGATTTGTTTACAGACACTGATATACAACATAAATATTCTGACAGTTTGGATAACAGATTTTGAGTAGTCAAGCAACTAGATTACTTCCTGATACTGAATGAGTCACAACATATTTTTGCATACAACATGCCTTTCCCTACGAATCTGCCCTTCCGGCTGCATGCTTATAATCTTATTCATTTAGAATTTTAAGGCATTTGCTCAAACACAGAGAGGAAAAAAAAAAGATTAAAGTCCACAATAAAATTACTTACAGCCAATCAACATGACACAGATGGAAAAGATTTTCTCTGAGTTGGTGTTAGGAGACACATTTCCAAATCCTACACTTGTCAGACTGCTGAAGGTAAAATAAAGTGCTGTAACATATTTGTCCTTGATAGATGGTCCAGAGCTTGCATCACTCTTATTGTAATGCTTTCCTAATTGTTCTCCTAAAGAATCCAACCAGCCGATCTTGTGAGCCAAATAAGGTCTTTCCACATTTCCAATGGCATACCAAATGCAAGCAAGCCAGTGTGCAATTAGTGCAAATATGCACATGAGGAGCATCAGAACTGCAGCACCGTATTCAGAGTATCTGTCCAATTTCCGTGCTACCCTCACCAAACGCAGCAGTCTAGCTGTCTTCAGAAGGCCTATTAACGTAGTTGTCTGCAAAAATAAGGTAGAAATTAATTTTCTCTGTTAGCAAATGTATTCTCATGACTAGTAAGCATGAATAAACCACTACAAATTCTATTGTTTTGGGCAATCAACACAAAAAGTAGAACATTACATTACATTTCAATGTAATCTTAATTTTTTCTTTAAACTATCAATTTCATCATAAAACCAGGGAAGAAAAGAAGAAATGTACATTTAAAATCAAGGCACATTGAAGTTGTCATTATGTGCTAAATACTCTTTCATAATGACTATTTTACTTGATCTGGGCTCTTCAGCCAACCATAATGGGTTTAATGATCCAATATATAAATGATTTCTTTAAGATGATAAGATCCGTAAGTTATTGGTACTACTCATAATTATACGACTGTCCATACAGGTAATAAGTATTTTTGAATAAAGCTGTGTGATTGTGTTTGCTCCTAACTTAGAAACTCCTTGAAATGCTCTGGCACACTTATTCTAGAAAAAAGAAGTAATAGGGCAGAAGTGTCCCAAAGAGTATATCTACAAGACTCCTCCTGATTGTACTGCCAGGTGAGTGAAGTTGAAGCACTGTGAGCACAACATCATGGAAAAGTTACTCCAGATTAAGCTTTTTGCATTTTACAGGCATAGTGACAGGGCCCAGTAATAAAAGTACTACACCATTAGAAAAATAAATTGGAGCAGTTTTAAGCAGGAATGTATTTCAAGATTTTTAGTGCAGCCTTCTGCTATTATACATTGCAGCCTCTTTGAGGTTCTGATCTTTTTAAAGGAATCTAGAAATTATTAATACAAGTTTTCAAATTTCAATTAGTAAATAGTTTTCAAACTTGTTAACTCCTTGTAGATGGAATGGACAGCACTGGAAAGAGGAACGACTGGATTAAAAGAAACCCCTCAGCTGCCTTTTTTCCTTGCATTAAGTCTGAACATATATTAAAGTATTCAGTAAATGCCAAGAGTGCACACATTTCTAAGTTTTTTGGTTTTGTTTTGTTTTTGTTTGGTTTGGTTTTTTTAATTAACATGCATGTATATTACATTACATTTAACACGAAAAACTTTCCAAGCCTTACAAACCACTCAGGCAATAGTATGCATCATATTAAATCTTTCTTGCAACGGGTGCTACACAAGTTTTTATGTTTTATTAAATCCTTGAATTTACCATGTTTCTGAGTAAAACCTCAAAGCTCTTGGAACAAAACAAGAGTCTTTCTTGGTTGCATTTCTCAGTGGACAACTCAATAAATAGTTCATATTTTCTCAGTAAATGAGCAAGAGGATAATGTACGGGAACACTCAGTTCAATTCAACACCCCAAATAATAACTTCAGGGTGAATTTCTCATTACCACATAAAGAAGGTTAGTGACCTTAATAGTCTGAAAGACCACACCTTTCAAAATGCTATGCCCAGGCAGAGATTCAGAAGCATGTGAATATTGTGATTAGGGGTTTTTTTTTGGTAAGGTAGATTGGGCTTCTATATATATGATCCCTTAAGAAAAGCTAAGATTTGTTTTTAGTGGGGTATTTGAAACATTCTATTACAGATGTGGCCATATCTCTACGTCATGCAAGAGACCCTGCATATTCTTACAGTGCCCCTTAAATAGATCAGATGGTAGACTGTGAATCTAGAATATGTCAACACTGTTCCACCACATTCTTAAGATAAAACTTGCTAATATTATTCATCCTCAGTGTCAATCCTATACTTGGATACATCAGTTTGAGCTCTGGAGTATGTGGAAGGTATATAACACAAGAAAACTTCATCTCTTCAGGGGTAAAATCAGCATGAATGAGACTAGATATGCTTAAAGCATCAAGAAACTCATTCTGAGTTTTAATTTTCTTTAACACAGTGGAGAGGTTTTAACACTAAAATGGAGCTGGCCATAGAGGTGAAAAGCATGGTCCACAAGTTTTGATGTGCCTTACATGCTATCTACTTCTCAGCCTAGATGTAGCCTTGACATAGTAACAGTAGAGCTCCCATGTGTCACTTGGCTAGGGACAGAAGTTCTTGGCTTCAGAACTACAGCTCATGTAATGTAATTTTGTTGGTATGCTGGAATACTTTGATCAGCACAACATCCAAGAAGGCATCCAACTCTATCAGTTACCTTACCCCACCTGGTGCAAGCAATTAATGTCTGCAAATAGCAATCTGATAGATGTTACTCTCTTCTCCGGGTTGCTTGCTTCTCTGTTTTCATCATACCTATCGCTGGACTAAAGTTCAAGAGTAGTTGGATAATCACATCAAAATCTTTTCTTTCCATCTACTCGTTATTTTTATCTTCCCAAGTATAAGGGAAGTCACCTAACTTTTACAACACATACACAATTAAGAGAGAATTATTTACTACAAACCATCATCATTTTGAGTCTCATTGAGCAGAAAAAAAAAATTAAAATCACATTATTCCCCTGTTTTAGAAATTGGAAAGTTAACAGTCTAACTCTGTTGCTTTCTTATGGCTGAAAAAGTACAGCTTAAATAGAAGCATTTGGATAGTGCTGTATGTGGTATTTGGATTATTATCTCCTGCCCTTTCAAGACTCCATTTGATATCAAGGTATTTTAAAGCTGCATGAGCACACATAGAGCTCTCTTTAGAGCTTATGCTGTTTAATAAAAAGACTATTCAATACAATTTTTCATTGGGGATCTTCTTTGAAGAATCTCTAGATAACAAAAAAGAGCTATTTCACAAAAAAGATAACCCTTATGACTGAAAAAATCTATTAAATGAAAAATGCTCCATTCCGTCAGTTTTATATTTGCCTTTTCTTGCTAAACTATGAGAAAGGGATCATTGGTGAAATATTATAGTTAGCAGTGTAGGAAGAAAAACTGCAGTAAGTAGCAGCTTAGAAAAGTGATTGACATATTCATTACCATGAATGAGAGAGAGAAGCTATGATGGCATGGTGAATGGAACATAATCTATACAGCTTCATTGCTGCTTAGATAAACAAACCAGCTTTTCCAGGTAGAGAAACTGGTCAATTACTAGATTTTGAGGGAATAAAGAATCAATTTACTTATATCTGCAATAGTGAAAAAGTCATTACATGGTCCAATAATTTCTGTTTCAACTTCCACGTTTTTATATTTGTCTACTGATCTGCAAGAATTGACTTGTTTGTTACTGTAATCTGTAATGTAATATTATTTTAAAGTTGTCCCTTTAGCATGACTTTAGCATCTGGCACTTTACTCTCAAGAACATCTATAACAGGGGAGGTGTGGAAGAATGATGTTCAGGGGCACTCCTCCGATGAACTTTGGAATTGATCCCTGTTGCAATCCTTTATGTTCCACACTTCTAATCACTGAAAATAATTTTTCAGTGACAAGTGAAAATGACAAGTGATCAAGGATCAGGAAGGGATGAAGGCCATGCCTGAAGGGGAATGTTGTAGTTTGAGTTAGAGGTAATGCCGTTATGAAAATGTTTGTCTTTCACCTGTCTGTGCTCTCAAAACCACAGAAAAAGTTATCTGCAGAAAGTTGGACAGCTGCCACAGATAATGAATGCAAAAGGCGATCAAATTTTCTCTTAAATCTCTGGGCTTTTTAGTCACTTTCTGAATAAAAAAGTTCTCTTCTGGTAAGAGAACTATTAATATGTTCCCTCTGTCCTTTATATTACTGTCTCTTTTTATTAATTTCCTCAATAAAATTTAATTTTAGCGCATGGTTTTATCTCATGTTTTTCTAGAATCCTCATTTACCTTTTGCTTGGTTTGCTGCTTTTAACAGAAAAATTCTACATTCTGTGCATCACAGAAAATTCAGACCCAATTCTCTAATTTTCAGAAAAAATATTATGATTTTATCCCTTCTTGAATTAAACAAAATCGTTTGGAAGGACTGGGTCAGGAATCCAGAAAATAGCATATATTTTTTTACCTTTGGGCCAGTTTTGGATGCATATATTGAACAGTTTTTTTACTCAATTGTGTAGATAGATCATACCTGTCAAGGTAATATTTTTCCTTCTTTTGATATTCCATATTCTTGATAAAATTGACAACAGCCAAATCTCTTTGATAACTTGTATAGTTTATGCTACAACTAATCTGTTTTCTGCTAAGTAAACATCTGATCTAAACATTTTGAACAGAGAAAAATTATTTTAATGGTGCAATGCAAACACAGCACTTAGTTGCATCATGGTCAGTTTTTAAAAAGTAAGCGACAAATCAAAGCAGTTCTTATATAAAACCATTTGACCACGTCCTTCATACACAATATATTTATTATTTCTAAAGACATTATCAAATATGGTATAACTGAAAAATACTAGCTGAATCATTCAATGTTTTCTCTTGTCAATGAAAGCTAATATTGTACATTATTCTACAAAGGAGGATTTAATTTTAGTTTAACTTTAAAAGATGGGATGGAAATACTAAGCAGCCTATTAAATGACAAGCAAAAAATACTCCAGGATACACAGAATACCATAGTGAAGTAATAGATTAAGATTTAAGACTTCTTATTCATTTAAGCTTACCTCTTCAGAGCCAGAGCCAAAAATCAGCAGGTCAAAAGGTATTGCAGCAACCATGTCAATTAGGAACCAGCCTTTGAAGTAGTGAATTGCTATTTTTGCTGGATCACTTACCACTTCTTCATTCTGGTTTACATATGTTGTTCTGAAGTTTATTAGAATGTCAATGATAAACATAATATCCACAATTAAATCTACAACATTCAGTGGGCTGCAGGAATATCCACACTCTCTCCTCTTCCGATCCTCAGTGTCATTCAGAAGGAAGGCAGCAGAGTAAGGGGTGAATATGGCGGTGTATATGACCAGCAGCAAAATGAGCCAGTCCCAGACAGCTTTGAAAGGACTATAGTGCAATATAGTAAACTTGTTGATGCGAGGTGTCTGGAGTTTATATTCTGGTAGAACATCAGCCCCTAAGGATAGAACCTAGAATAAGAAATAGACATCAAAAATCAGACAGTGTATCTACTCCAACTTCCAGTAAACTTAGCAAATACAGGACGAAAGTACTTCATCGTAGTTTTGAGGATTAAGCTTCAATTGCTTAGTGTTTTGGAAAACTAAATTTCTGTGACATTCATGGTGTCTGCAGGTCCAATAAATTCATTGACAATTTTGCAGAGTAGGTTGATTCTTGTCCCCTGTAGCAAACATTAAGAGGCATATCTTATATACATAAAATCTGCATTATTAAGCATGTCATCAAATTCATTTATCCACCACGTGATAACCTTGCCAGCCTACTCATGGCTAGTAAATGACTTTTCTTGCAGCGTTTTTCTCACAAAGCAAATCTTTTATCATTGCCTTACATTCCCTACAAATTCCCTACTCTCATTAGAAAGTGTAGGCAACCAAAAATAGAAAAAAATGTTAGAGAAAGCTCTGTTAGTGTCCTTGACAGATATCTACACTTTGAGTTTTGTGATCTGAAAAACCATCATCACAAATTTCACTGAGGCTATAGTTCTAGTTCATCTAAAGCTGTGACAAAGGATACCAGAGGAGTCTTGCCTTTTGCTCCAGTTCTCCTTTTGTCAGTGCCTAAAGCTAATTTTTCCTTTAAAAGTACGGACTTGTTATCTGCTGGTGTTATCTAAGTTGGATTTCAATTTTATTTGGAAGGATTATGTTTGTAAGCATTGCTTAATTTACTGGCTCTGGAAGCTGAAATGTTTGCTTTGTTGCAAAGAGCAAGCATTGTGTGAGCATCAGATAAAAAATATTTCCTTTGGCTGCTCTTTCAGTCTGACTGAACTCTGACATGAAGGAACAAAACCTTTAAGGATAAAAAGTTAAATTATATTTTGTCTCTATTCAGTGTTTGGGATTGGCAACAATGATGCTAATTATTGCCTTCTGTGCTGCATATGATCTCCAAATTCCTATGGGACTCAGAACACCACTTCATTTTACAGACTGGTGAACAAACATCAGATGGTGACAACCTTCAGTTATTACTCATTTGGGCAATATTCATGTTCATGCAATCTTATACCCTTTTTCAACCATTACTTCTGCTTATTCCTTATTCTCCTGCCATTTAGAAACAATTCTATTAAAAAAAAAGTTATTTCAAAAGCTATTAAAATTGATAATTCTATTCAAATGAAATGATGATTGGAAGTGGATATATATCTTTTTAGTGATATTGTCTGGTTTTATTTGCTTTTTTTTTGCAGTTAGTATTTTGGAACTTGAGATTTCAGCTTGCTCAAGACTGAGGGAATCCATGCTCCTCAAACATAATCTTATAAAATTCTAAGGGTCAGCACACACTTTTTTTTTCTGTTTAAATTTCTGACAGAAAGTGTTGTATAAGTCTTAGATCCTATCCTTAGTAATCAAAGTGGCACCAATCTTATTCAGTCGAATTCTACTTTGAAAATGTTGTGAGTACATGAGGGTTAATGACCACTCTTCTTTGAACTTGAAGAAAGAAGTGATTAAGTCACCCAAAAGAATTGTGCTAGCTTGAAGCAGCCACTAAGCACTGTGCTGAGCTGCTGGTAGAGACTGTTCATCAATTTTTTGTGTTGTAACTAACACTTGCACTTAACTAATGGTGCTGGCTATTTTTTATGCATTAAACACATTAACTGACAACAAGATGAAGCATTGCTTAGTCTCTTAAGCAGTCTTAATATTTTTAGTCTCCACCTGATGAGTTGACAAGAATGTTTTCTTAGTATTTGAGAACAGTGAGTACATGTGCCAAGTGAACTGCTGTTTAGAAAACTTATATCACTGTTCTCCTACTGGATTTTCAGACAATGAAGAAAATGGATTAAGCAACAAGGACAATAAAGCTTACTTCACCTTTCTTTCTGTTGCTTGAAAATTCAAGATACACTGTGCTTCATTTCAGAGCAACACATAATGTAAATTGGACTAATTCCCCTGAAATCTGACTCCTAATTTTAGTTCCATTTATTCCTAGATTGGTTTACACTGAGTCAGACAAAACTGGAGTTTAAAAACCCAAAGAATTGGGCAAAATGAGGGAACAGCAGTATAAAAGTGATAATAGCAGAAATGCATCCAGCTTCTTTTGGTGATAGTTTCTTAGACACACAACACAGGAGAGGCAGAACTGATGGTTGTGACTTTCATATTCATAATGTTATACAGAACTTTACATTTCTACATTGTTTACTCCCATGCAATAAGAAGTATAACTCATATAACTATTTTGTTTGTTGTATCTTGAGAAAGATGTGACTTCATTTCTCAAATAAAAAAAATTACAGTTGCACACACAAAAAAGACAAAACACATTATTTAGTCTTATGTTGGCAGTTTCGATACAGACTAATTGATTAGGAGATGAATTTCTCCTTTTCCCTGTTATGTAACATCCTTGCGAAGCCTGGGTACTGACATTGGCCAATTTTGGCCATCATGGTTAGATGGAGGACTTCAGTCCACTAAGAAATTCACTCAGAAGACCTTTAATATTTCCACTTACTTAAAATAGATGTCATCAAATTCACTGTTAGTAAAAAGAAAATGTATTAACTTATCTCCTCTGGACAGTTAAACTCATACTTTGGATTGTAAAAGAGGTAGCTTAGGGAAAGAAACATTTTTAAGAGTAAGAAATGTGATTAGGACAAGACTGAAGTATTGCAGTGTTAAAACATCTTTAAACCTTGGGACAAGACATGATGAAAAAGCCAAGCTTCCTAGCATCTTACTTAAAAAGACTGTGATGCTAAGCAGAAAGTAATACCAGCTGCAATTGGTTTCTCTTAAGAAAAATTAGGAGTTTTCAAAATTGATTAAATACTACCTCACTCTGGCTTTCCTAGGGAAAGCAGGAATGTATTTATAACTGGCATGTTTTACAAGCAGTATTAGGCGATAAGATTTAATCTATTTAAAATATGAACATTTCAAGGTTAATAAATTTTACTATATTTTGCCATTGAGTAAAGAAATTGTATATAAATTCAAATTTTCTGTGTTCCTGTTTATCTCATTCACTGTTGAAGCAGCACTGCTGCAAGTTAGAAGACTTCATTCAAACTCATTTTTGATTCTGTGAATCTTTCTTCAGGTGTTTCACAAAGACAGGGCTGGTGAATACCTTCTACAATTTTTAGGTTCATGCACTCACTTCTTAAGATCACAAGTTCAAGGTGGCATTTATTATAGAAGGGCTGCAATCAGATACCCTGAAAAATATGGAGTGAGATCAAAGTAACTGTCATAAATTATTGCAGTTTTAGATGTTTCTTTCTGAACTGTTTGGTAGCTTTCAGTTCCTCAAAGATAATAGTAGTTCACTAAAATTGAAAGAAAATATATCTAACACTGATGAAAATTTATTGTTGGCTGCTGTTCTGTTAAGCAAGAGGAGAAAGGAAGTGTATGTACCACAGGTGTACCAGGGGGACTATCAGGTGACATTTACTTTAAGAAAAAATTCAGTAAGCCTTATCATTTTACACTGGGTTATACTGTTCATGGTGTAATCTTTTTAGGTACAGTTGTATCATCTTTTCCCTTTTCCCTGGAGAAAACCTGCCTGGTACCAGGTATAATTTCCGCCTTGTGTTGTGTTTAAAAGATCGTGTTTTGTATAGTGTTTTTTGATGAAGTTTCAAAGAGCCAAATTGGGCTGATGTGCTTTGCAGTACATTAGCCATATGCTTCATTGGGTAACTGGATTGTGTAAGGGACTCTTGCTGTATGCTCTGCAGCATCACATGCAGAAACAGTATTTGATCCATCATCTTCCTTGTACAGGTTCATTTATAAAATAGAATATGTTGGCAAAATGTTATACAAGATGTTGGATGACCTGGGAAGTTTACTCTGGTGTCTGTTAATGAGTTTCTCAGTGATATTAGGCAAGCTGTTGTTAACTCTCTCTAATTTCTGTCAAGTAAAGAGAATAATATTTACAACTGAAAGTATCCTAAAGAAAACTGAGCAGAAAACTTTCATAAAAGCTGCTTTGCAGCAGCAATGGGCTCCCGTAATTCTTACTTCTCTAAATTTAGTTGATTCTTTTTATTTTTTAAAATAAATTCACACAAATATTTGCCCTCTTCTCCTGCACCAAAAGAAGTGTGACTAGCAGGTCGAGAGAGGTGATTTTTCCCCTCTACTCTGCTGTCATGAGACCCCATCTGGAGTACTGCATCCAGCTGTGGGGCTCCCTGAATGAGATGGGGCGTGATCCTGTTGGAGTAAGTCCAGAGGAGGCCACAAAGATGAGGAGGGGGCTGGAGCACATCTCTTATGAAGACAGACTGATTTAGGGTTCTTCAGCCTGGAGAAGAGAAGACCATAAGGAGAACTTATAGCACCTTCCCATATCTAAAGAGGGCCTACAAGGAAGTCAGAGAGAGACCTTTTTGCAAGAGGAGAAGGGGGGATGATTTTAAGGTGACAGAAGACAGGTTTAGATTAGATGTTTAGGAAATACTCTTTACTGTGGGGGTGGTGAGTCACAGGAACAGGCTGCTCAGAAAAGCTGAGGATGTCTCATCCCTGTGAGTATTCAAGGCCAGGCTGGATGGGGCCTGAGCAACCTGGAGTAGTGCAAGGTAGCCCTGTCCACGGCAGGGAGATTGGAATGAGATAATCTTTAAGGTCTCTTCCAACCCACACCATTCTATCATTCTATGATTCTACTATTCTAACTGTAGTTTCAAGAGACTCTGAGAGAACCGTACTGCTATCACATGTATATTCATAAATTTTATTCTGAGGCATTTTCATTCTAAATTTATTAAAGAATGCAAATGCACACAGTAAAAACCAAAGACCTAGAAACAAAGAAGCATAATAGTGTATGAATAAATCATAGCAGAAATAATAAATTATTAATGCCACCATGAATTGTTAAATAAATATTTCTGTCAAACCATTGCAGGGATTAACAGTATGGTTTCCTGGTTATTCTACCACTTCATTAGAGCAAGCATAGCACAGGGTTGTTACATGCTGCACCAGGGATCTTCAAGTGACTATAGAGCTATGTAAAACACATGAACATGGAAAAGAACCATGCCTGATGCTTTCAAGAAGCACTCAACTCATCCCATGAACATACTGCAATTGCATGGACCAAATGCATATGCAAGTTATTCAGAAAATATTGGACCTTTTTCACTTCTGCTAAGAATTCACAATATTTTTTGTGATGTATATTTCAAAAAAACAGCAGATAGATGAATAACGTACACTCACAGAAACAACATGTAATATACTCACAATCTAGGTAACACCTTTCATCTTGGACAGAAGTACTGCACATCCAGAAAATTTGAACAAAGAGCAAGGTTTACAGGTGACAAATTATCAAAAGAGGTATAAGGGCTTGAGGGAAACCCAACAGTTTTAAGGTAGATGGACACAGATATCTGTGTAAAAGTAGATTTGGAAGTTTGATGGTTGCAAACCTTAATAAATTAGATGGTACTTTGCTATGGCTCATAACCAAGTGTGCCTCATATGAAGTGTATGTATATTTAAATGCTGTAGTTATATTCAGTGCTAAATACTGTTTTGTCACTGCTGCTTCTGCAACAGATGAATTAAAGTAAATCTTGCACTAACAAGGTTAGCTACTGCATAGCACCTCTCACGTTAAGAGAATTTCATAATCATTTAATAAAGTTCAAACTATAAATATAGTCCCAAATTACTCTGGGAACTTTAAAATAAATGTTTATCTCATCCATAAAACTTCTTGCATAAAACTATGGAATATGGTACCTGTTCAAATACATTGTTGAAATATTTATTTCTAGGAAATACTCTATGACATGAAAAAATATTATTTTGCCAATGAGTTGCTGCACTCACTCCAGCAGTAGTCTGATGCTAGGCACACAGCCCTGGGAACTGAATGCATGATCACTCCTGCATCCTTAAGCCAGGAAGGATGTAGCAAATCTAGAAACACGTCACCTCCTCACATGCTGAGAGACTTGAATATCTACTATGAATAGTGATTTAAGAAACTCATTGTATAAAGTATATTCAACACCAAAATATGAAATTACATGAAAATGTAAAGAAGAAACTGAACCAGGATATTTGTATTGTAAACACGATCATAGCTGGTGAAAAAAAGGGAAGGAATTTGGAACATCTGTCTCTAGAGCTAATCCAAATACATGATACAATGTCTTCCTTTTAACAGGAAGATTTTAAGATTTGTGATCATGGAGAAGTGGGCAGACAAACTTGCTTTTTTTGCTCAGCTAGTAGCTAGATCTTACATTAGGCTTTATAATACAAAAACTTATTTTATTTTTGAGGAATTGTGGCAAGACATGGCATGATCTTTATAATGATTCTTCACTAAATACTCTGGTATTCCATCAGAAACAATAACAAAACAAAAACAATACACAATCAGTGAGACAAAAGTAAGTCCTTCAGAAGCTGTACCTTGCCCGAGTTATGCTAAATGAAGCTCATGTTTAGGAGAGAACAGGACATTTTATTTAAGAATTTAACCAATGCGCTGATTCTGGTTACGAAAGAGTTAATTTTCTTTTTAGTAGCTGACACAGTGCTCTGTTTTAGATTTAGTATGGGAATAATGTTGACCACACATTGTTGTCCTGTTTGCTAAGTGCTAAGATATTTACCCGAAGTCATGGACTTTTCAGTTTCCCAGGCTCTGTCAGTGAGCAGGTGCACAAAAAGCTGGGAGGAAGTGGGCCAGGACAGCTGACCCGGTCTGGCCAAATGGATAGTCCATAGCGTGGAACGTCATGCCCAGACTATAAACTGAGGGGGATTACCAGGAAGACAGATTTATCATTCCTTGGGAATGGGTTTGGCATCAGTCAGCAGGCAGTGAGGAATTGTATTGTATCACTTGTTTTACTTGGGTCTTCTTTCCCTATATCTCTGTCTCTCCCTTTTTCTCTTCCTCCCTCCTTTTGTTTACAATTGCTATTAGTATCAGTATCAGTCCTGATTTTCCCCTCCATCCCACTGAGGGTGCAGGAAGGACCTGAGCAGCTGCTGTATGATACTTAGTCACCAACTGGGATTAAACTGTGACAACCAGGGAGATACGTGAATTTTCTTGGTGCTGCTGCAGGCACTGAAAGCTCAATCCAGTGGAAAAAATGCCTACAATAGAAGCCTGTAAGCTTTAATGTTCATTGTTTTATAGATATATTGACTAATTTATCACAAGGTGCAAGCTGCAGTTTCCTTTCCTTACTGGATATTGTGAGTGTAAAGAAGTGAGAAAACAGACAGCACAACATATCCGGAAATAACTATCCTAGACAAAACTTATTTTTCAATCTTTTTTTGAAAACATGCAAGGAGGCTACAGTCTGCATCCTATCCTAACAAAATTTGTCAAAATAAATTATCTGGCCTCTAACTAGTTCTGCAGAATGGCCATGAGCCACAGGCCCTGATTTTTTGTTCAGTTCCAAACACAGCGACTAACAGCATTAGAGACTAAGATGCAGCAAAAGGTGTTATTCTCCTTTGGTTATAGTCTTCCATTCATAACTCACCTACAAACCCAGTGAAACTAAATTTCCTTGAACAGAACAAATTGGTGCAAATGTGAGCCCATATCATTCAGCAGTTCTTTTACTTTAAAAGAAAGGCTTCTTCATAATTAATAGAATTCATTTAGAAAGTAGAACATTTTCAAAGAAGATGGATACTTAGAATAGAAAAAAGTTGCAAAGCTGTGAAATGAAGAACTTTTCTTCCCATTTAATAAACGTTTCTCATTTATTAGTAGTAGTATACTCAGCAGTCTATCTGAAGCTGAACATACCATCTCATGCCAGCTTCCAAGATATTGGGTAGTTACTGGAATTTCCATATTTAAAAAGATCCTTCCTTAATGTATAACCGGCAATTCCTTGAGTAAAAAAACCAAATTTTTCTGCTTGTAAATAAACCTAAAGTATCGTAAGGACAATTTCACTATGTGCTACAATGCAAGATTTGTTCAATTGTCAAAGAAAAAAAGACTTACCTAAAGTAAATCACATATCAAGAAGAAGAATCTGAATTTTCTATGTACTACAAATGTCAGCTAAATATTCATACAAATTCAGATAGATTTTTATTTTATAGTATATTTTGACACTTTAGATGGTGTTGGAGATTAAATGTTATAATTTATGGCTTAAACATCTGCATGAAGGACTTTTGCCTATTATAGCAGAAGTGTGTTACAAAAGCTGCAGAGAAGACCACGATGGCCTGAATAGGCCTCCTGACTAAGGCCTGGAACTACTCCTTGATGAAGACAGTGACTCAGGTCTGGGCTGAGGGGGAAGAATACATTCACAGCTGGTGCAGACCACAGCCCCAGGGCTATCAGCTGCCAGGCTCGAACAGACCCTCACGACAAAGGGTGGGGGGAGGAGACGTTTTGGGTGTGTGGTGAAAAAGCCTCTGGTCAGAGGCATCATCCATCCATCCTCTGCAGAGCTCAGCTGTGGGGCCGCTTCACCCCGGCAGAAGCTGCATCCACATGAAGGACAGCAGAAGGGTGTCATGGCCCATCAAAGGCCCCCCCAAAGGGGTCCCTAGACCCTGCACCAGAGCACTGCAGCATGATGCAACAGATCCACAGTGTTGCAAGGGACAGGGTTAAACTGGCCCCCTTAGAGGAGGCAGCTGGGAGTTCCCACCTGGCCCAAACATGCATCAATCCACTGGATTCCGTACTTTCCCGTGCAGTGGTGGCGGCGGGGGAGACTCTCACCACCAAGAAGACCAGATGGAGGGGGACAATGAGACATGGTTGGGACCCTGAGAACGGTGATATGTTTCCACCTAATCTCTGTCACTGTCTCCCTGTGCCCCCATCCCCCACGCACAAATCTTTCTGTCTTTCTCTCTTTCTGTCTTTCTATCTCTCTCTTTGCCTCTTTTACTATTAAATAAAATATACCATTTTTTTTTGGCACCAACATCTAACCTCGTCTGGTTTTATTCACGCTTTTTGGGCATATTTCAAACCTCTCTGGGTCTGATCTGTGTTATTCACAGAAGTTGAGTTTCCCTTGCTCTTCTGTGTTTAAACTGGTTTGTAACAGATGGCCTGAACAGGCCACTTTTAAGAAATACTTCCTAGAGATTTTTGTTGTGCTACGCTCATTAATTTTATGTTCGGTAACACCAATATCACCCATGAAGCTCAAGAAATGCTTTGAAAATACAATTTCCACATTTATTAACTATATTTATTAAGTATAATATTTGGAATTCAGTAAACCTTTGATTTTGGAGTAATAAGTCTGATCCCTGCTTTTTTCCTTTACTATGATTTTATTGATATTTCAATATAATTTAAGGAGTGTCCTTTTTTCTTAATTTTTAAATTAATTTATTTTTATTTTTGTTTTTTTTTTTTGCAAAATCATTAACTGAACTATTCTGGGCTTGCCCTTCTCTATTGATCCTGGTACCAGTTACAAGCTGGAAGCATTATCCAAGTTCTAACACATGACAGGTAATAATGAGATAAATGGCCTTCTCATTCGGCTTATTAATTTTAAGGGCATTCAGAATTCACCAAAAAACACACTATGCTGACTGGGGTTAATGGTCTCTGCTTTTTCTTACTACTTCTACTACTTTAAAAAAAATGCTAAACCCTATCAAACTCTAAGTAGAAAATATTTTCCTCAGCTGCCAGTGCATCAGAAACAACTAATCCACATGCTTTTTCCCTCTCCCTCTGCTCAACCCAAAAGATTAATAACCTCATTGCTATTTCTCGTTAATATGCTTAAGGAGCTCATTTATAATTAGTGTTAGAACATAACTGCTTTATAATCATCATCATACCACCTGCAAATTGCAGGAACTTTCTGCTCTTTAGGATTTAGTTTATTCATCAATTTCTTTCATTAGTGATGTGTGCGAGAGTACCAATGCCTTTAAAAAAATTAATCATTAGATTACCCACGAAATTTTCAGTTTGTGTACTAGCTAGTATTACATTAGAAGTGAAAAGAATTAAAATTGTTAGCTGACCACACTTGCCTTTTTTTTTTTCCTGAGGAAAATGACTCTTATATAGGTGTGACTACATAATTTCAGGTAAATGCTAAACCTTGCCTGTCCAGGTTATGGCATTTTGTGGCTAGATCCAACATTGGTCCTACAGTATGTACAGGTAAGGTGCCTGGCACTAGAGCAGAGTTCAGAATCCAGACCATTTGAGGGTAAGGACACTTAGAGAAGGAGAGAGTCCTGAGTCTGAGTCCGTGGTGCCCAGGGTTATTTTTGTGGCTTTTTTAGCAGATGGTCATTTATGTAAGATGAGTAACAGTCAAATTAGTCTGGCACTACAACCCAAGACTGCTTCTTTCTAAGAGGTTGTCCTGAATATTAGCTACACCAGCAGTGCTCTTGAAAAACAGCAGTGTTTGTGACCCATGAGATTCACAGCATTCTGCCCTCTTCCCTTCCTCTTTCCCCAAGTCATCTGCTATTGCTGCCTGTCTCCAGGAAAATATATACTTATGCTCTCCTAAAGAGATAACCACGGACCCTGCTCTAACTTTGCAGTTGTGCTGTTTAGCATAGGAGGTTGGGTTAGATGGCCTCTAGAGGTCTCTTCCACACTACGTTTTCGTATGGTTCTAAGGTTACATGAAAGAGGGACTATGACTTCTTTCATAGCTGTTTTAAGGCAACTCTAACCACATGTGTTAAAGCTATTATTCCAGACTGTGCATGCCAAATTCATCAGAGGATTCTCACAGCTCTTTGGATCTTAGTGGGGCTTGACTTGCAGTTCATGGTGAGACTGTTCTGGTGGGTGTCAAAACTGTTGGTTTCAGCAGAGTAACCTACCAAGTTTAGAAACTTCCAAGGTCAGTCCCCCATGAAGTGGGAGTTTGGGTGTTCGTAGCTCTAGACCAGAGAAATGAGGCTTGCCTAAATGCTGCCAGCACCTTGGTTTCAATAAGTGTTGCTTGCTTTGTAGAGTATTAGTTTTTACACTCTACTCCTTATTATCAGAACAAATTACAATGCAGTCTGAAAGTCTATTTTCTCCCACTTCTTAGCATCATAAGAGGAACGTTGCTTTGGCAAATGATCCAATATTAACAAAGGTCATATGCTTCATTCTATGTTAGCATCAAGGCAGTAAAAACAAAAAGATCACACAAAACATTGATTAATCAAAACTGTAATTCATAGAAGATAGTGGATAATTTTTCTCCACTCAGCAAAATCAGGTAATCCCCTTTTCAGAAGAGTAGATCTTGGGGGAAGGACATGGACTAATTAAGGATGCATCCAGGTTATAGCTGCAAAGCAGCTGGGCTTTCCGACTGCTCCATTTCTACCATATGTTGTGAAATCTTCTCAAAACACTGCAGCAGTTCAGATGCCTGAACCTATTCAGCTGTCACAAAAAGAAGAGGCTCTACTGTAAGGAAGGAATATTTTATCTTTCACAGTTGTTATGAATCTTATTTTTATTACTTGGTGCAACAGCAAATGATTATAATGAAAATACTGTGCTTTCTTCTGAAACTGATCAAAACAGGGAGCTTTATTTTCTGCTTCCACACACTCAGAATAGCTATTTGCTCTGGTGCAAAGGATACTTTTTCCCAGTTATGGTAACACCTTGGTACAGGTTTAAATGGCCACACTGGAACTGAGGTATTTTTGCTAGTTTTCACCATGTTTTTTAGCTTTTCTTTGTTTCACAGAGGATGCCACACCTTCTAAATTACATGAAATTACACACATTTATGCTATTTCTATAATTCTATTTATAATAATTTACAAAGCCTAATTATGTAATGACAATAAAAGAGGAAATTTTATTGCATGAGGATGCTAAGTATTATTGTAAAGAAAGGGAATGATTCCTGTATAAACTGTGTCAATTCACAAATAATAGGAAAAAGAAGATTCTCACTTCAGAGTAAATTTAAACTTTCCATACATTAACTAGGAACTGCTGGCCCTGCTTACCCCCTAATTTCATTATTACATGTATATCTTGCTGCGTGAAGGCATCAAAATTGTTTCCTCTTTATTCAGAATTTTCTGTGTTATGCAGAATGCAAATTTACAGCCTTGAAATGTTGTGTGTATGTGAGTTATTGCAGGATGTAAACAGCACAGTGTGTCAGCTGAATCAGACTGCTGAAAACACATAGATCAATAATTTGGTTTATTTTTAGGTCTTATATTGCCCCTCTCTGTCCTAGATGCTGGTAGTCTTCTTTTAGCCTGAAAATCTGAAGGTCAGTTTGAAGTCATGATCATATAATAGTTCTTTTTATATCAACAGCTTTATTGGCCTTGGGAGGATATTGTTACTTATTTCTTAATCTTTTGGAACTAAATAGAGTCTGGCCAGATTACAAAAACATTCAGTGAAACTATAAGGTCTGTCACTTCATACATGGTCCCCCTCCTCTCCCTCCACCACCCCCCTCCCTTCACTGGCAGCTCTATTTTCAGAAGATTTGTGGGTGTTCAGCTTGTCTGCAAATCGGATCACAATATTCTGTGTAGCCTGTCAAGGTATATATTTATGATTTCATCAGTCATATGACCAGTTTGGGTATATATATGTTTCCTAGAGGTGGGTGGATAATGAACCTGTTTTGAAAACTATTATTATAAGAAGTTAAAGATTAAAGAATTTTACCTTCCTGTAAGTCATTTATTGAGACAAATCATGAACAAAAGATACATATTGGACCTTTCAACCTCATTCTGTATTCCTTCAGACTGATGAATTACAAGTAGATAAATGATATCTGAACACTAGTGATCAAAAGCAACAAAACAGTTTTTCTTTTGCAACAAAATAATGTAATTTACACTTTTATTAACTGGGACAGTTATTTATTAACAGTATTAAGTTATGGGCATTGAGGAATTCTTGCTTTTCTTTAAAAATACAGCACAGATACTGACTATTCCAGTCTTCGTAAGTCTGTTTACAACAGAGTTCACAACTTTGTAACCTTACATCAGTGGAAACTGGATATCTAAGAAGCTTTACAGTAAATCAATATTTAAATGAAAGATAAAATCAGTTCCTGTTGTGTCTTTGCACATTGCAATTTTAAGGCCAGAAGTCCCCTTTATGAATTCATAAAGAATGTTAAGGGACAGATGTCAGACTTTTGCCCTACTGCTTTCTTTAACAAAAGTCTACTTTTGTGCCTCTAGGAATACTTGTCTCTTTCTAACCATCAGTGTCAGGACCCCAACTGAACCTGTCAGTACAAAAAAGTGCAAAAATTGCATTGTCCTCCTGAACAGACTGCACAAAAAGAGATAATGGAAATAAGTAAGTTGAGATTCTTCTAGAAGAGAGTGACACTAACACCTCTGAAAATTATAATGAAAATAATTTTAAAAAACAATTTTTTCTAAAGTGAAATGGAGATGTGAATTTAATTTAGTCACAAATATCTGCACTGGAATATAAAAATACTAATTTATCAATCAGGGCTATCTGGCAGTTACACCTGGACTAATTCTCTGAGTAAAAGTCAATGTTATGCAGAAATAACTGCCCAGAAGATGTTAGGCTTCCTTGCATTACACAAGGAGTTATGATCAGTGAAGCCCCAGGTGAAAATCCAGGCAAAGCAATCAGGGGATCTACTTATTCAGGACCATCACATGTGCAGCACTTCACCACAAGCTATATCTTAAGGCAATTCTTATCTCTACATAATGTCTTGAATGCTCCTGTTAAGTAGAAAAACAGTATTGGTAGGTTTCTTGCAGTAGAATGTATAACCTAGATTTTTCTCCCCAAGTATAAACCACTGTCCCACAGCATCTCCTCTTTCTTCTAAAATGATTTCGTAAACTTTATTCTACTTTCTATTTCTAATTCATTCCACTAAAATCTTTCTACTAAAGTATCTTACTCCCCTTTAAATATTTTCTCAAAGTGCCTAACTTCCTCTAAACACAGTGGCCAACGACTTTTTAATTTACTTTATCAATTATTCTTTCTCTCCCCTTTAAAGGGGACTATGTGCCATCCCTTCCTTTTTCACTCTCTTCAAGACTACAATTAGATCTCCAGCTTGTGGATATTAAAGAAGTTATACAGCTGTTGTCTTTGGAAAGAACTTGTGGCATCCTGTGATACAGATACTTGATTTGATATTACTGATACATGAGAGAGAATCCAGGCTGCATGGTCCAACAGGGAAGCTCATTTCCCTGATATTTTTGTGCAGTGCATACCAGAGTCCACTTCTCTATAATGTGAGTTGCACAATGCAGAGCCACAGTAGTGGCACTGTCAGATTATAACAGCAGGATCAAATTTCTCAGCAAAACTGAGGAAAGGGAGAAAGATGGAAAATAAGGACTCCAAAGGGAGAGATGGATGGATGGATGGATGGATGGATGGATGGATGGATGGATGGATGGATGGATGGATGTTTGCATGGTACAATATCTGGCTGAGAGAAGCCTTTCACATCATCAAGTCCTGCAATCCCAGAAAATACAGCATGCTATGTATCCCTTCACTACATTTCTCAGACTCTTTCTAGCAACATTTAGAATTCCTGCCCTAACTTCTCCCATTAGATGACTGTTTCAGAATGTCACAACTCTGACTGAGGGTGACCTTTAAACTTACCATGGCTGTTTTATACTCATTTGCTCTTTTACTGATATTGCCTTATATATAAAATAGGTCATATTGCCCTCTGTGTATTTTTGATGCTGTTTGACAGATTTCTTTATCAGAGACAGTGCCAGCATGAGCATATTTTAACTACCTCATCTAACATTTCCACCATATTCTGTTCTCAACATTGCGCTCAAATCTTCCAAGCCCACATTTGCACTGTTCTGCAGATAGATACATAACGGATCTATGGCCTAGGAAAAGATTTACAAAGAAATTTATAGTCAGACATGAAGAGCTGACTCTTACAAATTATATTGAAATCACTGTGAATAGAAACATAAACAGGACTAAAACTAGTCTTAATCTAGTTAAAACTAAAACTAGTTTTAATCTTCTAAATGTCTATTTCTATTCCAATTCATGAAACTAGTTAACTAGATCCTTGACCATAGCAATACTATAGACCTACATTTATCTATACCTCCTAGGAGTTTCTACCTGCACCTAATTCCAGAATTTAGGATGCAGCAGCAACTAAAAACATTGATAAGTGAATGCAATAACAGAAAAAGCAGCAGCTGCAGGGAACTATTTCTAATTATAATGAATGATATGGCATCAAAGTTTGCTATGCAAATTGTGCTCTACACAGTGGTTGAGATTGTTCTAGAAAAGGACATAAACCAATGTCAAATTAAATTGGAAGCTTTTTGTGAAGTGCAAAGATTTTATAGAGCATTTCAAATTTAATTTTGAATTTAGAAAGTATCAATTTTCATGGAAAGATTAACTGATCCATGCCATTACCATTGGACTTTTCATAAAATCTAAATTATTTGAAGAATAAACATAGATTTAAGAAAAAATTCTGCCCACCTTTCCACCCCCAACAGCATCACTAGCACATAGAAACTCAGCACTCTGGCACTAATTAGCCAGTCAGAATAAAGAAATAAAAAACAAAAACAAAGGAAAAAAAAGCCCCAAAACCGTACCTTGCCTCATGCTTATATAACTTTTAAAAATTAGTCTTTTTTATATAACTTGACTTTTTCCATATATCTATTAAAAGATTTCTATATATAACTACTATGGATAATTTAAAACATATCAAAATGGATCCAGAGAGATTATATCTTTCAAAACTGACCACAGAAGAAAGGACAATGGTTGCAGATTCAAGTTAGCTATTAAAGACAAAATATATGAAAGATAAAAATCCAATTACTTTTTAGGCACTAACTGATCTCAGAATAGAAATGATAGAACTTTTATCTCTATTTCTCTAGGAGGGTGTATAATACATTCCTTTTTATATCTGTCAAAAGGGAGTAGGAGCATGGACACTGTCTGGCAGAGCACCAATGTAGAGAAGTTGTAGCCCAGTCAGCACTTGGGGACATGATTTAGTCGTGGACTTGTCAGTGCTGGGTTAATGGTTGGACTTGATGGTCTTAAATTCTGTCATTCTATGATACTAAGCCAAAAGCTACTCTTGACAAGATCTTCCTTATGGAATATCTATCTGCATTCTACTACAAAGCACTTCTCACCTCTTTCAGTCTGTCTGGGCACTTAAGGGCCAACCCTCTGCTTACTAACCCTATCCAAGCTATTGAGGATACTGTCATCTCTTGAAATTTTTTTTAGTATGCTCCACATTGCTAGCCTGTCCCAATCACTCTCCATCTAAGATTGTAACACAAATGTTGAAATTAGTTGAAAAGTTCTGTTGACTTCAGAGAGCACTGCATCTGTCTTAGAGTGAAGAAACATGCTATCTTAAATTATTTTCAGTTTTGTTTCAATTACATGGCTTGTTTACAAGATATATTGTACATCCAGTCCAAAGATATCTGCTTTTCATTTTGACAGCCTTATGGATGCACAGATGTGGAAAAGATACCAACAGGAAAGAGCATTATGAAAAGCCAGAGAACTTCAACAGAAATTATGAGATGTAATTATGATACACTGCCACAATCAGCTACCATTTCTTATCAGGTTGTGCCTTACACTAATCAGAAATTCGTAATGCTGAGAAAAAAAATGTGAAGAATGAAACTAACATTTATGAATGACAGGAATCACTGAAATTAATGGTCTTATTTGGGACACATGGTGCATACTACATTTCCTTTCCATTAAAAAATACAGAGCTGAAAAGTTTTGGTTTTAGCAGTATTATCTAATGTTGTAGACTACCTCATCAGCAACTGAATTGAAGGTAAATTACATAATATTTTAAAGCCTTCAAATTATCCTGGAGATAGCCAAACTACTCATTAAAAGAGTAAGAATCTATTGAATACACTAAAAAAAACTGAAAATGAACTAAAATAATGTGTATTACCTTACCTGTGTAACCTTCTCTGTTACATTGTGCGTTCGGTCTTTCACCTTAGGTGCAATAATTGCTTTCTCTGAAGAAGGAGGAGATGAAGATTTTTTTTCACTTTTGATATCTGAAAAGTTCAGTGTGAGTTGAGGAATTTTGTTGATTGTACTGTATTTGTTGAGATTCGAATCCGATGTAGATCCCAACAGACTTGACTTGATATGATTAAAAGGCCCTGAAAAATTGCAACACACATTTAATATCTGGGAAATGAAGAGAAATAAATGATCATTAATGTTTAGATGGGATACATTAAAAGCGTGATTAAAAACTATTTTTCTGTATTGTTAATAATAAAAGCTATCTACATTTTAAAAATAACTCTATTGCTAATAAGATTCAAATCTAATACTGGCTACAAATACGACATTTCCTTTACGTATAACTGTCAATATTTTTTATAAAGTCGATGGATTCCAAATGCATAATGCATCTATCCTTACTTGCTTTCATGTTCCTGGGAATGCTGGTGTGCTCTTATTACAGTTCTGGCTGAATATAAAGACTATATGCTCATTTGTTTATATGAGCTGAAATAGGACACATGATTATATAAGAGTGTCTGCAATTAGCAAGGCTCTATTATCACATCCCTACCTTGCTCACGCTCACATGACAGTACAAAGAAACTGGAAAATTGAGCAGACTCTCAGAATATGTTTCTTCAATTGTCGTTGCCAACAAAATATTGGAAGCTATAGGGATACTCATAGGTAGAATGCTAACAGAGTATATATAATCGTCTTATACTACTTTAGTGCATCATGATAAAAGATCCAGAATTTGCATACTTCATGAGGTACATATCCTTTATAATTATTCTTTTTATTATTGGAGAGTGTTGTTTGAACAAGAAAGCAATATAAATGATCAGAATACTTGTTTTGCACTGTCATTATAAGGTTCATTTGGAAGCAAATAATATTCATTGCAAGGAAAGTTGCTTTTGAGAACAATACTGGAAAAAAGAACCATAAAGATGTTTAGACAGTGAGAGATAAATCCACTTAGGGATTTAAGAAAAAGTTCAGGTCTTGCAGTCAGTAAGAGCGTACATAAAGTGTGGGACTGAAGGATATTTCTTAGATCTACATGACAACCTTATTTAAGGTTGCCTTAATTCTATTAAGGGCAACAATATGATGCTTTTCTCTTTTTCTTATTTTTGAGGTTTTCTTTTGTCTTCCTGAGAGGAAAACAAGAATGTGCATGTTGATTCAGGAATGGCCAATGGGATAGTATTTGGCCTATGGGGCAAATTACAAAGTCAACAGTGGAACAGTTGATTTTATTTGCAGTATGAGAATGAACGAAATTCAAAGCAACCAGCTCTCTGGGGATGGCTTCAAATGCTTGCTGAAGAAGCAGACATTTATTTTTTTGGAAGCTTATAAGGATTAATACATGATTTCTCTCTCCTAAACTCATGCTAATTGTATGTTAATCTGGGCCAGAGATAGAAAATCTCTGTTATTTCATTTCAAATTTTGCCAATGTGCAGAAAGGAATTTAAGATGACAAGGGAGGACATGATGCTCTAGACTAAAAGTTTGGATGCAATAAAGAATTTGTGCCTGAGTTCTCTAACCATTAAACTGCAGAACAGTCCTTCTTTTTCTCCTAGTATATTTTTTTTGTGGAATAGCTTCATTGGAAAAGGGAAGAAAGCACAACCTTTCACCTGCAAGGAACAGTAAAAAAGCCTGCTACTAAGGACACCACCGAGGGATTGTGATACTATACTTAAATGCATTTTGGCCCAGGTGGGACCTGAATCTATCTTTCACATCATCTGTATGATTCTGCTAAAAATTAGTGTTCAAAATATATCAGGACTCACAATTTCCTCACAAATCAATGAAGTGACTAATCTGGCTGGTATGTGCTATTGTACGTGTGGTTAGACTGCAGTTTTTCACCCCTGCTTCCCTGTTAGTTTTACCAATAGTTTCTGAGTATTGAATCAGTTTAGATGAAAGCAGGATATCAAGTTGAAACCATTTTTCAGATTAACAAGATTCTTAATACCTTAGGAATTCAAAGGTAAAGGAAACTTAAATAGCTTTGGCAAATCTGTGATTAGATAGTAGGCAAGATTTTGTTTTATTAGTAACTTTATAGATGCTTGAATCGCATTGAACTTTTGATATCTGGGATTTACATCTTTTATTGCTTCCATTCCAAAGGGGATTACTCTCTCTTTTGCTACCTAATACCCATGCCCTAGAGCATATTGGGCTTAAGTTCATTGCACATGAGAATAAAACCGTGTTTATTTCCCCCCACCTTCTTTTTCTTTAGAAAGTAGTGAAATTGACAATGGTAATTGATTGAAAGACAGTATTAACTTAAGTTGGTGACAGAAATTGAGCTGATACTTGACATCTAACGGACCATTGCTACACTGTCATAGCAGGAAGCAGAAAAAGACAGCCATAACAAATCACAATCACAATTGATACTAATTGGCACCCTGATTGACAGTTTCAACAGAGACAGAGAACTGAATAAGCAGGGAGAATGACTTGCTTCTGCCTCGCCTAAAAAGAAGAATCTTTCAGGTTGAGTTTGAGCTCCCCATTTTTATGGTAGGATTTCATTGTCCTTGCTTAGACAATGCATTGAGAAATTATTTCATTCTCCTGAGCTGCCAATTCATCATCTTTCACCAGCAATAAATACATTTATAAAGTTATCGTACAGCACGGAAATGGCATGTTTTTCCCCCAAGATTTTGCCAACATACACGTGAAGCAAATGCAATGATTTTGTAGTCCACAAATTGTTTTACAGAATCTAGGTCATGCAGTGCATGCAGTTTAGAGAGATTTTACCAGGTACACACACTTTTTGCATCATGCATGAAGTCACAAACCAGTTTTCCCACAGATACAAATATGGCAATTAAACTGAACACTTCAGTAAGTTATCTTCAGAAATGGAGAAAGCAATTTATGGATTATGTTCAAATTGCATCTAAAACATGTAGCTCAATGCTGGTGAAAAGAAACAGTTTTGTAATTGCACTAAATATTATTTAAACACGGAATTGGCAATGAAGTTCATGCATGTACATTTTGATGCTACAGGAAGCTTGAAACCATACCCCCTGCCATCCAGGAGCGTGAAACTAGTTTTAAAGAGACAAAAGAGGAATAAGTGAAGATAATTCCACAAGGGTCCTGATTATCAATAATTTAGTTTTTGAGAGGTTAACTGAAAACTAAGCACCTTGTAACAACAGATCATTTGCTAATGTCCTCATACAATCACATATCCTTTTACAGATAAAACTCCTGGTAGCTTCAACAGAAGTTTTTTGACTGCTTAAGGACAACAGCACTGAGTTAAGTAACTGTATGTTCTACCTTCCTCTCTTCCTTTTTTTGAATTAACAGATAATTACATCAACAGGATGTTTAACTATGCCTTCACTTTTTCCAGTGATTCGTGGTTAGTGCTTTGAGACAAGAGTTACAGGAATAATTACATGTTTAACCAATATAATTTATGCAATACACCTAGCCCTAGAGAATGTTGCATTTGAACATTTCATACAGCAGACAAAGTAAACATGCCAAAAAGTGTGGCTGATTGGAACACTGGAAGGTACGGTCTAGATGCATACTTTACCTTTGACATTGCGACCATTGTCTGGTTTTCAGCATAATAAAAGTGAAGAAAAAGAGAAAAAAAGACAACTAAAATCTACATGAGAAAAAGCAGAAAATATGGCTTCAAAGAGTGTGTGGTTTAAATTGAAATACTGTTGCACTTCCTTGAGCGTATTGTGAAGACTTTAAGTCTGGCTTTAGCTAACTTGTCTTTATAGAAACATGATAGAATTCTTTCTCCACAAGCCTGGCAGTAGGCTGGAGGACAAAAGTTCCAAGAAGTAATTAGTCCCACATAATTAAGAGAAGCTGAGGCAGAAGTGCAGGATGGCTGCATGGCAAGTGGGGCAGCACAGGAGACCCAGCACAGACCCCCAGGCTCCCCCACGCCTGCCTAGACTCACGTGAGGAAATGCTTTTAACAAGGCAGCAAACTAAGCAATGCCCTTCTGAGTAAGTGCTGGAGAAAGAGATACCTTAAACTTTTCTTCAGCTCTTAGGTGCCTTTCCACAAGGAAATGGTGGCAAAGCTTTCTGTTCTCACAGGCACATCAGGCCCTGAATCCTCTTGTGAGAGCAAACCTTTTCAGGAAGAATATTATTATTGCAGTTGTTATCATTATTTCAAAGAAGCCACAGAGGTGCAGAGGTAGACGCTATGCTGGTCCATGTGATAATAATGGGATCCACAAGGCACTGTCCCCTTTGGCCGTGCCATGCCTGGCTGTGGCTCTGAGGGGTGCGGGGTGGGTCAGGCAGGGAACATGGCCTTCCTCCTGAACGCCTGCTATGACCAGGGTACCAGCTCTCACATGTGCTTTGGGCTCACACAGACCGCTTTGCTGGGATGACAGGCCATCCCTGAGGCTGAGGTGTTTGTGACCCGGCTGCCCTACAGCAGCGCCGTGCCTGTGGAGCGTGGTCAGCCCTGCTCTGGACAGAGGCCGCGGCCTGCAGAGGGCCATGGAGGCGGCACTGGGCCTCGTCACTCCTGCTGCCTCGCTGGCTTCTCCTCAGCTTCCTGAGCACTGTGAGCACAGAACATCGAGCTGGGCTCTGGACCTGGGCTGTGGAAGGGGGTTTAGTTCCTCCAGCCCAATGCCTTCCTGTGCCAGGCATCTCTAAGAGTAATGGAGATCAGGCTGAGTTGGGCTCAAAAGCCTGCTGCTCTTTCAGAAGGCTGCAGTGATGTTGCTGAGTCCACTTTCTGAAGAAAATAAAATTTTTGAGGAGACACTGGGAACTTGTACCTGCCTGCAAAATTTGAGTTGCTGGTGTTTCAGATGAGGCTGGCTTTGCTGCATTTTGGGTAGTGAATGTTCCTGGCCTATTGCTTTTGCTGTCATATAGACGAATTTAGAATAGAATTTGATCCAGTACACTGGAATTTAAAATCCTAAGCTGTCATTTTTACTGTAATATCTTTTGGCATATAATGGGCACAGCGACAGTAATTTTAAAGTGTTAGGCAACAAGGCTGCATAAATTAATTTAACACATGAAGTAATTTCTATTCTCAATTGCATTATATTAAAATCTGACTGCAGGTAAATTACTATAGTTAGTATTAAGCTAAGTAATGTTATTCTCTTCTTTCAGAATTCTGCTTTATTGATTCAATTAATACTATTTGAACTGGCAAGGGTAGGAAAAAACTGAATCCTGACTTGCGTTTTCAGATAGAGTAGTAGTTTTTGAATGATTTGTGAAAAATCAAAATAAAAATGGAATGGGAAAATATATTAAAACCTATGTTTCCTTTGAGAGTTTAGCCCTTTGGGACTGTAGTTTATTTTTACTTATTGTACTTAGGGTTTTGCATTCTCCCTGTTCAGAATCTGCAAGCCTGGAGAAGATGATTTAAGCTGAATCTTGATTGCCTAGCTTGCACGGATAATTTTATAGAAATAATAGGGTTTTATGGCTCACTGTTGAATTAGGCAAACTGGACATGATGGATAAATTTAAACATCTTTTCAGCATAAGGTGCCCAATTCAAACATGACCGTAAGCAGATGACATCAAGGACGGTTACTAATTCTAATGCCTTTCTGAGAGCCATCCTCTGTTCTGCTGAGTTTTTCTATAATGACTACGGATGACATAAACTTAGGGCCTGGTTCTCTACTATTTTGTAGTTTATGCAGAGTGAACAGAGAGTGTTTATCTATTTACTCTGTAAATGATCACATCATGTGAGAGGCCTGAGGAATTCAACTGGATTATTGACTCCTCATAATAAAATTTATTTTACTTAGTACTTAACATTTGAAAAAAGTTTTTCCACAAAATGGAGATAGAAATTTTTGCTTCTCCATTCAGCAAGTATTAAATTATGTGGTGATTTATGCATCAGATTTCTACCACTGTAATCAAAGACACTTAGTATTCAAACTGATTTTTACTCATTTTCATAGATGTATAACTGGATGAAGAATAATCATTTGGGAAATACTATAATGAAAGATGATCTGAGAATAGAAATTGAAAACTGGTTATTTTTAAATGTGTTTTGTTTGAAAGATGAGTTTAAATGCACAGGGAAGTTTAAACAAAGATAAATTATGCAATAAGGTCCAAAGGACTTGTCAAAGTTCAACCTTGGAGATTTTTGCCTCCTGATTTTGAAATCTTGACTTAATGTGACCATAAACTATACAAAATGGTATGGTTTAGGATGGATTTTAATTGAATTTTCAGGTTCAGGTTTGAATTGAAAGAAAAACCTTCTGGTCCAAAAAAAAACCCCCAGAAATGAAAAAGAAAGGACTTCTGTATCATATTTATTACAGGAAGAGTGACTGGGAGGAATTATTAGTTTTGCTATTCTACAAGTTAAACTGGGTGTCAGAGGAACATTCAGACTTTATAGTTTAGTAAATGTGTAGAAGCAAAGGGCTCTTGAGGTGAACGTTCCAAAAAGTGGAAGAACTTAATGGGATTTTACACTTGTGGTCAGCGAATAAGAGATAAACAAGCAATCATTGAAAATGAAAATTATTTTTCCTGCTAATTTAAGAATCTATACACATTCTTCCATGACACATTTTTTTTGAATCTTAAAATATTATGATGTATTCCTTGTCATCTGGGCTAAATATAAAGGTATGTAATGCAAGTCATTAGACCATCAGCAGCTGTGAAAACATTGCATTGTGGCATTTTCAAAGGGACCTCTCAATTCACAGGCCTTTCAAACCTCTCTTTGCTATGCTCTTTCCCAAGTTCCTTAAACTCCCCATCTTCAAGAAGAAATCACAGACTACTCTCCATGGATTTAGGAGAGACAATGAAAATGAAGAGAGAGGAAATAACTTTGCAACCTTTGCTGGTTGCATGAATATTCTAGCACAAGGAGAAAATCACACTTAAATGAAGTTTACACTAAGCATTTCACCATTTCACTGAGTATTTCACAATTCTTTACACAAAGCATGTCAATGGAGTTGCTGAGGATATTTTCTTCAGCATGAGAGAAAAAGCATGTCTCAGTGCTGGATCAGTGAATGTAAAATCTGCACATTGCATATTTAAGAAAAATAAACTTATCAGTCTCTGAAGTAGGATTCCATACAGTCAAAGACAATCTAATATATATAAGTATAGGAGAAAATGGTACATGCAATTTGATCACCTGATTCCCCCCCCCACCCCCGATATCAATATTAGCTTAAGGAATGTTGGCTCCAATATTTGCTATAACTCTATAGAGAAGATCAACACCATTATTCCATTAGTCTCCTTGGAAATGATAAACAATATTTAGTGTACATAAGCCTGGCATATTTGGGCCCTTAATATTTTCAATGCATCTTTGAGTCATATTTAGTTGACTATACTTAGATTTGTTTACAAAGCGATGATTATTACTATGAAATAATGAAAAAAATTCCTTTTTTTAGTACATCAAAGAATAGCAATTGACTTTCTACCGTACCTTCACTTGCATGACGGTCCCTAAAAATGTTCTTGGGATGGACATTAAAGCCTTCTATGTCATGTACTGAAGAGGCTCTCCGTATACTACAAATACTTTCCTTTGATCTGGAATGGGTTAGTGGATTGCTTGTCTGTATCATGTCAGGGTAAAGTCTGTCCCACTGCTGCTTAGGTGATGAGTGGTCAAGAGGTCCAGATATATTAACCAAAGGTGAACATCTACTGTGTTGAATCAGTGCTTTTGTATCATCCACTTCTGAAGGACTACAGCTTTCTTTTGTAGGTGATTTAAAGTGCTTCATTGCCACTGAGTCGTCACTGTGCTTAGATGAATCGATTATGACTGCATCGGGGTCTTCCTGGGGTAAGGACTGCTTTCTGTATGTTAGAAGTCTCAATCCAGGTAGCCGGAACCCAAAAAGTCTGCCTACATGTAAATACACAGAAACAGAAGAAAATAATACACATTAGTGTCTGCTCATTAAAATCAGCTTTTTTTTTCACTTACAATGAATGATAGTATCTATTCTTAATAAATTAAAATGCTTAGTAATGGAATATGTAAATATACAAATATAATTGAGTCCAAGTTTTTTATAGTTAGGGTGTTAAAAGATTTCATCATTCAGTCAGACCTAAGTTTTTGACCTTAGAATGAGAATAGCAGCATTAATTCTACAGCCTATTTTAAAAGCTATGAGGTTCAGACGGTCCTTTCTAAATTAAAAATCTATGTATCTATAAAAGACTTCCAGAGCATGTCTAACTACTTTGCTCAGTAGTTGTTATTCTGAAATAGATATTTGTGGATTCTATTATTAGTAGAACTCCATATGATTATAAATGTACCGCTGATATATGCATTTATTGGCTACAAATTAAACAGGAGGATACCAGTGCTAATTTCTTGGGATAGAAGAATAAACTGTATATCAGTTTTGTGACAATCCTCTCCAATTCTTACATCTAATGATTAGATGAAAAAATTTTAATGAGTTTAAAATGAAAAGTAAAGGAGCAAAGTGAAAAAAAAGAGCAACACAGGTCTCAAGCCTCAGTTGCACCTATACAATGCAATTATTTTTTACAGTTGCATGGGATGGGCTGAGTTGGGCTTGGTATGTTGAATGGCAGGTGAGACT
Organism: Acridotheres tristis; assembly: GCA_037013685.1. Taxonomy (NCBI): domain Eukaryota; kingdom Metazoa; phylum Chordata; class Aves; order Passeriformes; family Sturnidae; genus Acridotheres; species Acridotheres tristis. The sequence goes on along the minus strand of CM072894.1, from coordinate 20,732,776 downwards.
ATCCTGAGTGAGTGGAAAATGAACACTTTGTGTAATGGTAAGAAACATCAGTAGCTGAGAGGAAGAGTATAATATGGTGCATAGAAAGAAACTAGAGGAAGAATTGCAAAATTTACAGAATACCCTTCTAAGTAAACATAAATAACAAATATTATAAGGCTTTGTGTAATAGAACTCACAGATGGAGGTACAGGGACTTCAGATGTAGAGAAAACATATTAAACAGTTTAGAAAAAGCAATGCTAAAGAATGTTTAACAAAATATAAGAATTTAAATAATTGAAATGATCAGGCGTCATTGTATAAACAGTCTGACTTATTAAATAACTTCTTGTATCTCATCGCTTTACTACATAAGTGTTTTCAACAGTGAATCAATAATGAAATGATTTCTTGGCGAACAGTTTGAAGTATCTTCTTATTCCCTCTTGCTGGGATAAGAAGTTCTGTTTGGGAGAAGATTTTTTTCCAGTCAGTTTAAATTGCCAGCATTTGTAGCTACCTAATATTTATTAATATTTACCACTGAAGGCTATCATTCCATACTGACATGTTTTGAAATAGTCTTTCTTTTATGCCTATGGCAGGCAGTAATTGGAGAACAATAGATGACCTAGTTTAATAATTTAATGTTTTTAAATGGATGTTCTATTTATTTAGTATTGAATATAGAATTGCATTGTGAATTCTAAATGAATGAAGGTGGGAGTACCTTGCTTAGGAAAACCTGTCTAAGAGCTAAAGCTGCTGTACTAGATGACACCAAAGGTCCATCTAGCACACTGTTGGGTGTTTTTGATCCTTCCTAGTAGTGGATTTGTGAAGAAGGAGATTAAGAGTGTCTACACTGTGATATTTCTCTCAGTGAATGTACTCAGTTTATAAATATCTGAATTTCAGAAACTTCCTGAGCTATAAATATTTTGGTTCAAACCACAAACTGAATGTTTGGTGTACATTTCTTCTAAGAATTTGTCTCAGTGCTTTCGAAAAATGGTTGTAGGTTGATCTGCAAAGCATTCTGTAGGAAAGAATTCCATAATTTTAGCATATGTTCGTGAAAAAGTACTTCCCCTTACTTGCTATACACTTGTTACCTTGGGGAGAGTTCTAGTGCCTATAAGAAATACCTAATAATTACTCCCTTTTTATAATCTCAAAATAGTCTCTATAGGTTTACAGTTTTTCATGCATCTGCTGAATTGTTCTTTGTATACCTCTTCTGCAAGCTGAAGAATACATATGTAACTGTATTGTGTACATCTGAACATGCTTCTCACTCTTCTCAGTTACTTTTTATTTCTAATGTAATCCTTTTTGACAATGGCCTGAGTTACTCAGGAATTAATGCAGTGATATAATGGCTTTTTGTTTTGACCTGAGTTCACTTCCTTATGACTACCAATATTTCACTGCGTTTTTGAATTATTTTTCTAACTGTGTTAATTTAAGGTATTTTTACAACATCTGAGAAATTTTGTTCTTGATCGGTAATGGACAATTCAGTCCCTAACATTTTTTCTACAAAAATTTCTTTTGCTGTTTTATCAATTGGTGAGTCAGCATCCTTGCATAAGCCTTGTGATCTCAAGTAATAGTCTGAATAATTTTTTGACACATGTAAACATTCTCACCTCATTGTTGGCACCTTTTTTTTTTAATCCAAGTAATTGAAAATCTATTCTAAAATAAATAACCGGAAAGACTATTGATAATATCCACGTGTTTAGAAATCTGGTGATTTGTTTCCACTTTTTTCCCCTACTTTGAAATGTCAATCCATGTAATGATATTACTTTTTGTCCTTGACAATTTTTGAAAAAGTTTGTTGAATTCCAAATGTCTAGCATTGAATTTATCGCTCTAGGTGTATACACACCAGATAAAACAGATAGAATTCTCTATTACATAAACCGGAGTCATGGATCTTTAAAGCAGCAGTTAAAGTGCCAATTTTCAGTCTACACAGTGATATTCAGCAGAGTACACCCTGGGAGTGTGCATATTTCTTCTAACTTACTAATTACGCTTGAACATTACAACTGCTCACTGTTGAAATTAGTGACAAGAATGTAAAAACAAATATTATTTTTAAATGCATATATAATTGAGCTGTAAAGCAGCTTATAAAGTTATTTTGAAAGCTTATTGCATCCAAAGTGAAACTAGTACTATAATTCTCTTTTTTATCAATTACACTAAAATTCTTAAAAAACCATTCATAAGGATTTCTGGCATTAGACACTGTTCAAGGCTTTTTGTTGGCATTCTATTTTAGTCATATTCATGGTGCTGCAGATGGTCTTTTCTGCCTCACCACGTTAATATGACCACGTTATACTGCATTACTGATTTAGTTGTCTAACTGCAGTTCAGCTGGAAAGAATACTCAGTGAGAATTTTACTTCTTGTTAAGACTTTTGGGCATGAAATAGAAAACTTAGATGAGCAGCTTTTTGCTTTCTTCTATACACTGTAATAAATAGTCTCAAACCCTATTTCCTGCTTTTTAATTTGAATATTCTTAAAAGAAGGAGTATTGCTATTCTTCAGTGAACAGGTAATGAGCTACATGGTGTGTTGGACATTCACCTCTCTCCTGTAGCTAAAACTATCAGGGGGCCCATTCAGAATTTGTGTAGTTTACTGAGCTGAGCTGAGCAAGGAAGTGTAATAACACAATTTGTCATGAAACAAAATTCATTCAGGCCTCCGGCCTTTGGTCCCAGAATAGACTAGAAGTGCCAGTGGAAGCTTTCCTGGCGTGCTGTGTATGGGGTGAAGTCTTTTGTTTGGTAATGGACAACCCCTGCTTTGTGTAAGTATGATGTCAGAGCAGATGGATCTTGGCTTACAATACTCAAACACGCTTTCAGATGCAAACAGCTATTTACTGTGAATCCAGAGATAATGTTATATTAAAATCCTTGTGTTTTATTAAAGACTAGATTGCCAAATTCTTTGTAATGCTGAGTCAGAGATTTGTAATTATGTCTTCCTAAGAGCAGTTGAGGAAAGCAGTTGAGTCTGAGTCACAATTCCAGACTTACATTCCACCTCCTCCTTTCAAACCTTGCTTTACTGAATAAGTAATTTGCAAATGAGTTAATCTGTTGGTTGCACTTATTCTCTGTGCCATCTCAGCTGTTAAAGTTTCTAAATAGTAAAACTCAGTCGAAAACTATCATTGTAGATGATATAGGACTCTTCTAAACTGTTTGCAGATACAATTGTCTCCAAAGTCTCAAACTCAAATCAACTTTTCTTGTGTTCTGGAAGCCTTTTTTAAATTATGTCTCATATTTTGGGAGATTAAAACAGAAGACTTAGAATTCATGGAAAGAAAATGTTTCTATTAATAGTTTGGGGGAAAATTGCAGGGAAAAATCCTATCTTGATAAGAAAAATTATTATCCTTGTTTTTCCATATGTATTGCAAGAAGAAGTGCTAACATTAATCGAAATTTGCTATTCTTAAACACTGAATATAATCATATGGAATTTTGTGTCAGGGGAAAAAAAAGAATGAAAATTAGTTCGCAAAAGACCTATCAACAGCTACAATCATGGTTGCAAATTCCCTGACCCATCAATACAAAGTGGGGTATTCCTGCAAAAATAAATGAACAAGGAGTTCTTTTGTAATCCAATACATTTGCATGGCTAGCGATTCTTGTGTCTGTTCTGTGCAAACATTTCATAAAAAGGAAGGGAAATTATATATGGCCTGAATGTGGCCTTTCATGTGAAAGCATTCCCCAAATTTCTAATGATGAAATGTATATTTACATACAAGTCACAGTGGCTAAGACAGAGAAATTCCTGCAATGGAGAGAGTTTTACCTTCTCTACAATTTCTTTAGTGGTCTCTGGGTAATGCTAGATGTTGTGTTATTTTTCAAAGTCTGTTTAGCCCATGTCAGTGGTATTCTTTGCAATCCTATCCCAAGCACTTCAGAAGGGTAATCCTAAGAGATGGCAGCTGAAAAATTGTGATGGCTCCTCAAAGAATTGCTCAGACAGTTTTTATAGCACCACCAGTAGTACTGTTGTCATGCTGATGCAAAGCAGTTATCTAAACCCCAGAATGTGAAAGCAAAAGGAGCAGTATTAGCTGGTCTCAGGCTACCTAGCTGGCAACTAGATTTAGTCTATTTGTCTCAAACTTCTCTAGGTTTAGACTTTCCAAAATCAAATCAAAGGATCTCAAATGCACAAAGAGTTTGCAGAAGGTAGTCTGAGTGAGATGTAGAAACTGTTAGAACTGTTTCCTGGTGCAATGTGCCACTTCTCCTAGACTGAGAACTGAGCCAAAGTGAGCTGCTCAAGTTTCTGTACAACCTGTTGACTTCGGTAGGGTGTTGAAGAAAATCAGGTCATGGATGGTTTTAGAATGGTGAATGACTGGTCTGGCTATAGTATGAAACATATGTTACTTTTCCAGTATATAAGATTAAAGAATAGAACATACATATCCACAATGACCAACCTATTGTAAACAGATTTCCTTGACAAGGGCAGGTAAGATAGATAATTATGACAGACTGTCCTCCAGATCATGGGCTAATTCCATAATACCTTTTTTTTTGAAATTTCCCCAAAGAACAAAAAAAAAAAAACTTTCACAAAAGCAGCTCAAGTCAGACCTTTGCTGAAATATTTTCTCATAATTGAATGTCTACTGTCACAGAATTCCAGAATTTAGGTTATCAGAAATACAGACACAGATAGTTACTGAATTGCTGCTCAAAAGCTTGCAAATACCATGTAGCAACTCATGCAACAGACTAAAGGAAACAATTGCTTTTGAGAAATGGTATCCCTAAACACTGACAGTCTAAAATAGCAGCAAATACTTGAATGTACTCTATGGAAACACTGCGGCATGTGATGATGCCTTTTTTTTCTGTCTGGGCACAGCAGGCCTTGGGACAAAGAATTACAGAAAGAGACAATTATGGTTTTTCAGTTCTTTTTCCCAAAATGTACTGAAGCATACTTAAGTGGATAATTTTCTTGCTCTGCACATTAAATTATCTTAATTTATTTTTAGGAGGAAAAAGCAAGGCATTTGCAATTATTAACATTAGAAGCTAGAACTCATAATTCTCAGACACTGAATACACTTATTTTTTATCCTCTGGTATGGTCTCCTTTAATATTGGCACTTCTTTTAGTTTTTTCTAAAATTTAAGGTTGCGTGTGTCTTCTACCAGTATAAGAAACCAGCAATCTTCTTTATGTTCCCTTGTAAATACGAAAGATTTAACTTTGATATCTGCACATAGGACTCTGTCAGAATACTAAAGGAAGGGAATGAAGTCTCTGACTGCTTGTGGGACTCTGCTGTGTGTGGCTGACCAGAGAATTTATTCAGAACAATGTAAACAGGGTCTCCCTCAAAGGCCATAATGTTTATATTCATGAATGTTAATATGAATTGGTATATTTACTTGTTTTTCTTCCACTTGTTCATAGGAATGTCATTTTACTATATCTCATTCATTGCAATTACAGGCGTTGAATAGTTTTTATTAAAAAGCCATATGAAAAATAATTTTTGTTCTGTCAGAAAGAGATTTTACTTCTTGCATTTTTATTTCTTAAATATGATTAGAAGTATGAAAGAAAAACAAGTAAGTAACTGCAATGAAATAAAATGGCAAGCATCGCAGAAAATATTATGCCTAAATTATTTCTTACCTAGCACAATATTTCGCTGTGCTGGTATGGCTATGGTGGGTTTTTTGGCAGCTAGAAAAGAGAATTTATTCTATCTATTAAATCAAACTCTCAAGAAGTTCTCAGCCCTTCATCACCTTGGCTGCTAGGCTTCATAGGATAAAAAAAATACTGCTTTCCTCTGAGACAGGTTTTCTATGTTTTAACACTGAATTCATATACCAATATCAATTCTGCAATGTGTTTTGTCTCATATATTGATTGAAGTTTTTTTATGCTCTGCATATTGCAACTTTCAGTAATAATAAGATGAGAAGTATCATTAAATTTGGATTTTATATGTCATATAATTATACAAAATTTAATAGTTTACCTGTTATATCTATAGTTTTGCAGAAATAAATATTCAGACAGTGAGAAAAAGAGCTATATTATGACTTGCAGTCTTCCAGAAATATATAAAATGTAATGAGATCTTGAAATAATATAGCCAGAAAAAAGCAATAAAGGGACTTTTGCAGATAGAATTTTAGAAGATAGATTTACCTGAAGAAGAGCCACTTGAAAGGTTGTTACCATCTGAAATACAATTAAACTAAATTTACAAAAAGCTTTTGCTTGAAACAGATTCAAAAAATAAACAGGCTCTTAAGAAAAGAAGGCAGAATATCAAATTTACACATATTTTAGAAGCAAATTCAGGTAGCTTAAATTCAAAAACAATATATGTAATATGCAGAAGAATTGTTCTGAAAGTGTATTGACTTTTTAATTGGAAAATTTAAGAACTATTCAGTTAAGAAATATTTAATAATTAGTAAGTTTTTTTGCATAGATCAATAGATGTTTCCAATTACCAAGTTTTAAAGTCGGCTAAGGTTCCAGAGAGAAAACTAGAGTAGGTTTACATAGACTAACATGCTATTTCTCATTAAATGGAACTTCTAATTAGTGATAAATTTTTTGCTAGACAATGACAATTTTATTTGGATGAAACTTACTAAAAGGTTGAAGAATTCATAATTTCCATCAGAAGAATAGACTTGATTCACTGATACTTGTTTAGAATGTGAGCTTAGCATCATATTCCTGATAGACCTCATTAATTTCATGTCTTCATAGCAAGAACTCTTCAGACTATGTGTCCTTGCCAGCAGTTCTCAGATCTTTGAAATGCCCAACTTGCCTGGGTGCTTAAAACAATCAAGTAATAATGATAGGATTCTATGCTTGAGAAGTAAGACATAGTGGAGGTAAACTCCCTCATTTTTATCTATACATTTATTTTGTTTACTTATCTAAAGTAACCATTTTCATGTTATAGACTATAACTAAACCCCTCTATATTTCTAGTAAACAACATCCATCTAAAAGCATCTCAAATCCATTGGAAATTTTTTCTGTTTTCTAGTAGTCATTTTTGTCTAAGTTTGAGATACTCTGATAGTTTTGATTTTTTCCTCTTCAGGATCAAAATCTATAATTCAATGTAGCAAGTGCACAGATGCGTCACATTCTGTGTTAATTCTTTTAATGAATAATAGAGACGTGTCTCTTTCTTCCATCAGAGAATGAAGTAAAACTCACTACCTTTATACTTTCCTGAGGGTATGTATTATAATGTGGGATGACTTCAGAAAATCATTACCCTAGTCTTCAAGCTACCTCACAGAATCCCCCCCCCCCCCCCGTTTTAAATGTCCTGAAAGGAACAGATAGATAGGAGACCTATTAAAAATTAATAAAAATATATCACTGGAAGACCTGTGTGGTATGCATAAGTTGCCTCCACTGAAAGCTACTGAAAGCTGTGTCACTCCCTCTTTTTCATTTTCATCTCTTTAAGTAGAGATTGCTTTTTTTAACTGAATGTTTGCTTAAGATATAGCAAAATAGCTCTGTGATCGTAGCTGGGTGAGGCTGTAATCTAAACAGCTACTTACAGTTCATGGAATCCAGGAAGGCTTCCTTTCTAAGCTGAGCCCCAACAGCAGTCATCATGAGGAAACAGAAGTAGAGCTACCCTATTCCTATTTCTCTGTCTGTAGAAGATGACTAAGAAAAGTTATCTCAGTAGCTGTTCTGTTAATTTAGGCAGTTAGGTGTTTGTGGAGCACTGAAGGTGGTAATAGCAGAGGCTCTTCTGTCTTTTACTGGTGATTGGTGTTTGGCCATATATCTTTGCTAAGAGTTCAGCAGTTTCAGTTTGCCTCATATTTACTGTAATTTACCTTGGAGACAAATACACATAATTGACACTGGAGTTTTCAGAGCTATGCTGCTGGCTTGCTAGATAGAAACCTTTGTCCTCCTGAACACAATTTTTCTTGACTAACCCTCACTGAAGATGAATTTGCTTCCAATGGTGCAGCTAAAAACAAGATCCTGGACAAATTTCTCTTTGCATTTTGGGCAAAGTCAGGGGGTTACTCTTACTTATATGTGCCATATTCTATAAGGCAAAATTGCATGCATCAAACAATATGCAGTATTTCATGACAACATTGTAGTCCTAATATTTCTAGGACTAAAAATACATGCTTGCCTTTCACTAAACTGCTATATTTATATAACAAAGTTCTTTGCACAGATGAAAGCAAATACTATGGTGTTGGGCTAGCTCTATGACTGGAAGGAAAGGCCTGATTTAAATTGCAGTTGTGCTTGTTTACAACATCAGTGTATGGAGCGTTCTCTGCTTCTCAGATGTAACTCCATTGCTAGGGCCAGGAAAGACGAAAACTTGCTGAAGAGTAAGCACCTTGAAGAAGTTGCTTCAAAGTTTTTCTGATTATAATTTTGGCTGTTTTAAGAATATTATTAGCCTCTTCATTTTATTTGAACCTTATCTAAAGAAGGTTATTATCCATTTATTGGATGCATAACAGATTCTGTTATTTCCTTCACAGAAAGAAACCCAAGAAATTATTCCAGGGTGTCTTTATTAGCCTTAGAGATTTTGAAATGATAAAATGATAAGACAATCCTGAAATATCCCTCTTTGGCAGAATGCAATAACATGTGTAATCAAATAACTTTTCTGGGCTTTCTCCCATGAGGTAATAAACGTGGTTTTGGGAACTAATATTTAGCTTATAGGTTAATACTTCTAGTCCAACTATTTCGAGATTAAAGGAGTAAAACTTGTGATAAAGTTCCTCATCTGACTAGCTATTTTAGCCAATTGATTAATAGAAGTTGTGATCTAGACAGGGCTGGATTAAATGTTAGAAAAGCATTATAGACCAGTAAAAAGGTAGAATTATCTAAGTGGGGAAGAAAATGAAGACAACTCAGAATTAATTTCTGAAAGATTTTTCTCATTGCAATCCCACAAATGGTCTCTTTTGAGTAGAAAAATTGTAGCCAGATTCTTCATATTGAAGTCAGTATCCTCAAATCTATGGGTTTCTGTCAGTTTGAATTGGCTGTTGATTGTCTGAGTTCTATCCATGTCATGGTTGATTTTGATATCTTGTAGTCACTAGTTTTACAGACAAGGAGTATTTCACAGCTTTGAGGAATAGAATCAGGTGCCATGACCAAACAGTAATTTATGCCACTACTTCTGTATTTGTTGCAAAAACTCCTCATAAAATAATGGAGTGGATGAACATGCCACAATGGAATGTTTGAGAGATTTGGGAATAAAATTGGACACTAAGGGTCCCTTTCCTCAACCATTGATATAAAAGATATATTTACACGCAGAAGTTATAACTTAACACTTTACAATAAGAATTTTAATGAAGTTTGTACAACACACTGAATGGGAATTCATATGTTATTTTGGTTAACAACTGTTACTAGTAACTAAATTTAAATTATAATTTGCTAGCATTCAAATAATTTTTTTTTCTAAGGTGGTATAAAATCATATTTCTTCTTAATTTAGTTCATTGTAGAAAATCTATGCAAAACTCTGTTCTTTTTTACAGTGAGTCTAACAGAAAGGAGTTCTCTTTTACCACGACTATCTTGCTAAATATAATTTATTTATGCATTTTTTCACTTGGAGTTCAAAATTTTATACAGCTTTGCAAATGGTTAGATTCATACAAATGTATGAACTACAATTTTTGGGAATAATTTTTTACCATTATAGTGACAATCAAGCAAATGTTGGGAAGGTGTAAGAGAGAACAGTCCATAAGAACTGCTAGAGATGAGTAAACTCCATTTTTAGGGCTTAGGTAGCTCAAAACTATCAGTCTTAACACTTCAATACACTACACAAATATTTCATTTACAAAGCAGGTATTAATGTCTTCAAGTATTTCACATGTAAAATGAGGTGGAATAAAGTTATTGTTTTTATCCTTGGGTATAAATGTTAATTTCTGGAATTGTAAACTGTTTACATGATCTAAGAAAAGACAACATAAAAGCCAAACAAACTTATTAGGAAACAGTTGAAGTAAAAAAGAGTTGTCATATATGGAAATGAGACAAAGCTTAGAAAGATTGAATGATGAACGGGCATCTATAGCAGAAATCAGGTTCTCTAAGGCTCGCTTTAAGTGCACATTGTACAAATATATTCTTACTGGAGAAGAGGATGTTACCCAGTTGTGGGATAAGTGTGTACAGAAGAAATTTCTGCACATCTCTGAATACAAAGATGGAACAGGGGTACTTTTAAGTAAGTTTGATTAGAAGTTTAAATGAAAAGATATGGCAAAAGTTTTGGGCCATACCCTTTTTTCCTCAAAAAAGAAAAGTTATATATGAACAAAGTCTTACGTTTTACTAGGGAACTGGCATACATTGGGAAATAGAATTGCAGCAAAACTACAGAAATAACGAAACAGAAAAGAGTGAAACGTCAGTTGGCTGTGATTTATTTACACGGTTAGTGCATGCTAGAATCTCCTAAAATTTCACTCTTTGGTTATACAAACATTTTTCCAGCTCCCAGTGAAAACTGGTGATAAATTCTTGCAAAAAAATATTAGAGGAAGAAAAAGATAATCTGAAAGGGCTTCTATGCTGCAATTGTTAAGGCACTACCTTCACTTTTCACATTACTGCTTATTCAGACATTTGCTGCATATAAGATAGGAACTCTTGAGCACCAGACTAGAAAGAATTCTATTTATACTCAAATGTGCTCATCAAACTCCTGAAACATACCTTTTCTTTTTAATAATCTATTATTATCATCATCTGTCAAGCCCAGTGTTGAATCAGAACCTAACTGTGTTAGCCATCATCCTGGTACATAATAAAAGACAGGATCCTTGTACTAGACAGCTTACAAATACTGTTGAAAATATCTGTCAGTATTTAGCTGATAAATCTTAAAATTTTTGACTATCCAGAGCTAAACCTAAAAAATGTTATTTGTATTCCATAGGTCTTAATTTGTTCAGAGGGCCCTCAGCCCGTTAACAGATTGAAATGCCTCTTCACTACATGAAATGCTTTTTTATTTAATTGCAGTAGACTTTATAGAATCACAGACTATTCTAAATGGAAGGATCATTGAGCCCAGCTCTTAAGTGAATGACCCATACAGGGATCAACAACCATCCACAACCTCGATGTTATTAGCATTTTGGTGTAACCAACTGAGCTCATCTCAGTGGCAATTTCTGTCATAAGGAGTCCTATGGTAAGTGGTAGTGTTCAAAACTGTTGGCTCCAGCCTGCAGAATAGAAGCTTTTAGAAAAAAAGGAAAGGGTTTTTTCAAAGATACACTCTATAAATTTGATCAACTCTCAATAAATCCATTAGAGGAAGGATGAGAGTATGAAAAGTTACCTTGTTGTCTAGGGTCAGGAAAATAGTTGCAATCTATTTGCTTCCTAACAGGTTTTACTTCTCTCTTGCAACCTGACTCAGTCTTTTTTTTTTGCTCTCATGTAGAAAAGGCATTCTACTATGAGAAAACTCAATCTGAGGAGCTCTGGAAAGAAATCTCTCATGATCTGTGTACTTCTGGGCAGTAGATGTTAATGTAATCTGAAATCTATTGTCTTTTTGCCATTAGCTGTTGCTTTTTCTGGTTGTTTGTCAGAGATGTATTGCACTTGTTATGTGTCTGGTTCCTTCTCCATTTTTATTCTCTAAATTGGTTGCTGCATTCAAAGGGATATTGTTACTTTTTCTCTTTTTTTTCCTGAACCGGCACCTATTACTGTCCTTTTTGTGTGTGATCCAGTGAAAAGAGATTATCTGATTTACCTGTTCCAGATAGAGTATGATGATGAAAAACTATTTCCTGGAGAATCTGCTGTGTACCTTTCTTATGCTGGGAACATGACTTTAAGAAAGATGTTTTTAATGGTAAACAATCCACATTTTTTGACTTCTTTTCTAGCTTATTGGTCTCTCAGTGCCTTTTCTATATTTCAAGGCTTTTGCCTGTTGTAGTTTAAAACCACCGTTGAACTGTACACAATATCTTGAGTTACTTCTGCATGTTTTGCATGGCTTGACCTCTTTCTTGCCAAGAGGAATTTTTGTCTAGGTAGCATATTTTGTATGGCCATCCATCCCACTCGGCCCACATAACAGTCTGCTCTGAAACCATAAGCAACTTGGTAGAAGAAGGAAGAGCCGTGTGCCTGCTCTAGTTTCTGCCAGGTCCTGGCATCTGGCTGTACCCACAGCAGGAAAATGGTTGAAGTCACCTTTCTTTGCCTCCTTTCTCACATTGATCTCTCTCTGAGAGATCAGTTATATACTGAGCTTAGAGGCCCATCTATTAATTTTTCAAGAGCTCTCAACAAGGAAATCTCCTGTGTATGTCAGGTGTAAATACCATAAAACAAGAGAAGGATGTTTTGACAAAGCGGGAGTATTTTTTGTATATTTCCTCTTTAGTTGCTTTTCATTTTAAAATGCAGCAAGTGATAACACTTGAAAGTGTACAGTGGTGTGACACAGATATCAGAACAAAATGTTCTTTTTCAAGACATGAAGTTCTGTTTTGTCTCCCCGATTGGGATTTTACCTTCTATTTTGTCCATAAAACCACAGTAAGCATGGACAAGCTGATCAATTTTATCTATGTTATAAAATTGCTTTTTAAATGGAGGAATTAAGATGTTTCAAACTCACAAAATCATAGTATACTAAAATAAAACCAGAATATGGGTAGGATTTACCTGCTGTACTTATTATAATTTTTTTCTGATGCATTTTTTCTATTTTTCCTGATACCCCTTAATGGCATTTTAACTGTACCATTAGCAGGAAAAAAGTGTTTTCTTGGTATCTGAAAAAAAATCCCAGCAAAAACCTGGTGTATTAGTTATAAAAAACCCCAAACCCAATGCAAAACAGAATAAGAAAAGGAAGCATAAAAGCATAAGATTTTAAATATGTACTGTGAAGACTATTTACAAAGGCTTTTTAAAAGCGTAATATTTGGTGAACAATAATTATTTGCAAACTGCACGTTTCCAGTAATGGAAATTTTCTTTGCCACATTCTTATGCACCCTGTCATTGTAGGCTCTGTGGACACTTCGGGCACAGTGTAATGTTTGCATCAAGAAAGTTTTGTCCTTGCTTCTCACAGTGAGAACTGTATCAGTCTTTATGTCCTAACTAGGGAAAACTGAAGTGTTGATTTAACAATTGGAATACTTATGTTCCTTTACTGTACTAATGTTAAAGATTATCTCACTGTGAAAAGGTGTTTTCCAAGTGTTAATGCTCACTGTTAGAGCATGCTGTGCTTTACTAAGAGCTTGTACAAATGGGATGTGTTCTGGCGAATCTTGTAGTAAGAGTAGATTACGTGAGTGGTGATGCAAAGCAGAAGGATCGTGTGCTGCTGCTGCACACAGTGAAGGTCAGCAAATGAGCACATGTTCTGCAGATAGTGGGACAGAAAGCTACACAATGTAGTTGTATAAGAAGTAGACATTTGTGTTGAGTTTTCTAATTTTGACAATACTTATGCTCCAGAGTGGAATGAAAGCAAAAGCATTTCCTGTACTGCTCCTCCTCCCTGCATCCTTCAAGTTAATCTAAATACTTCAATTTGATTAAATCAGGATATTTAATTACGTTTAACTGATTTTTATATTTTCTAGTCCAATCTAATCACAGTTTACCAATTATGAATCAAATGCCACTAATTATTATTTATAAAATAGACATATTCAATTTTGAATAGGCTAAGATGAAATATTTGGGCTATATCACAATGCTTTTTTTCAGTTTTCCATTTTTAATTGATTTTTGCACTTCTGTTTAAGATTTTTGTTTTTATGAATTTGTATGTCCTAACATAATTCACAAGATCTATGCTGTTAGTACTACCAAAGATCTGATAGATTGTTTTACTGACATCTTGCAGTAGGTTTGCTGCATTTAGCTTCTTATGATTTTTGATTATTGAGTCAACCAATGGGATTGCATCCTTTGCTAACCTTATTGGCCATGTTGATTACTTTGCCAGATAAAAGTAGAGGTAAACAAAGGAATTTCATTGAGTAACTTACGATTTACAAGTTTAGATGGTAATATTGGCTTGCACTTCTCAGGAGATGCCACATTCTCTTCATCTGTTACATACTCAAAATTAATAATAAACATCATTGCTACTCCCTCTTGATTTTTCACTGGAATTACGTGGGTGTTGCAAATGAAGGTAGATCCTGTAGATGGATTAAAAACAAAAGAAAGAAATATATAAATGGAAGGAAACATTTTTTTTCACTTCAATAAGTCTAGTTACATAAACAGTGAAGAATATTTCTTTGAATTCAATAATTGAGCCTCAAACATATTATTCTTTAATTTAAACAGTTATATTTTCATAGAAAGAAATGCCACTGTTCATAATTTTTTGGAATCTTACCTTTACCCAAAGGTGTCTCCTTTAAAATGTCAATTTTACTTTTGTTTTTTTTTGTTCACTGGAAGTGCCTGTATAGACGGACTTGTAATATGGAGACATTTAACACCAAAAGTAGAAATGTGAACGTTGTTCCAACCACCGTCCTTGAGAAGAAAGCAGAGCAGAATCTGATTCTTCTAAATGTCGAACATTCTTCAAGCATTTGGTTCTATTACACAGGATGAGTCATGCATTAAGTATTTATGGATGTAAGTATACCACTATTCTTATTTTAGCTCTCAGTCTTTTGGGGACTTTGGGGAAACATTTAGGTTTGTGTTAAAAATTATATTTGTTATTTGATTTATACTCCATCATAAATATCTTCTAAACTATGCTAAAAATTTTCATTAATTTTCAGAAGGGTTTGACTTTTTATGTACAATTCAATGTATGAATTTAAAAATACCCTAGCTTTCACATTTATGGAGCACACTCAACCTATACTAAAAGTAATAGAGAGTGTAAACTTTCAATACGCCTGTTGCTCAGCATGTTCTGGTTTAAAAACCTAATTAGAGATTTAAGGAGTTCTTTGTGCTAATTCTTCCACTATAGCTTTTGAAGTTTCAGTTGACAAAGTCATGTGTTTTGATTTAATTCTTTCTATTAATGTTACAGAACATAGTGATTAAAAAAATAATGTGATGGCTGTAAGCAATACAATAATGTGCTAAAAACTTCATGCAGATACAGCTGTGAGATGGGGTCTTTCCATGATATCTAGCCACTGGTTTAATGTACATTATCTGCAATTTAGGCACTCAAATGCAGTAATCACTGAAACTTGATGGCCTGTGCAATTTGACAAAAACAGATCTTGATCTAGATTGCACAAGAATATTTTTTTGTTTGTTTGTTTCTGTCGAGGAGAGAGATAGTACAATTTATATCATTACAACCAAGACCAGATTCTGGCTTCTAATGTTTAATGTAGTACTTGATATAATATGGTATGTATGTGGTATAATATGGCAATTCAAGTTGTGTATAAAATTGACATGCTGGCCTTTCAAGTTTTGCAGCTGTAACTTCCATCCATTTAATAAAACAGTTGAGCTGTGGCACTTGCCACAGTTTCCATGGTTACAAGCTCAATGTCTTTAGTAAACAGAAAATAAGCAATTTAAGACTGTTCCATTAGAGCTAAAAATAGAAGTGCTGCAGGCCAACCATTGCAACATAGACTGGTTAAACAGAGAGGCTGGAGAGAATTTAGAAAAATCTTTGTGGTTTTAGCTAACAAATAAAATACATACTGAGTTCAAAAAGTCAAAATTATATTTACTGATTTGCTTGGAAGGAAATGATATGCACGGTTTTGACATGAAGATTTATAGGCTGAGTAGGTATCCCCCAATATGTGGAAGCGGGGCTCAGCTGAGGCACGCGTGGCTTTCAATAACACTGAACTTCAGTGGATCAAATGTTTGTCAGTATTTGCAAAGGAGGATGATGAGGACACTTCTTTAAAAACTTTCCTACTTTTGAAGGCAAGGGTGTTTCAGCTTTTGAAATGCTTCCCACAGTGCTAAGTAATGACACTATTTCCCATTTGTGTAGAACATACCACCCTCAAGAATTTACAAACCTCATTCGTACTGGAGCTAGGGATTTGAATCTCTGGGGATATGCAGGAGTTGTTTAACGGTCCACAGCTTAAGAACATAGCAAAAAGAGCAGAGGATTGAAAATTTAAGCTGTATGTAGAAATATTTCAGGAACAAAAAATAGGAAAGGTTCACGTGTGGTTTAATTTAGCATGATTCCTTTGAAGACCAAATACTCCACAGACTAGTAAGTCCACTGTAGTTCATTAGCCTGAAGTTTTTCCAAGAAACTTAGACTTTTAAGAGGAAAGGAATATTTATCTTTTTTGTATGCCTGAAAGTGGAAAGCTGCAAGTTAACCAAAATATAACAGTCACAGTCACTGTATGTGAGACTGTTAGTGTTTGTCTTTAGTACAGACTACTACAGACTGCTATCTGCTATCCACTTATCAGTATCTAGTTCTGTTGAAGGGACAATGAGGAAATGCAAGATTCAAAATAGCAAGGAATACACTAGTGTTATTTAAAAATAAGAGATGGGTACAAAGAAATAACATTGGCAAATTCAAAAGATAAGCTGTGAGTTGTTAGTTGATAGCAATAAAAAATAATAATAAGAAGCTTGCTTACAAACAATCTTATTCAGTATTTGCACTCTGGCATCCCACTGCTCTTCATTTTACTCAGCATGTTTTCCTGTTTTTTCTTTATGCTGAATATTCCAAAGTAAGACATGCTTCTGATGAGCAATAAAAATAGTAATGTAGTTTTTGGAATTTGCATTTCCTATCTAACAGCACTGGGCAAGTGGATGATTTAATGAGAACAATTAAGAAAGTTATACCTTTATAATTAATAAATTCAATATCCAGCAATATATCTGAATTTTCTCATGATTAGGAGTAATCATGAAAAATACCTATTTTGCTCTCTTGTTATCATTGAAAATGAGAGAGGACAAGTTGGATATTTTCTTGTTAACATGAATTCCATGGTTATAGGGACATATTTTCTTTTATTTAAGGTAATTGTAAAGCCCACTGTTTTATCTAGTTAAATTAATGGAAAAATATCCATATGAGAAGAAGATATTTCACTCCCCTATTTGCTGTGTGGATATGATGTATGATTCCATGGTTATGTATTCAATAGCATGATTTCACAAGACCACACAGACTTGTGTAAAACGAGTAACTGCCAAAATACATACACAAGTGACAATAAATATTTCAGACATAATGACTTAGGGTATAGTAGGGTTATATAAAGATATATTGCACCATTTGAGCTATTCTGATGACGGAAAACCTATTTAACTATCTGCATAGTGTTTAAAGCTGACTTCCTTTAAGAGAATAGTACAAGGCAGGCACATCCAACCAATTGAACCGGTTCGTAAACTTTATTTACCTTTCCAGTGATTTTAGGAAGATTTTAGGGTAGATTTTCATCAGACTGCATCTTCTAGATACAACTGCATTCATTTATTAGAATTGTGGTAGTTCCATTTATAAACAATTTGGAGAGGACAGTGCAACTAATACAACAGTGAAGACATTCCAAATTCTTGTATGAAAAACTCTGACAAATAAGCTTCGAAAAATGACAAATCCCAAACAACTAATTTGATTCAGCCTTCCTGGGAACAAAATCTTCACAGGCTATTTCATATGCCAAGCTCAGAGGATCCCTGAAAAATGAGTCATTTAGGTAATTGTCCTAATTCTGCAGAATTGCTGTGGTTCAAAACAAGAATCTTTCAAAATTCATCATGATTCTACAGGATGGCTCTGGAACCCTCTTGCCTTGAACGGGCTTTACAGTTGCTATCTTCATTACAACATTTAAAAATTTAGACTCCTGCACTCAGTACAAATTTGAGGACAGCCTTCAGAAGGCGGAGACTGGTTTCAATATATTTTGGAATCAATCTTGGCTCCCTGTGCCAAAGAATGTATGACTTCTCAGATATTTTTTGTTACTAGAGCTGCTGTAGACAACCGATTAAAGCTATAGAAAGAAAAATACTGAACATGTCCTCTGCATGCATGTAGAGATTTCTGGCCAGAGTCACCTCATACCCGAGTTTCCTAGAACTGTGATAATTTTTTACTTCTGTGATCTACAAGTAGTCCGGTGTAGGTATCTCTACAATCCACAGTCACTTCTGCTCCTTTAAAATTGAAGATGACAAAGAATAAATCAAAACATTACAAAGAAGGAGCCAACAACAGCTTGCCTACCAAAACAAGACCAAAGACAGTCAAAAAATAGAGGCAGAGATACTCTGCATTTCCAGATCTAGACAGTCCTGTTTGCTGTTTGCAAGACAGCTCTGAATGAAACATGTCTGAGCACCACAGTTTTATGGTAATACAGGGACAAGAGAAAGATGCTGGATATTCTTTGCACTTTTATAAAATAATCACCATTTTTATTTCGGAAATAAATACCTTCCACTTCTCTCAATTGGATTCTCACTTTGCCATTTAAAAAATTGCTCAAAATGCTTTCTCTCAGAAGCATAAACTTAAATCTACCAATTATAGTAGAAATGCAATTAAATATATTTCATATTCAATTGTGTACTAAGCTTAGTCTTAATTCTATCAACATGTGACTGAAAGGGGGTGCAGAAAAGTCCACATAGTTCCCGTTTTGTTAGTAATGAGGTAAAATGTTGTTTTCATAGATTCTTTTGTGACCAGTTACCGTGACGTTATTAGAGTGTGATCACTATTATAATAAGTAGAAACTTAATATTTCTCTGTTAAGCAAGAGTTGACTTCTGTAAATACAAAGAGCGCTATGTAATAAAATATAGTCAATCTTACTTTGTTATCTTATGTCTATGTTTATAGCCTTATTTGTCCTTTCATCATAGCATGGCTTATGGGCATTGCCCAATGTTAATAAAAACTTTTCTGGGAAAAGAGATCTAATCTGAGGGAGAATTAATGTGGAAGATCAGAAAACGTTCTCTATCTTTGCCTGTTCATCATGGAATCTTCATCTGTAGGAGAAGAAACCAAAGTATGGCTTTCTACTGATTCCTAAACGTCACAAATGCATTATTCTCTTTCTTCCTAATAGCCAAAACCTCCCATTGCTTTCTACTTCTTTCAGCTTGGGGACAGTCTTGGAAACGTGTAATACTTTTTCCAAGCAGAACATAAAGGGAATGTAATGAGATTTAATTTATGTGCTAGTCTTGGGAAAGGAGGTACTGTCCTGCTTTGGGAAGACATTCAGGAAGGCTGAGAGAGTGAGCTTTATCTGCCATGCCTAGCATACAAGTAGTAACAAGCCCCTTAGGATCATATGAAATGCAGTTAATGAAAGTCTTGTACTTTGGCCTAAACTGCTGTTTATAATAATCCATTTTATCACTAAATGCTGGCAGATAAAGGACATAGACATGTTTTTAATATGGAGTGAGGAAAAGTCACAGGAACAGTGCAGTAAAGAAATTACTTGGAAGACAAGGTGGGAAGTGGGATACAATATCTTGTGAAATAAAGCTGTCGCTTGCACACAGCTGCTAAGACTTTCACATTCCAGAAATGTCCTAAGAATAGGGAAAATATTCATATTTTATACAGCTTTATGTGCAATGTAATTCTGGCTTTATTCCCTGTTGTTCCATAGCTACTTTCAGCCAAACTTTAAAAAAAGGGATGGAAATAAGTCAAAACCTTTGTTTTCCTATGTGTTGTCAAGGTTCTAGTACCAAAAGTTTAAAAACTTGTCTTAGAAAACAAATACTGTGAATGGTGCAGAAGAATGACACCTTGAAATTGACTGGTTGTAATTTATTAATGAGACCAGTATAGCAAAGCATTTTGTATTCTTGAAAGGTTACAGACAAAGAAAAAGAAATTGAAAGAAAAACAGTACCCAGGGAATATTTGCTCTGCTTTGTGTAGTTTTTGTGACTTATCCCTGAAGAAAGTCCTGTCTTTTATGCTTAAAATTCAGAAGCCTATTTACTTCCACTTTGAAGTCCACTCTAAGCAAACACTGTGTTAGGTGATGTTTAGTTGGCATTTAGGGACAATTGCACTGGGGATGTGTATTGAATATTCAAGCAAAGCCAGTTTGTCAAATAATGAGGCATGATGTGTACTGTGATGTGGGGACTCAACATGACCAACCAAGGACTAAAAATCCAATTTTTTCTGTTTCTACCCAAGCATAAGCCAGGAACAATTCATGTGCCATAAGGAATATTGCTTTCAACAATGCAAAGTTGTACTTTCTTTCTAAAATAATTTTAAAAAGTCTAGTCCTGTAATGGTATGTTGAAAAATAGTAATGCAAAATTTTACATGGTTTTATGCTAAAGGGCTCCTTTAGCTGCAAATGCCTTTGCAAACCTATTTTTTTCTTAACTAAAACAAAGTATTTATTAACAGATTTTCACAACTTAGTCTTCTTGGTTTTACAATAAAAATGAGAAGGACTGAATCTGCCCTGAGAATATTTCCCAGCACTTTGAACCATACCTCTAGAGACAGATGCCACATAATTACTTGCTCAACTCAGTAACAATGAGTGAAAAAAATATTGAACAAATAATTCTGTCTGTTTGTACCTGCAGCTTTTTGCATCTTTGTGATGGGTATAATTTTCTCAGACCTTTGGAAACACCTGTTTTGTAAATACCCTATTTAAATTTCATCAAAACTTTGGCTTATAGCAAAGAATTATCCCTGGATATTCCTTTATTTCCTGCCCTGAATTTATGTAGCTGCACACATAAGGAATAGGAAAAAACTTGATGCTAGGACTAAAGATGATTATATTGGTAGCCACAAAAAGCATCTATTCCAGGAATCCCAGTTTGCATTGCAAGTGTTGCCTGTTGCTGATGCATACTGGCATTATTTTATTTTCTTCTAAAGGTGTTGAGACTGAGACATGGAAAGGGTTTTAAACAAACCATCTTTAAAAATGAATGAAGAAATTAAGGATAACTCAAAGAAACTCTTGATCCCATTTTCACAATTGAATTAGTAGATAACAACCCCACAGTATTAAAGTGTGTCTCATAAATTTTCATACAGAACTTTGGGCAATGGGTTATACAATTCTCTTTATCTTTTGCCTGTATCTTCTGAGCTGTCTGTATGTCACCATTTTCCAATTCTATCTGACTGAAATTAGCCACCATGAGTGGCAAGGATGGGGAATTCACATGCTTCCTATAGCTGTGTGATTGTCTATTCAGAATGACTCACTGCAGAGAACAATTAAAAATAGATGGTAGATTGAAATATATTATATCCCTTTTCAATTGATTAGCTGTGTTTAAGGGGGACGGGTAGAGACAAGAACAATGTATTTGGCTGATATTTATTAGGGACCTTACAGTGATTAAATGAGACCTACTTCCTTTGACATTTTCCTCCACCCTCCTTAACAAATATTCATTCTGTCACTGAAATGGTTGCTGATACTAAGATTTGATTTATAGGACCATTTAGGTTTTGTAAGGTATTACACTGTTTAAATGTGAGGGAAAAATTTTTAAAGTAACCAACTAAGAAAAAAACTTGCCCTCTGGAATTTGTAGACATGTTCATTACTGGACTGGCAAATATGAATATCTCATTTGTTCTCCTTTTAATCCCATTTGTAATATAATTAAATTGGCAGATAAATACTCTTCAACTGCTCATTTCAGCATTTCTTAGGCTACTGCATTGCTAAAATTATTGCTAACATCCTAATTATAATATCTACACCTACACTAATAGGCTATGGTGATTAATTGTAATGCTGAAAACATTTTGTATGGGAGGAAAATTTCCTGCTTTGTTGTTTAAGCATCTATAAACATGCACAGAAGATGCAGAGCAATTAAATATTAAGCAAGGAAAGAAAAATGAAATCAAATGAAAAATAAACAAGCAGCAACATGTTTATAAAGAAAAAAACAATATAAAAGTGAAAAATGTTGAAATCTGCACATGGATGGTAAGGATTTCTTTATGTTCCAGGCTGCCTGTAGAATAATTCTACTGAAACCAAAGCTGGGCCAGAAATTGCAAGGAAGGCCTTTTTCTTTCTGTCTCGGCTTACCTTAAAACTGCATTTGACTTTTGTCAGAGGGGATTTGTCTAGAGCACAGAATGAAGTCAGGATGTCTGGTTCTGACTACTCTTGTCACTCTTGAACACTCAAGCTGATCTTTCTCAGAGATACACTCTTGTACATACACAGTGGGGAGAAAGCTGGATCTGAAATTGTTTTCTGGAGGGGCTCTCGTTACTGGCAGTTTCGAAAGATGGTATGCTCAAATTACTTGGAATTGCTTAGTCTAAAATCTCTTACATGTTGTCTCTTTGTTCCAGAAGTATATAGTAAATGCATACCAGTAATATATAACATATTACTTCTGAAAAGCAGTGTCTCTGACTTGTTAATGGAGATATTTCTGTCTCTGCATATGCAGTTGAACATTTTGGGCCCAGTTCCTTATACCTATGTAAAGTTTCTGAGTGCATTGCACACTGCATTATCTGATGCCATGAAGTCAGACATGGAAGGCCATGGCAGATTGCACAAAGGGGTACATCTATGAAAATAACTTAATTATTAAGCCTGTAAATTCTTTGCAAATCATTTGTCAAATAACCGAGGAAGATTTTTCATTCTTTTGTGTTGTATGTGTTGCCGATTATGCGAAAGAAGCAAACCCAAGGCTTCCCATGTTATTTTCTTAGTACAAATACTTATTTTGCAAACACTTGCAGTATAGTTACAGTGAATGTGAGATATACTACACTTGATGAATTTCATAACTGAAGATTTTAATAGGAAAACATTGCAAACAACAGTGCTACTTGAGAAAGAAAGAAACTCACATATTTCACTGAGAAATTTTCAAAATTAATTGTTTATTATTTTTAAAGAACAATATTAAAAAGTGATTTTCTCTACATTGCACATCATTCCTGTGAGAAAAAGTGTTTTAAAATGTGTGTTTTACTGAAAATATATTAAGAAGCAATTTTCAGGATTAACAGTGACTAGGAAATCCAGTTTGCTCAACTTTGCGATGCACTTGAACTGAGGACATTTTAAAAGAGATTTTAAAAAATTTTTTAGATATTACAGTGTGGACATACTTGACTAGAGTTTTCTTTCTATTAGCAAAAGATAATTCAGAATGTAATATCTTAAAACATATAGCATCCCAATGTGGGACAGTAATAAAAAATTACCAATGTCCAATGTCATTGGACATAGGTCAGTACCACCTGAGAAGGGTCAGTGATGAAAGATCAGATTCATTTCTGAAATTGAAGAGGTGGGTGAAAAAAACCATAATAATTTGGCTTAAATAACAATTTTAAACAAACCTTTGCAAAAACAATGAGGTGAGAAATAATGGTTCTAATTTCTTATTTTTAGCTAGTTGGCCAAGAGTTAGGAAAGATTTAATTACATGTGCTAAAATTAAAAATGTCTTTTTTCTTTACTTTTTCCCCTGTATTTTTCTTTATTTCCACCTCTCTAGTTCTGTCTTTCCTCCTAGATATTATTTTCTAAACCCTCATTAAAAGCTACGCACCCCTGGGCATTCAACTGAGAAATGTCTTATTATGTTCATGAGAAAAGGGATCTCAGGTTTGTTGAATATTGCCCATCTTGCAGAAAATGTGCAGACTATGACTTTTTTGGTGAAAGTAACCTCATTTATTTCCCCAAATTAAACTACATAAACTATTTTAAGAACTAACTGAATAACCTTATAAAGCAGAATGGAATAGAAAAAAAAAAACTCAAACAAAACCAACACCAAACCACAAAATGAAACCCACAAAACCTCCCAAGAACTCAATTTTTTGTAATTTTTCTAATTTATTCAAGGTATTGGTCCAGAATACAATATGAAGTAAAAGGGTGATCCAGATTCAGTCCTCACTGACACTGTGCCATTTCAGGGAGAGTACAGGTTTTTTTGTGATACAGTTATTAAAAGATATTAAAAAGAAGAAGTCATTAAGTGGCCATACAGTATGAAGGGTGATACAGAAAACCAAACCAACAACAGGTCCCCTAAGGCAAAAGGGAAATGCTGCCATTTCTGCAAATTTTCACAAGTGCAATACACATTCACTTCCACTGGCCAAGTGGAAGGAGTGCCATTTTCTAAATATAGGTGCCTTTCTTGTTGAAATCATACCCTTGGAGAGTTAGACTCATGGAAACATACCTTTCCTGATATTTTCTGATTGAATTGATCATGAGTAGCTTGAAGTACACAACCTCAAACTTGGAGAAAAAAAATAAATGATGTCATTGTATACAAGGTCAGATGTGAAGTCATTGTGTGCGTTACAGTGCTTTACTGTAATCCAGTAAAATCTATCTAAAGGGGAAGAACGGCCAGACACTAAACTTGTTGCATGCAGTAGCTATTATAAGGTCTTGGTAACAGGGACAATGATGTAGAAACCCTCATCAGTGGGAAAATCAACCCTGAAAGCTGATGGAAGTAGTCAAGCTACTTGGATCATAAAACAAATGGATATAACCTCCCAGGACAAAAAAAGCAGTGGTATTTGGGAGTTCTCTGTAACACAAAATCATGGGATTTTGAATGCATATTAATATATATGGTGGGAGGTCTACGTACAGAAGGTTTGTCAAACACACCAGCAAAATATTAGACTTCTAATAAAAAGAAAAAAACCTGTTTCCTGATGCAAGATCTTCAAGCCAAACATAATGCATTTTTAATTCAAGTTCTCATTAGAACTTGTAAATATGAATAACTTACTGGACTAGAAATTCATGGCTGCCCTAGGGGTGGTTCTCATGACCTGGTCGCAATCAGTTTAGACAAACAAAGAAAAATCCCAAGCAGTAAAATAGTGCTCCTTCTACATGGGTAATTTTCTATGGTTGAGAAAAATGTAGGCAGAAATAACTGGGAGAAGTCAGACAAATTTATGAATGAAAATTGAAATTTTTAATGAGAATGTTAAATAACTAGAGTAACAACTCAAAGGTGCCAAAGATCTTAGCAAGTCCATCCGCACTGAGTGCAAAAGTAAGGGTAACAAAAAGGGATTAAAAGCTATATAGTGAATGGAGAATAGAGAAAATAAATACACATCTGTGGAAACTGAGAGGTATGAAATACCTCAGGTGGAGAGAGGAATGTGACAACTAAGGAGACTAATGAGACTAAGTGAATAGTCTCATTACTGAATACAAGAAGCAAAAACAAAGCTCCAGTAACAGGAAGAAATTCTTCACTGTGAGGGTACTGAGGTTCTGTAACAGGTTGCCCAGAGAAGCTGTGGATGCCCTATCCCTGGGAGTGTTCAAGGCCAGGCTGGATGTTCTGAGTAACCTGTTCTAGTGGAAGGTGTCCCTGCCCATGTCAGGGGGATTTGAAGGAGCGGCTCTTTAAGGTCCTTTCCAACCCAAGCCTTTCTATCATTCTATGATTGTGCCAACATCCATAAAAGGGATACAGTGCCAATGAAATGATTGCATGGCAGTGAGCCTGACTTCAATTGTAAGCAAAATAAAGAAATTTATGATGTTAGATTAATTTAAGAAAAAATACCTAACAGGAATGTAATTAATGTCACTCAGTGTGGTAATGCAGACATTATTAATGGACATGAAATCTCATTTGATGTTTATATTCTTTGTATAAAAAAACCCAACCAAGTAGTCATTACAGACATATGCATTTGTAAGGTAGTCCGCTGATTTTTATGCAATATCCTAATAAAGGAATAGCACTATAATTGTAAAAAGCTCATTACATGGTTTACAAATTGTCTGAGAGCTTCTGAAAAGTCATTAATGGAGGATCACAATTCAGTGTCAGTTTCTAGTTAAAGTCCTCAGAAATGACCACAGTAGCATTAATTTGCTTTGAAAAGATCTGAAGAAAACATAAAATCCTACTATGAAATGCATGGATGCTTCATAAACCAGTTGTGAAGTGGCTAATGAGGTGCTAATGAGTCAAAATAGAAGCATTTAAATTACTCTGTAAGTGGGACATAAAATGCAAAAAATTCACTATGAAATGGTAAATTTAGTCAGACAGTTAAAGAACCAGGGCATGCAGGCTGAAACGAAAAAAGATAGCTATAACCTGGAATGTACTGTCTCACAAAAGAAATAATAGGATAATATGTAAGAATGGTGAACAGAGCCTGAATAAAGAAATGGAATGAGAAGTCAACCTTTCCCTATATATATGGCACTTAGGGGACTAAAACTGGATTGCTGCATACATTTTCTGGCATCTGAATTCTTACTCCATTGAAAAATGGAAGGGGGCATAAAAATGACCAGAGGAATAGCATTCTTCAGAATGGTGTGAATCTTAAAGATGTTAATCTTTGTTTAGTGAAAAGTGGTTTGAGAAGTGACTTGCATTAAAATCAGTAACTTCATGGAAGAAGTGCTGAATGCTAAAGAGCTGTTGAGTCCAGCAGAAAGAACCTGAATGTCTGGCAGCTAAAGCAGATAATTCAAGCTGTATACTCTGGATACAGAGGATCAGAGGAAGCAGTGGTTATCCCCTCTCTTCGTGTTTTTAAATCAAGACTGGAAGAAACAGACAAGTCCTTTTATTCAACAATACCACCTATGTAATATTCATCTTCATAAAGTTCTAAGTTTCTTCTGAATCAAGGAGGAATTCAGTGCTTTCTGTCCCAACTTTGGCTGAATACACAGTGCTCCATAAACCAAGATGCTGCCTCTGTCCTTCCTGTACTTGAGATTAAAATTTCATGTCAATTGGTAAAATTTCAAAAGCTGTTCATGATTCTGTCAGATTCCAATGTGCTGGTATTAGTAAGAGGTAGGATCCCAGTGGAAACAAGGCCTGGTGACATAGGAAGAATACAGAGAGGCTACTTGCCACTGTAGTGAGAAACTTTGTGTGGTCAAATCTCAACTGGAGTTGATTATCCTGATAGGTCCCTTCCTACAGAGCATATTCTGGTTCAAGGATTCCATGGGATCCCATTTGAGCATGTTTTGGCACATCCTTTTTTAATCGCGGTGTAGAAGTGGATTAAATTCACAAAGTTGATCGCTAACCACTTCCTCTCTCTTGCTGATGGACATAGCAGTGGATGGCTGTGGGATGTGCATGTCTGTTTTTCACTCAATGTATCAGCAGTGCTAAGTCAGTACTCTCCAGGGCAATGTGTGTGGAGATGCTGTGCCTCTGTTTTTCTCATTCTCTCCTCATCAGCAAAGGGCAGCAGTTCCCAACACTGACCCTACCAATAGTGGCTGCTGGAGAATGTGTTTAGCTGTCTGGGCTGCATTTGTTGCTCAAATAGCAGTTTTCTGTCTCCTTTAGGAAAACGGCACAGGACAGATGGTGATGCAGGGTGAAAGCACTGCCAGTGCAAAATCATTATCATTAACTACATCTCCCCACACATAACACATATTTATCTGTCAGAATGAAATCTCCCTTGTGAAATGTTAGAACTTTCCTTTGCAATAATTCTTTGAGAATAAAACCTCTTTTTATCTACTAACATATCCACCTGATTAACTAAGAGTGTAACTGTTCCTAGACACGGCAGTGGAATTTATTCTTTATTTTTGAAAGTAAATCCAGCTTAACATACCCTAACCTTCACAGAAAGCTCATGTTCTTAGTTTGGAATCATGCCCTTAGTATCCATACTTGATGGGTTCACATGATGTCCTGACTACCCATATGTATGTCCATCTGTTAGGCTGGCATGGTGCCCTCCCACAAGTTGCTGGACTTTGGCCCTAGGACACGGCTGAGGACTGAATGCTTACTTAAATACTTATGTGACTTCCTGTCTGTGTGGGCGTGTGCATGTGTGTGCTGTAACCCTCCTGCTTCTAATGCACAGGATGGAAGGTATTTGCCTAATATGCTTCAGGCAAAACAATCTAAATGTAACACAGATCAACTTTAGATAGGGGTGTTTTTGATAGAAAAATGGTAAACAATTCCATGGAGTTGGATTTTCCAAGCTGAGTACGTAAATCTAAACGCTCTACTGGCAAAGCATTGCTTTTTCTTAGGAAGAAAGGTTTAGAAAGATATCCTTCATAAAAGGGCTCCACTTTTGAAAATCTTCACATAGTGTTTCAGCTTGATTATAATGATTTTATTTTTCCAGCCTTATTTTCCAAGTTGAAAAATTGTGCTTGTCTTATTAACTGCTTCTGGGTGGCATCTAGTTCGGAGCACACATCCAGGCTCAATCCACATAAGCAAAATGTGCTATTCCAAAGTCCTGTCTCTGCAAACCCTACAGCTATTGGCTCAGGCTCCCCTCCAGGAGATGCTCTGCCTGCTGCTTTTCTTTTCTATCACATATGCATGCTTCCTAAGAGATCCTATTTGGCTGTAGATCCCTTAGCATCTCTTGTCAAATTTACTACACAGCACACACAGTTTTGACTTCTGATTTACTACTGGGACAACAGAGAAAAGTATAGATGCAGTAGAGGATTTTCTGGGGCAAAATAATTTAAAACCCAAATGAATATTTTTGCAAATGAATACAATTTTTCCTGAAATATATTTTCGAATGTTTCCTGGAAGATGAAACTTTGGTTGGTGCTGACAGAAAGACTGTGCTCTGCCTCTTAGACTTTTGTGGGAGGCTATGACACATTCACCACACTCACAAACTTTTCTATAGGAAAACAACTGAGTAAGACTCAGAGTTTAAGATCGTTTGTTTGCCATCTTGACTTCCAGCTTCCTGTAATAGTCCATCAGCCCTCCTTGGACATCTGTTTCAAATGCCTTACACTAAGTTGCTTAAGACATAACATGATTCAGGCACAGTGAAAAATGGAATTCATAATACTAAATGATGCAGTGTTTGCAGCCACATTACAGCTCATTCTTGTCAAACTGCATGTTCCATGTGCTGGTTCTTAAGACAACTTTAATAATTTATTTAGGTATCTGTATGAGAAATGAATTCTGCTTATAATTTTGTTCTTTTTTTAATGGGCTAAATTGTAGTGAAATCCTGGGTAATAATCAAGAATAGAAAAGGTTGATGCTAAGTCATCATGTATCCAGTCTGGAAAATATCCTTTAGCAGAAACCTGTCAAATATAAGTCAAAGCGTATTTATCTCATAATAATCTATTTACTGAATTTAAACCTTGTTGATGTGGAATTTTAATAACTTGAGACATTGGTTATCTTTCAGCTTGTTAAAGTGATGACCCTTAGCAACTAAGCAATGTTTACTAGTATTTTCTAAGCATCTCTATTTTAGATTTGTTGCTTCTATTGAACTTCATAAAAAGTAGGGATGTGTGACTTACATGTAACTACTTAGCTCATGTAAATTGGTGCCTGGCAATTTTAAGGACATCAGTGTTTTACCTGTACAGTGCCCTTGAACTTACACATGTCGAAAATATGCACAGCACACATAATACACGCAAAGCACTGTAATCAAAGGTGAAGATCTCCTGACACGTTTTATTGTGTAACTGTCCTGTTTACAGTTGCATTGTTCAGCTCGAGTTTTTAGATGGACTTATTTTCTTCCAAAGCTCTAACTTTGTGGGAGTGTTGCATAGAATCAGTAAATTATTCATCATAATAAGACAAGAGAGCATTTATGATGACGAACTGAAAAGGAGACTTAACTTCAGATATTCTAAATTATCTTCTACAGGTTATAGATGTATCTCAGGGAAACTGGTCCTAATAGGCAATAGTTAAATACCCTGTATGGATTCTTGAATAATTTACTAATCATATGCAAGACTGAGCAGTTAAAAAAAAGAACAGTAAAATAATAAGAAGAAACATGAGTGCAGAAAATAATATTAAAAACTTCACATTGTAGCTTCATGGTAACATTAAAAATTTGCTAGATGAACTCCAGATTTATTTTCTTAAATGCCTAAGATTATATTATTTTCTAAGATTTAATGAGTTGCACAGATTTTACGTGCTGATTGAGTCACCTTTACCGCAAGAAATTAAAATGTGTAAATTACATTCTCTTCATGTAATTTCTGATAATTTTTAAACGGTCTATTTATTTTAAGGTAGTAATTTTTTAATATACACAATATGCATTTTTCTGTGGGGAGAAACCATTACTGTCTATTGTAAGCTCATCTTTTTCAAATTGCAGTAGATAAATCTGTGGTAATCTCCTTTGCAAGTATGGCATAGAACATGTTATAAATACCACAAGAAGGGCAAAATTTACTGTGCAGTAAAGGTCAAAGTGATAAAACCAATAAAGAGTATAATGAAACCCATTGGCTGTGATTCAGCTGGACACTTAAGCAGATGACAATTTTTTAGCTTGTGAGAAGTCCCAGTGACTTAAGTATCCTGCTGAATATGTCAGCAATTTGTACTTTGTGTGTTGCTTTGTTTATATTACTTAGACATTGCAATTAAAACCTTAGCTTTGTGCAGATATCTGAAATGACAGTGGAAGAACTGAAGTATTTACAAAGCCCCTTGTGAATACAAGAAATTTATGAAGATTGAAAAAAATCTTTAGGGAAAAAATCCATCCATACACACATGTAATTGGAAGTCAAATTTGTATTCCTGCCCTGGTTTTATCTACTTTTGAAAAATTTATAGTTAGAAGTTCACTCCTCATATTTCATTTCTACTTTCATCAGGCATTGACTTCAAGAAAGGCAGAGAAAAGTGGGAAAACCCCTCCCCATTTTCAGTGCCACCACAGCCTGGTGAGGCTCACTCTCTGAGTCAGGACTGTGGCCATACCAACCCTGAACACTGTTGTGCCATGTTGATCAGCAGAGTATCTGAATTTCAGTGTACAACTCCATGTGCTTACTCCAATCTCTTTGCTTACCTTTACAACTCATTCCATATGTTCCTATAAATCTGGATATAAGGAAACTGTAGCGCTCCCTTAATTCCGAAGAAAGTCATGCTTTGTGCCCCAGGGCAAAGTGATATCAAATCAGGTCTACTTGTGTCTATGCAGTAAAAAATTTTATTCAGTTCTCGGTTTTTTGAAATCAATTTCAGTATTCAAATGATGAGGTTGATTTTCTTTTCGTTAATACAGATCTTGAATGAGTTGCTCTTGATCTGTGCAAATGTGAGACAGGTTTTCATACCCATGCTGCGCATTTTCAAAACCAATGTCACAATTGCTTTGCATGTCTCTTTTGAGACTCCAAACTAGGCTAAAGACTGGCTGGAAGTTATTACAGAAATATTTTTACTTGAGAGAAATGAAATTTCATTCATCTATATTTTTGATAAATATAGAAATTTTATGACATTATCTAAGAAGAAGTTTTTACTTCTTCTTGGAAGTAAAACCAAATAAAAGTAACAAAAAAAAATTTTGGTGGAGGGCAAAAACTCTTTTAAATAGGAAATACTAAACTGCTACAGGGCCAAGTATTAGTTGTAGTTTATTTATCCCTTCCTTGTATTTGCTGGATTCCCTGATTGTGCTTAATCTCCCATAATAGCTTATAATGCAGTAATTCTTTGAATTGGTAAAGTACTGTACAAATGTTTCAAAAAACCCTAAACCACCCAAACTTACAATGGCTGAGGAAGCTAAATAATTCTCTATGAATTGTTTTGATAGAGGTTTAAATATTTTTTCCATTTCTTCTGAGTGGGAAAGTATAAATTTGGACTATCATTATTAAACATTAAATTTTTACCATTAATTTTCTACTTTCCAAGAAGTTTTACATTAGTTTCTTTTAGACAGGCTATATTTTGTAGTTGCACTGTGTGTTGGGCTTTCTTCAGTTTCATTATGTTTGTGTACCTGATACTAGCAGCAAAATACTTTAAAATTACATTAAAATACTTGATTTTAATGGACTGTACCTTTGCTGTACAGTTGTAAATAACATGTCCAAATTCACATCCCTCAACTAGGGAAACAGGTCTGGTCAGGGTGAAAATTCTCTCACTGTAAAATCAGGCTATTTTCTTTTCTTGAGGAACTCTGAAGTCAGAAGGCTCAAGTGCAGGATGACTCTAAAATGAATATAAACAGTCTTTGGAACACATTATTTATTTCACATAGAAAATGCAAGTCTATGTACTTTTAAAGTGGTATACTATTACTCTTTCGATATTCAAGTTTATTTTGTGTTCTGGCTAATCTTGTGCTGCTACTGCAATGGACTTCTAAAATTCCCTTTCAACTCTGTGCTGCCATTTGACACCCAAGAAGAGCAGAGAGAATAATTTCACTAAATCATAACTAGCAATGGAACCAAAGATGTGGATGAAAGTAGAAATCAATCTTACATGAGAAAAAAGAGTTGGAACACACATTGTTCTGCAAGCCAGCAGTTCTCAGGAAAGCTCAAAGGGAAGTCTAGCAAGCATTACAGATTGAGATGTCTGGAAAAGTCAATGGAAAAGAAAAGAAAATCCTCCCTCTTCCTTGCCAAAGCCTATTGCCTAAACCAAGGTAAGCATTAATCAAGATTAAAGTCTGTCTGCAAAGTAAAAATTCAGTTCAGATCCAACTCAAAATATAGTCTGCTAATCCATCCATTACTCATGTTAGCATGAACTCAATTTCTATGCTTTGCTGGAACTTGCTATTACAAATTAATATTAATTTAATGAAACACTTTGTAGATTATTATTTTACCTTGTTTAAAATCCCATTAAAGAAATATTTGGAGGTGGTACAACAGACCATAGAAATGCTTTCTTGATAATACCTCCCCAAAGAATCTGAAAATAATATTATTTGCCCATGAGGCTTCCTTTAAGTGTTAGCAAAATGCACATAGTAAAATCCCTATTTAGGCACTTACTGGCATTTATTAGTTGCTAAATTGTATTTTAAAATAATAATCGTCATGGCAAGGTTTTAATCATCAGTATTTTAGATTATGTTATACACGTTTTAGTCTTAAAAAGTTCTGACATTGAATGACACCAGTGATAGTATGGAAAGCTCAGTTCATGAGTTTTGTTGCCATGTAAAATGCATGCCTTGTTTTAATTTTTTAATACCACAAATGATATCTACAATGCTATTCTATGCCAAGTTTTGACAAAGATTGAAGTCCTGCTCCTTTCAGTGATATTATGGATGTGGAACTACAAATGAATTTTGCATGTAATGCTTTCCTAAAACAAGAGATTTTAAGTAGCATAACTATGTAAGTCTTTGAGTAGCATAAGCCCACAGATACTGGCATGCAAGAAAGCTTCATTCTTTTCACCTGTCTATATGACTTCTTGGTAATGTGAATTTGTGTATTTTAATGACAGTGGTATATAACATTTGAAGTCAAAATATGTCAAAAGACCAAGTGTGGTAAATGGTGTCCAAAGTGTAGACTAAAGTTACACTAACTGAGGAGGTGAGGTGGATGGGTGGAGAGGATCTTTGTTTCCGTTTGTTGTCTGTCTGAACTATGCTTTTGAAATACATTTGCAGTTGAAAGGGTACTATAAAATATTTAAGTTGGTATAAAAGTTGACAGAGGCCAAAAACTAGCACTACAATACTATACACTAGAAAATGAGGAGCTGTATTGCTTGCACAGTCTAAATTAACGCATGTAGTCTAAAGTAACGTGTGTGCACATATTGTTGGTGGAAATTTTGAAGCTTCATTAAAATTTAAATAAAGAGAATATTTTTAAATATATTATGAAATATAACTTTATCTTATAGTTTACTACATCAGAAATGCAAAGAATAGTATGCAACACTTGAGGACTAATTTTTTACTAGACTGTGATCTTCAGACCTGTTCCTACAGAAATATTGTACGGGTTATGTCTTGATGAAATACTCAGAACTTGGGGAAATGAAGATAGGAATACCATACTTTACTAAAGGGTGTTTGTATTATTTCTATTTCACTAATCCTATCATTTTGCTTGAAACAAAATTAATATGTTGGGATTTTTTTCTGTTCTGTTGTTGCCTGTATTTCTCACCTACACGAAGAGTAAATATCACCGTTCTATCAGCTGTAAATAAAGTGTTTCTATCAGACCTCCAGTCCAGTCCAGTATATGGGCTGTGCTCCAGTTTGCAGCTAGGATGCTTTGGACAAGTATCATCCAATATGTATTTCTTTTCACGTGGTAGAGGCAGAATTCTTCCTCGTTTCTTAGAATGCTGTGGGTGGGAAGTCAAAATGTGCTCTTGAAATGGCTAAGGCCTAATTTTATAAGCTGACATGATATTTAATGCAGAGAAGGACAATTTTATATTTTTTAGTAAACATGCAATTACGTCTAATTCCTTCTAGTCCCGAACTCTTCATACTTTGTGCCTGCATTGGAGCACAATATTGCACATCTGCAATTGTCATGCAGTAAGATACAAAATGTGAATAACTGTTTACATTTTTTTTCTGAATCACGCAGGGTTGTTTTAAGTTTTCCAGCACTATTTAATACATCATTATTTATAATATTCCCTTTGCAACTTCATCTGCCAGAAATATTCAGTTTTATTCTCCCCCTCAGGAAACACAAGAAGAATCTTCTACACAGTCAAGATATATTGAAATTTTGCCTCTACTACAGACAGATTATTCCCTAAGGGGCTGCATAACATCTGTGCTTTCTACCAATGTGAGAAAACTGGTCATGCTACTGAAAAGAAATGGTGGTGGCACATGCAATGTACCTTGTCCTCCAATCTTTTCCCTTCCACTGAAAAAAGAAATGAAAATTATCTTGCAAATCAATTTATACTAATAAAGTTTCTCATCTGTTTTATGCGATGGAGCCAGAAATAATTTCCTTGATAATTTTCTAGGTGCTAGACAAAGTTCTAAACTTTGGCTGAAAGAAGAATCTTAGAATAAAAGTACATATTTATCCTTCTCCTAGAAAAGTTGGAGACATGTTAGGAAATAAAATATTTTTATTAATAAAAGTATTTATCCTCTCAAAATCCAATATATGCTGGTACAAAGTACTAGCTACAAATTTACAATTGCTTCCCTGTTACCTGTGTAGATAGTTTTAAAAGTTAAAAATTAGTACCTCAGAAGAAAGGACTCAGAGTACAGTGCTTAAAACTCAGACATTGTTTTGAAGTGGTATTTTCACAAATGATGCAGATAGCTAAGAGTTTTCCTGAACATCTCATTACAATTAAATAATGGCAGTTCAGTGAATGGCAGTTAACTGGGAAATTCACCCGTCTGCTCCTGTATCCTTCTCTTGTCTCAGATTCCTAAATATAATTTGGTTTATTTTTTCCTTATCTGCTATACAGCTTCGTCCTCTTCTAACAGGTTGATCTTGAACAGTCATTATGCTGCCCCCAAGAACTTCTGCTATGATGCAATATCATATTTACTAACTTCCACATATGAACAGCAGATGGTTTGAGCTGAATACACATAAACATGTGTGACTGCATGTTTCCAGCCTTTAGCTGTGTTTAACCCTTCAGCAGCTCTTTGCCTTTGCCATTTAACAGTCTTATTTGGAAATGGGAAGGAACTCAGACTGTGAAAACATTAATATTTTTCCCACTTACACTAGTGATTGAGGGTTGTTTTTTTTTATTGTGATACCTAAGAATGCTTTGGCTAACTGCTCAATAGATATGAAAGTCTGTTTTAATTCCAGCCACCTACACCTTGATGTTTTTAACATCATACAGATGGGAAAGCATGGTTTGGTAAAACTCACAGCACATTGTTTGCGAGACAGTGCTTCCAGACACTACTGTCAACAATAATTTCATTGAATTTTAGGATTCTGCCCCACCTTACTTTGTTATTATTTTCTCTTTCTGTTTTATGCAATAACAGAAAACCCTACTGCTCTGGTTGTTGATAAACTAGCAATTTTATTTTTTTTTGTGCTGACTCACTTGACATAAGAAATATAGAAGTGCCCTACATTCTTCTTATCAAAATACATACTTTGGATAGTTTTGACATAGCTTCATGTCTCAGGTGATTATTTAAAATGTCAGAATCAAACAGTCATGACTTACATGAATATGAGCTATGCTGAGTGCTTAGCAACAGAAATCTGAGTATATATCCAAAAGATACTAGCATGGTTAAAAAGAGCTGCCTGTCAGCCTTGTGGTGCTTCAGTGGTTGCAGTGTCAACAGCAGCCCTTCCCATGGAATGTGAGACATGGTGCAAGCTCATCAGCGCTTAGCATCTCTGTAAGTACAGTGTTAACTGGAATGTGCAATTTGGCTCCTCTTTTTGAACTCTATGTGTTTAAGCCACAGTAGAACTTGGCTTGAAAATATTTCTAAAATTTATTTGCTATTACTATTGACTTTCTAGGCAGATACTTATCTTGACTGAAACATTTTCCTGTATTTTGGGTTGAGACACAGCTATGCAGTATCATGTTCTACCTCTGTATCAATGCTTTAGCTTCCACAGATCAAGGAGACCACGTTACTTTTAACCCATGACTGGTAGTGCCCTAACTGACTGCCTCAATTAGAGCCTAAATTTAAACAGCTACGAATGTAGTAGGAATAAAATAAAAATGTAGTTTTATGTGGAGAAAGTTCCACTGTTAGTTATTCTGTCTGCACGTGCAACAGCTCAGACTTGCAGTAACTCTGGAAGAGTTGCATTATACGACTTCATATGGCATATGTAACAATCTCTCCTGTTCAGTTTTGTAATTGCCTTCCAATGTATTTTTTTCCTGCAACTTTGTCTTGGCATTACCTTGTTTTGATTAGAATATTTGAGAAAGTAATAAGCACTCGCTAAATATTTGCTTTGTAATATTGTTAAAATATACAAATAGCTTTTAACGAAGCAATCACCTTTAGTCCCTAAAGTGCAGATCATGGATGAAGTCTATCCGAACAACTTTTTTTTTTTCGGCAGGAAGCTGCTGAAATCATTAGCTGCTTGCATCTGGTAGCTGCTGCTTCTACATAATACTTTGCACTTTTTATGGACTATACATATTGTCTTCAAAAGACTGTGAAGAAAGAGAATGACACTACAGGATTTAAAAAAATCCATTCTAGTAGTGTTAGTAAATTAAATGGCATTTATAATCCTATTAGGCTATCCATATATCTACTCAGAAACCATTGGTGCTGACTGATGGAAGATCTCATTTTGCATCTACCTGTCACTGTCTACATTCCCACCTCACCCAGTATCTAAATACAATTCCAAAAGCATATTGAAGGTGGAATTAAATTTTTAAAATGGAAATTAGTGTCTGACCCTCAATTATTTTGTTACAGAAGCTGAAAAAAAATTAGACACCAAACTACTATATATTTATAAATTTTCCTGCTGGTTAGTATACTTCTTCAGTAAAAAACACCTACTCAATCATGCTAACAAATTGAATGCCACATTTGCACTAGACTTCTTTTAATATCTACTGTTGTTAAAAGAGCTATTGTAATATGGTATTATTAACCAAAAATTACTTAATTCTTTATACAGACTACTGGCTATAACATCTTCAAATAAAACTAAAAATATTTTTAATAGAAAGCAATTAGAGAGATGTTTGGGGGAAGGAGGTGTACAAAATCCAGAAAAGTACTGAACAAAAGAATGAAATTCTTGCCACAAGAAAATTAATGTAAATGGACTTTATTAATTTCAGTGTTGTACAAAAACATGGTAAGAGCAATTATTTTCTGGTCAAATGAAGGATAAAAAAAAAAGACTACCCAATTCAAATATAAAATTTTTTATTTCAAAATAAACAGAGGAGGTATTGTGCAAGAAATAATAAAGTCATTGAAAGCAGTTATAACATTGTTGTTGTTATTCTAATATTGAGTAAAGTAATATTCTATCTAGAATGGAAATGAATGATTTTTCTGCCCAAACCTAAAAATAAGCCAAATCCCATTTTTTTAACTGTTAACCTTTGCTCTAATGCTGGAGCAGCTCCTTCACTGAGATGCTACTGAAGAGCAGCAGCTTGCATCTTATCACTGCGATTTATCTCAGTGCTCAGAACTACTCTGTATAGCAACTTGAGAAACCCCATGGCTACAATTGCTACACCAGCTAAAGCTGAGAAGGTGCTAGGTTGGTGGGAATTTTCAGAGAAAAAATGATGATTGAGGGAGCCACTGATGAAGCTGATGCTGCAGGGCTAAGAGGGAGAGAGGTGTCTGTAAGACAGATGTGCAGACATACAAAGAAGGAGACTGTAAGCATTTTTTTGACTCAAGAATTTTGTTCCCTAGTTAACACTTTAATTTCATGCTATTGCCTCCACACCTTAGCCTAGATTTGCATTTTTTCAATCCAATGTAATTTTTGCTTTCTTTAAAATATGTTTTCATCTCAATTTTGTACTAAAAGAGGCCAGCATTACTTAGATATTCTGTTTGTCTCTACTACATTTGAAAGCGGAGGAAGGATTCTAAATACAGATGAATGAAACCAGTACCCAGTGTCAGCCAGTACAAATTGCAGTCATTCAAGAGTAGGCAGACTGGTGACAGTGAAAGAAGGATGAGAGAAGCTTCAGGCTGCCTGTATCCACAAGCTATTATTCTTATATACTGACAAAGCATAGGAATACCTAGTGGTCAAATTGTATATAATCATTATACATGACTATGTGTTTAGAAATTGCTGGTAGGTAATCACTGCTCATCTTTAGAAGTATCTTCTTTATTAAAAGATTTTCCATTAATATTTTTGGTACACCTTTAGAGTGTTAAAAATGTCAAGGATTAGTCATAGATAGTGAT
Source organism: Acridotheres tristis (assembly GCA_037013685.1). Classification (NCBI taxonomy): domain Eukaryota; kingdom Metazoa; phylum Chordata; class Aves; order Passeriformes; family Sturnidae; genus Acridotheres; species Acridotheres tristis. Next base: position 20,693,964 of record CM072894.1, on the reverse strand, counting down.
CGATGTGAATAGAAGTTTTGGGCAGTGCAGCTAAAGGCTAAATTTTGCAGAAGTTTTATATCAAAGTAAGCCAGTATTTCTGTAAACAGAAGCAGTCCTGGCCAGTCTTAGGCTGCTCATTTCCACTTCATTCAGCTTGTTTCTTTATACAAATACAGATGATTGTGCGAAACCATAGTGAACTAAAATTAAACTGTTTTTTGGCTAGCTAATATTAACTCAATTCTCCTCCCTATTCCAGATCACTAGAGAGACACATCCCACTGAGTAAGTGAGAAACCTGGGGTCAAAAATAAGCACTTGAAGCAGACTGAGTACAAGGCTTTTTGTCTCAGTATGACTGACAAGCTGTTTATGGTTAAAGATACATTTTCAGAAACAGCTAGTCATAAATACCTTATTAAATAGGTTATACAGGGTCAATTTCTTTTGCCAGCACTGAGCATTTCTTTGGCAATATCAGAAAGTCCAGCTTAAGCTTTGCCTCAGCTGTGTATCAGTTGTTCCTACAATGTGATTCCCTTTTGTTTGTGAAGGCAGTGTGGATTACTCCTTAAATGATAATATTAACAGGTGTCAGAACTCAACTGCTTTTTAGACAAATGTAAAACTTTCATTTTGTAGCACAGTTGTTGACATCAGTCATATTCCACTAACAATAAAAGAGTGCAAATTTTGAATTAGTCTTTGCTTCCGTTGATACCCACAGGGTTTATGCAGGCCTGGTTGTTACCTACTGTAATACTACACAATTTTGAAACAGAAAACTTTTAGACTTAAAAGCAACTCACACTGTGACACTGTTTCAAGATGAATGACTGTAACAGTGACAGATTAGTTGAAATGCATTACAGGATATGCATTATATATCAAGACATAAGTTATGAGAAACTACTGTCAAGGAAGCAATTATGATAGCCCATCTTGCAATGCTAATTACAAAATGTCTGGAAAATCTGTTATCTACATTTATGAAGCTTCCTGCATTGATCAACGAAGTAGATATGACAGTGTAAAGAGGAGTATATGTTTACTAAAACCTCAGTTAAGTAGGTGTTTAAATGGCACTTGAGAACTATGCACAAATGTATACTGGTGCAATACTAGTCTATCGAATAAGCAGTGTTTGAAAAAAATTTTGTAATCTTGGAACAACTTCCAGTTCCATAAAGTAGTTTCACTGAAGTTGTCCAGTATATATAATATCTTCCAACTTAACTAAAGATGGCAATATACAAATCTAGCAGGTAACTAGGAAACAAGCTGTATAAAAAAAAAATTATATCCTAAAATGTGTTTCATTTACAAGACACTCTTGACACTTGATATGAAATGTTAAATACCATTCTGGATATTCTAGTTCAAGAAAATGAAACAGCCAAAGTCAACATCAACAGCAAAAGAAATTGTTATGTACATAATCATAGCAACAATCAAGTTCTGAAATAGCCTTTCAAGCAGTTGATCCAAAACCCTTAATTTTTTCTAAGCTGAAATTATGAAAGTTTAGTAAACAGCTTATTTGGTGTGATTCTCTGCAATAGAAGCAGGTTGGACTTCATAGAACCATAGAATGACACAATAAGGAAGGGAGTTGCAAGGGAGCATCAGGATCATCGAGTTCAACTCCTGGCCCTGTGCAGGATACACCAAGAGTCACGCCATGTGCCAAGGAGCATTGTCCAAATGCTTCTTGAACTCTGCCAGGCTTGGTGCTATGACCACTTCCATAGGAAGCCTGTTCCAGTGCCCAGCCGCCCTATGGGTGAGAAACCTTTTCCTGATATTCAGCCTAAACCTCCCCTGACTCAGCTTCTTCCATTCTTTGAGTCCTGTCACTGGTGGCATCAAAGTTCTTTCTGCCTTAACATTCCCATTGCAACTGAAATACCTTCTAAGATCTGCTTTTCAGTTAGCTTTCCCATCACTTCAAACACTTTTTATAAACTCACAGGATTATTTTTATCCTTTGCAATAATATTAATAGCAAGTCAATGGTTATTTCCATCTACCTCCTCATCAGTGTCTCAATGATGATTAATATATCTGCATTACATTATGTACTGTCATTACTGTTCAGACTGGAGTATTCGTTCCTGATGCAACAATTTGACTAGAAAATGAAAATAATTGAAAAATTGAGAAGTAAGTTCTTTCCATGTCTACCATCTTTGGGTTTTAGAAGCTTCAGGTTATACATTATTAGAAGGGCAGCCCCTCTAAGTCCACAGATTCACTTTATGCAAATAAAGACATAAGAGTAGCTAAAACCATGGCACCATTTAGAAGGGAATAAATAGGTATGAGCTGCTCCTGAAACAAAGAGTTATCAATTAGTTCCCCTGATGCACATCAAGAAATTTTTTTCCTTGAAGTCCAGAGTGAACTCTCCACCTGTGGAACTATAAGATTATATATGGTAGGAAGGTCCTGATTAGTGGGATCACTGAAGTGGATATGATTAGAAATTCTGAAATATGAGAGATATTCTGAAATTATTTTATGTTTTTAGATCTATTTTTCCTCAGAATAGTAAATATTGAATTACCAGTCATATTTTCACAATTTTTGAAGTGCCATTTTTAGTTAAAAAATGGTTTCTTAGTCATATAATCATACTTAGGTAATATGGAGATAATTGAATTAAATAATCTCCGAACATGAGGATAATTAAGTACTTGAGAACTTCTGCAGTCAAAATTATTAATGAATCTTTCACAAATAATACTGCCAAATTTTAAAAAATTACATTTCTATAGAATTTTGCATTATATATTAAGAATATTTGCCAGCAGAAGTTGCTAGCGGGCAAGGAATAGACAGTTATTAACCATTAGCTATGTCCTCTAAGGAAAATTTGTCAAGAACTGTAACAGTACCTATGTGTCATTAGAGTAATTCTGTCATATCCTAAATTACGTGTAATGTTAAGTGAAGCTAGGAAGGTCATTCTGTGGAGAAATAGACTCATGTACCTGCATCTGTGTTATCTTGATGCTAGTTTGAACGTATCTGATTGACACTAAATATTTGAACATAACTATTTTCCACACATTTTGTTCTCTACTGTTAGGATACTAGATAAAGATTTATTGATTTGAAGGACAAATCACAGGCTCAGAAGACATAAATGAGTATCATGATTGAAAATCTATTCTGTCACTTGGGGTTGGTTGTATTTTTAGCTTTGGGAGGAAAGCCAGAAGGACCTTTACTCCTCAATAATCAGACCTATATATAGTATTTTACTGGACATGCCTTCATAAAAGAGCTTCAGGTCCTTGGTCTCCCTATTCTGCTCATTAAACAAAAAGGCTTCAGCTATGGAAAAGGTTACTTTGCTAGCAAGTAGATGTGGTAAATGTCTTTCTAATAGGAATCCACTCCTCATCTCGTATTGCATATATTTCTTGGATTTAGGAAGAAGGCATTTTCACATAAGCACCTATTTTGCTGCTTCTCCCAAAATGGTATATGCCTGCTTGGGTGCATAATTTTTTGCATACTCTCTACAGTAAGTGAATACCACTCTCCTTCAGCTATGCAGCATTGTTCTAATTGAGAAAGGCAAGAAGCATTAATCATCAAAAAGGCTCCAAACATATTTGCTTTCATAGATTTAGTACATCATAAGCAGCAATGTATACTTGCCTCTAGGGCTGACTTGACCTATGTGCCAAGCTTGCTTGCTGTAAATGTGTCATATGTCCGTAACTATTTAAAACTTTAGAAGGAAGAGAAACAAAGATCTACATAAGAGTTTAATACAAATTACCACTTTCCTATCAGTAGCTTCATCACATGGTTATAATTTTGTGGCAATCTTTAAAACTTTTAACAGTGAGTCAGTACAGAATATATTTGCTTTAAAATTTCTGCAAAATTTTCTGGGTAAAATCACCTATCTTAAATCATTGCTCTTTCATCCACCATTTTGACTGTAATTTGACAGAAAAGAAGTTGAAGATAATCCCAAGCCAGGTTCTGCAACCAGAATTATAAATTTAGACAAAATAACTTATAAGATTATTTACAATTACAAATTAGGAATAAACTCTTGTCTTTCAAAGGCTCAAAAACAAATTACAAATCTGAATTTTGTTGTGAGAATTGGATATTGTATAAGAATAAAACTATATTTATAATACACAGAGCAGCTGCAGTGGCTCACATATATTTTTACCTGTGAAAAATATAAGGAAACAGAAAATACAGACTTGCCTACTAAATAGATTTCCTCTGTCTTCTGAAAATGCTTCTCTTGTCAAAGAAAAAAATCTTTTATTGGAAAAGATGTTACTTGAATATAAGATAGGCAGACACTACAATTTCCTGACCCTGTACACAAAATAATTTTGCATTTCCATTAAAAATATATGACTCGTGGGACTCAGCTGACAAGCGTGGCCATCTTCAAAGCCTGAGGATTTGCATCTATGGCCAACCTGGTTTGTGTGTTCTTTGGCAGCTCCTTCCTTTGTTAATAATTTACACTAGTTCTCAAATGGTTCAGTCAGCCTCAGTACAGAGTTCCAATTATACCTTAAGGAGAATCATGTAACAATTATGGCCAGATTCTAGCAAAGTTTGAAATGGAAACACGGGTGATTTAACATTTTCATCATCTAACCACATGCAGATTTGTTTTCAAAGAAATTTCTGTACAGTCATTTTGAAAGTTCCATGGCAAATTAATGTTAGTATATAGGAAAGCACTATTTAAACAATTGGACTTACATAAAACATGTTTTGTGCAGGATCCAGACCCCACCTCCTCCAAGAGACAGTGATATTTTAATAAAAAATGGCTGTTTCTTGAAGATCAATAGAGATAAGTCTGACTACTCCTCTAATTGATAATAAGCATAATCGGTTGCACAATTGACTAAAGAATCATATTTTTAAAATGAGATTTGCATTTAAGCCTTCTCAAGATTCCCGAAGGATATATCAAGGACTTACCAGGATACTACTTTGTTTTGGTTACAGATTCTCAAGCAATGCTGTAGACAAGCTTAAGCAAATTATTCTGCTCGAATTTTTCATAATTCTGACTAGCTTTATGCAAAATAAATTCAAATTGTTAAGGAAATATTTATCCCAGAAAGGTTGAGTATGTCTTGTTCATTAAGGAATTAGGTGTATAACTTTTCTGGATACACAACTATCTCTTGTGTTCCATTTATAACTTGAAAAGACATTAACAGAGACCCAGTTATGCTTTATATGTATTTGACCAAAAAAGTAAAAAATAGAGTATACAGGATAGAAAACTCAAAATTCTGGTTTTATTTGGGTAAGGAGACATTTTGATGCTTCTATTGGTGGGACCAGATTTCTCTTTGCAATACTGCTAGGCTTTTTTACTATTTTTTTTTTTTTTTTTTAAATTTTGCTTTCTGGCAGTCTTTGAAGAATTGATGAGTGTGTAAGAAACAAACACCCGGTGGTTTAGTAAAGTAAAATATAATGAAATGTGAATAAAATTAAATAAAAAGTAGAATGAAATGAAATTTATGAATTAAGGTTTTCTTCAATGAAAATTTTTCACACTAACAGTTATTAGGAATTATCTGAGTTCATAAGAAAGTCTTGTATCTATTATCTATGAAATCCAGCTTCAGAGAATGATTCAAAATGAGCTACAACTCAGAAATTCAGAATTACTACAGAAATTCAGTGCAGTGTATATGTATCAGTAACATCCCAGCACAAAATACACATTCAGTACTAAATTTCTGCTTTTAACTTCAAAGCAGAGTTTATCATCTGGATTCAGCTGATCTTATCTCTAGTAGGTAATACAGACCTAATTAGTATATGAAGCCCTCATGCACGAAGTAGTGTGGAAAACCAGCTGAATATTCAAAGTCAATGTGCAATTAGCAACATTTGCTCTTGGAATGGTGTATTAATTTATTTTGAATTCATGTAGGTTGAGTAACTCACCTGGCTTTTATGATACTCAAAAATTTCTTGTACAAGCAGAGAGCTATAGCTTGCCCACTAATCTGATTTATTTCCTGCCAGCTACGAGAGCTTAAAAATTCATTTTGTGGCTGAGGACCGCCCTCAAGAACTCATGATGTAGTAATACTACACCAGCATGCATACAAGAGAAATGAAGAAATAGAGAATATGAGGAAAATAGTCTGAAATAGTAATAAAACAACAGTCCACACTTCAGTCTTTCCCAGTTTATGCATACCAAGAGTCATAGTCTTTAGGAATATAGTAGTTTATATCATATTTTTATCATATTGGGGTAAAGCAAGCAGACCCCTTTGGTTCTGGGGACTGACACTAGGATATCAGAGGTACAATTTCTCCTGGAGGGTCTCTTTACAAATGCAACCTCAGTATGTTCTTGGCTCAAGATTATTTTTATGCCTCTTTATAAAAATATATTCCTACTCTGATCATTAGTCTTCATATGCAAGTCAGTCTTGAGTTAAATTTTCTTTTTCTACTTTTTCCATTGAAAAAGATAGAGTTCTACTCTCAAAGGCTGTGATTCCCTATAGACTTTAAATTTTTTTGCAATTATATAAAACATAGACCTTTTTCCTGCTATGTGACGTATTGATATTCTTGGTTCACTGTATATAGTAAACAGTCTAAATTCTTCATCATAGAAACAAATTTGCAATTGGATGTGCTTTTACAGTCCCAGAAAGAAAATAAAAGCTGTATCTCTTCCAACTACTTTCTATTTAGATGGTAGAAAAAAACATCATTAACAGTAGTGACCTTTCTGGCCACAAAAGAGAATAAAAAGCGTTAGTCAAAAATGATAAATGCATATTCTAAAAATTGTCATAGGATACTATTCATTATTGTCTCTCAGACTAGATGTAAAAGACGAGGTATTCAGGCACTGGTACTGTATCTTGTCACCTTAAAAAGACAGCACTATGAGCAGGGAAATGTTAAATTACAAAGATGATGCCCTCAGTTTCCAGGTTAGCTCTGTAAACTAAAACATTACTCTTCTTAAATGGGAAAATTTGTGACTGAAGGAAAAGAGAAGATACTTTCATATCCCAGTCTTCTGATTTTATTTTTGAAGGTATTTTTAAAATTGCTATTTACATTATATTTGATTGTGACAGTCTTGCAGAGAATCAGCTCAATACTAAGGTCTATTTATATATGTATGCAGCATTTTAGCACATCAAACACAGTTCATGTTTTTTTTACTTTGTCATAGTTCAGTACCTCTTTGACATCCATTAAAGACATCATTACAGATTTCAAAATGTTTTGACAAATCTTGTCTCTATATGCACTTTAGGGTAACTTGAATGCAAAGCCATTTTGGCACTGAGTCCCAGTTGAATATAGCAAATTCTTCAAAATTTTATTCTGGAATATGAAAAACCTACTCCACCAAAGGCAATTGCCTTTGGAATAAATAGCAGATTTTATTACTTAATTTCTATTTGGTGCTACTGCCCCAAATCTGGCAACAGGCTTTGTCCTTCAGGAAAACAAACCCATTATGCTGCTTTACTACATGCGTGATAAATTAGATTATATTTAAAAAACTGCTCAAAATTAATGCTCACAATGAATTTATGTGTATTTTTTTGTTTTAATAGCATCAGATGTATTTTTCAGTCATAGCTCATTTCGAGTTAGCTTAATGTGACAGAATATGATTAATCAATATTCAGGCTGACAAATCTGGTGTTTTCTGTGTTTTAATTTAGGATGATCTTTAGCTTTTGTGTAGTGCTCTGCAATATTTTCTCTTGTTGCAATATGTTCTTGGATGAATAATGACATTTAAATTATCTCTGGCCTCTGTGTCAGTACTTGCTGAAGTAATGGGGAGGAGTTACTCTCTTGGCTATTACTTCTGTGGATTTAGGAAGACATAGTCACATAATTTACAGAAGAGGGTCAACCATTCTTTCAATTCCACTCGACTCTATAGATCTCTGTTCGTCAAACTTTGGAATTTACATTGGATAGGAAAAAGTTTTCAAAATCTTCTTGTAGATAAATTAGCTTCAAAGGGCTCAAATACAAATAAATAATGTTTCTAATTATGAAATCCCATGAAAGCTTTATAGATAAGGGATCCATTCAACTGTCGTTATGTCAGGCACCTTGTCAGACTTCAACTAAAGGTGGGTTTGTGTCAAAAGTTAGGCAAAAGCAACTGATACAGATATGTGAGGGCATGTGCTGGCTTTGAATCCTAACAGAGACATTCTATCATTAGTTCTGTTTTACCTAAATCATGAGGATAATCCATAGTACCTATCCTGTCTGGAGCTGGAGATGATTAAATAAAAATGTAGGAATAGATTAATCCATAGGCATAAAAGAAATTCAATGTGATAATATTCTGCAATAGGCTTATATAACTTACCAGGCCTCTCTGTTGACTCTGTAGTCCCTGGCACCAGATCTTTATATGTAAAGCGTGAATATATCACATGCAAAGACAATAAAAGAAGCTACCATTTTTTTTTCAACCAATGTGCAAATTAGAGCAAGAAGATAAAGTATTTAATGTTTTATATGTATATACACTAATACTGATAACTACACATTATTAAGTATTTTGAATGAATAAGATATAGTTTTATGCAATTAAGATATTTAAGTTAAGATAAGTACATTTAAGACAGATTTGGAAGGGCCTCTTGCATCATCATTGCTACTTTCTGGCTCTGCAGGAAGTCATGTGCTCTGATTCTTTTTATTGCTTATGTTCACCTTTGCAAAGGGAATCCAGGCCTGCTTAATAAAAGTGGGTTGAAGTTTTATTTCTGCAACAAAAAATACAGACCAAGAATATTATTCTTTATGTCTGCTCCCTCTTGAATTAGTAAGAAAAGAAAAAGACATAAATTAATTAGCCCAATTAACTGTATTCTTGTCCAAAGTTTTCCATACATAGTTCCTCTGTGTCCATTATTTGAGAGATTCAATGCAATGCTGATTGCAGGAATGTGCTGTGTATTCAGGTATTTCATCATAATGGAAGTTTGGATGATCATGAGAAATCCATCAAATCATTTAATTCAATAACATTTCAGAGCTTGCACTGCTTCAGAGCCAAGTGTCAGATGCTAAACGTTTGTATTGACAAGACTATCACCGTGAATTACAAGTGCTGATCATTAATTAGAAAATAATCTGAGAGTAATTGTATTTATATTCCCTTGATTCACATTTAAAATTTGAATAAAGTGTTTTCTTAAGAGTACTGGGTTTTTTTTTAAATTCAGCTTCAGGTGACCTTTCACCCACATATTAAATCATCAAATCCTCTAGATAAAGATAAGCTTATGTAACTGGTTGATCAGTGTTAGTTGCCTGAATCACCGAGGTTACCAGTCTGCTAAAATTCTTGGCTAAAACCCAGGATATTTTATTTCAAGATTAACAAGTTGTGTTTTAATAAATGCCTATTTCAGCCTTTTAGCCCGTGTGCAGCTGAAATATTGATAGTGAGAAAGGAGTAACTTTATGAAACATTTTCTTAAGGCATAGGGACTGCAGAGTTTATGGACCAGTGAATCACAGGGCTGGGACCTGCTGCATACTTAGAACAGAATCAGTTACAGGTTCTAAAAGATTTTGTGCACAAAAGACTTTTCTCTTTTTATCCCAGCTACAGTAGTTGTTCTAATACACAGAATTTCCTTTCTGGGCAAACCATGATTTTCTTATATCCTTAGGTGAAGCTTTTATGACAAAAATTGTATTAGTCATTCCTGAAATGTGTTTTTGGCCAGCCTCTTTGCAAAAATTCCTAGTGCTTTATTCTCTACTCTACTCATTCAGGGAGTCAACTGAAACAACACTGATTTCTTGCATGTAGAAAATAGTTTTGAAACCTCTCAAGTAGACTAAATGGGAGAAGTGTTTATACTAATTGCTTGAATTTCCCTCACACTAAGGGTCATTCCACTGATTGGAGGGGCTTTGTAAGACATCCCTACGGTTAACTTGACTTCCTGTATATAGTGGTGCACCTCCCTGAAACATTCTTTTACTCCAGCCATATGTTCAGGATTAGTAACTGAAAGGTTGTTGTCAAGGGAACTACTAAGAAGACTTTTTGTTGTCCAGAGTTATCCTAAGTAAAAGAAAGTAACATGGATAAACTCTGAAATGTAGTTTTTATTAGAAGTCAGAAAGACTTGCTCCAGTGGGGAAATATATGTGAAAGAAAAGATGTGCTGCAGTGTAAAACTCTCTCCAGTCATGATGAAATGTTGAAGAAAAGAGTTTTTGCAAAGGATCTAGAGCTCATAGAAAAAACATATTAAAGTTCAACAATGAGAGATTGTGTTTATATAGCAGAAGCTTAAGAGCTGATGCATATGGTGTCTGGGTAAGTGCCCTGCAGACCCAGTTCAAGTTTCTGCTTTTACCTACCATTGTGGACTTCTGATCTGTTTCTCAAAGCTACAGCACTTTTTCTGGTGGAAATTGTTTTTTGCTTTCAGCTAAAAAAACAGATCTGAAGAGATGGAGCATGACAAAAGCAAAGTAGTGTTGTCTAACTTATCTCTGCTTATGGAACTCATACATGCAGAAAATCATGTCTCCACACAGGGGGTCTCTTTGCTATTACTTCATAAGCAAAAGGTCCATGGAGGCCAGTCAGCACTGGCTGAGTAACTCATGAGTACCAGGAAAAGTAAGGTAAAAATATTTAGGAGTGGAGGGAGTAGCAGGGTCAGAGAAGTTCTGAGTAGACTATTTATCTTTTGTGTTTGTTTCTTCTTGCTTCTATTTCGGTTTGCTGAAAAGAACTTAGTATGGACAAACGTATGCATAAACTATAAAAGTATTGCTGAACAGGTAAAGCATTTAAAAATACAACTATTTAAAACACTTAAATGCTAGTTTTTAATCAATATCTGAAAATTAAGCCATCAAATTAAATAACCTGACTTTTTTTTCTCTTTTTGAACTTTTTTTTTTAAACCCCTGTGGAATGTTTATTCAAAACAAATTCACGAAGTTATGGAGCTTCCTGCTTTTATTTTTGACTCAAAAATTTACTTTTTTTCCCCACTTCCTCTTAATACTTCTACTATCTAGATTTTGGAACTAGAATAGAAACCTATTTCTCAGCTTTTCATCTCAGTTGATATCACAGCATATCTAGGAAGAAGAATCAATTCCCTTTTTTTAGCACATGAACTTCTGTTTTTTTTTTTATTTCAGTTTTATTTTTTTGGAAGATGCATGTTTAACTGTTTAATATTGACAAGTAAATTATCTCTAAATTAATAAATGATGAACTGCCTGTTTAACCTATTCAATAATTCTTATTTCTCATGAGTGAGTGATGTTGTGTATTACTTTCTTTCCTTCCTGCTGAAATGAAAGTAATCATTAGCTTTAGAGAATAACGAATTACAAACAGCAAATAAAGATTAATGAATAATGAATAATAGCATGTTCCTATCTGAAACCAAATATCAGTACTGGCTTATATTAATGTAATTATTTGAAGAAAACATAAATTTTACGAATGTTAGGTGGGAATAAAGCAAATTGCTTAATATTAGAAATTTAAAAGCCTACTCTTATGATTCCCTGTATGTTTGAATGGTACTTCTGCTTAATCACTCTCTTTGAAGAATGAGTATGGTAATCCTTAAAGGATTATAATAAATAAATAATAAACAAAGTAGTGTTTCAGGTGCTTTGCAAGTCAGGCAGATATTACTTCTGTGCAACCTTTTCTGAATCACATAGTATGATAAATATATTCCCTCTGCCATACTATTTAAATGAATAAGGGGAATAAACTGATAAATTACTCCAAAAATAATTTTCAAATTGCAAAAATGTCAGTTTCGGTTTTATTCTGTCATACTTTCAATTCTGCGAACTTTAAATATACCTTTAAAATTCCTTTTAGATATAAGACTGGAATTTTGCACTTTACATTTAAAATATAAAACCCCTTTTATTTAACTTCCATATAAAATATATTATTTTGAAATGCCAGAGAAATTGGTTCGGGAAATAATAAAAATATTTCTCATAGAGTCGTTTTCAGTGAAGATTTTTGAGATTTCCACCATTTCTGATTTCTACTCTATACCTTCTTGAATTTTAAGGGTTAAACTAACAAAATACTTTGAATGTAAACCTATCTTAAGAGTGTCGTTGCTAACGAATCAGAGTTTAAAAATAATGTTTACGAGGGGCTACCCATATTTGTTCTAGTAGAGTTCTCTGTAAGAAGTGCTAGAAAATTATTGATTATGGTGGCGAAATTAGTGTTTATTCAACATAATCCGAGACCAGGAAATTATAATTGCTCAGGAAGTAAACAGAGGATTAGGATTAGGAATATGATTGATCTGAATGCTACACAGTAAAAATTATTGCATATAATTTAAAATATTATTAGGTTTTTAATCTATGTAAATTTTTTATAATTTTTGGCTAAATATAAAAAAATGTGTTTTGCAATTTGATTTAAATTATGTTATAGTAAGACTGGATATCCATTGTTACACCTTCTATAAGAATCATATAAAACAGTAGGTTGTTTATTATTTCTATTAAGTTTTGTCCAATCATAAACTCTTTAATCTTCATCCTGTTTAGACTAGCATTCTTAGCTGAAATTTCTGCCCTGGATAATTCCAAATCTCTGTAGATTCTATTGTCATTTTTAGACTTTCATGTAACCTTGAACACTTAGTTTGGTGACAGTTAACTCCAATTTCTACCAGCCCATTCAAGCATCTGAATATGATTCACACTTTCTTGGATTTTAAGATACATCTATATTGATCTGATACTTTATTTTTAGCATCACCTTCCCTGTTCTAATGAAATGCAACCAAATAGCTCCTGAATGGGTTCCTGGCTCTGCCTTTTTGTCATGATATCATCAGTGGGAGCTATGAGTTAAGCCTAGGTTTGTTCTGTTTGTTTTTGAGAAAAAATTATCTGCTTTCTTTTCCTTCCTTTTGAAGAGGGAATTGTTTCCTATTCATCCTCGCTGGCCTTTTAGCTGCTGCTATATATTGACAAACATATTCTTCTTGGCTACATGTTTGGCCAAAAGACATTCTGGTTTTATTAGCTGGTGAACGTTTGGTCTATTGCAGTTGTATTGCAGGTTCTGCCTTGTTTCTGAGCCTGCAAATCCTGGTCTGTGCCTAAGTATTAAAAAAGTCTACAGACTTCTGTGACTTTACCAATAAATTGAAAGCATTTGCAATGGTTCCCTTATGCTCAGTAACACTCAGAGCTTGGCTCTCATGCTATGAGACAAAATCCAGCTACACAGAGGCATTCAATGCCAAGTGGAAAGCCCTGGTTGGCAAAATCCACTATGAGTGTGCCTTACAGATTGTTCAGAAACTTAATCCTATTTCCTTAAGAGCATGTCACAGTGTTCACTACTCTCTGTATGTATTCTTGACAGATAGCTGGCTTGTCAGCTGATTTGGTTATGATTTGAAGAGAGATAGAAATATAGTCCTAAAAGTGGATATGCACCAACCATAGGTATGTAACTACAGCCTCTGTGTTCTTCACTGTTTAATTCCTCACTCCTGTTACACTGCACAGAGAAACTCAGAGCATCTGCAGACACACAGATAGTTTCACATGTGGGATCTGGAAGTGCTGGAACCACTCAGTCATGCATATTTCTAAGGAAACAGATTATTTTTCTAGTATTTTCAAATATTCAATGCATAAATCTCTTGATGAATAAATCATTATAGTGCCATTATTATCAATCTGGCTTATACTAGCAGAGCTCCTGATTAAATAAAGATTTCCATTTACTAGTGATGACAAAGGACAGAACTTGGTCTGTGCCTGAAGTCCTCTTATCTCTTAGTGAAGATTCAGTGACTCCAAAATATATTTGCCTAGTGTAAAAAAAAAAAAAAGTTTATGCTACACACTGTGAACTTGATTTTCCACTGGCTATAGAATAATTTGGAAATATTAACTGAAAATAAGTTCATTAAAGCTTCTATTTGTGCTTAAATTTCCTGTATTTTAGCTCTCTTCTGATTTTCTTCTGCTGTTTTGCTGAGACCATTGTCTGAATTAAATGCTCTGTTGAAGTGTGGAAAATTTCACCTGGATCATACTGTCAGCTTGTAGGATATCTGTTGCATCTGCTGCTAGGTGTCTGTCACTATCAAGCCTACTTGTATATTGAAGACTGCTGTCTCCTGTGTCACTCAAACACTCTATTTGCTCAACCTTCAGTTAATTTTCCTGATCTTCATGATATTATACTTTGCTGAATCTTGCATTCCACCTTCATAATGTCTAGCTCATCCATGTTTGCTTTATGTGCATCTTTACCTTTTAGTATCATATCTAAATTATACACTTTTTAAAGACTATTAAAGTGTATTGGAGATGTTGCATATATGAAAAAGTTTGTAATAATCTTGATATCTAGGATACTACAACACTGAAGAGAAGTAGACAAAAATTTCTATAGGACAATGTTTCTTATTAGAGAAAAAAGCATAATACTATTAGCTAAATGCTTGCTTTTCATGTCCTCTCCCACTTTTACTCTGTGCAGTCAGTGCTAATAGATTTAAAAATTAAATTCCTTGTAGGTCAGAGCCATTGTTCTTATTACATTTTATTTGAAATTATTTAAAATTGGTATGTACAAGGGAAAAAAAAGGTATTTTCAGTCTGTAACATTTTTTTAATAATTAAAGCTTTCCTTAAAGGCTTTATAAGGAAGACAATCAGAGGTGAGGTATTTGACAGTATAAATATTAGAGCAGACTATTGATTACTGAGTGTAACAGGTGAAGAAGTATTTTAATAACAACCTTGTGTAGTCAACCATGGAAGAGCTTAGCTGTCACAGAAAATTAAACTAAGCCCTGAAATCTTTCAGTCTAAGGAGATGTATAAAGCTTGGATTGAACACCTGCTGGCAGAGAATAAAATATTCACCATAAATTGGGTATTTGTAGTCACACATGCATGTTTTAAACCTCATAAAATTACTTATTGTATGAAAAAGCTGAAACAAATTTATTCTTAGACAGTCTTCTGAAGGTATTTGATGTGACTGCTTTGTAAGACAGCTTTGTAAGACTGCTTTGGTTCTGGAGACACCTGCAGAAGTTTAGTCTTATAGAAATCAAAGAGGAAATCTGTATAAGTAGTAAGAAGTTGACATGTTTGAGGCCTGAATTTGATGAAAAATATAAGTAAACAACAGATTTGTTTTTCTACTTTGTACATTTTAGTTAAACTATTTATAGTAAGATGTGACAGTAATGAAATGCTGAGATAAGAAATATTTGATTAAAAGGAAAAATAGTCATAATAATTCTTTTGCTATTGTTGTTTTAGTAAAGTATAGTCTTTTGTATAATTTTAATCTCTTTCAATTGCAGAAAGAGTGGAAGTCTTAGAATTTTAGTCATAGTCAAATAAGAAATTTAAGACCAGTGTTTCTTGTAAAATATATTTCATTAGGCAGCCATTAACTATCATGTAGTATTATTGTCTCCAAATATTTTGGCTCTTTACAGTTGGAAACATATATTTTTCATCTTTGTCATGGCATATATACAATACATGCACTTTTATTCACAGGAAGTTATATAAACATTAAAGCTTTATGAAAATACAGCACATCATACCTACACAGTGTCTGTCAGTGCCTTTATAAGTCACAGCAGCTACAGATTTTGCACCTGATACAAAAAGGCTAAAGGATGGGTACTATGGAGAAAATACTTTGCCATAATATGTTAGGAGTTTCTGTCCCAAAATATCCACTTTCCAGCCCACAAATCTTCCATGTGTAAATAATAGGGGCTAAAAGAACTTGAAAACTGGACAGGAAAAAGGACTGGGTTCAGTGTTTGTCTGGAGGGTTCTCTGCCAGCTCCAACCCATAAAGGATTTACAAAGAAACAGATAAATACCCTTTGAAACATTCATCTCTACAATGTGGCGTCCCTTGCAGCTTTGTGCACAGCCTCTGAAGATACAGCCCTAACAGTTCTCTGGATCCCTTGAGATTTGAAGAGCTTTATCATAGGAGAAGTTGGCTGGCTTTTTGTATCTGAGTAGGGAATTCAAGGAAGCTGCCAAGTCAGCTATTAGCCAACAAATGAATGACAGTATATATGAAGTAGAGTTCATGTTTCTGGATGATGGAAATTTCATTAGAGTCTATTTCCACTATCAATTATTAAATAAATTCACTGGAGTCTTTTCCTTTCTTGTCTTACTGAAGACAAATATACTCTGAGGAAGTGTATGCTAACCCTGGTTATGCATGAGCAGATTTGGAAATAAGAGGTATTATATCTCTTTTGTGCTGAGGGGATTTCCTGGAGTACCTCACTAAAATTCTGTGTCAGATGCTTACGCTTTTCAGGAATGAACTGATGTCAAAGGAGTATAAAACTATATTAAACATACAAAGAAGAGTTGCAAGACGGATAGCAGAGAGTAGCAAATTCTTAAACCCTCAGGCAGACATCTGGAAAAATTGCAACTGTAAAGAGTGTAAAATTGGGGATTTTAAAAATATATCAGTTTCTGGTAGTGGGTGTTCTAGCAATTTATCTGCCTAATTGAAAGGCAAATATTAACACTAAAATAAAACTTTCAGATATTTTCAGTATAATACTCAGAATCTATGTCCTTTACTTTCTATTTTCCTTTAGCTGGGTCCATATGCAAAGACTGAGCCTTGTTCTGAGCAAAAATGTATACTCAACTGAAGTATATACAAACCTATAGATTTTTAGTTGGAATAACGCACTATTTTCAAAGACAGCTCACATTGTTCCATGCTATTTTCTCATTGAGGTTGGTCATTCTGTTTCTTAATTTTCTGGTTTTGGTTCTTTTTGTGGGTTTTTGTTGCAGTACACTTGTTTGAATATATAGAGAGAAACTGTATAGCTGTTATAACCGTAGAGAAAAACAGCTGTGAAAGAAGGAAAGGTTGCTGTAGGATTGAACCCATTGCTTGCTGTGATGGTAAGAATCTAATCTCAAGGCTGAGATTTGCACATGACCCATGCTGTTCTTTACAACACTGTAAAGCAAAACAGTTCAAAAGCTTACTCATAAATAGTCTACAAAACAGCCTTGATTTCCCCTAACAGAATAATAAGAGAATTTTCAAACAGTACCTAGGGAATAGTATTCTCTCAGGAAGCATCAGTGTGGGTCTTTGGAAGGCAATAGAACCCTTCAGTTTTATATCAACTTAATTTGTAATTACTGAGTAATAGTGTTGTGTAGGATTAAAATCAACTAGGCTGGGTAGCTGCAGACTATCCTCCACAGGATGTAGTTCAAAGAAATCCGTTTAAATCCTTTAGTAAGCTAGTATATTGCATAGAGTTTTAAGTAGGAATGCAGGGTAATTTCACTATGAGACTAAATCCATACAAGGATTCCAAACATTTACTGTTGACAAGATTATTGTACTCTACAGGGAAATCGAATATGCATTAACCTCTACTAAGAACCCCTGAAAAATATAAAGGATGTACAAGGCCCATTGTCTATAGAAGAAATCCCGAGGAATGTGTCAATAATTGCAAGAAAATAAGTTGAGGGGCTTCTCCTAATTTCTATGGTCTCATGTGTTAATATGTTAATACACTCTACAAGCACATAAGCCTTTACTCACTTGGAATTTTGAAAACTGAAACAAAAGCCTTTAGGCACACTCTGAAAGACTAGCAAGTCAAGTACTGTGTGTGGCTACCAAGTACTCTGTGTGGCTAACAAACTAATCTTGAGAAAAATCAGCCAATGCCACATCCACCAAACACAGCCGTCAGTCCACTAGACCTGCCTGAATTTAGAGTACTATCAATGCTTTTTTCACTGCAGCCTGTGCCAGCTCATGTTCTAATTTGTTGTACTAAAAAAATCTCCAACTCCCTTGCTGCTAGTGATACTGCCCACTTTGTAGATCTGGGTCAATAAGATGCCAAGTTGCTATATGGAAGCCAGAGGGGAAAAAAAAATCGATGTAGTCCCAAAAGACAAAAAGGCTGTTGCCAAAGGTCACTGATACTACTGAGACTGTTGCTATTTGGGAATAGAGTTTTAACAGACAATCTAGGAAAAAAGCCATAGATGGTAAATGTCCAGTTTGCTGTTCCTCTCTGACATACTGATCATATGCTTATGTCAATAGAAAACTTTCCTTGGTGACCTTTCCTTCTTCTACCTTTCTCCTTAAGAAAAACAATTGACTGAAACTAGTAGAAACCAGTGGAACTACATCAATTAGATGTAGTGGAGCTACATCTACTAGAACTAAGCATAGATTGATTTGGGCTGAGGAACTGAACACAGTTCTGCATATACATTTGCTCTTGTCCTGCAGGATTCTACTTTGTTCTGACTTTCTAGACTACAAGGTTAAAACTTCATATAACAGAGTGGGAAATCCTATAACAGCAAAACCTTTTGAGCTATCTGTGCAGTTGCAAAAAAACGTGAGTGGTGACAGATGGAGAGCTACACTTGCAAAACCTCACCAGTCACATTGAGGATCTTTTCAGCTGGAAGTAACAGGGATGGAACTTCCATTTTAGGATTGCCCTCTATTGTAACATTAATCAAATATTTCAGTCTGAACTGTCTCAGCTTTTCTCCATATTAGCTATGGCTGGGCTATGTTTTGGATTTGTGCTGGAAACTGTGTTAATAATGCAGGGATGTTTTTGTTATTGCTGAGCAGGGTTTACAGAGCATCAAAGCCTTTTCTGTGCCTCAGGTGGTCTCACCAGCGAGGAGGCTGGGGGTGCCCAAGGAGTTGGCAGGAGATATATCTCGTACAGCTGATCCCAACTGACCACAGGGTATTCGAGACCATGTGGCAGCAGGCTCAGCAATAAAACAAGGGGCAGTTTCACCAGGGGCAACTGCTCGGGGACAGGCTGGGCATCAATTGGATGATGGAGAGAAATTTTTTTCATTTGCATGACCAGCCTTTCCTGGGTTTTATTTCTCTCTCTTTGGTACTTTCCTTCTCATTTCAATTTATAATTGTTTTTACTATTATTTTATTTTATTTTATTTTAAACTATTCATATCTTAACGCAATAGTTTTCTCCCTTTTACCCTTCCAATTCTCTTCCCCCTATCCTGCTGCTGGGGAGAGAGAGTGAGCATAGTTGCCAGCTGGGGTTAAACCATGACACTTAGTCTTCATGAAGAATTCCAGTGTAATCTTCTGATAGTTTTCAATTTTATAATGAAATGAGCTTGGACCATGTTGAAGTTTCTGATATATGGGTGCTCCAATGAATTACTAAGATGATCTTTAAGTTGTGATTAATAAATATGGCAGAGATCTCCAGTCTTATATCTTTAACTCCAAAAATCAAATCCCTTTTTTCCAAGTGGGCAAAGGCTTATATTTAGTAATAAAATCCCACCTACCACTCATCAGTTTACAGTCTCATTTTACATCCACTGTTTAATTTTCTCAAAAACACTACCTATTGCAAGATTATTTTGGGGTGCTAGAAGTTCGTCTTCATCTCACATCTCTTCTACTGGCTGAAAAATGGTAAGCATCAGACATTTCATGACCATAGTCATATCTGAAATCAATGGGAACATTTTAGCTGGTTTGGCTGGATGTGAATTATCCTGCTACTCCCATTTAATCATTGTATATTACACATTGTTGGTATGCCGATGTGACATAGTAGAACAAGATAGTCATCCATCAAATCTGTTCTATTCTGGATTTATTCTCCATCCATGCTTCTCTGAGTAGAGTCTGTTTTGGAAGAAATGTGCATTGGTTGTTTTCTGTGGTTTTACAGAAGGAAAGTGTGGAGAATCGAGCTCTCAAGCCATGTATGTACAAGTGAAAACAGGAGAGTGTCCACTTACCCACTTACCAAAGTAGTTGGTATTTGCTATAACCAAGCAACACACTCAGTTTGTACTTTCATTTTTACTTTTCTAAGCACTTTTGGATTAGAAATTTTTGAATAACTTATTTTTCCTTTGTAATAAGAGAAGTTTTCAAAAGAGCTAGAAAATTAGACTGTAAGATTTTTATCTCTTTTTAAACAGCACGTCAGATGAAAACTCTGGTGAAGTTATGTTTTGACAGCGAGGATTGCTGATTATTTGGGAAAGATGTATTGTTTCTAAATGATTCATTAAGCTGGAATTTAACTCTCATTTTATTCTACAATTCTTTATCCTCATGTCTCTCAATGCATATCACAATAACAGTTTCTTATAACTGAAAGGCAGTTTAGACTATCAAAATTGGTTTCTTTGCTCTACAGGAGAACGATGAAAGATCGGTTGCTGCACTTCCACTGTTAAGTGGCAAATTATTGGCACAGCTTGGAAAATCTTGAAGGCTATTAAAAGATAAATTTCCAGAACATAAACTTGAAAAAAATGAAAAGACATTATGATACATATCTGTCAGAGAACCCACTGAACAAAGGAAGACATCTAGAAACAGAAATATTTTCTGTGTTAAAGAAAATCGAAATGATAAAGACCAGAAAATAATGTCAAATGAATGCTCAAGCAAACTAAAAAGTGAAAAAACCCAAGTAATTTTCTATGCTGCAGTTAAATCTATGAAACTATTGATAATTTCCCTATAGTTATGCAAATATATGTAGGAAGAAAAGACCAGAGAAACTGAAAGATCTCAAAAAACTCTCTTAGAGTTCTCCAGCTGCTAAAGCCAAGTTAAATTAGAAAGAATCCTAAGTCATCCCAATACTTTCCTATGTTATTTGAGGCTTAGAATTCCTGATTCTCTATATTCTTAACGATATTTAATAACCACTGGCTAGGGATTTGTATATGCATACAAAAAAGAACTATGATTTGAGCAGAAAAGAATGAGCATTCGTACCCAAACATCCGATTTTTACTGGGGAATGTTCTATAATTTATCACTTAAAATTTATAGACAATGAATTCCTATAAGCACATGCAATTATGCATATGTCAGTGAAAGATTTTCATGAAGTGAGTACTTACTACTGTGGGATCTAATGAGCCCTTAAGTTTCTAAAATTTAATATTGAAAAATGGAAGATCCCAAACTGCTAGCTCCTTTAGAAAACATAAACTGGCAAGTTCTTGGCCTTGAGTTTTCTAAATATGTGAAGAAGAGGGTTCTCCTTTCAACTCTCCCTACATAAGCCCATAGACGTTTACTATTTTATGTAATTTTCCTGGTAAACCCCTGATTGAATGGCGAATTCTCTTAAAAAGCACTAATTACCTATGAAAGCTACTTCTTACCCAAAGAGAAGGTGGAAGTTTTAGACTTCAAGTCTATGTGCAATTTTGCTGAGGTAAATAAAACCAGTTTATTTATAATTAAGTTTAGCAAACAATGATTGAATTGCAAAGTCTGCTCTATCTTTTTTGTTTGTATACATCCAAAATATCATGTCTGTTGGATGTAACATGACTAATCATATGTAAATAGAAAAAGACACAGAGTTTGTAATTAAATCAGAAGGTTACTGTAAAGCAAGATGGTCCATGTAAGGGTTGTAGAAAGAATTCAAGAAGAGGTCCAGAACTCTTCTTGTATGTGGCCTAATGCTACTTCTCAGTCACATATATTTTTGGAAGTTTCCAATGAAATGCAACATCTAGCTTTTTAATTTTTATGGCAATCTTTTCCTTTCTAAAATTACCAAAGTCCAGTTGGGGAAAATTTGCCTCATAATTTAAAGTAAGAAATTAATTCGATGACTCTGTGCTGATAAGATTGAAAATTGCAGTTACTTTGTTGTGTTTTGCTTTGCTTTATTTTTAAAGAAGACTTTGATTCCACTCTATTCATACCAGGAAATCAGCTATAGCTTCGGATTTAGTTTAAATTGCATTTTGTTCTGACAAGAATTGTCAATTTATTGTTTTGTGTGATGCCTCAATTTTGCTATATTCTATTAAATTATTCAGACAGGAATCATTGACTCATATAGCAGACAGATCCCCTGTATGCATGTGCTTCTTTAAAACACGGTCAGACATAATATGCAGTAAATGTTTTCCATGCATTATGAGAACAATTAGGCTCTTCACTTTAGGCTAGAAAGTGCATATTAAATTGAAAGTCAGCATCACTGACCAGAGACAGTAATGTTTCACTGGCAAGGTATATCTTGTTTTTTTTCATACAGAGTTCTCTGGCTGAATGTGTGGTGACAGCAATTAACATATTGGGCAAATGAAAAATTACTTTTCAATGCAAAAGAGAGTATTTAGGTTCAGGAAGTATTTAATATGGTTATCTACATATATGTTTTCAAAAGTAAACCCAAATGGTAGGTGTGCAAACAGCAAACCAAATAGCTTTTTAGAAAATTTCCCTTTTAGGATTTTATGGCTGAATTCTGAATCTTTTATAGAAATCTTGGGAAAAAGGGACATCCAATCATGACAAGTATCAAAGAGTCAGAAAGAAAAAGAAAGATTCTGTCTTAATACAGAAACATATATTGTTACTGAATCTAAGAAAACATTTTGGGGTTACTTCATGCATTAAAGTTAAAACAATGTGAAATTTGAAATTAAATGCTATTGCATACTGGAGGAACCAATTATTTGGCTTCAAAGATGAAACTAAAACTTTCAGATTTGGAAGAACATGGAAGAATGCTTCCCTCTTTCCTCAAATAAAGATAGTTCCTGCAAATTGATGTGCCAAGCCTTCGTAGCTGAATTCAAAATATACGGCTGAAAAAATATTTTTTGTGAAAAAATAGTTACCTGTATGAAGCATCTTTCAAGGCTGAGAAGGATCACATCAGGCTATTTATTTCCTGATTTATTAAACTGAAGGCTCAATATCTCATTAAAAAAGGCCTTAATAGAAAATGGAGGACAGAGTAGATATGTCTGTTTTTTTCTTATATTCTTTCTCTAATTTTGGTGGAAAAAAAGGAAAATACTGCTTTTAGGCTTACATGCTATTTTCTGCCTTGGGTGAAATGAGACAAAAGTTTCTGTAACCACATTAAAATAGGCCTTATAAAAGAAATATAAGTTCAATGGTAAGGGTAGAGTTTCAAATCAAACACAATAATCATCAAATTGTCATCACTTCAGGACATATCATACCCTTCATCTGCATCCTTTGTAATTGAATAGAGCTGCCCACATACTCTGAAGGCAGAATACAGCTGTGAATACTCAAAAACTCGCATATTATTCTCTGGAGATTTATGTGCAATTCAAGAATTGATTGTCCCTTAGCAAAACTAATGGTTATATTAGATTGTTTTAAAAAAGTTCCTCTGGTCATTTGTGTCAATCCTTCTTTGAATCTAACACCAAACAGGACACCATTACTGAACTTCTTTACTCAGGGAGGAAACTACTTCCTCCCTGTTTCCACCACCTATACCGCTGCACATGGAATAAGTTAAGCAGGTGATCTGCAATAACTTAAAACTGATCTTCTCCTGTCCTTTTACTGCTAGAGAGAAAAAGTTACCTGAGGAAACCAAGTGAACAGAGCTTGGAAAAGAGTGACATCAACATAATCCACTGTAAGAAATAATGAAGATATAGCAGTCATATGTAATGACAGTATGATTTCCAGAGGCTGGGCAAAAATTTCTTCAAATAGTAATTATGGACACTGAAACTAAGTAAGTGAACAAGAGCTCTTATTCTCCACATCAATTTTACCTCAATGAATGAAATCAAGATGGATAGTGGCACTATATGGGAATGATTCTTATGGTTAGGCAGGTTGGAAGGAACACTTCTGGTTCATCTACCCTTTTTTCACTGTAGATATACAAGTTGAAACTGCACAATTCGTCTGTATTTCAGATGGTTTTAAAGATTAGCTCTGTTCAGCATCCAGGCTGTACCTTGAAACTATGGCCAGAGAAACCAAAAAAAAATCTCTTTTTTAAACCCTCAGGAAAAATATCAGCCCGAGGTCCTACCTGCACAGAAAGAATATTAGGCTATGACTGCTATCTATAATGCTTTGAAATTTTAGATTCTACTTTAAAAATTAACATTTAAAGAATACAGATTTTATGATGTATGGTGAAATCAGCTTGAATATTAGGAATTAAGGAGAACCACAGTGCAGTGATACTGTATTTCACTTACAGATCTTGAAATTTATCTTGATCCAAAGGGGAGGAAATCCCACTTCCATCAACATTAAAAGATTTTTAGTTTATAATTTCTTTCTGCTGATATAATTTCCAAATAAATAATAATGTTTTTGTGATGTAAACAACAGTTTTTCTAGATTAATTATTGGATCAGATTATTTTCAAGGTTGACTGGGAAAAAAGCATTTAAATGAAACTCATTCTCAGCAATAATTAGTGCTGTGCTTTTTTTCTGTGGCAGGTTGACCTCTTTTGGTCAGGTTTCTTGTGGTATTGATTAGGATTGTTTGCACAGTGGGAAGGCCAGGACAGGAAATAGCTTTAACCAAGAGAAGAATTGATCTTAGGCAGGATTATACTCACTGTCAAGAAGATTTTATTCTGAATTACATCCTTATGGTTAATTGATGAATACTTATGAGATAATATAGGCACTTCAGTAAGAAGAAATAAGAATAGTAAAGTCTTCATTAACATTAAAAGCCAAATAGATTTAGCTAAGGTTTTAATTTGTCAAATTTTTGCAGCTGATGCTGCAGCTGCAAAAATAACAATGTTAGCATTCCAGAAAAGGTTATGTAGGTTATGCTCATCTGAGTCATTGCTATGTTCTTATTTAATCAGATTGATTTAAACTAGGTTGTAAACAAATGCAAATTTGCTAGAGTGGGAAAAAAAAGGCTTTAGTTTTGAGTGTTTTGCCTTGCCACTTTATAGGTTCATGCTCAATTTCTACATTTTCTACATTGCAGAAGCTGTTTCCCTGCTGGAAAGTCTTGTTACAGGCAGAGCAAGAGTCCAGAAACTGATCTGCCTTATGAAACAGGCAAATCAATCAAAAAAAAAAAAAAAGTTCCTTGCCTGCAAAAGCATCTTCACAGAAAAAAAAAGCAAGGTTGAAAGGTTGCTGTGAAAAGAAGTTTCAGGACGGATGTGAGGTAGCTTTGTATTTTTCTGCTTTGATATGATTTTATCAGAAAGAAGTTCTTTTTCCTCTGTTTTAAATAAGTGCTGTTTTCCTCCTACAGGAGTCTTAAATTAAAAATTGAGGACCTGAGCTGTTTAGATTGGGTAATTTTTTTTTTTTTTTTTTTCTGGTGATAGGTCAACCAATAGTAAAAGCTTTTATCAGACAATCTGGGTTACAACTAGTTTCACATGCTGTAAGTGGCACGTGGTATCTATGTGGTTACTCTTGTTTACATTATGAATCAGAATTTCTTCTTAAATTGATGCAATTGTTTTTTCTCTTCACTTTCAAGATAACCATATCCTAAGTTCCCCATACAAACCCTTTTCTTCCCTAGCAAATTTATTTTCATAATTTGAGTAAATTAAACTGGAAAAAAATATTGTTTAATTGTCAAGTGGATGGTTGAACTTGTCTTTTGTCATTTTCAAAGTGGAGCCTTAGAAATAATTAAGCTTCTTCCTGGTGACGTTGTACCACTACAAGCATATAACTGCTTGCCATATAAATGAACATTTATACATTTCTCTCATAGAAACTTTGGTAGCACTAAAGATATACTTCAATTTGGGATTATTGCTACATATCAAACCATGAAGACAATGCTACTCTTCAAATAATCTAAGAATAAAATCTAGAAAATGACACATAACTGATGGTGTGGAAGTCTCCAGCAGAACTTTCTCTTAGCAATGTGAGATAAAAATCAGGCACATTATTTACATTGGAGAGGGAACAGGTTGCCCCTTTTTCTCACTTTCTACTACAAATTGACTCAGTGCTGTAAGATGAAAGTAGTTCTTTCTGATTATTTCTCATGGTTCGAGCAATTAGCATTTCACTTTGCTGGAAAACAGCAGTCTTGAAAAAAAAAATCTGACACAGTAATGGTTGTTGAGTGAACGAAAGAGAAAACTGCTGTGCCTGCCCTTTTCCTCTTTTCCTTACTTGTTAATCCATATTTTCTAAACTGAGAAAAGGTTACAAAGTTTACAATGACTGTGCTTTTACCTACGCACTGCCATTGAGTATATTGCAGTGTTGTGGGAGTATAAGCACAATTCTGATGCATGATTTCGTAATTAATCTTTAAAGAGCCTTAAAGTATTTTCTTTAAGTCTGTGTTAATAGCATTATACAGCATTAAGAAAAAAAAAGAAAAAGAAAGAAAAAAAAAGGAGGAGTCGTATTGTGATTCAAAATCAGTGCATCAGTTAATTTCAAATACAGCACAGCCATCACTGTGTTGTATTTGAAACTAAATTGATGCACTGGACAAAGGAATTCATGTATGATTTTCATTCTGACTGAGAATTCTCTTTGAATCATTAGCAAAATACAATCATATAATTAATTCAACAAAAATCAGGTACTTAGGTACATACACCCAATACCTTGCTTCTGAATTTGTTGCCCAAACTAACTGTAAAAACAAATGTAGAGCTGGAGGGAAAAGTAAACTGCATATGTGATTTGAGGACAACAGATGGTCCAGAATGGGGAAGTCAGTACAAAGATTTTTTTAGACCTTAAAACTATTGATACATTAACACATACCACACAGGATAACACCAGGAAACTAGAGACAACTCACTGGAATAGAGGTCTGCAATCCTGGAGTTATGTGGAGTCCTGGATTAATTCCAGAAGTAGCTCCATTAAATTGATTTCCTATGGCCAAGGTTATCAATTAAAAATAAAATAGATCAATTCACTATATTTGATGTCCTCCCTCCAGCAATGCTATAATATAAAGAATGTTTATGTAATCTATGAAATGTCATGTGCTAAATTTGTATTGTATTCATATTATTTACATATAAATGTATATTACACTCATGTCAAGACAAATCAATTTTTTTTTTAATTATGGAGAAGTTTCTTCATCTTTTATATCATGTTGTGAAATTAGAAGACATTTAACTATGGTAATTTGAAAGAAAATGTCAGCTAAAAATCAAAATAGAAGTTCAATACATTGTTTGAAACAAGACAAATCCTGAAACAGGTGGATTCATGGTAATGTAAGAAAAACTTATACATTGGTATAAAAAGGCCACATATTCCGTATGGCCACTATTACCAAAATACTGGAATTAGAAGCTGTGAGTCAGGTGAGGCCAATATGTTTTCCTGCAAGGAAATTTTGCCATAAACATACATTCATACTCAATCAAATGTACATCAACTTGACTTTTAAATATTGTGTGTTCCTGCAGTGGTGCAATGTATTTGAAACCAGTGAAACACAATGTAGAACCTTCCCACCAGATGGTAAACTTACTGTGTAATTTCACTTGCATCACTGATAAAATGATCTAAGTGATGATGCCTTTGAATTTGTCTGCCATAATGTTCAGAGAGGTAAAAAAGAGCAGGTATGCTCTACATCCTTTGCAGAAAAGCCTTAAATTCCATTGTTATCACAACAGAAAGAATGAGAGAGTCTGCACTGAGTAATTTAAATACCCTTCAATTGAAATATTCTACTTTTTAGAAGCCATTGAGCATTTGGATGATCATCATATGCCACAGCTCACATATAGCATAAATAAACCCACTCTTTGCTCTGACAGCCTTTCCTGGTTTGATACATACAATTTTTTATGTCATCATGTATAAAAGGAGGAGGCATGGATGTGCTTTTTTTTCTTCATCAGAGGGAAATACAATGTCTAGCTTTTCTGTTTCATTAACATGCTCAAATCTTGACTTTCTCAAAAGAATTTTCTAGATCTATACATAGATAGATCTACAGATCTATCATTAAAAAAAACACACAGAAGCACTTTTAACTTTTAAGACTTCAGTAAATATCCAAAACCTTGATCAAACACACTCAAGTATCTAAAATGCTCTGTTAGATGCTTCATTTAAAAATGTAAATTAAGACAGTGGCTTGCTAAATGCTTTAGAGATGTTATGATAACTTGGAAATAATTGCTAATAACATGACACTTTGCCATTGGCAAATCTATCAGACAGCTGTAGGGAAAACAGTCTGCTTTACTCTGCTAAAGTATTTTCATAAAATATCTGATCACTCTGCCAAGCAAACAAAGCATTTCAGAGGTGTTAAGCAGTAGGAAAATACATGCCCAAATAGACATTTGAAAGAGCTGGAAATAAGAGTAATAGAAAATTCATCTCCTTGACTATAAATCTGGGAGGTGAGATTTTCAAATATTCCTCATAGACTCTGTTACACAAGTCCCCAAAGGATCACTGTGGGCTAGCCAGTGAAAACAGAGTCAAATTCTATTCTTATTAAAGGATCAGAGAAAGTAGGAAAAAAAAAAAAAGAGTATCTAATTATGCATTACAAGTATATTTAAAATGAAAATTTTTTCTCTTTAATTCTAGACACAGTGTAAATTTCTTTTGTTATCTGGTGGGACTGCAGTATCAATTCTCAAAATTTTGCCTGCTTCCAACAGACACATGCTTATTTTATCATACAGAGTATAATTGTGCTCTTCAATTCTAAGAGAGGATTAATGTTGTCATCCTCTTTTTATTATTCCAAGTTACTACTTTTCTGGATCAATAGATTAGTTTCAACAATTCTATGTAATTAACCACCTTTTCTATAATTGTAGTATGTTCTGGTGGAAGGACACATTACTTTGAACATTATATACCTCAAGACTACCAGTTCTTTAGATATAATTTTCCACATATGCTCTCATTTTTCTTTTTCTGATTACATCAGTAATAAGTAGGTCTTAATTTACCCATAAAACTCTGTTCAAGTCACTTTTATTGCCTGATTAAGTGATCAGACCTCAAAAATATTCTGCTCCCAGACAGAGTGAGCCTTTTTGAAAACCTGAACCAGATCTATGTGCCCAAGTATGAAGACTTGAAACTGACTCTGAAGTTTGAGCAGTTAATTTTTTGATTATTTATTTTGTAATGAAATATACTAAAATCCAGTATGATCACATAGATCAAAGGGTCATTGAATCCTATACAGTCAAGGTATAATGAATCATCTCTCTGATGATAGAAAATATGAATATGGCCTCTCCTGTTGCAAAACTTTCAGCAATCTCAGAGAGTATTATATCCTCTTTGCTTGTTCTCACAATACATTTAGTGTAATTTAGGGTCATTGCAATAGCCATCTAGGCTACTTAGGCCAATTTAAGAACCACATGTCTACTTGGCAGAGGTTTTTGTGCTGGATACAGTGCTTCTGGCTTTCACCATTGTCCCCATGCAAATGTTTTGTAAGCACCATTCACTGGGGTCTATGTAGCCCATTTAGATCCTCACACAGGGAATCAGAGCTAAAAATAGCTTTTCATGCTCTCAGCCCTAACGTCCTGGTTCAAGTCAGCATTTGGAGAACAGAATAAGATTTATCAAAACATAGATGGAACTTCTGTACCTACATACCAGAATTTATTAGACAGCCTTAGTGTTTTTGAGCTCTAACTATCAGCTTCACAGCAGCTAACCTTTATTTTATTAAGGATTAAATATTTCCAAGTTGTAAATATCCTCAGCCAAAATATTTTTCTTACCCAGAAACTGTCCATCTTTTACTGCTATTTTGGGCTTTAGGGAGCTCACAAATGGAATTGAATGTGATCTATTATGAAACATGCTGTTAAAAATAAAACGTTAGAAATAGCACGTTTCTCTCTAGCAGGGAATGATTGATTATTGCAGCATATAAAAACCAGGATGTTAGCAAAATACAGTAAAGAACCATGTTAGAGTTGCTGCATATAAAACCAGAATATTTTGTTGCTTAAAACACCGTATGCTTTCCAAAACAAGGAGGGAGCTGCCTAGAATATATTTTGAGATGTAAGGAATGAAATGATGTTATTATGGTATATTGGATTCACTTGTCTATTCTTAGACATATTTACAGCCATCAGTTTTTAAAATAATTATGCTGAAGAGTATCTGTTGCTTATCATTTGCTGTGAAACTTTTTGTCATCTTAGAAATGTCTAATGGCAAAATGCTCAAAAAATGATTTTTAAAAAGATTTCTTGCCCTTCTATTATACTAAACCTTTCTGTTTTCCTTTCCTGAACACAAAATAAGAGAAATAGTACTAAAAATGAGGTAGCATGTTTTATTTTAACTGGTTTAGGTAATACCTGCCTTTGAATTTATGGGGGTAATTTTGCTCTTGAATCCACCTTATTTGCTCTAACTCTGTTCTTGGCATCATAAACACATTCCTGGGACAAAAACTCAATTTAAAACTGGAGCACACACCTTGTCAATCCTAGTACCACTGAAAGCTGAGTTAGGGTATCCTGCTCTGCTGTTCTTGCAGTGACATTACAAAGAACTAGAGAAATGTAAACAAGATTCATCATGGAACTGGAAAACACATCACCAAACTTGAAAGCATGTTACGATTTCTGCCATAAGGCCATCCTGTCTTGACAATGGAACTCTGTTGCCTAGTTAAATACACTGTTGTTAAACATATCTCATAAATATCTGTGGGGTATTGGGAGAACAACACAAAAACTGCAGAAACTACAAACCCTGAGTTTTAGAGTATCTGTGTCTTTTCTGTTATGTGGAAGTGGATGAAGTGAGAGTTTAGTTTTACCACTATTATAGGTGATCATAATCTATTGATCTCAGTTAAGATTTTCCTCCAAATTCAAAGGTGAATCTGACCTTGTATTTACTGTGTGACATTGGGTAGCCAAACAAATAATCATGAAATGCATCTAGACAGCCATGCTGAGTTTTTGTTAGACAGCTTTCAGAAGTTGTTTTTTTTAAATGGAAGTTGTTTTATTTGTATGGCTTTTTACTCAAATTTTAAAAGCTGCCTAACACAGAAAGTGATACTTATGGGGAAGTATTCACCCGTACTATGGGATTAACATGACATCTGATTCTGAGAAGTGAAATTCTTCCCAGTCCTGCATATTTTGAAGGTGACATTTCTTTCCAAGCTCTCACAGGCTTTGAGGTATATTGTACCTCTCTTTGAAGCTGAAAAGCAGACATAAAAACCTATACAGTATCAACCTTTTAGTTCAGGGGCCTTATGAAGGAATTTGAGTTCAAAATACTGAAGATTCTGCTGTTGCTATTTCTAAACCCAAATCTACACCATGTTGTGAGCAAATTTTGTGACTGATTTCTGTAAGCAAGCATATGAATTTAAAGGGTAAAGGAAATGAGAACTTTGTGAATTTGATGTTTTCAAGAAATGTAGATGCTTGCATCAATATATTTATTTATCCTTCATGGTAATTATTAATTAGTATAATTTTAAGGACAATGTTTTCACCATTTCCTTTCTCCTACAGTGTGTCTTCTACCATATCCGTATCTTCTGAATACTTTTTCCAAATTTGATCACTTTTCATCCCAAACTTTTAATAGTTTCTCTCTATTTATCCAAATTGTTTCTACCGATTTCCACTGATTTCCAGTTTGCAGATTTTGTGGCAATTTTGGCTTTTAGTCCCAATTTACCGTGGAAAGAGTTTTTCTTTCTTAATTTTAAAAGTGTTGCCAGATTGGGAAAATTATTTCCCACCTGGTTCTAATAATAGCATGTTTGAGTGGGTTGTGCTTTCAAACCTACTGAGTCTGAGTGCTTTGCCAACAGTAAAATCAGGGTAATGTACCTTAAGTCCCTAAAATGCCTGGCTCTTGTATAAGTGCACCAGGAAACTGCATGAATAAGAATAAACTCACAGCCAGTGAACCCCATTGGCCAGACAGGACTGAAGTTGTCTCTTGGATTTAGTCAGGTGCTTTCTAAAAGGATTGTTAAACAAAGCAGACCCCTAGCCTAGCTCCTCTCTGAAGCTTTTGGAACTGCCATCACACAGTGGCAAGAAAGGTACAGAATCACTTCACTGGTGAATTGAAGAAGTTGCTGAGTATCTTCAGTCAGGGTTGTAGGGTTGAGACACAACGGGGCTCTTATATTACAGTAGATATTCTGGGTTTTGTGGCTGTACCTGTGGGTATAGGGAGGTTAAAAAAGGGCATGTATGAAATAGGTAATACTGGTGTATCTCCATCATTCCAGTCAGATTCAGTGTCACTTTCTGCTTCAGAAAGTCAGGAAGTATTTGCTTGTGGCAGAATTAAGAAATAAAAAAATTGGTCAGGGGATGTAAAATACTAAACAAAAACTCTGGCTCTTTTGATTGTTGATGTGTCTTTGTGTATCTGAGTGACAGAGAAAGCAAATCTTTCCAGCTTCTCTTTTTAAGCTAGAGAAATCTGTTTCCTGGTCTTATCTGAAATATTTAAGCATAAAAAGAGATAACTGTAGCTCTCATTTTTTTCCCTAACATTTGAAAGTCTGCTTCTTTTTTAACTCTGTCAAAAACTTTGGGGAAGAAAATAAATTAAACTTCTGCTCATCAAAGCAGGTTTAATTTTTTATGAGTTGTATAAATTCAAACAAATCTGTTCCTCTCTTTCAGGATGGTGGGTTTCCTTGTCAAAATTCTCGAAGATCTGTTGCTCTCTTTAAGCTCACTGAGAAAACTGCTTAAGAGATTTAAAACTTTATGTGATCATCTATTAGCACATATTTTTTTTCCATGACACATGAACGCTATCATTTGTGTTCTGAGATATTATAACTTCCTTCATTGGACAAAACCACTGAAAGAAAATCTCATCAAAATATATGCAACTCTGATCATCGCCCATGTGCATTCAGAGTTTGAACAAAGTTAATTTTTGAAGTACAAATCACTCAGTGCATTTCTGTTATAATTATCCAGTGCAGTAGCTTTAATATAGAATTTGCTTTTAACTGCCATGAAATAATCTTTAACGGGATTTTGAGTTTCTGTTTAGTCAGCAGAAACCCCATCTATTTCATCAATATATTAAAGCCATCTATAAAATTACTCAATTTACTAGTTAGTGCACATGGTAATACTGCTTTGAGGCTCAAAATTCCTCTCTTTGTAAAGAATAAAGTATTCAAAATTACAAGTTGAATTTATCAAAAAAATCTTGTACTGGAAGAAAATCCTTGAAGATAGCTGGCAAATAAGAAACCTCACATGCACCTATATAAAAACCATGTGAAAGGCTGGTTACCAAACTCATATATTTTATGTGACAGCATTTTCTTTTTCCAATATTTTTTTCTAATTTCTATTTTAAAATGTGCTGACTTTCTTACATGTGTAAGGAACTGTGATACACCAGGGAAACCTAGACCAGATGACTAAAAACTGTTCTATCAGAATATGTTTGGTCAGGCTTGTCTCACTTAGCTAAAGCTGATCATTGGCAGAACAAGCTCTGCAGGAATCTTTGACTTCCAGGCAGGAAACTGAACAAGTCTCTCCCATTTTTTACCGAGACATAATCAAAGACAGGATCCAGGAGGGGTGCAGACTGTAGTGTGCCAGAGAGCTCCTATCACTGCCTGCCATGTCTGTTAGCAGGAACAGTTTTCTTGTTATGAGAAACACTGATGTCAAATAAAGAGTGGACTCAAGAAGCAGGATTTAGGGAGCAACATTCCAATGTCAGTCATGCTGAAGACTTTGAGAGTTTTGACACTGTTATACTCTAGAAGTATACAGGAGACTGGATTTCATTCTTAGCATTGCACTAGATAGTTGTCAAAATTTTTTGAAACACTCTAAAGAATGGGCAAGTCATTATGGCAAAGGCCCATGACAGAGGAACTTCAAATATATGTAGGCCCAGATAAACACTTCTTAAGGCCCCCCGTGACACTAAATGTTCAGTATCCTAGATTACTGGCCTACTGTGAGAAATACACCTCATTCCTTTAAAATTTTAAAATTATCTTTCATAGACTACCCCTTACCCCCTCCCCCCATCATGTATCCCAGTCTGCTAATTACTGAGTAAGAATTTAGCTTATTTTAGAGTTCAGTGTCATTTTTTAAATTAATTCAATTTGGTTTTGGAAACTGATAATTTCTGATTTGTTCATCCATTGACATGATGACAGTGACTTGCTTCAAACCATGAAAGCCCAGATATTTCCCTGTAATTATTTAAGACACATTGCTGAAAATCATACCCTATGAAATTAAAATCACTTATCCTACCCTTATAAGCAGTGCTAAGATCGTAATAGACTTCATCTTGGTAAGGATTAATGCTGGAAATTGAATCATCCTCCCTCCATTGAAATGAAGTTAGTCTCTAGTAATCATATTTTTCAAGGTCTCATGTCAAATAAATTGGCTTTGGATTTTCAGAAGGCTCATTGCTCATGCCATATTCTACCAAATTCCAGCTGTTTATCTGTTTCAAGTAGGACAAAAAATATTTTTTAAAACTTGCCTTATTTGTATGTGGGCTTATATACTAAATCAGCAGATGTTATGTAAATATTTTTGTCCCTGTTTTCATATGTTATTCATAAAAGTACAGTCTAAGTGTATGTAAGAGCTTGTCTAATCATGCTCCCTGCTGAGGGCAGAATCAGATATATCAAATCATTCTTGACAATTGTTTGTATACCTGTTTGTGAGATGCACCAGTGATGAGGGATTTACAGTCTCACACGGAGTTTTTCTCACAGGGTAATTATCACTAACTGTGCTGTTAGAGGTTCGGGGATTTTTTTTTTCTGGTTGGTTGGTTGGTTTTTCGGGGTTTTTTTTGGGTTTTTAAAATGTTTTGCTTAATTCTTCCATACTACTATTGTATCTTCTACTATTACATATTAGACTATTCCTGGTCTGCATTTCTCTTTGTAATAACCTTTTGCATATTTTAAGAGCGAGATGATAGATTTTGAGTCAGGGAGAAGAATCAGCCCACCTTCCCTTTCTCACGGAAGGTGTCAATTTGTTATGATTTAATGGCTTAATTTCTGTGCTTGTTTTTCTTGCTGATTTCATTTTTACATTCACTAAAGTTTCACCACTGATATTTGCCCAAGGTCCTGTAGCCTATCATGAACCTAGGAAATGCTGAAACAGCTTGAGAGAACACCAGGCCCACCCATCTTAAGGCATATATCATCGGGCCCATCCTGCTCCTCACAAGGGTTTTCTGCTCAGTGCAGTTTCACAATACCAAGCAGGCTTTGCTGCATGCAGATACCACGGAACAGAACACAGCTGATATCATCAGAGATGCTGAAATGCATCGTCTGACTTTTAAATCAACCCTATTTGCGTTGAGTGTTTTCTTAGCATTCTAATTTTATCACATGAATGCTCCAGCTGGAGGCAATGATTTGAGGAAATCTTATTTCATTTTTAAACTCAGAACAGAATAATTGTAGACCTGCTCAGCCAAGGATCTCATAAAAATTTAAAGGATAACATGCATGAAGAGTTTTCAGGCTTAAATAGTTTGGAATCTTGAGATTGAATTGTGATTTCCTAGGAATGCTCTGTTTCCTGTGACAGTTCCAAACATTTGCTGCGGGGTGCACCTATGCTGTGTGATCTACTCTGCAATTTAAAAATAAAAATCCAAATGGTATTAAAATGCTTTAAAATTATTAAATTATTAATTATTTAAATTATTGTTTAAATTTTTAAAGTTTTTACCCCCAGTGGTCATGCAAATGTCAAGCTGTGGAAAGACAGATTTATACATCTACATATGGGTCTATGGTTCTGAGTACAGACAATTGTCATTGGTAAGACATCTTCACAGATGCTGAAGTTTGTCTTAGAATCTTTCAGAACACCAAACAGTGGTTTTGGACAGAGGTTGCTGGAATAATGAATTATTTGCATATCATTTGCCCAGGGCCAGCTAAAAGAGATCACTTACTCTGTTCTCTGTTTGACCAGAACTGATGACATTTCTTGTGGCTTATGAGAAAAGATATTTTCATTTATGGTATCTTATTCTTCAGGCCACTGTGTTGATTCTTGACTTGTAAAAGTGAAAATAAAAAATTAACACTGCTGTAATCAGTTAAAATTACTCTGGTGTAGACTGCAAATAAATGGAGAATCAGTTCAGATTTCTTGTCTGTCCTCTTAATTTATTCTTAATCTATATGCCTTTAGTTTCCAAATCCTTTACTTAATTGCATCTTTATCTGCTTCAGAATGCATATTATCTTGAATATAAGCATTATTTTTTAAAATCTATATTAGAAAATTGAATGATTAATGGAAAAATTTTAACAGCTACGTAGGGAGGAAAATTAAACAATTTCCATGTTCTAGTAAATTTCACCTTTTGGTTATTGAAGAAATTAGTTTTGTTATTCTCTATCACAGCATTTATACAAAATTAAAATTACTAAAATTTAAAATACTAAGAAGAGAATAAAATCGTTTTTTCAGTGACACTTCAGCAAAGTAGATGTTTCTAGTCTGACAAGTGGACTCATAAGTCAGGTTACAGTGTTTTAGGTAAAGTCTTGATCACGAATAAAACACTTGCCAAAGCAACAGGTGACAATTATGTTTCTCAGGAGGTCTTCATCCATCACCTATGGATGATGTTTAGCCTTCTTATCAAGCCTGGAGTCAAGCAAAACAATACAGGAACAAAGCTGCCTCGTGAGAGCTCCCCAAAGCTCGCTCTGCCTTTTAGAATCTGGTACAAGTAGAAGTACCCAGTGACAGGGGCCTTGGAAGAGACCCTCACGTGCTTTACTGAGTCACAGAATTGTTGAGGTTGGAAGGGCTCTCATGAGGGCCTTTAACCCAAATCCTCTGCTCAAGCTGGGTCGGCTAAAGCAGGTTTCCAATGACTGTCCAGGTACATTTTCAGTATCTCCATGGATCTGAGTGTCTTGGGTAACTGGTCTTTACCACCTCTGTAAGACAGACCCAACCCTTCTTTCTTGGTGGCTAAAAAGTCAACTTTCTCAGCCTCTCCTTGTAGGCTACTTACTGCTGTCCCTTAATTAGCTCTGACCCATTGCTACACTGGCTCCAGTAAGCTCCTATCTTCCTTTTACTGGAGAGCCTAGAACTTAAGACAGCACTCCAAATTTGTCTCACCAACACTGAGTGGAAGGGAAAGGATCACCCACCTTGACCT
The DNA here is from genome assembly GCA_037013685.1 of Acridotheres tristis. Classification (NCBI taxonomy): domain Eukaryota; kingdom Metazoa; phylum Chordata; class Aves; order Passeriformes; family Sturnidae; genus Acridotheres; species Acridotheres tristis. The sequence continues at coordinate 20,656,872 of CM072894.1, read as the reverse complement.
GTCAGCAAATGCTTTTCCTATTGCAGTTGGACTTTTTTGCTGTGAGGATGCATTGCTGGCTCACGTTCAGCTTGTTCTTCACAAGGACCCCAGGGTCCTTCTCTACAGAGCCACTTTCCAGGTGGTCAGTTCCCAGCGTGTACTGCTGCCTGGGATTAGTCATCCTGAAGTTCTTCATGACATGCTCACTTTTTTCAGTACAAGGGCAGGAGTAGATCACATATTCCTAGTAGAATTGGATAGATGTTTTGACCAAAACTTTTCTAACATTTAAAGAATATTGACTGACAAAGACAAAATGTCTTTCAATACAACCTTCCCCCAGATCAGATGAAACATTATCCAAATATCATGGCTTTATTGTTGACTTTATCACATGTTCAAACTTTTGAAAAACTACATGAAAGGGAAGGAAGATTACTCTTTTGCCAGACTGTTCTCCCCTTGTAAATTTCCCTACTGTCTCCCACACTCTGAGTCCAGGTTACTGCTGAATTCAGACCAGTGTTGACTTACTACACAGCTGCCTTTAGAAATGGAAAGCAAGAGATTTTGAGATGAAAATGGTATCTACCACTTGTATGACAGTCATGTCTGGAAAAAATAAAATCCTACTTGCTAGTCTGCAAAATATTTCTTAGAGGTACCATAAGTATCTTGAAACGTGTCAATCCAACTTTTCTTGGCTGAGACTGCTGAGGACTTTAACAGCTGCCAAATGAGTACAGCTCAGCCAGAAAAAAAAGAGGGAAAGGCAAGAGCCAGGGCCTGGGCCCTAACAAGAAGTCTGTACCTACACAATAAAGAACTGGTTGCAGGGCTGATCTCTTTGGCATTGCCTGAAACAAGATCAGTATACAGAGATTAAGAATTTGGTGGTAGGACTAATAGTGATGCAGCTACATGGATTCAGTCTGCTGTGAAAGAAAAAAATACACAGAGGCAAAGTAATTATTGACTTAGTTTCTTATATTTGAGAACAGGAAGAACACACTGAACAAGCCCAAATCTGTGATGCCCTATTTGTTAGCTGGTGATAGGTAGACAGATTGGGTACGTGATTCACTTCACACCCTGGAAAAGACAGTGTTCAAATACAAAATAGGGTTTTTTGTCCTTTTTTTGCTGTTCCTCAGCCTTTAAGATGTGCTCAGCTCAGTTTCTCAGATCTTATAATGGGTTTGGGATTTGCTGATTATTTACCTTTTCCTAATTAATGCTGCAAATTCCCAATGTATCTAATAGCCCACTGACCCTTTAGGATATGATTCCCTGTGAGAAATTTTGTAGGAAGCTTTTAAGAATCCATATTTTTTAAAAGTAGCTATTGCCAAAGTCCATTTTTGCTGACTTAGCATCTTTGCTTTATCCTGTAGCTGAGAACTTCCCCTTCTTTTTACAAATACACTGACAAAGGAAACACAGACAACATGTCCCATGAACCTCATCTGACTGAGTCTTGTTCGAGTTATATGAGTGCAGCTCCATGAGTTTACCTTTTCTAGTGATCTTGGCAGCACCAAAGTAGATAGTACAGGAACATAGGCAAATGTCTTCTACCTGTCATGGTGAGAGTGATTCAGGTGCAGGTGGTTTAACATCTAGGCAGACTCAGAAAGCACACTGCAGAGACCACAGAAAGGTGAAGCAATTAGAGCTGCTTCAGCGTTTTGCTCTCTTTGGTGCTACCTTATAATTGAATAGCACATATTACCAGAAATAAATCCAGGCTGAAGAAAATAAACCGAGAGAAAGAATGGAAGAGATAAAAAAATCCCAAGAAACTCTAAATGTAGATAATATTTGAACTCTAGATATAGGAAACCAATGGAAAGAAATTCAGACAGCACTGTCATTCTCTATCTGAGGACACAGTGTGCCAGAAAAACCAAAGGTAGTCTTAGTTTGTAACAGAGTTTAATGAGTTTCATGTTTTTCAGTTAGCCTTGGCAAGGAAGAAGACTGTATACTTATATTGTTATAAAAACAGAGTCTGCACAAAATGATAATACACAAGAGACAACTAACTCATTATCCTAATTTCCTGGGCATACAAAGTGAAAATGAGTTTATACAAACACTCTAATGAAAAATCTAAGGAAGTCTGGTAAGATTTCAGTCTGGGTCTTGGACTGGAGTGAGAAACTGGCAGATTACTGGAAGATTCTTACTTGAACCTTTATAATAAAACAAAAATTTTGAATTTTCAGTTTGAAACAAGGCAAGAAAATGTTATTAATATTAAAAAGATACTGAAAATAGTAATAGCTACTTTAGATGTCTTTAGAATCTGAAAGAAATTGTCAGAATAAATGTATGCATAAAGAGGAAACTAGCTAATATAGTAACTAGCAAAAAAAATTGCAAAAGTATGGGAAGAGGACTTGCAATTAGGTAAACATATATCCAACTGTGATTTTATCAAGGGTATGCACTCATTTACTCATTCTGCAAGGTAAGTAAGAGTGGGCAAAGAACCACACTGAAGGAGTGACCCTGCTCCTATTTACAGAAGTGCCTCATTCAGTGAAAATGTGTTCATCTTTAACAAGTACTACACTGAGTGATTTAACAGGAATAAAAAAGATGCTTACTAGAGAAAAAGGTGATAGAATCTTCAGGTATTTATGCAAAATAATTAAATAAGTATGTTATAAAGAATAGTATTTTCTGCTGTTTCAAAACAGAAGTTTTGAAGCCTAAAGGGTGGTGTATATTTGAGATACTTCTCTTTCCCTAATGTCTATTCTAAAAGTAAAACAAACATTTTTATTTTGCTTTGACTGAACAAAGCAGTAATGTTGCCAGTTTAAAAAGAATGCTATATTCCTCCTTTATCTTCTATTTTCAAAGCAACAAATTAAGCAAGTTTCCAATATTTATCTCCCAAACTTTACACCAGTATTACCTTAAAAAAACCCAAATGCATAAAATGGTCCTTAATGTCAAGTTACAGCTTAGGCTGTAAACCTGTATTTAGGTACAGTATCATTAAAATATTTCTGTCTTATATATTGCTCCTGTAATTTTAATCTTTCTTGATATAAGATACATAATTTCATCAATAACTACAACAGCTTAGCCAGAAGCAAGATCTAGTTGAATTGAAACAGTAGCTTGAACAATATAATTCTTATTGCAATATTATGTAGAATAGAGCTTTCTCTTATCATGAACAATCAGTGTACACTGGTCCTGCTAACAATAATGCTAAAAGTGTGCATGAAGACCAATAAATTGAAGTTTTCTACTGTACTTCATTCTGCTTGCAAAAGATTACTTTTATGGCATTAAAAAAATCTATGTTTGTTATTTCTTTCTTTTCCTCCTAGCAAGTTCTTTAGACGGTGATGAGAATGGCGAGTATTATATTTGAAGTCATATCGACAGCAGAAAGTAGTTTTGTCTCTGGATAGTTAGTTATTATAGAAAATTAGGCAGATTATCTCGTGCTTAAATTTCTGCAATCAGTGATGGGAACTTCTTATCACTGCAGTAGGTTCCTTTTATGAGCTTGAAATCAAGCCTCCCACAGTGTCCTGAACAGTGTCCAGAGTAAAGCCAGGCTTCTTATAAAACTCTTAGCTCATTTCATCACCTGACAAGAGCTAAATGTTCAGAGCAGTTCAAAAGCCAGAGACATAGATTTTTATGAAGGAACATAAAAAATGCTGGGGATGAAATACAGTGCTAGTCCTTTTAATATATCAAGTCTTTAACTATGTGCATATTCACCCTTTAGTCTTATTTCCCCACCTTTCAAATGGGGACAACATTGAATGTGTCTGCAGAGAGGATGAAAGGAGTGAAGATGAAGTGATTTGACTTCAATTTAATTCTTAAGTCTTATGCTGGTAAAAAAATATTAAAATCCCATGTGGAGAATAAATTGAAAAACAAAGAAAAGAGATTTTTTTCTAAATATCTTCTTATTTCTTACTTCATTTTACAGGAAATTTTCATTGTCAACTGCCTTTACTGTTTGTCTTTTCTGGGAGACTGCAGCAGAAAGAGTTTTTGACTGCGTTTTGCCTCCACATTCTCACATTTTGGACTATGCCAATACCAGGGATGAATCTTACATAGTTTACTCTTGATTGCATTATATACTGCAATATTGCTATTTTAGTCCTTCCAATCTCCAGGAATATAAATTAGATGGGTATCTTTCTTGTCCTAATTGCAAACTCCTGAGATCCCTTTGTGTATGAGATAGTGTAATCTAAGACTAGTTTCAGAAAGCAAAATGTTAACCAAAGTATGAAACTCATTGTGGATATTGTGGAACCTTTTCCTGTTTCCTTGTAAAATCTTCAAATGAGGTGAAAATGAGTATGCTTCTTTTCTGATTTATATGAAAGAATAAACTCTTCCTAATTTAGAGAATGTAGAATTGCAGTGAAGGTTTTTAAAATAAATCTTTCCTGACAATTATAGCTAAGCATACCCCTTAAAGAGACAAGCAGAATTGTCCGGGGGACAGGCATTAACCAAATGTTTGTAGGGTTTATTTTTAAATAGGTAATGGTGAGTTTTTTACTTACTAACAAAACATTAAGGTAGTCTGCTATTTTAAATTATTTGCTGATTGATAACTGAGCTTGCAGATCCATCTTTCCAAAATTTGCTTTCAGAGCTTCCCCTCTATACCTGCTGGTGATAAATAATGTTGCCTTATGTGGTCTATTGCAAGGCCTTTTATATCACTCTGAATTGGTGGATATTTTTAGTCATGTTTAAAATACTAAGAGCTGTTGGCTACTGCCAAGATAAGTAAGCAGAGAATACTGTCACTGTAGGGTTTGCTTTGTCTGTTGCTGCTTAGGAAACAGTCACAAGTCATGCTCTGATTGACAGGGCCTCACTGCTGCTCTTGACGACTATCAGGAAGGTTGTCATGTAGTTTAAATTACTTGCATAAGAATGGAAAAAAAAAGAATGGAGATTCATTATTCACAGCACTTTCACAGTAATCACAACCCTTGGGCTTTTCAGAAAAACTGATATGTAAGCTCTTTTCTATGCTTATCCAGATATATCCAGAGTATAGAAAACTACAGAACAGTGAAAAGGTAAATACTCTAGAAAGAGTACTCCTGTTTTTAGGAAAGGGGATCAATAATGGTGGTAATAAGAGCATGATCATAGGCACTGGACCAAATAATTCAAAATATTTTCCTGCCCAATTTTGCTTATTCCAATTTCCAAAATAAAATTATATCTAGCCTAGAGCAATTGAAGCTATTGCTTACTCAAGAGGTATGCCTGTATAGAATATTTCCCTTTGTCTTGTAGGGGAGACACTCTTTAGTGTTCAAAAATAAAACCTAACACTCAGCAGCTTTCTTGGCCACGAGATCTATCCAATCACACAACTGGCAGCACAAGCTTGCCAGAGGCATGTGCTGCTCATTTTTGGAGTGATAGAACAGCATATCCCATAATTTCTCCAGTGATTCCCCATGGAGCCCAGTTCAGTCTAACAGTTTCTGTATGAGAAAGTTTTCCTAGTTTCCACGGAAGAAGATAATCTGAAAGGAATGGCATGCAGGTGATTCCCCTGATCTGAAGGCTGTTAGTACAGTTTCTTGTAACAGGAGGCAGATTGTATACCAGAAAATAGAACATAAAGAAATAGACCTGCAGCTCATATTTCAGGCTCATAAACCACCATGAAATGGTAAGATTTGTTTCTTGTTCTAGGTCATAAAATGAGACTAGAAAGGTGAGTTACAAACTGGTAATTCTCTGTATTGCACAGAATTGCTGTATTGGAATGACAAACTATGAATGAATCAAAACTCAGCAAAGTTGTGCCCATTTTACTTTGGTAGACCTTAGACAGACCTTAGAAAGAAAAATTAATTAAAATTTTGAATAGTTTAAACCACACAAGCATTTCACTATTCTTGACATGCTGATAAAAGCTTTTCTTATGAGTACCTTAAAGCAGATATGTTTTGACAAGCCTTTATTCCACATTGAGAATCTATGGAAACCATGTGAAAGCAGCTGGCTTCCAGATCATCCTAGATACATAAAATGTCTGGCTTCAACTAGCTGACTTCAAATCAGTTAGCTAGTTAATTCTCATTCACCATGCATGATTATAATCTGCAAAGTTAGAGACATCTGAAAGCAAATGCCTTCTGATCTTAACAGCACAAGATGCAGTTCTAGTACCAAAATAGAACTAAAGACATGGAAAAGAGAATATTATAAAGTACTGCCCTTCCAGTGTCCCAAGACTCACCTTTTTTTTACATATTTCTTAAAATATCTGAACATCAAACCCTTCAATGCTCCATGTATCTGTAAATTAATTTTCACTTCTAATTTTGGCCTATACACTGACAGGAAAATGCAAAGCAGTTCTGTCAAGAAACAAAGTAATTTCCTTACTGAAATCAGGAGTATCATGATTTTCTCACCATCTCTCACACACCTTATCACTCACAATACCCCATTTTATGAGACCCATAGCCCCACCTCAGATACTTAATAGGCTTTGAGAGTTGCAGTGAGTTTTAGGCTACTAATTTAGTTAGGTTACATAATAAATTTAGTATCTAAACCAAGCATCATTACATTAGAGAACTAGTAATTCACACTTTATAGGCTTTATGCCTTTCTTTTTGGCAACTTCTTTTTAGCTGTTATCTCCCATCTTAATGGTTCTAGAGGCAGTGAAAATCAACAGGTTATGAGATCAGTGGGTTAATGTATGATTGATCTATTTGGGTTTCATAAGAAATATTGTTTTCGGCCAATGGAAGATATTGCATTGATCTTTTTAATGGTTATATTTCATTTTTTCTTCTGCCTCATGTACCTTACTCTACCAATGTACTTATTTGAAAGCATTTTTATTAATTTCATAATTATGTCTTATATATGTCACCAAGTGACCCTTGAAATAGAAGTAGTGCAATGATTATAAAGGCTGCTTTGCAGAGTCTGGAGAATTTCTTAATCTCTTAACACTTTCCCTGGCCATGTATGGTAGTCGTTTGTATGCTTTTAAAAGATCTTTCTCATTTCTGAAAAAAACTTGCTGGAATCAAATCAAAAGAACTATGGATCAGTGACTTTTTTGCCAGTAAGACTAGGAAAATTAAAAGTTTGGTTCAAAATGGCTTACCAAAATGCCTTTGAATCCTTAGGAAAACAGGTGCTTTTGGTCTTGAAGCTACATTTGAGTTGCATGGGAGATGCTTATATTTATTACATATTACTCTATGGATTTGTATGTTGTTTTGGTTAGATGCAATGCTTTTACTTAGATTTCACATAAGTGCACAGGTATGACAAGAAAAGAGAAAACAATGGAATAAATGCATTAACATGAATTTCCAACAGCTCACTGCTTTTCTCGTTACTGTAATCACAGCAGTCCACAAGCTTATCTCACACGAGAGTCTCTGGTGCTCCAGTGGATCTGTAGCATGACTTGAAATGCCAGCAGAAATAGTGCCAGCACGGTGAAGAACTAGATAATGTGTATGTGCTTAGTCACTGTGTGAAAAGTGGTTATATTTAGAAGAAAAGCTTGGAAGGGCTATATCTACTTAAATGGGTGGTGATTCTGGGGAAAAGCCTCCACAGCCCCCCAGTATTCATTAGTACATGATCAGAAAGTGACAAAGCCACAGAGTCACAGGACAGTTAAAGTTGGAAGGGAGCACGTGAGATCATCTAGTCCCACTCCACTGCTCGAGCAGGGTCACTAAGAGCAGGTTACTCAGGACACTGCCCAGTTCTCCAAAAGGGAAGGAACTCCACAGCCTCTCTGGGTTGCTGTGCTTGATGACCTTTACTCCACCTGTCAGGTACACATTGATATGTATACACATTAATGCACATTAACACATGTTTTATGAAAAGAAAATAATTATCATTATATAGTGGCCTAATTAAAGAAAAAAGTTATTCCATGCACTATGTGTAAACTGACAAAATTGATCACTAATTTTTACTACTTTATTTATTATTTGATTCTTTTTCTAATTCTTTCCTGTCTCTCATTTTTAGGAAGCCAATAGTCTTTCTAAATAGCAGGTTCAGTAGTAAGATGAATAAATCTCCACCTAAAATAAGAGAGTACAAAGAACCAAAAGATTAGTAAGTCTCGACAAGTTCACCTGGATCTCTGCCAGTAAATTTGGTTATTGGGACAACCTAGAAAAGACTTTGGCTTTTGTTTAAAAGACCACAGAAGGGTCCTATTTGACTCTCGAGCAGGCAGTAAAAGCTTTGATTTCAGATGAAGAGTTAGTTTAGTGGGACCTTCTTGGAGAGAACAGCATGTAAGGAAGTGACCTGTGTTGCTCTTGCAGACTGTCAGCAAGTCTGGGAAATGTTCAGGATGAAGATGAAAGTCATACAGGCAAGAGGTTAAAATTTATTGAGTAAATGAAAATTTCTTTGAATGTGTAGCATTGGAAGATCCATTGGCAAGTGTTTTCAGGGAGAGGCCTCAGCAGATAATGGGAGATTTCAAGGGCATAAAGGAATCTAGAAGAGGGGAAAAGTCTGAATTTAATGCTAGGGCTCAACAGTGTTTATAATATTTATTTGTTTTTCAGTTTTCCTGGGCAGAAAACTCTGAATGCTGCACAAAGCCTACTCAGAGGGCAGCATTATGTCTACTGACTTAAATTTCTAGAGCTACTTATTGCTAAACATACATTACTGCAGTTGTTCATTTTATTGTCTAGAAATCAACTGAAATATGAATTTCATTTCTGTGTTGTGTCTGTAGCCCATTAATGAAGTCTTAGAGTGGTAGTTTTTCATATGCTTTTGTAAATCTCCAGGAAATATATTTCTTAATGCTCTCGGCTCATACTTGTCTCTTTCAATCAAGATTGAAAGATTAAATGCTAGAAAAAAGGGAAAGCTGAAACCATAAATACTGTGAGGGCCTTAGTTCCCTGACTCATCAATTGATTTTCATATGGAAAGTCTGAGATGTGAAGTGTGATGCTATTACATATTTGTCCCTGAAGAATTAAGCAGCTTACAGAAAAGCTTTCACCAAGGTGACCTCCCATTCTGAGCTGAAGAGAAGCAAAAGCTCTTGCTTGATGTCACTAAACTCTCGTTCTTTCTCTGTCTTCTCCACAGTGATGACAAACACTATGAAATAAGAATGTATAGTAGGTTTAATGTGTGAACTCTGCTTGTGTTGCAATATTTAAAGAGAATTTCAATTATTGTGGTGGCAATTCAAGGAAATTGAGCTCAAATTAGTCATGCAAGTAGAAATAAAGAATAATGCTAGTTGCCTTAGCACTGTGATAATAACACTTTATGAATTCTTCATAATCAAACAATGCCTCATTACCTGACCCTGTGAACACCTTGCTGCATGACAGTCTCCTACATAACAAACATCTGTATGCCCTGAATTAACCAGAGCTGCAGCTGGTCAGCCATCTGCAGAGTGGTTGTCCTCATGGAACTATCTTCCTGCTCACTTATATTTGTTTTTCTGTTAAACTCTAATGTTTGTGATGGATTTTGCATGTCTGCCTCTTAATCCATGTTCTGTTTAATCTTTTTTGGTGATGATTTGTATGGGCTTTCTATCAAAGTGATACAGCTGGAGATTTGATGGTTGGACTTGATGATCTTAAAGGTCCAACCTGGACAATTCTATGATTCTATAACTGAAATCCTGAAATGAGAATGGGGAAGAACAAAGAACTTAAAGCCTTATCTTCAAGGTGAATTTTGTGATTTACAAATACTTTATGTAGCTTATGTTTTGTGCAAGTATTGTGACCAGACTTATAGACGTATTTCTAAATGGAAAGTTAATGAAATACTGATGAATATTTAGACTCTATTATATCACAATTATCTTAAATATTACACTAGTTATTCTTTGTGTATAAATCTAATTTCCATGTATCCTACTACATTTCTTACAGTTACAGAATTTTATAGGGTATGTTTCAAGGCTTTCAGTTATTGAAAGGAGGTAAACAAATATTTTAAATACCTGTAGCCTGCATCACTGGCAATGGAATAAAATCAGATAGGACCCCAGAGAGCTGTGCTTTTCCAGTCATCAAAATCAATTCCAACACCCATGAACTGAGAGTTAACACTGCTGTTCATTTTACAGTTGGGTTCCATTCTAATATATAAAGCATCATCTCAAGACTGTAACTGCCTGGGGCTTCTGTTGCTCTTGTTTGTGGACAAGAAACTTAGGAGTCAAAGAAAATTATCAGTGTACCTTTATAACAGGTTAGAAGAAAAGTCCTATGGAGAACACTGTTAGCATTACAATTAAAAACAGCTGTTTTCTCTAATACTTTCATGGGGAGAAGTTTCTTGTTGTGTCAATTTTCTCATACTTTGTAGTTAAGCTCTTGCTAGGTCAGCAGTGCTCTCTTGTGAGTTGCTTATTCTGAATTTCACATGTTAATTATATTTTTTTCTTCTGAAAACTCTTCGTTCTACACCTAACATGCATTTGAGTTATAAGAGTTTTTACTCTTTTCCAACCCCCACTATGATTTTAATATTTACACATTATGTTGTAAGAACTTGAACATAAGTCTTAAGAGTTTCTTTTGAAACAACTCTGATTTATTTTTAGGTGTGTTCAATATAACTTCAGCACATCTAAGATTTATTCTTAGTCTCAACGTCTTCTGTTGGCTCTTTACATACATTTTTCTGCACTTCCTAATTCTGCAGTTCCCTTAGGCAAATGTATGCATTTTGCATTTTTTTCAAATTTCCTTATATACCAATATTGACCTGCATTTTTATCTTCATTTCTTGACAGATCTACATTTTACATGTGGGGCATGGAGAATGGTTTAGATCAACTTGCCATTCTAAAATCCTACATGTAGGACACATGAATGTTAATCTAAATAACTTGAAATAAATCTGAGACTTGTTGATGCTAATCTTATGCTGGCAATGTAGGCTTTTCAAACTGTCATTCATAGACTAGCAGAGAGAGGCTGATAAAGCAGTCTTAGCTAACCCAGCAGCACAGTCAAGTTCCCAGCCAAGTGACAATTCTTAACCTTGTGTTTCTGAGCCTGTATGGAAGGTCTAAGGGTTAAATCTGTACTGTCTGGATTGTTGTGCAATTTCCTCAGTAATTGAATACCTAAAGACTCAACTAGAAATAAGTGTCCTCTGCCCATTTCTCCTCTGCATGCCAAGAACTGGCAAAGGTGGCAGTGGAGGCAGTGAATGAGAGCTTAGTCTCCTGCACGCTTTCCCCCATTCTGGCCACAGCTCATTAGTCCAAGCTTGTGCTGATCACCTTATTCATCCCATGCACGTCTGAAGGAATATACTGAAATGTAGCCTTCTAATGATATGCATGATACATAAATAGCAGGTGTTGGGGAAGAAAGTTTTTCCTTACCGTCCTTTGTGTACCACTTCTCCTGACTGAGATCCTGGGACTTCCTTTATCAAAATCTTATCTTCCATTTTATAGAAAATGTAAAGCATTGTGCCTCCTGTTCTTGAGAACAAGAACTTGATGTTTTTCTTAGGTCAACCTGTGTTAAGATTTTTTTTGCTATGAGAATTTTAGAGTAGGCTTTTGATTGCATAATTCTGTACTGGCAGAAGACCTTGTATAGCTGTACCTGCAGGGCTCAAAAGAGTTTTTCTGTGTTAACTTTTCTTTACTTTTTGTTTATTTATGACATTGGCTAAAACTACTTTGTGGGAAAGAGTCCTTGCTAGGAGAAAGGGTATCTACACTTCAGGATATAAAGCTACAGTTGTAGGTATCTTCTACTGTGTAGCAGGATTGCCTAATATGGTACTTGGAATAGAAGAGATATGCTGCACATGCAGGTGTATCAAAAGCTTGAATACCTCTGTAAGTAGAGTGAGTGCATAAAAAATTAGTTCACTTGAGTAAATCCACAGTGATTTGCTGACTAAGAGCTGCAGATTGAGACAATTCATTTATCACTAGCTCTATTGCTGATACATCAGCACATATATGGTGATAAGAAGCCAATGGATTTGTAGGCTCTATGCAATTCAGGTAAGCAAAATTTGACTTTTACGAATGCTATTACTAACTGCTGTAGCTTCTTAACTTTTGTTTTCCCTCTTTTGAGCAACCTTATAGTTTGATCATATGTTTTCAAATGCTGACACGTTTTAGAGTTACATGGAAATTTGAAAAAAAACTTTTTAGTAAGCTTTATTCTCTTACAACTGCTGTTTGTAAAACCTGTCTTTTTTACATTTTGTGATTTTCAATGTTCAGACTGACCTTCTGCAACTTTTAATAGAGCCAGTAAAAAGCCTCGTAAGTAAGGAAGCTGTTGAAAAGCCAAGTGATTTATTACAAAAACAGTTGGACCAAGTAAGCTGGAAAGGTCAAGCTGACAAAAATCTAGACTCAGAAATGCTGCTACAATATAAGAAGGCACTATCAGGAGGAAAGCAAAAACCAAATGAGAGTATTCCTGGGAAAAACACAGATCTGTTAGCTAAGAGAACAATGCATTTGTCCTGCAATGTTCTCATTTCAAAAAGCTCCCTATGGAGGGGCTTTTCCATAGAGTAGGAACTTGAATGCAGTTGGTGCTTCTGAAAGAAAATATAGGGGAAGGATTGAAGCAAGAGAAATTCACCACAGAACAACTAGCAACAGTAGTTAAGATATTCAGTACCACAGAATATCATATTCACTATTTTCTTCTAGGCTACGCATGGTAGAAATTAGGAACCTTCCATACCCAGCTATAAGGTGAGCATTTTTGCTAATGGGAAAGAGGAAACTGGGAGGGTGGGAAACTCGTAAATTACCCCTGTTAGATCTTTAAATGATCTTATGATCAAAAATGGTCCTGGAACATATTAATATTTCTGATGATTTTTTGTGTGTTTGTTTATTTTACACATGTCAACCAGGAATTCATCCTGGAGGAATTGGTGGGATTATGCAAATCAAGAAGAAAAGGAATGTCAGAGTATGTTGTAGTTTTATGGAGATTGTAGAGAGACCAAGAAGCTAGATAGCATGAATGGTTACTGAATCTGTTTCCGTTTTAGTAACTTTACAAGCAGAAGATTTGAGAATTTCCATATAAAACTCTTCTTTGTGGATGAGTTTTCTGGTTTTAAATGCAATATATATTACTAAAGATAAACTATTTCTTTTGCATTTCATTCAAATTTTACGATGAATAACTTTCAGTTTGGTTAAACAAAGCCATACATCTCCTGATCTTTACAAGAGTTACAAAGTGAAGATGGGACTTGGAAGTCATCATCCTTAAGCTTTTTACAATAAACAATGGATCGCAGTTTGACAAATATGTGCAGCATCAAGGTGATTATCTTAAGAGGAACCTATCCTGGCTTGGGGAACTGAAGCATATCATATGAAAGACTAAGTTCCAGATGACTATATACATTACCGCAAGAATAATCAAAATATTCCTTTTTATGATGGGAAAAATGATTGTCAAAACAGATGAAAAAACTGCATTTATGTCACTAGTATTTGTACTCAAAGCCCTCAGTGGAAGATTTCGTTCTTCTGTAATATAGCTCTCAATACATTTGCCTTCACATTTATTTTCTTTTCTTTTCTGGGTTTTTTTTTTGATTTTTTTTTTTTTTATATTTTCTGCTTGAGTTAAAAAATTTGCCATTTCATGTTGCTCTATGGGCTGCAGTTTAAAAACTGTATGTTGAATAGGATGGAAAAATCACTCCATTCTTTAACCATACAAGGATTCTAAAACATATGGTTTCAATAGAACAATATCTTTGCCTTATTATCATGTAAGGAGACGTGCTCAAGTGCTTAGAGTATATGCTTAGACTTGAGATCTGAACAAGTTACCCTATTACTTAAGAAAAGGGACGATAAAGTCTGGGTTAATCGTATAAATCAGGAAAATGTATGAGGAACTAGGCTGTGCATCTTCCTCAGTTATTTAAATACAAAAGCTTGTCCTTGAATTTGCACTAATGCTAATGAGCCAGTCAAATATTTGAGTCAAACACACCAAATCTTGCTGAAACAAACTATGCTTTGTGGATTGTCCTCTACCTACATCTGACCTTTCTAGGCTGGCTGTGTACTCATTTATGTGAGCATCTGAACAGCATTTCATTGCTTTAAGCTGTTTTACAGATAGTTACTTTTCTACCTAAGAAACACATTCATATTAGTATTCAGTTTTAACTTAAAAATGCTCAAAGTGGATAAATAGTATCATGTGTTTTAACCACAAAATGCTGTGCTTTTATTTAATGAAAAAGTTCATGCAGGCCTTTACAGTGCTGGTTAGCTGAGTTTGAACATGTGCTATAAACTTGTACATGCAATTGCAGTGGATTATTTAGCTAGCAGTAGTTTTCAATACCTTCTGTGTCTCACTAACAATATTTTGCTCCTTTCCAAATCAGTGGGAACTGTGCTAAGGGCATTAATATGTTATTGTAGCTCATTCTGTGAAATTGTGGAAATGAAAATATTCTCTCTGTTTCAATATATGGATAGAATTTTCATTTTAAAAATAAGCTGAGTTTGTGTCGATAGTTGGAGAAAAGGCAAGGCAACATAAAAGAAGAACAATATCTCTTATTTTGAAAAAAGTCCAGTGTTATTTTGTGATATTCTAGATTTTTCACTTTCTTTTCTCTGACAAAAATAATGATCCTCCACCAATGACTAATGGAGATTTGGAATTAGATCTGTTCAGAGACAGACACAGTCATTCTATGCTGAAAAGATTAAGTGATGCATGAGTGCTATGTATCTAAGAGTATCAAATCACCTCTTTAATTTTGTCCTATAATTTTAAGGGCATGGGGAGGTTCATAATCCTCATTGATCTTTTGTCCTTGTTCAGAGACAAGCTACCAATTCCTAATACAGAGAGTAATATATTTTTTTTTCTTGGCGATTGCAGTCCACAGGATAATTATGTCACATTAACAAGCTGAATAATCCAGACTGTTAGACAAGCACTGCTTTTTCATCACCAGCTACTAAAAGCCATTTGAACTAATGACTGATCTTTGAGCCAACCTTCCTGCTGCCCCATGACACTCTCATAATCTCACTTGAAACTCATTTCTGGTCTATTCCTAAAAGTAGCTAAAATTATACTGCCACAGCTGTTTTCTAGGTTTTGTTTTGTTTAGGTGTTTTTGTTGTTCTTGTTTGTTTTATTTTGTTTTGTTTTGTTGGGGTTTTTGTTATTATTCCATTCAGAATGTCATTTACCTTGTTTTAAATACCTCAGGTTTCTTTTACAAATCCAGTTCCCTAATAGAGCCCTGTTAAAATGGATTAAGGATGTCTTTATAGCTCTCTAATAACTAAACACTGTGCGGTGAAAGTCGCATTGGCGTATATTACTACAATATTAAATATATTATCCCCAAAAACGTATTCCTTAAACTGAGAAATACATTACCCATGAAAGTGTTTTACTTAAACCAAACCCATGCATTCTTTTTGTGTTTCAATTAATATAGTTGCCTCTTGCTCTGCTGCCTTTTACAGACACTGTATTTTTAGATCTGTTTTCAATGGAAACAACATACCATAAAAATAACGTGCAAGCATGGAGATGCTATGCTTTTTTTTGCTATGTTTGATGAGAAAATGCAGTCATGAAGTCTATTTTGTATTTAAAACATCATTTCACACATTACTAAAACTTAAAATTTAAAAAAAATGGTATCAGTTTGCACTGAATATCAAGAAGTACCCATCTGTGGAGACAGCTTTTTTTGTTTAGCAAAAGTTGTAAAGACTCCACTCCTCAGATAATCAGCCTCATGATAAGGAATCTAAGGTACTATTTGCTGGCAAACAGCAAATACTTTCTGCTTTACATTGGATCATCTCTTCTGAATTTGTAAAGGACTGAAATGATAGAACAGAAAAGACAATGACAACTGTTCATACCTGCAGCAAAGAGAAATCAGAGCAACTCTGAATTTACTTTTTTCACCCCACTCTGACTCTGTTGCCTACAGCTTGCTATAAATTCTGTCTAAATAGATGTGCAATGTTGCAAAAAATTATATGTTTTGGTACTCATAAATGCCTGGAATTCTTTATTGAATTTCTTCTTTAACAAAGATTTCATAAGATAAGAACAGCTTTCTGTTTAGTAAGTTTTCCCTTATGGGATTTTAAAGTTTATGCAGACTTGTTTGTTTATGGGAATATTTCACTAATTTTCTTTTGTCCTGGTATGTGTTTCTATTTCTAGCATCCAGTATATTTTATCACTTATCTTTTTCACTCAAATCTGCTTTTCTCAACTCTCATGCTCTGGGATGTTCTTTTCCCATCACTTTATTCCAACAGTGGAGGCATCTAGAAGTGCTCTTTGACATCTGCTAGACCACAGAATAACAGTTTTAGGCAACATGGAATTCCTATTACTTAAGAAATCTAAAACAATTCAAAGCAAACAACCAGTGTGTATGCAGCAAGGCCTGTATCAACAAGGTCTGGACCTGAAAACTTGTAAAATCTTTTTGAATCATGACTTCATTTTTTGAATGACTAATTTTTGAATGACTGAGTTACCCCCTAGAGCATGGTAAGTCAAAGCAAAGAGAGGAAGGTTTAATTTTTTTGTTATATTTTGATTGTTTGTTTGTTTGTTTGGGTTTTTTCTGGTTATAAAACTAGAAGGTAATCCTAACTATTTTTCAAAATAGCTTTGAGGTTTTGCTCAATACACTTCTGTCCTTAGATGTGACTTACTGTCTGTCTGCCAGCAAAGATTAAAAAAACAAAAAAAGTTTAGCTCCCCTGAATCTTACAGGGTATGAAATAAAGAGGCTTATCATGAGACAAAAATTATAACTAAATCCCCAGCCAACAATCACTTGTTCTGATACTTATTTAATGTATGCTTCAGAGTACTCTGAGAGTGGTGGGTTTTTCTGGATTTGTAGTGTCTTTTTTCTCTTTCCTCTAGTTGGTCTGAGTGACATTTACAAAAAAGTGGGTCTGTTCCTGTACCTGTAAAACCTAGCAAGAGTTTTGTCACCCTCACTAAAGTGAGTAGATGAAAGCTAAGGTGTAGGAGAAAAAAAAGATGTGAAATCCATTATTATACTTGTCTAGAATGTTAGAATATTCATTTTAACCTTATTTCTATGAGTAATAGGAGAAGTATACTTAGAATTTAGGTCTTCTTACTGGAACACTACCTTTATGGTTTTCTCGTACTAGCTCTTTATTCCCAATAAAGTATGATTTGCATAGCTAACTCAAAAATGCTCATGGTAATCTTTGAGTTGTTCAAACTTAAAGAACCAGATTTTTATTGTGATAGCTAGAGTGGTATTTGAACTTCCATCAGAAACTCAAGGCTGGGAGTAGTAGGCTTCAGATTAATGATACTTTCACGATGAATTTTTCAGAATTTTAAATTTTTAATTACAGACTTGTTCACTTACTAAAGCAATACAGCTACAATACTTTCTAGCACCTTAAGTTTTTTAATATTCATAGCTCAGGTGTTAGGTCTTAGAGTTAGGGAAAGCTGGTTGAAGGTTACTACTTGCAAGTATAAATTCAAACTAGCTGGATGGCTCAGTCATGATATTTTACCTCTGGGTTTGTGTATTTTCACTTAGTCACCAAAAGACATTTGTAGCAATACTTCAAAAATAGCTAGCTTTTAGGAATTCCCATATTTGTTTCAAATGCAGCATATTTATGCCGTAATTCAGCAGTTCCTCATTCATCAGCATTCCCTACTGGTGATTCATTACTTGCCTTTTTTCAAAGTTGATGTCATGTGGCTGATGGGACCAATTACTTGCATCAAGACTTAACAAAAAATAAACAAGGAAAGTTAACTAAAATACACAAATAGTCAAGAAACATTTACAGAAAATGGAGTGCATATAGAAGAATATTTTAAGTGTGTCAAATTCTTAGCTATCATTGGGAGAATTATCATTTAATTAATAACACATTTTTGCCTTAGAGAGGCAAGTATATACATATACCATACGGGAGCTCAGAAGTGAATATGTAAATGTTTAAATACAGAGGAAAATTACCAAGTCCTACAAACTTTGAAACTCAGCTAAGCTGTCATTTGATCCTGAACTTTTACTCTCATTCAAGGGCTGCAGAAGGGGAAAAAAAGATCTCATTATGATAGATGTTTTTCACATTAAACTTTTAAAACTGCAACAGAATATTAGAATTCGCACAATCTCAAGGTCATCAAAAAGGACAAAAATTTTCAAATTAATCACAGAGGAAAATTTTGGCTATATGCATAATGACCTCTTATCTAGCCAGATGAGAAGTTAACATGCCTTATTATTAATAATATATGAATAATCTATCTAACTTAGTTCATTAATGGTTTGAAAAGTCCACTTCAATTTACAGATGATAGCAGCTGGTAAGGGGTGCAGAACGTCAGATGTGGATGAGCTGAAGATAGTTGAGATGAGACAGGTTCAAGATAATTAGAGGTAGAGAAGCATGACTTCTGAAGATATAGCAAACTTTTTTTTTTTAATCTAGAGCACTAAAAGGAAAGCAAATTGCTTACATGTGACATACAATGGAACAAAGGAAATTAATAAACTCATCCTTATGTCCAAAAAGACAAGATCTGCAGCCTGAAAGATTTAGCTTAGCTGTGCTAGGAAAAGCTTTGGAAGATGAGGATAATTATATAGTGGAAGAACTGCACAGGGAACACATGTAATCACTATTTTTCATTTGAATCACATTCTGCACATTTGTTCACTTAAAAGGCAATTGGAGATGATAATGAAAATAAAACATAAATGTAGAAAACTAATATCTGTTTGGAATCAAAATATTGGACCACTGAAATGATTCAAAGAAAAGTAAATAAAATTATTCTGAGAAAAGTCAGCCACATCCTTGGAAGTGCAGCCTGAGAGTGCTCTAACTTCTCAGGATTGTCTACACCCTGTACATACAAAATTGAACCCTAGAATGAAGGCTGTTGACTGGAAGACAGTTCAGAAAGCATCTGATCTAATCTATAAGATTTAAATTCAAGTAAGTGTTACTTGTGGATTGACAAACAGAACAAATAGAAACTTGTCAATGGCCAAGGAATGAAATCTTTGAAGGAAATTCTTAGGATGCTTTAACTATGCTTTGTTAAAAATAGAATATCATTCCTACACGTTTGAGTGTCAGCATAAAGAGAAGGTTCTGAGAGTTGGTTGAGTGCCACTTGACTTATACACTATGAGGATTTCTGTATTATATAAAATATTCTGTATTAATTATTTAAATCCCCCCTATGTACATTGAGAGTTTAAGTTGGGTATATTTAAGAGTCTCTTGCTAGGCTAAGACATGAGACAGTCAAGCATTAGGATTCCCTTGAGACTACATTTCAAAAGATGTACTCTTTTTCAATACAATGGAAAAAAAGGACCTGTCACGTAAAATAAACTATTTCAGATTAAAACTTGTATAGATCATGACTCATAATAAGGCAAGCACCTGATTTTCCTTTTACTTTGACGTTTTTCCCAAAGTAATTGTAACTGCAATACAACCTGAGTACTCAGATAATAAACACAAGTGAAACTGGGAAAAATACAGTAAAAAAAGTTCATTTAGCACCCAGCAAAACTACTAGCAATTCAACAAGAGGATACGTCTTCTTTGTCTTACCACGTCTTAAAAGAAAGCAAAAATCCCAAACTGTGTAAGGAAAAGCAGGACTAACTCTTTAGCTGTGTAGAATCTGCACACCTACAGAGGAACAATTTCAGAGAAAAGAATAAAGTCAGTCTCTGCAATATGCACTGATACATATTTCTGCCATGGGTAGTACAAGACCTCTATAGAATATTTAAGCTAAGAAGCTGGTTCTTTTAGTGCCAGAATGGTTTATCTTCTGCTCCTTTGGAAAAAACGAAGAGTAACAGCATACTATATTGGACTGAAAACAGCATCTGATATTGAAGGATATAGTACCTAATTATCTGTTAAAAAATTGAGTGTGTTGGTGTGAACTAAAGGTCTCTTTCCACTGAGATAGTATTAAATAAGTATTTAAGGACTTTTCACTGGCAATCTAGCAAATAATTTTGTTGTTTACAAAGGTAAATTATTGTTAGTACTTGAACCAGCCAGAAACTTTTTTTTTTTTAGTTAGAAGCAGCTTTATTTTTTATGATAGACCTTAAAAATTAATAACTTGAGGTGTTGACAGGAAGAGTTGTGGAGGAGGACAAAAATACAAGCATATAAACTCCTAAGAAGGTGGCATCCACTACCTCAAGTAAGTATGAGCTTATAATGGTCTTTATAGGAGTCATTCCACAGATAACTAGAGTTTGGCTTTAAAATTTAAATCAGTGTCTTGTAGAGTATGAGTATGTCTTCTCCCTGCTCTTCTGTGAATTTTGTTCCAAAACTGTCATGTCATCGTATTCTTTCAGGAACAAGTTGAGGAATGGTGAGCATTTGGCTAAACTCTACTCTTTCATATTCCCGTGCAGGCTCACAGAACTGAAGGGTCGTGTGAGAAATGTTTCTTGATGAAACTGGAAAGAACAATTTACTTCTCTTTAATATAGCCATTATTTTTTTTCTCATGGAGTAATGGTGCTTCACACTTTTTCTATATATAAACTGTATGTTAAACGCACTGTCCAGCTTTAAATTATGGAATATAGCTCCCTCATCTGTCCACCTCAGTGCATGAAAATATGTCAAAAGCCAAATAAGTTTATGCTCAGTAGTGTATCTTCCCTTTTTTAACCAAAGGTTTTGCCTGCTTTTAGACC
Source organism: Acridotheres tristis (assembly GCA_037013685.1). Taxonomy (NCBI): domain Eukaryota; kingdom Metazoa; phylum Chordata; class Aves; order Passeriformes; family Sturnidae; genus Acridotheres; species Acridotheres tristis. The sequence continues at coordinate 20,636,064 of CM072894.1, read as the reverse complement.
TATTTTTAAAGTGCATGGTAGAATAATTTCATTTCTGTGATTTGTATTGGAGAGTCTCAATTTTTCTGCAAGATATTCATAATAATAGCGTTATAGTTGAGCATCACAGAAATCAGACTGAAGTGAAAGTGTCTTTGATGTGTTTCGCCATTTAAAAAACTAAGAAATTCGGCACATGCAGTGCTTCACTTATCCTTTTTCCTATATTTCCTCCGATTACACTTTATTTTCTTATTTAGTTCTGAGTACTACCTGCTTAACTGATAAAGCTTGGCAGCCTTGACTCTCTGTAGAGGAGTTTCAGTGGAAATAACGTAAGTACAAACTTATATGTCAGTGCCACATAGCTTAGTCCTTGTCCTTCAGTATTAATCCACAGTACCCGTTTCATTGTTTGGTATGTAATTGGAAATGGTCAACAATTCTCCTAAAAGGTATCTCCTGTGAAGATGTTCTGGTCTGTGCATTGCTGATTTGAATACATACCATCAAAATCATTTCAGGGGCCAATAAAAGTAATTTTGTTGTCATCTATGTTTCTACTGTAATATTTATTACTTATTAGAAACCAAAATTACTTTAATATTATTCTTTTGTTGGAATATAAATACTGAGAATGTCTATTTCCAGCCATTATTCTTTCTATTTAGTAATTGTAAAATATAACACGTATTCCTCTTTTATATATACTCTTCTTTTCATCTTCTTGATGGTCCAATTTAACATGATCATCTCAACTTTTGTCAGTGCTGCTTCTGGACAAATAGTCCTGTGAAAAATTTTAGCTATATGCCACTCAACAAAACCAAACCATCAGGTACCATCGTGCTAAAGCATGCAAACTTAATTTACTTACACAGTGCTGACATTTAAAGAGAGAAAATTAATCTCATATTTATGATGCACTATAGCAATATCACAAGTGACTTCTATTCTGAAAAGAAAGTAAGACATTTTGGTAGAGAAGTTGAGAGTTTCTTACATAATGAATAGAGGGCCCATGATCCAAACTGCATTGTTCATGTATTAGAACTATACATTCTGAAGTTGTCTTCATGTCGAGTTGAAGTAGTACCCGAGAGGTAACGAGACGTATTGATATGCCAAACAATGACTTTTGGATGACACAGTGTTCTCAAAACTGTTTACTCAGTTATCATCAGTTCTGTGATTTTCGAGTGCTGGCATTCCTTGCCGTCCCTGCCACTGTAAACACTCTTGCAATATAACTATGACTTAAATGTTAGGTGTCAGCTTGGCCCTTCGTACTTCACCTATGGGCAAATCAGAAGCAGAAACACCAGATTTTTCTCTTTGTTTAGATTACTAAATAAATAAAGCATCAACTGCCTACACAGCTAGGGTGTGACAAATGATGACAGAATGATAAAAAAAATCTTCTTTCCCTCTATCTCATCAATGAAGAAAAGGCCTTTCAAAAGTCCAGCAAAAGAGATAAGAAGTTAAGAGCAGGTACTCTTACCTAAATATGAGTTACATTGTTCTATATGGTTTACAGTGATCAATATAGTATGTTGATTAGTGCTAATGTTTAACAGTTTTTCTCCATTGGGTAAACATGAGACTCACTCTGAGCTGGTAGTGGTTGTGTGGGTCTTTCTGTCTCAGGTCTTCTGGATTCGATGAAACCTACATTTTATATTCACTCTTCCTTTCACTGAAGTGAAATCTGTGTGGCTGCAACTGTACAAAATCTTGCTATGTTATCCATGGGGTTTCTTTTGTGGCAAACACTTCTTTTCACCTTGTTTTTTCTTCATTCTTCCCTTATCCGAAAATAGTCTCAACAAGATCACAGAAGATCTTGGAACTTGGGTATTAACATGCTGTGACCATTGGCCATTTGAATGCTCTTCATCACAAATGTAGGAAAGATGGGGTTTTTTGTTTGTTTGTTTGGTAGTGTGGCTTTTGTTTGTTTGTTGTTGGGTTGAGGTTGGGGTTTTTTTGTTTGTTTTTTGTTTTTTATGCTAGCCATTACTGATAGGTGTGTCCAGAATATCTGGAAAATTATTGATTGGTGAAACTCAGAAATTTGCCCTTTTATATTAAACTCTAACAAGAAATTAAATTTCTTTTCAGGCTTTGGAGTCTAATGGGTCATTGCTGTTTCCAACAGTGAAGGTTCCAAAAGTTTGTCATGCAATATGGAACATTAGGTTATCTGAGCACATTAGTGACATGTTACCATTCTACGTTTAATTCATGTGCACCTTAAGTTCCAACAGCAGAGTCCCCATTGCCCTCCAGGCCATGCTAGCTGAATGAATGTGATTGATTATTCTAGTTATATGGGACAAAGTACAGTTACATGACATTTAACATAGGTGGAATGTTGGTGTGTGCCATTGAATAATAAGTTTAAAAATAGTTTGCTGAACCAGCATTTGTAGTAGCTTTTAAAAGCTGTCATTGACCAGCAAGAATAAAATGTCAACTACTACATTCTTAATGCTTTCATAATGTAGCACAGGAGTGTAAAGAGGCATGCATATTTTATCATTTTATTCTTTTATTCTGTTCCTTTAAATCCTAGTTACATGATAAATATTCACGCTCTAGTTTGCATAAAACAAAGCTTGGTTTCAATCTTTCAGCCAATTGCAACATCTGCCCTACAAGGTTTTTCCATTTTGTATACAGGCTTCCCTGAAGATATAAATATGGTCTTCCTAATAAACACATTTGAAATGTCTCCAGAGAGAGAACCTTCCATAGAGGGATTAGGATGTGGCATTACGAGTCTCACTAAAAATGTTTGATTTACCTTAGCATGAGAGAGGAGCTCACCATGACTTTGATATGAACCTAATACCAAAAGAAGTGTAAATAAGAGCAGAATGTGGTTCCTGATCTTTTCATAGTAATAGTGCCTTAAAACTAGAAATGCAAGAGATTCTCCTTAATGTAATGAGGCATACTTGTGAGCAATGCTTCCATGAGCCCAGGGAGTGGGTGCACAGACAAGCCATTCTGTCTCTTGGTATAACAAGGGGACATTCCATCTTTTCAGCTGAAGTGATCCTTTATGATACTTATCAAGGAAGTAAAATATGTGAAAGTAAACTGTAAAAAGTACTAGGTCTCTTGATTTTTAAAAATAAACGTTTCCTTAGTAGAGCAGTCTGCAACAGTGTGACAGGGCAAGTGTTAGGCAGCTCTTTAGAAACTCAGTTAATCCATCTAAGACTCCTTACTACTTTTAGTTTAGAATAATAGTATTGTCTTGGTGGTTTGGGTCTGTTTCATACTTGACTTCAAGTGAATACTTGGTCACAGTCAAACTTCCTATCCAGCCAAAGCACTGTAAAAGCATCTGTGACCTGTTTGGTTTGCCACTTACAGGGTGTGAATGGGAGAGTGACTCTGGTCTCCTACACCCTAAAAGTTTTGCTGTAGGAAGCTGTTGTGTATTTTGTAAGTTTGGACAAGAAGGTATTAGAATCATGAATAAGAATAAATGACATAATGGTCCTTTGGGGGGAAAGTTTTGGCCCCATAACACACCTACATTTGGTACAGTTTACAGCACCAAAAGTAATGATGCAAGGGTTAAGATTTTTCCTTTATGATTATGTTACTTTTCTATATGCACTTTACGCTTCTTTATTCATACTCTTTGTGTTTGAAATATGTCATATTTTTAGAGAACTTGCTGATATAGAGTCTAAAGTTAGAAATTTATCTCACTGAAAAGCAAGCTTTGATACCTAGCTAGAGATGCCACCGCTGATGTCATGCTCAAAAGAGGTTACTGGTGGTTGTGTATTCACAGATCCCAAAGCTGAGGCCACACATTGAATCTCGGAAGTGTTTTTGAGGTGTGGCGCCCAGGAGGCTTCATAACATTAGTGTTCTCTAAAATTACATTTCCATAATTTAGAACAGATTTCAATTTCAAATTCAAGATGGTGAAAGAGAAGGTAATACTCTGCAGTCAGTAGGGTCATTAAAATCCCGGTCTATTTTTTTTTTCTATATAGGTACATATGTTATTTACGTATCAGTCATAGTTCAGTCAAAGTCAATGTTTATCACTATTTCTAGGAGAAGCTACTGTTTGATAGTATTTGACCCGAATGCAAACATTAGCTCTGATTCCACTTTACCATTGAATCCTACATTAACTGAAATTTTAGAAGAGTTTTTCAGCCAACAAAGATTTCTCTGAAAAGCAACTATTGGAAAGCCTGAGCACGAAATTAATTTCATCAGGTTCCTTGCAGTTTTATACATTAATAATGTGGTCACTTAACTCAAGAACAGTAATGGAAAATTGGTGCACTTTTCTGTATAATTTGGTGATTATTTGATTACCTATGTTAAAGATTTCTTTGTTACTGAAGATCTGTTTCATCCAGGTCTACAAATGCACTGAAAGGATTTGAACTCAGTGTCATTTTCCATAAGCACTGTAAAATGTTTTTAAAGGAAAAAGATCAATGACCCCTTAGATTACATTTACTGATGCATACTAATACTAATACTAGTACTAAAACTAATCTAATAATAATAATTAATCTTTTATGGTCTCTCATATTTTTTTGGGGCAGCCAGGTTGTGTGTTTTTTATCTTGATTTTAAGAAGAAACTCTTCTCTTTGATGTAAGGCATTAGTAGAGCAGAATGCTTTCTAGTGATGCAGAAAGACAGGACAGGATATTGTTTGTTACACAATTGAGAACATTTTGGTTACAGGAGCTCAAATTGCTGAAACTGATCCTGATGGTAAGGATACTCAATTATCTAAATTTTATCTTAACTGTTTGTTGAGAAGTAATGTCAAAGGGTTGAAGGAAATTTTGATGAGCAATTAAAGTTAAAAATTTAACTGTGGAAGCATTTGCTATTGAACTGAGTACTATTTAAATAAATTGGAACTAATTGCATTTGAGGATGTATTTTATAAGTCCCAGTAAAAGCCGGTACTTAAAAGTAAGACATCCATCTACTGTTGCCTTTCATTAAAGGTTAGGCATCTAATTTCTAGCTCAAGATATCAGAGACAATGAATGTCTAAAAAAATCATGACTGAATATCTGAGAACTTTTTGAACAATGTTGGAACAGAGAAAGTCGCACCAATACTCAGTTGAAAATATCCATCTTTATTTCGGTACTTCCTGATAAGCAGAGCCAGCTATCAGAGACAGTCTAAATAAGCATAATAAAAATTTGTGCGTTGCCTAGAGTATCAGTTTTCCTATATGCCAAGTTTTGATGTGTTATTAGCATTCTTCCTCCCAATAGCTCTCTCATGACAGGCTGGACAAACTTTCAAATATCAATGAAAGTGTTACTACTACTTTTTTTTTTTTTAATTTTTTAATTTTTTTTTTAGCCAGTGCAGTGTTTCTATCTTGATGTGTTGTGAAAAAATGGATCAGTAAAAGCTACAATTCCTCCCATGTGCTAGCACCAGTATAATGAAGTAACATATGGTGAACTTGGATTCTGAACATTTTTACATGAGTTTGTCACTGATAGGAGCCATCAACTGAAAGGAGACAATGAATTAAAATACTCCTTGTCAGAGACATGAAAAGATTATCTGTTCACAATGAACTAAAAGTATAATGTGGGATTTCCACGTAGTGAGTATCCAATTGAGCACATGAAATCTCTCTCTATCATCTTGCTCAAAGCATTATGTTCCAAGCTCATTAAAATGAGGGACATTTTAGCATGATTCATGCAAACACACATTTTATCTTTGAAATACCTAATCTTAATTCTAATAACAATCTAAATAATGCCATTATAGTAAGTCTGATGATTTTTTAATTTGCTCTGGTTTTTTAATCCTATATATTTGTCAAAGAGGTGGGGAAAAAAAGTGCGTTTATTCTAGATTCTTGCTTCCTGCAGAAGCTGACACAAATATTAGGCATTGTAGATCTAGCAATGCTGTCTTGATAATTGAGGAATGAAAGAAGCTTGGTGACAGAACCTAATTTATAGATGCTGAATTTTAAAAAAGAAAGCATTAAAATTCATAGCATGCTGTTGTATACAGTCCATCTCTCTTTTCAAAGGCTATGCATTTTTTAAAATTCAGTTTCACCGACTAGATGTCCATTTGCCTTACCAACGCAAACGTGCAATAATCATGTTTAAGCACGTCCTGTCGGTAGGTCCAGCAGGGCTGGGCCGTGAGGAGCCGGCAGAGCCGTGCACATTTCTCCTCGGGCAGAGCCGAAGCGCGGCCGGCGCCGCTCACCGCAGCGGGCTGGAGCAGCGCTCCTCCCGAAGCGCCGTGTCCAAAAGGGGATGAAGCGTGCGAGGAGCCCCGCGGGCGGCGCGGGGGAGGATGCTGGGCCGTGCCGTGCCGGGGAGCTCGCCCAGGGCTGCCGGGTTGCTACAGCAACCGGGGCTTTGTTTGTACATAGCGGGAGCAGCTGCCTCCTCCCGCCCGGCTGGGCTGCGGCGGGGCCGGCGCTCCCTCCCTCCCTGCCGTCCTTCGGCACGGGAGATCGGAGCCTAAGGACGTGCCTGGCGCTGGGAGACATCGAGCCCTAGTGACGGAAAAAGGCTGTCGTATGAAACAGTAGCACTCTCTCTGGTATTGTGCTATCCGTGCATTTGTCTTTCGTACCTGTAGTTTGGTTGGGTCTTTTGTGTACCAGAAGGTTTGGGTTAGTGGCCCTCTGATTTCAAGGCAGAAGAATGTAACTAGAGCTTATGCTCGAGGACCAGTAGTATTACAGGTTAACAGCAGAATACAATAGGAACTTTCCTCATTCTGTAAACAACTTTGAAGATAGTGTCTTTAACTCAGTCCTTTTTGCCCTAACATTCACATAATTTAAGAACAGATAAATAGGAAGCAAAAAACCACTAATATTTGCTCATGAAAGATGAATATTCATCACAGTAGGCGTTGGAAATCTGTTCTTCAAAGCAGGTTTGAAGATAGTCATCACAAAGTTGAGTGGCCTTTCACAGCACGGGAACCTGTGCCAACGGCCAGAACATTCTTTTCAGAAAACGTGACTAGATAGATTAGAAGGAGCAAAGAAACTCACAGCAAATTAGTTCTTAGACAACACTTTCTTTTCCATATAACAATTGTTGTAAGTATGTCAAACCAGTAGGGTTAGTTCAGCAGCCCTCAGAGGGTTGACAGTAATTGAACAACCAGATTGAAAATTTGTTGACTATTTGCATGTAAAACATTTCCATGAACAGAAATTGCACAACATTTGCATGTACAGAATTCACACAACTTTAACAAGTTTCCCTAGAGACATAACCTCCATGTGACCTTCACATATTTTTACCTTTTCTTCAATGTATGAAGCACCAAAAAAAGGAGGAAGTTTGTTGATTTTTTTCAGTTTTAAGAGCTGGAGACAGCAAAACATTCTGAGACATTCTGAGGATGTGACACCAAAAGAAATACAGATTATGAATGTTTCTGTCAATAAAAGACCATAAAACAATGGTAATTCAGCAGTAAATGAAAAGCCTAACTGAAAACTCTTGAGATTCTTATAATTTTCAAAAAAAACCCACCCTAAACCAAATTAAATTTACATTGAATTTTCCCGATTATGATTTCATTACAATTATGTATGGAGAGGAGGATAGTGTACTTCTCTACTGAAGTGATACTCATACTGTTCCAGCTATAAAAATGCTTGAGATCTCACAAATGTGAAGGTAACAGCACTGCGGAAGATGATAATTTAGCTGAGGTTTCACTTGAAAATCCCAACTTTTATGAGTAACACCTTGACTCAGATACCTAGTCTACTCACAAATGAGATCATTAGAGCCTTAAATTCTAGCCAGCTAAGACTGGCTAGAAAGATGCTTAAAATGTATTGAGGATCTCGTAGTGAACTCTGTCTCAAGAGGAGGAATTGAAACTGTGAAAGTCAAAACTGGTAAGCTACCACTCAGATGTATCTGGCTCCCGTCTTGCCCTCAGTTTTTGATGAAACTTACTGCCTTTGAGATTACTTTTTTCCCTGAACCTGACTGATCAAGATTTTTTTTTTTTTTTTGCATAGAAGACGCCAGACTTCAACAGTGCAAGATTTATATCCATTTACCCTCCCAAGAAGTAAGTAAAATATTACATATTGTAAAATATTACATACTATAAAATAAAAGTGTTGAAAATGGTTTCAGTTCACTTATCAACCTGCTCTTACCGTATTTGTGTTACCTCCTACAGTGATTTTCTAAAGATATGAGTGAATAGCTGATGACAACATACCGAAAGGTGACATTGTCCCAATTTTTTTTTCTGCTAAAAGTCTTTAAAGTATAAGAACTATATAGCAGGGGTTTTGTGTCAATAGTGGTGTTTCACCTATGAGAATAGAAACCCTAGTCAACTAATCTGGGCAGAAAGTGGATAGAATCAATAGGCTTGTAGTTTTACTTGTACAAGAATTTGCTCCTAAGAGACAATCTTTTCCTATAAACATTTAGAATGAAATATTGATGATATTTTTAGAAATATCACGACCATGGATAAAGAAAGCAATGGTGAACAATCAATCAGGATTTCCAATGGGAACAATCAATCAGGTTTGAGGAGTAAAGGCTGTCTTTTCCTGCAGATATTCTATGGGGTTTAAATTATTTTCCTGTATGTCTTCTTTTATTTTAATTATGACTATATTAGGCTTCATGTTCTAGAAATTTACATTTATAATTTGCTGACTGTGCCCTGGATGTTGAAAACCAGTTAGGGAAAAAAAAAAGAGCATTTCATTTAAAACTGGAGTAAATGCATTCTTCATTAGAAGTTCACTCCAGTACATAAATTACAATGAGGTTTCACATTAGTATTACCTCATTATTTTTTAGCAAAGGTATCATAGAACAGCTCCATCTATGATCTGCAATATTCTAAATTATTAAAACCCAACAACAACTACTATAGTAAAAGAACAAAGTTCACATCATCATCCATTATTCTTGGGTTTTAATCACACAGGTGAAACTCATTACCCTGTGAAGGGAAACACGAAGCTCGCTTCAGTGGTGTACAGCTGAAATGGAACTTAATCTGTACATTAGTGGTGGTTTCTCTGGGCCATCATTGTACATCAAAGTGAACTTGAAATAATTTGTTAGTTTATGGTATTCTGTAATTCCTGGGGGGATGGTGGGACAGATTATTTTAGTCAGCTCCAGTGAGAATAACTAAATTACTGCATTAGAAACTGTAGCTGGTGTGTGGTTTAGACTTGAGGAGAAGGCACTTTAATGAAATATGGATTCTGATGCTCAGCCTTGTTTTTAAACCCCATTCCCTGTATTAACTATTAATTGGCCATACTGAAGTAGGTGCAGCTATATTTAGATCACAGTAACCAAATTTCAAGTGGCTTTCTGGTTTCATATTTTTGTAGGATAAAATGCTGCACTCAGAGGGGTAAAAAAATAGTAAAAGAAACCCCACCCCACATAAAATTAATTATCATACTGAACTATTAAAGCAGAAAACAGGTACACTGAGTGTCTGAATCCCTCATCACCTCTGAGAGAGAAATGATGGGAAAACAGGGAGTGCTCAATCCTCTAACGTGGAAAGAGGAATCAAGGAAAAAAACCCCAAACTACCCATTGCTCTTAGGAAGAGAAAAGAATCGTCATCATGAGTAAGAATAGCAAAGGGATTCCCTCCCTGCTCAGAGAACAGACAGAAGGGGAAGGGAATTCCCTCTCTCCATTGGGAAAGAACAGAAGGGAAGGGAATTCCCTTTGTTGCATTTATGCTTTGAGCTCTAATTAATCTTGAATGTTTTGTACTCCTGCTAACATCAAAGCAGTTCTGTACATCAGGCAAAACTTGCTTTCCTTGAGCTGAAGAAAGTCAGTCTTGAAATTCTCATGGAATGTATGGATTTATGTCATTGCTGTCATGTGGCCAGATGCAGTCCATAACTTTTAAATACAATCTAAAAGAGATCTTGGTTGCTTTAGCCTCAGGCTTGGAGAGATTTCTGTTACAGCTTAAGATTTGTTTTTCTATGATTTAATTGTCACTTCAGTTAAAGGGCAAGCAGCAGAGGTGCCAGTAGAGCAGCAAAAAGCGCCAGGAGCAACATATGGGACTGAAATTCCATATAAAGTAAGGATCCTATGAACACAGTTGCCTGCAGGGGGAAGGTTGCATAAACAAATATTTAACAAGGAAAAACAGTGAGGTCTTTGCAGTAATCATACAAATATCCAAAAATAGATAATGAAGACATACAAACCACACTATTTCCCTGGTGTACTACAACCCATGCGCACATGCTTGAAATAGTGTTGATAATGCCTCTGTTGTAAAGAGGTTTCGAGCTTTGTAATTCTAGGTTAGGATGAGGAGGGGGCAGTGCTGGCTACTGTGACCTTCTAGAAATCCACTTGGCATCCCCATTTCTAAGCAAGGTTAGCTCTGACTAATTTTCTGAATGGTTTGATGACTGGAAAAAGTAGCAACTGATCAGATGCCATTGTGATCATGTCGCAAGGGAAAGGTTACAATATTCAAAGACTGTTTTATACATATTTCATTGGTTAAAAGGTTGAATTTCTTATCCTGAAGGAACATCAGGACTTGATTATTTCTCTTGCCTTTATCTCCTTACTGTATGTGCAAAGGTAATGCTAATTAATGCCTGGATGGAAAAATCAGATAGTGTATCACCATAGAGAAAAAAACTTGCATTGGTAATTTCTCAATTTTCTGCCCAATTTCGACTTAAAGTATGTGTGTGCCACAATCACCAATTGATTTGGGACTTGTTACAGTGAGCTGGGGACCCAGGCAATTTCAGATGTATATAATTTAGTGTACAGTTCCCAGAAGATAAAGGTGTTATCTCTACCCACAATGGACAATATCTTAAATAACACTTAGCATAGGCAGAAGAGTTTGTTTTACACAGCTGGCTGTAACCAGGCTGTGGTTCCAGTAATCCTTATAAAAGGACAGTAGGGGATGGAGACTAGGTGTTTGCCTGGAAAAAACAAGCTTCTAGTATAGGAAGATGTGAATAGTTTGTTTTGACCTATTTTAATTTGTTTTACCTGTGTTTGATGAAATGCAGGGAAACCATCTGCCCACATTGCCTTTCCTCAAAGTGAAGACTTCAGATAAGAATGCCAAATATATCACCCTTCTATAATTTATCAAAAACGCTTCCCCCCCCCCCGATTCTGCCTGCAGAGCAACCTCTGTCTGAAAAGCTGTTCCCAGGGTAAATAAGGAAATGCATGAAAAAAATCTGGGGGAGTTACCAAGTCTGATCTTATCTTTTTTTGTCACTATGTTTTAAGGCACTGAAGTTGCAGAGAATAAAACACTTGAAAACCAAATTGTAACATTGTTTTTCTCCCCTTGACATATAACACACATAGATGAGGATTTTTACATGACAATTTGCTGGGTGTTTATACCCGATTCTAGTTGTAGAGTGTGACAAGATCACTGAAAGAACTCTTTTTTTTTTTTTTTTTTTTGTAATTTATCATGCATAAACTCAAATACATGAGAAAAAGCTTTCAAGAGTTTCATTAAAATTACAAGTGCCTCAGCAATTGTCTGAATTAAATTTATTTTATGCAAGGAAGTATATTTCACTGCAGTATTTGTAAAATAAACTAGTGGTCCATTGAAAAGATCATATCTTACATATTTTAAACAGTACTCCTCCTACTCTCCTAATTTCCACTTGGATCAAAACAAATGTAAAAAATTGAGCTAAAAAGGGAAATGGCTGACAGTGTTACTGCAGGTTCAGGGAAGAACAGAAGGGTGAGGGAAAGAGAAAATAACCTCTGTGACCAAAAGTAACATCCACTAATGCTGAAGCTGGGGATAAGTAAGTATTCAAAATTTTTCTAATTGTCACCCAAGTGACCCTTGCTAGGTAGTTTAAGCATTAATATGATTAGTCAAGAATTTAAGTTTTGCAATTAAGGCAAGATAATATTGAGACCATGAGAGGAATACCTATAATCCTGCTAGGGAAAAATGAGTGATAGGGAAAAAGGAACAGTAATGTTGGAGCAACAAACATCTAGAGGAAATTTTAGGAAGAGCAACACAGTTTTAAAGTGCAATATATGCACCTTGGACAGGAAAGCAATGACAAGCAGAGGAATAGCTCTTCTGCCACTTCATTTATGGAAAGCCACTTGCTGTGAAGTAGTTAGGATCTGAAAGGTGAAGTTTGCTTCACGTAGATACAGAAAAGCTGTTTGCAAGGAAACAGTATGGCACAACAGCCTGGAACCAATCTTCTCACGCCCACCCTAAAGTGCTATTTACAAGCAATTCACCCACTGCAATATGGTTATTTGAATGCAACAGAGGAGATGGGAAATGTGTATTTTGTTAGAGAAAAGTGACAATGCCAGGTCCCATTAAAAATCTGTTAATAGTACAGAAGGCAGGTCAGAAAAGCCCTCTGAATTGAGTGAAAATAGTCTAAACTCTGAGAACAATCCAGCTGGCTGGCCCAACATTGTTCCAAGAAGTGGTAGTAACCACTGGTCTGGCAGAGCTCAAGTCATTCATTAACACTTGTGGTATCTCAGTTGACTATATCATAGACCAAGTTCTTGGGAAGCTGCACTGTGACACAAGACAGCTGTTACTGAGGATAAAGGTGGTACACTAGCTGAATTCATCAGTGATAAACTACATATTATGGGAAAAGCCAAACTCTCTCATGGAACAAGACACAGATGAGAGGGGAAAACTCTGCAGACACAGTATATGATTACCAAAATTCAGCAGCTGTTACTGAGTAAATGCATTTGGTTAACTTACAGCCCACTAAGTTTTGGAAATAAAGTTAGATTTCGCATTTCTGAGTTTCACTGTGTTTATACAGCCACAAATTGTGGCTTACCTCCCAGGGTCTCTGTCTTGAGCTGATTATTATTGATGCTAGTGTTGAAAAAGAAAATTGTCATGCCTGTTCATTAGAATGTTCTCAGTGACTCTAGCAAAGACCACAGGCTGTTATGCCAGTTGTTAAATGTAGAATTATTCACCCATTTTTCAATCATTTATTAAAGCTCTACAATCAAGAGACGAGAGAGGGAAAAAAGAGTAAATTTTTGAAAGCACATAGATTTAAGGAAAAATCTTGACTTCACATTGCTAGAAAGAAATTTTTTTATGTGCAAAGCTACTGCTAGATAATCAGGGAACATCATTAATACTTGGTTAGGGGAGAAGACTTTTTGAGAATAAGAATACTTTGGCTATATTTTTCCATTTGGTTAAGAGGAGTCAGATAATATAAAAAAGTCAGGGTAATATAAAAAATTAACCGAGATTCTTGGATGGCAGGTATTAAGAAGTTCAATACATGTGCTACAGTTACTACCCTTTATGCTTCTGAATGCTTTTAGAGAGTTTGTCCTGAGGCCTTTTCCACATGAGTTCAAATGTGCTAAAGGGTGTCAGACTTCCTTCCAATTTTGTATTGCAACTTCACCATCGCATAGAGGGCTAATGAGCGGGACCATGTACTATGGTTACAGTCCTACAATTTTTGCATGTTCTTTGATTTTAAGATCCAAACTCCCAAAATATCAGGAAAATAGAAATGAGCTTTATTTCTAATTTCTTCTTACCTAATTCTTGTGCTTGTCTATGCCCAACCATATCCTGAACTATAAGCTGAGAAAAGCATTCCTGTACTACAGAAACCACGTTCCTTTGACACAGGCAGAAATGGCTTGTAAGAATCATTTAGATACCTCTTAAATACCCAGGCACACAAATACTGGCAACATTGGCATATTATGAAACATACAGTTGGTAGTAATCTGCTTTTCATATGATTTTTTAATGTGGCACGGGAACAGTAATCCTCTGGCTGTAATAGAGTATTTGGTGTCTGTTGTGCTTGATGTTGCATAATGTGAGAGGGAAAATATAAAATAAATAAAATAAAATAAAATAAATAAATAAAAATATAGCCAAGATTAAGGTGTGTGAGAATAATATTTCCAAGTCTAAATCTCAAAAAGAATGAAAATGAGCTGGTGTATCTAAGCTGGTAAATGAAGGAAACATGGTTAAAAGTAAGTCTTATGTATAAATCGACTGAAGTAAATACTGCTTGAGAATTAGAGGAATAATTTAAAGAAAATATTATTTAAAGAATTCCCTGACTCAAGTGTTTTCAGTCCAAATGGACTAATGAAGACTTCCAGGGAGAAATAGAAATTGCCATTAAAGACTATCAGGGAAGGTCCACCCCCTTTATTCAGTCCCCTTCAAGTGGGTTCAGAGTAAACAACAAAAAAATTATAATAATTAATAGAATTTTAGTGGGACAGGTTTTGATAGAAAGTTTGATACTGCAGTGCATGGCAAGAGGTAAATTGGTGAAAAGGTAAATTTTAAGGTAAATTTTAAAAGGTAAATAAATAGCTATGGAAATGTCTTTCTTATGCACCTTGAGATTTAAAAAAAAATTAGGAGCACTGAAACTAAAAACCTAAAAACCATCCATAAGCAAGTTATAATTTAAAAAATATAAATAAAATCCACATATATCAACATGATTTTGAGTCAAAGACTTAAAAAACCCATACATTATATTCTCTTCCTGTTAGTGCTGTTGCTGATGATAGTGGCGAGAAGTTATGTGGCAATATCCTTATGAGGTGACAGAAAATCCTCCAAACATGCCTGTTGTGATACATCACTAATTCAGTAACATCAAATTTCTAACTTGCCACTTTTCCAGACATGATGTTTTATTTCAAATCATCTGCTTATTTGTTTTGGTTTTTAGTTTTTGATGTTGGGTTTTATTGTTTTGTTGTTTTTGTTTGGTTGGGGTTTTTTCCTTTCCAGATATCTGACATTATGACTAAGTTCTTAAAAAAAAGTCAGTGTCATAAGAAACATCTGGATGGGGATTATCTGGCACCCCAGTCAGCAAGGAGAAGCAAGAAAGTGACTAAGCAAATAACTGCTCTTTTAATCTTGTGTGCGCCCTGCTGTTCACGGCTGAGGGGCTCTGCCCCATTTCCCCACGTTGCTGTAATTCACCATCAGCCGTCTTTAACTTATCCTGTGCTGCATGCCAGTAATGGCAGCTGATAGCAGGTCTGTCTGGGACTCCAGTCATGTTCAACTGCTTTGCTGCATTTTATTTTACTAATGGATTTCTTTCCTGCTAAATCTGTCTGTGGCTTTAAATGTGGAAGTTGCAGAGAAACTGTGTGTTGAAAAGGCTTTTATTGAGGTTTGTGCTTGATAGTCAGTAATCCATGCATTCCCTGTAACAGATCCTCACCAGTGCCTTCCTCTCTGGCTGTTTTTTCAGGGAGTCTCAATTTCATATCTGAGTTTCCTCACTGTACTTCTTTTACTTTTGGTATTTGAAATGATCTAAAGTTAAACAGAACACAAATTAGGAAAACAGAATCACATTTGAAGTCAAAACATAGTAGAAAACTGTATTCTACTTGCATATTCCCATTAAAGTCAAGGACACTACACAAGCAGAAGACAGTTCAGAACAAGCTTTGATCCATAACTACTGCTATTGTGCAAGGGGATTTACAACTTTTTTAGCTGCTTGGTGTAAGGACACACAACACTTGCTTCAGTGGGAGATATCTGGTTCATTAAACTTAACAATTAGCCTCAAGAAAGTCTATATGTTGGATTAGTTAAATCATCTTTTGCAGATACAGAAGTGCTCATTAATTAGTAGCAGGAATAATTTGAGCTTTACTGCAATATCAATCAGGATTAAATGTGTTATATAATTTATTCATTAGGTAACACAATTATGCTGCAGTTTAAAAAGAAATAATTTTCTGTAACCAAGCAACATAAAGGAAAATATACAGCTACACTTTATACAACAGCAAAAAAAAAAAAAATCTATTACAGATGATACAACTAGGAACTTATGCCATTAAAAGGGAAAGTGTGATAGGGCTTTCTTGCTACAATTTTGTTGAGTTGAATTGAAGCTGTCTTGAATATTTGAGTATCTCCGTCAACATGTTTCTTTTCCTTCATATTTGCAGGGGCTAAAAGATTACTGTAGCAATTTAATTTCGTTGCCCCTCAAATCCCTCACTACAAAGTAAAGCAGAATTCTTTTAAAAAACAGAATATGGGGAAAATATTTCAGCAGTGCACTATATCAGCAACTTATACAGGGATACAAGTAATGACTATTCTAGTTCAGGATCATCTGGCAACATCAGCAAAGTAAAGCAGAATAGGTACTGTAAGAGTTTAACTTACAGTTAGTGTTTAACTGTACATTTTGATCTTCACTAAAAAGCAAGTGCAAATAAGGGAATTCCAAAGCAAAGCATCTCCTTCATTTTTCTAGTCCTAAATTTAAAAGCAAGGAAGAAACGCTTCAGTCTCTGTTCTGACAAGCCCTCTCCTGGTCTGTCTTTTTGATTTTTAAATACCAATCCAAGTTAGCATAATACGTACTTACAGTTTTTAACCCCAGTTCTAATTTCAGTTAAACTGATGCATGCATCTGGAACAATTTTAGTGGAGTTGCTGCACAGATACATTCGAATCAGAGAAATGCTGACTGAAAAAGGCCAAAATACATTTGGGTATCTTTAGTTTTGGAGTTAGATTGCAGAATAATATTTTAAAATACTTTCTACTATTTGTAATAACAGGATCAGAACTTTGCAGGCTTTGATTGGAAGTGCTAGAAAGTGCTTTTGAGCTCTTGCCTAACAGCTTGAAAGGCATTAAGTTTTATTCTCAGTTTATGCTGTCACAGTAAAAGGCCTAAGACTTCAATCTGTGTTGTATGAGACTAATCCTTTCATTAGGTCTCAGTT
The DNA here is from genome assembly GCA_037013685.1 of Acridotheres tristis. Taxonomy (NCBI): domain Eukaryota; kingdom Metazoa; phylum Chordata; class Aves; order Passeriformes; family Sturnidae; genus Acridotheres; species Acridotheres tristis. Next base: position 20,619,226 of record CM072894.1, on the reverse strand, counting down.
GCCTGTTTCTGCACCTAACAAAGTTGGTTATGAAACAGTTTTTCTAGGAAATTTGAAAGAAGAAATGTGAATAGATTTGTTCAAAACAAGTAATTTCAATCACAGTTGTAGTTAATTAGTAAGGAACCAAACTTCTCTATTGATGTGGGTTTTGCTGTTTGTTATTCCTCTGATCTTCTTGACTGCCTGCTGGCATAACATCCTGAACACTTTGCATTTACAATCCTCATATCCAAAGACCTACTTAAAAAAGTATCAATATGGATTAGCAAGAAAACAAAGACAGTTAAGTCCGGAATTGAACTACGTGTTTTTGTGCATGTGTACAAATGTGTTATATACCCAGAGAACTTTGAAGCATGGCTTTAATCTTATATGAGGGCAATATCAGAGACTGCTCTGACACTCAGACCTGCCAGAAACCTGGCATCCAGCTGTAAAAACTCTTTACACCTCCCCTTTTGGCCATCACTTTCTACATACATGCTGCAAGGTGCTTATAGAGAATATAGCTAATTGTGCTGTCCTAAGGGATTCTGTCAATTGTAATAGCATTATAAATGGCTTTATAATTTTATTTTTTACAAATACATTGGAGGAGAAGGCTACTGCATTCATCTTTGTTGCACACAGGCCTTCAAAAGTAGGAATACTATCAAGCTGGTTTTTTTGGTATTATATACATATACATATATATATGTAATTGAAGCTTTTAGATTAAATTTATGACATTTATCATTTTAAACAAAAATAAATAGTAAATGCAGAACGAATCTGGAAACCATTTGCGACTTAGCATTTATTTAGGGAAATTTTCAGTCAAAGGAAGTGGATGTATATTTTAAAAGGTTAGTACATTTTCTTGAGACAGCTTCATGGTATGAAGTTGTAAATCACATCATTGATGAGGCGTTTTGTGGCTAGCAAGATTCCTTTTGACAGATTTCCCTCTTGGTAGCAGTAGCCCTGGATTTTTTTTTTTTCTCATTGACTATCTTTTTATCACACACTATCTCTTTACCCCAGCCCAACTCTGCTCTTTTTTTTTTGACTCGGAGCAGCTTTTTTTCTCTCCAGTTTTCAGTTCATCAAATAAAAGAACCACCAAATTGTGATTCATATCATTCTCACACTCGTTCATAATATGAGTGGTTCACACTCATTCATTCCCAACCTGAATGGTTAATATTCAACAGGGATCCGGAGGTACAGTGGTGTTTCTCTCTAATAATGCTGTATATATCAGCAAGATTTTGTCTGTGGCTTCTACTTCTGGCACAGCTTTCAAAAAAGGACGATGATATGAGTTGCCAGTGGTAGGTTTTGATAGAAACTGTACTTAATTTGGCTTCTCCCTGTATGTTCTAATACTATGGTGAAATAAGCCATTATGGTATCTGTATCCTTAGTCAAAATTTCCTTCCTCGGTGTCTTTTCTTATTTTCATTTGGATGCTGGGATGCAGAGCTAAATTGTACCTCTGGATTTACGTAACTGTTAGCAGTCATAACAATCTCTGTAGAATTCAAACCAGTCACCTTTACTACAAATAGAGTATCACAATTCACATGCTACAAGTGAAGTCCTAAGATAATGTATTGTGCCATTCACATGAATATTTCGCTCTTGAAGGAGGGCTGCTACATTTTAAAAGAAGCATTAAATTAAGTATTAGTAATGAAATTTCAATAAGATTATTAGCTTAATGGGTCTAGTCCTATTTCTGCAATAGGCTGGAAGAAATTGGTCAAGTGATGTAACAATACTGTGCACTCTAATGTAGTATCTATTTATCTTGCTGTAGCAATACAAAAAATACTTCAAAGAGAATTAAAAGTATTTAATGCCATATATCTTAGTCTTTAAATTGTCTTTCTGTTGTATCTAGGGTCTTGTTTATTTTTATATTTTATTATTATTTTTATAAAATTTCAATTATTTGTATCACACTCCTAATATTTGTGCTACAACAATAAGTATTTTGCTGCATAATTCAAACTGGGGTGAACGCCTTTATGGTTGAGCTCACAGTGGGTTTTAAGCTGGCCAGCAAACCATGAGCTCAAGCCCCACACCAAGACTTGGACAGAAACCCAGAAGTGATACTGCAATGCAGTATTAGAGATAATACTGCATTTGATGTTCATTCTTTAGGATGAAGTGATGAGTTTGTGCTTGCTTCATTAACCTTGAGGAGTGGTTTCGTGGAAATGGTTCAAAATGATGCTTTTAAAAAAGAACATATAATGACCCTATTTCCTGGTCAGCTGTCATTTCTCCTCCTACTCAGTATTCAAAAATTCTCTTACAAGCTGTTAGTGAGCACACAGTAGTTGTTCTTTTACACATCCGATAGGTATGTCTCTATTTTGGGAAGTGCTCAGAGATGAGGATAAATGTATCAGGTCACATTCTGGATTTTCACTTCCAACACTCTCTCTGGGCTGTAGAGATTTTAAGAAAAAATGTGCACTGAAGTGAACGTCGGAAGAGTTCTGACGATCTGGGGCACAGCAGTAAAAGTCCTGCCGTCTTTCAAATTGGTGAAACATGTAGCACCGTGTTGGTAAATAGGAAAGCTTGTATTACCATGTACCAATTCTTGCATAAGGATACAAAGGATAAAGATTCTTGAATTTTCCATCTATTCATTTTACATGAGTGGAAGACTGGAAAATCAATTAACATATATATGGGTACCTAGTTAGATTTTTCCTGGTCCCTAAAGTATTTGAATACTTCATACAGATCTTTTCTTAATCTGCTGTCTGCTCAACTTCCACCACCTGCTTATTTGCTTAAGTATGGCATGGAATGCTTTTATTCAATGAAATTCTTTAAGGTATAATAGATAATTTCTACGGAAATTTATATTTTGAAATACAATTTACCTTGTTTTATTTGTTAGTGAAAAATCGTGTCTGAAACTTTGTGTTAGGAAGGAAATGTACGATCGGACATTGGCTACTTTATATTTTCCAAAAAATTACTGTTCTTGTAAGTTCTGATGACAAGCTTCTTTGTAGGAATGTGCTCAATCTTTGGTGTCTGTATATAACCTTGAAATAAATACTACAGCTGATCATGACTTAATTGTTGGTCTTGACCTGTTCTGCTTTTGCAGCTCATTCATAAAGCTCTGCAATGACCAGCCGATGTCTTCAGTATTTATTAAAAGGTCAGAGATTTGTCCTGAGATGATGTTTCCCTTGTAGACTCATGTTTATTGTGCCTGGGAGGAGAAAGTTCAGGGGTAGTGGCAAAAACAGTGCTTTAAGCAATAAAAACTAGTTTCATAATGGAACTGTAATCCAGATTTCCATGAAACTATCAAATATCTATTTGCTCTGTGCCAACCTGTATGGCTTTGTAATTAGGAAAATTTTTTAGAATTATATAATAAAATAATGATGGCCAAGTAAATAATAATTTTTTGTCTGCTCCCTTTATAAATACATGTATTAAATGAAAACACTATAGATTTTTATTTCTATGTAATACAAAGGATAGTACAGGATCTTACAATAAGTACATTACAGACCTATTTTATAAGTATTTTTAATATTTCCCATAAGATATATTAGAAATCATATGAAGATACATTATGTGTAAAAAATAAAGATCAAAATGCAAATTTTATCTCTAATTATATATCAGCTATTATAATTTACTGAATTTCAGAGAATCTGAGGCTAAACATTTTAGATCATAAGCCTTTTTACCAGTTTTTCTCTCTCACTCACAAAAATGCTTCAGTTGCTTTAGAGTGAACATTTTAAGAATCTAATGTAAGAACTCATTTTCAATAACACTTCAGATTTCAAAACTATTATAAGTTTGAAACTTGAGACCTTTTAAGAATGTTTTGTTAAAGAAACTCTATGCCCAGGTTTTCTTGATTACAGGCTGTTTGGGATCAATGTTGGAATCATTTATACTCCTCTTTCTACATTTCATAAAGCCTTATTAATTGTTGATATTAATGAGACTTACACAATGGGACTAGACACATTTTTTCATTAATAGTTCATAAAATTAAAGTGATATTTTAATAATATATATGTTCATCTTTCTCTATTGTTTGATTGTTTTTATACCTGCCCAGAAGATCAAAGTTTAACTAAAAGCTTTCATCCTAAATTTTTAAAATTCTAGTCATATTCAATTCCTGTTTTAACAGTTTGAAGCCAAACTTTTAGCTTTAGTACATATCACAACCTTCTCTGTGTGCTGAAATAATGCTCACTTTTTCCCAAGCTTTCACAGAGAAATTCAGCATTTGTGAAAATGATTGAGTTGAATCATGACCTGAAAAGTTATTAGGGTGGAGCTTGAAAAAAAAATAATTCTGTTGTGTTTATTCCCCAGTTTGGCCAAGAATCAAATTATTTCATGCAGTCTTGTACAGTCATTTATGTACAAATTTTCTTATTGTGCTTATATTTCTTACAGAACCTAGATTTGCTTTTTTTTCATTTTGGAGTGACCTGTAATATACAGCTTCTCCAGAGGGTCCTCACTCCTGAAGTCTGACCAGGACTCCAATTCAAGGGGTATATCAAGCTTTCTGTTTGACTTTTCCACTTTAATACAGAGCCAAGCCAATTTCATGTGCAATATTGACTATATCTTTGTTGAACAGCGTTAGGCATCCAATTATATAATTATAAGTGGCTAAAACCACCACAGTAAATATATCTGAAGCTATTTACTGTATTTCCCGTAAACTCTATTACAGCTAAAAATCAACATTGCTACCAAAACCAATGAATATTCACTGCTGGATTTTGCTAGTTGCTCTGAAGAAAAATGTTGTGGAATAGCAGTGAGTTTGCAATTTGTCCCTTCCGTATTTCACCATATCCTGATATTTATTTTAGAGGTAACATGAAAAGTAAGTGCAAATAAGCATAAGTAGAAGCAATGAAAAATATATCAGTAGTACTTTTATATTACTAATATATATATAAATATATATATGCATAATTCTATATTATTGCTTGAATATATTACTGGATGCAGTATATTACTGCTGAATTTTACAACTGCAGAAGATAGATCCTCTATGATATAATAAGAAAAGCATCAGTGAGCTGTTCAACAAATCAGAGTTACCACTTTCCTAAACTTGTAGCTCAGACTAGATTTTCAGAAAAGTTCTTATATAGAGACAAAATGCAGGGCATTATTTTCATACCAAATAAATAATCAAAATCCCCATGAAGAGCTAAATCAGTAAACCTTTCTTGAAAATCTGAAGGAAAGGTGAAGATATCTTATAATTTGAAAAAAATTACAGGGTTAAAACTGTGGGCACCTTTGTAAAGAAAGACAGTGTGATTCTTGTTAACTGGCAAAGATTACCACAGAACTGAGTAAATAGCTACTGGCTAGGTGTGCTCATCCTAATCATGCTCAGCGTGTGACTATACCAGATGCTTTACTTGAGTTGAATGATAATTTCAATAGAAGAAAAAATGTAATTCTAGGTACTCTTGAGAATCCACATTTCCCTTCTTCTCCCCACCGAAAGGTATAATAATGTTGAAGGCAAAATGAGCTGTATGCATAGAACTAACTGGAAAATTCGTCAGGTTTTTGCATACTTTTCTCTCACTTGCTTAAACTCAAACTTCTCAATGATTGTAGGACTGTAGCCCTGAGAGTCTAAAATTTACCAAAATAGTTTTGATTTGACCATCACTGATTGAAGGCTGATAGTCTTGGCAAAACTAAAACAGATTTTAACTTGATTCAAACTGAGCAAAATTTTCCTTTGTTCACTGCTGTTACATAAGAACATTATCAATTTGCTGAAAGTACTGCTAGTACAGGACAAACAGGCTCAAAAACTTCTCATTTTGTTTTGGGGGTTTCTTTTTTTTTAACTTGTTTGGTTTTTCCTTTAGTAATTTTTTTTCTTCTGCAATATATAGATGATATGTCCATGACAGGTAACATGAACTTTCTTTACAATTCATCAATCCCTTTTGAAAATTTCCTTAACAGATAATACCTCAGAGACAGAATCTTAACTTTGATTGCTGATCTCAGTTCTGCATCACAGTTTTGGTGTTTTATTCCCATAAAATAAACAAAGATATGCATGAAGGCCTCTATGAGCCCTAAAATACCAAAAGGAAAGCTGAATTTACCACTGCAGGCTTTGGAAAAAGCATTTTGACGTGATGCAAGGTACTTATTTAGCCAGAGGTTCTACTTCCCCTTTTTGTTGCACTGCAGAAAGGTTGGTTAGGTAAACTTAACGGGACTGTCAATCCTGTATTCAAAAAAGTTTCTATTTAGCATTAACACTTTAAAATAAGACCCTATTTTTTCCCAGCAAATAGACCTGGGCTGAGTGGTTCAACTGCCCTGATCTCTTATTTCATAAGATTTCATACAATTTCTTATGATTATCCTGGATAAAAAATGTAATTTCAAAGAATAAATGTGCCATAACCCTAAAGATTAGGGTTGAAGTTAGTATGAAAAAACTTCTGTTTTAAAATACCTGCATGATATTTTACTCTTACAATTGCTTGCAAACTACATTATAATATATTGTACAACGATATATTGTTGTATCTAAAAACAATGACTTGCTGATAATTACAAGGGTAATGTATTCAACTATGTCACAAAAAAGCATAAATTTGTAAAGCCTTTATCAAATATGCAACTATTGACTATTTTCAAGCATTTTAAATCCAGATAAAAACATAAAAGCTTTTCAGTTATTCAAAGACCTTAGAAATTAAACTTAACTTCTTTGTGAGGTTTGCTTTACAACTCTTTTGTTTTAGATAAAGACCATAAATAAATGAGATGTAAACACAATTTGAAAGTTATGTTAGTCAAGGGAAAGTTGTTTTGTAATACCTGTGTGTAAAGATAACTGTGTTTCTCTGCAAAGCACAGGATCAGAAATAAGGCTAGAAAAGCCATCCTTTTGGCTCTTGCTCACATTCTGACTTTGCTCGAGCCTTGTAGGGCCAAGTATCTTTAACCATTCTTGACAAAACAAGTCAACATTTGCAATTGGCTTGTCACGGGCAATCTAACAAGGAATGGTTGGTCCAGTCCAAGAATGAGAAATTATTTGTATAATCTCATTCCTCTAAATTAAAAATAAGACACATGTCCCAGTAGTATGTACACTGAATTAGTTGTATGCAGAAATAAAGCACATATAAGTGGCTACCCTGAACACTGTACTATAACTGTTGCTACTATAACTGTTGCAGGCAGAAATGAGTGCAATTAAAACCTCAGTTTATGGTAGCAATAGCTTTGCACCTGAGATGAAATAAAAGCACACTTAAATAAGAAGTTACAAATTGAAAAATCCTTGCATAATACTATATTTTAATGCATATGCTAGATGTGTTCTCTTCTGCATCATCAAATTAACTGATGTAGGGGCAACCAGTATTTCTAATGTATTGCCAGGATCTGCTGATGTACACCCTTAAGATACTTTCATCTGTCACAAGCAGAGTAAATGAAAGTTCCTTTTAGGCAGTCAATAAAAGCAAGTTTTATAGATGAGCTTTCAAACATCACGTTAGGATTAAAAATAAAATCCAGCATGAAACAGAGAGATCTGTAAGTGTTAAATATGCATGCAATATAGAGAGAAGTTATTTTAATAATAAATTTTAAAATATCGTCAGTTCTGGTTTAGTCAGTAGAAGTATATTTGACGAAGCTTATCAACACCTTCAAGCAGCAGTTGAACTCATCATTAATAATATTCATTAAATATGCTTTGTCACATTGTGCTTGTTTAACAGTCCTTGTCTATAGATTAAGAACTGAGAGAAAATATGAAATGGGTTGCAAATTGGAACAAGCTGTCAGGCTCCCCAGTTGGGATGTCTTAAATCAGTAGGATTATGTCTCAGTTTTCTTTCTTAATATCCTCAGATGGAACCACATCCCTAAATGACGGGTATTGGAAGAGGTACGTCTTAAAGCCGTGGGTCTGACCTCACTGCAGTGACAGCCAAGGTGCTGTGCTCTGTGTTAGGGCCAGCTCCAGCAGGATGCTGAGTGCCATCCATACCAGCAGGCAGATGTGCTGGGCTCCTGCTGGGAGGTAGCACGCTTCTGTACTGATTGTGGTGTTTCACAGGGTAGGGGAAGGGGAGCTGGCATTGTCCTAAAGGAAAAATCTGGTATTAACCCTTGAAGAAAACACCAGACTTCTATCTCCCCTAGTCACTAAACAGGAAGAAAGTGTATAGGACAAATCTATAACTTCAAGAAGGAAATATGAAATTAAAAGTGCCAGATGAGAAATTGAGAAGAAAATGTTGTCTTCTGCATGACCTAGCTAAGGAAATGCTAACAATAAACTTTTTCTTCTGAGACGAGACAGTTTTTCAATAGTGTTACCTCGCTACTGAAAGTCACTGAAAGAATTCGACACAGCGTGAAAAATATTTCTCTCTTAGAAAATCTGATTTTTTTTGTATCTTTAGTGATGAGAATGAAGTGCTCAATAATGTGTATCAGGGGTGCTCTGGTTAGCTGCCAGTTCAGTTGCATTTATCTTCTAGTGTAAGACAATTGATTAGCTGTTCTAAAACTTAGTACTCCATTGCAACTTTCTTTGGCCTTAAATTGGTTTGGATGACTGTAATCCACAGCAAAACAAGCATTAAGATGTTTTCTTTCTTCTAAACTCAAACACTTTTGTATAAAAAAATATAGCAGAGAAAACCAGGCAGCTGCCTAACAGCCAGGTGAATTGAGCTCTATTACAGGAAAACACTGATTTCTTCATAATAAGATGTGTAAAAACACGGAATTTATACCACGTAGCACATCAGTAATGATATTTGGAAAAGGTCTTCCAACAAAAAATATCTAGGTTGCAATTTCAACCATCTTGTATATACATACAAGTATATACAAAACAAGTCAACATTTGCAATTGGCTTGTCACGGGCAATCTAACAAGGAATGGTTGGTCCAGTCCAAGAATGAGAAATTATTTGTATAATCTCATTCCTCTAAATTAAAAATAAGACACATGTCCCAGTAGTACGTACACTAAATTAGTTGTATGCAGAAATAAAGCACATATAAGTGGCTACCCTGAACACTGTACTATAACTGTTGCAGGCAGAAATGAGTGCAATTAAAACCTCAGTTTATGGTAGCAATAGCTTTGCACCTGAGATGAAATAAAAGCACACTTAAATAAGAAGTTACAAATTGAAAAATCCTTGCATAATACTATATTTTAATGCATATGCTAGATGTGTTCTCTTCTGCATCATCAAATTAACTGATGTAGGGGCAACCAGTATTTCTAATGTATTGCCAGGATCTGCTGTTGTACACCCTTAAGATACTTTCATCTGTAATTGTATTTTACAATGTAAATTGTAATTTACAATCTGGAATTGTAAAATGATTTCCTAATGCATGAATAAGTCTATCTAAGTTATGTAAAATTTAATGTCTAAAACTTGACATAATATTGAACCATTGAAGAAAGAATAAGAGTAATACATAAAAGTAGCATAGATGCCACTTAGTATAATAAAAGACACATGAACTACCCACATATGGGTTACTGAATTGAGAGGGGAAAATAAAAAAAACATGGTATACAACTCATTAGATCTTCAAACATTGCAGAGGGTATTGCTCAAATGCTTTCTCAGGCACCATATCAGACCATTCAAATACTCAGAAAAATGAATAAATGTATTCAAATACCAGTTGGCTCTGCGGAGAATTCATGACTGAGCTCCAGTGAAGGAAAAAAACAGCAAAACACCCCCAACAAAAACGATACTTAAGAGGTGGGAGCAAGGGCAGAGTGGAATACCAAAACACTGCACAGGCATGCTGGGATGGTTTTGGAAAAGGAAAAGCTGAGCTAGATTTGAAACTCTTGGGATATCAAGGGCAACAAGAAGAGCTTGGTGTTGCTAGTATGTTAGTAGTAAAAGAATGAACAAGTATTACTTGAGTCTGCTAATGAGTGGGGAGAGTGATTTAGTGACAGTGGATGCAGATAAAGTTGAGGTACTTTAAACATTCACTGCCTCAGTCTGAGAAAGGTTTGAATCTTGAGGTAGTGGAAGAGGACTGAGACAGTGATCTGTTGAGAAACTTGAGTCCAGCTGTGTCCAGGATAAAACATACTGGGTTGTATCCTCAGGAGCTTTGCCAGTAGATTGAGGAAAGTGATACTTCCTCTTTACCCAGTGCTCAGTTGACCACATCTGGAATAGTGGATCCAACTTTGGAACCTTTGTACAAGAGGAATGCTGATAAACTTGAATGAGGTTAGCAGAGGCCACCAAGATGGATGTGGACTTGGTGCACATGTCCTTTGAGAGTGGTTGAGGAAACTGGCCTTGGCTGTGAGCCTAGAGTAGAGACAGCTCTGAGTGACTTTATGTCTTTCAATAGGTGTGAGGAATTTACCAGGGGATGGAGGCAGGTCTTTTACTGAAGTGCATGGCAAAAGAACGATAGACAATGCTTTAAATTGGTATAAAGAAAAAACAGTTTCAATGTGAGGGTACTGGAACAGGTTTCCCAGACAGGTTCCATCCTAGCATCCAATTGGACAAGTCCTAAGCAACCTACTCTGAATTCTGTGTTGCTGACTGGATGACCTCCCAATCTTCCTCTTGACCTAAATGCTTCTGGATTCTATGAAAATTGAATGGTTATAAAAGACCAATCTTAGAAACAAATTCTTCGCTATACTGGAATGGTAAAATGCTACATATTAGAGTATGTGCCATGCTAACAGAATGCTTTCTGAAAGCAAATATATCAGAGTGAGTGATTGCTATTTAATGATTCCCATGTGAAACAAAGCATTACTTGTTATACAGATTGTGCCAGTTTCTAAAAAACAAAATACAAACAAAGGGTGAAGTCCAAGAGAAGAATAACCTAAACTAGGTTATGAGGATATCCCTGGTAAATAACAAATTTTAGAGATACGCTAGTTGAATCTAATCAGATATATTATATCCTGCAGAAATGTAATTTTTTCCCATTGGCAACATTATAAAGATCTCATGATTATTCAGGATCACGAAGATCAGAATCCATTATGGACACCTAAAAAGTTGAATCAAGCAAGAGTGATGAAATATCAGTTCTTTAGAAGTTTGAAAAGTGGAAGTTTTCGTGTTTTGAGGAGGCAATAAAGCCCCATTTGTTGCATAATACATGCAGCACCAGTTAAACACAAATAATACTCAGCTAAGTTTAGCTTTTCTAAAAAGATAATGATGCATAGGCTCTGTATGACTGATTTGTGGTAGCATCTGAATAAGTGCTACAATTATCACAACGAAGTTCAATGCGAGACTGGCAAATGACAATTTTTTCTGTTTGAAAAAGCATGAGTTTAGCAGCCACTGAACTTTCTTCTGTATTTTTTCTTTGTCATTTTTTTTGGAAGTTCTATTTTCTCTATCAAATTTGGAAAAGCTGAGGACTGACATTGACATAGGAGTTGATTCCACCTTTGTGTTTTTTTAACCCTATGTCAAGAGAAGGAAACAGTTTGGACACTTTTGCCATTCAGTACACAACCCCCAGCTGTCTCTAACCCCGTTCTGGCACTTCAGGGTCATGTGTGACATCTCTAAGACAAGAAGTAGTTTGTCTGGAAATTATTGTTTATTATGATAGAATAGAGACAGGTACACAACTGCATTAGCAAGGGTGTTGTCTTGGACCTGACCTGTGGTGTGAAATGCTCATATAAGAATAATCCCTGTAAGTACAGTCCCTATTAAAGGCAGTTTTACAGAACTATTACCTATAATATCATTTTATATTCTCACTCTGTTATCCATTTTTTAGACTTGATCACGTTGGGGATTTTTTTGTGGCATTTTAATATATATGTACACTGGGAAATGTTACAATGCAACTTTGGTGTACTGTATTGGAAAAGAGAAGAGGATAGTGCGAAAATGCATTAGAGAAGGATGTTTTGGAACTGTGAGCGTTTCCAGAATAATATGTCTTTGGAGGTAAAAGACTCACTGCATTAATCAATCAGCTCATTAGGAGCCCCTCTAATTTGCCTTTCTGTTCAAAGTTCCTGTGATCGAATGTATTTAATAAGTAAAGTGCTTTATTAGCAAAACTGTTGTGAACTACAGAATATCAGTTTGTATTCTGTGATGAGGTAGGAAGTGATTTTGGCAGCTCCTCAAAGTGGTTCTTAAGCCTTTTAAAAAGGAGAAATGCACTTTTATAGTATATATTACAATATATACATATAATTAAAAATCCACCCCTTAATTTGATTTTACATGTAAAACTTCAGTCATTTCTCTTGCAAGAACTCAACCTCAGTGTGCTCTTTGTAGCTATGATAACTTTGTTACATCTGATATTTTAGTGCCTGTGAACTCCCCCTTCCCCGCCATTTAGATAATCTACTTTCCAGGCAATAATCGAGATTAAATGTGTAGAATTGCTTTTCCATCATTTAAAAAAAAGTTGACATATTTTCTTCAGATATTCCTCAGAAAGTGGAAATACAGTCCTTTAATTTTTTTTTCTTCACAGAAAAATTATCCCTAGGTGAAAAGGGATTAAGAATAAAATATTATTTAAAAGGGAAACAATTCAATCAATTCCCATGAAGCAGGGACAAATGCTCTTGCACATTCAAATGTTAAAGAGATTATATTTGAAATTCAAGCAGCCACACACAATGTATCTGTCTGGCTAATAATGATGTTTTGCACATGTCGAGTTCTGCAGAGACAGTGATGCTACTGGTAATTCTGCTACTGCAGGATCTGTTTTCTTGCAAATGAGGTCAAAAGACAATAAAAAATGAATGGAAATAGATCTGCACGGTCTATGTAATAGCTCCCTTAGCTGTAATGTTCTTAGTTTGTGTAGTTGTTTCTATGAAATACCTTGGCCTACCCATCAGCCAGGAAGAGGAGTGGTCTGTGAACCATGCATTCCTTCCTCTTTGCCCCTCTTTAAATAACCGTGAGCACAGGAGGGGGAAGCCCACACCCAGGTCCTGATCTACAAACATCACACAAATCAGACACTAATTCTACTTGTACCTGCAGCAGCAGTGAATAGTTTTTAATTAACTTTTTGGGCATTTGGGAACAGGTCCTTAGATCCTACTTCTAATCCTGACATTAGAAAAGATTTGCAAGTTTCAGGGCAAAGAGGAACAAGGTTTTATTACAGTTTTTTGGTCATCCACAAACAGTACTCAAACTCTTCTTTAGCTTAAAAACTACAAAGCTTTTCTTTAAAACTGTGGATAAAACACTAAACATGCTTCTGTGCATTATGTGCCCACATTTTTGTTGCCAAAAGCTATCAGTGTAACTTATAGGAAGACTAAGAATGCTTTGCAAAGGATGCTCTGAACAGATACCCAGCATGCACTGGCTCAGGATTGACATCATACACAGGTTTTCACACCAGTTTGTGAGCTGCTCCATCAATCTTTTGTACTTCAAGACTGTTACTACTCTCTCACATAATATAGTTATGTTGTCCATAACTCCAGAAATAGTCCTTCGGGGGAGAGTTGCTCTTTCTGTTGGATAAACTTTGGTGTTAAATTGATTCCTGGTATATTTTATCAAGCAAAAATAAAACTGGGCACTTAAAATGGAAAAAAAAAGGAACTATTTTTCCTTTCTTTTATTGTCATTATTTGAAATGGCATGGACTTTAGGATCTTTCTTTACATTTTTTTAGCAAATAGACAGAACTGCAACAGTATTTTACCTTAACTGCCATGACAATAGGATTTATGGATGAGTGAGTTTCATGTTCTTTTGAAAGTATAAAAAGAAATCCCATAAACATGCAAAATACTAATGAGATTATCTGGCATTTTTTTCCAGAGAGGAAGGAGTAAAGCAGATTGACATAAATGAGTTCTGAAAGGAGGAAATTTGCAAGCTATTTTCAGAGATCCACTTGCATTGATTTGAATGAAAATCAGCAAAGACTGCTCTAAGAAATAATCTCAAAAGGGCACAGACTCCAAAGTCTGACAACACCTAGGTGTAAGTGCTTTAGCACATGCATGTTAGTGATAAAACACATTTACATGATGATTAACAGGTATAAGACAAAGACAAAACCACCTAATATGTCCTTGTTCTAAAGTTGTGTCTGCCTGTCTAATCTGTGGATAAAAAATGGAGGAAAGTTTTGTCTCTATTTCACACATTTCATTCATAATTTGTTGTCTTTTTATGTAGCAGTAAAGATCAGCTAATACTGGTTAGCAAAGGTGTACAGTCTGTATAATGCCTAAGGATCAGGATTTCTCAGTGTTATAAAAATTAAAATTTGTAATTCAATTCTATGAAAGTTGTTGGTGCGTAAGCTAATTCCTGCATTGATATCTTGCTCTCAGGCCTTTAGGAGTTTTACTGGCCACAGAAACAACCAGTTGCCAAATAGTTCTGTGCGTTTGCTCAAAAAAAGGCCAAGATTTCATAAGCTGGTACTGTCAAGGATCAGTATTCAGACGTGACAAATCCTAATTTTCAAGTATCTGAAGTAAATTCTTGTCCTGTTTCTCTGAAATGACTGTTTAGGCAAGACCTTCTGGTTTCCACTGCAGTCTAATTTGGCAAATCAGAGGTTTAAATGAGGTAATGGCAAAAGGCAAAATGTAAGAGAAAGTGTTTTTATTGATTGGGTTATTATGTAGGAGCAAGGACAGGAAAGCAAGAAATTTCACCGTGTAGTTAAGTACTGAAGGCGGCTGATATTTCTGGCCTAAGCTTTCTTCTGGTAATTTCCACCACTACCAGTAATGAAATAGTTAATAACGTTGACACTTAAATACTATCTTTGAGTTTTGATGATGTGATGGCTCTTTAAGCCACTTAAGGAATATATTGTGTGGGTAACACTTCAATGCTATAATTGAAGTCACTATCGAAACTAGGTATAATAAGATCTATAATTGGAATCCAGTTAATGAAATAGGGAAAGAAAGACAAGGCCTTCCCTTTACACCGTTTACTCTGACTTATTTTCAGACTGAATTTTGGTATCCTTTGGGATGATCTTTCCTGATGAGATTTCACTGTGATTTCAGATTTAAAGAATTTTAAAAATGAGAAATGAAAAGGCTATTTTGAGCAAGTTGGTGAGGAAGCTTAAAATTGCATATCTGTGAAAATTCTGGAGGTCAAAAAGCATTTTGTGACTAGTTATGGCTGTAATTCTACTTTCAAAATGAAATTTTAGTGCAATTTCCAAGAAATTACTCAAATATGTATATTATTTCCTTTGAAAAAAAAAACAACCCAGTATAATAGACTAAAAAGTTCAACTGTACAAAATCATAAGGCAAATAGTTCCCACCTCAGAGATATGAACTTTCAGAGTTGCAGACAATGTGAAACAAGCGAGTAACTATAGAGCCACAATACCCCCCAGTCATTGTCATTTATCCCTCTGCCTGGCTTGAGGTTCACAGCTACAGTTCTGATTGCTTTTGAGATAGGCAGTTTCCAGAGTCAATTAGCAATTTCCATACTCAGCTTTGTCTTGCTACTCTGAATCCTATACTGACTGATTAAGCTTTTTCCATACTTAGCTGAGAAGAGCATCGACTACATAGCACACAGACTGAGTCATACACTAAGGTATGTAGGAAACACTTTAAAACTGGACTTAAAACCACTAACATAACACCTAATCCACACCACTGTCCTCCTCCCATTGCTTGGAATCGAAGGCAACAGAAATGACAACAATGGTGTTACTCGAAGTGCCATGTTTTGAAGTTTGTTTCATATCAAATATGCAAAAGGCTGCTATTAGAGAAGCAGTGGCTCTTCCCCTGTGTCTATTGCAAGGTATGATGTCTGATTTGCTCTCTGCATCTCTTTTTGGTATATGGGCCGGTTGAGAAGGGAAAGAACCAATCAATAACAGGAATCAGGAGTATGCAATAACTCTCATCATAATGTAACATTAGAAAGGATGCATGATAAAGATGGAAAGAGGACACAATAAATCATGTGAAACTACACCAAAAATAGACTAACAGCATCTGTTCTTTTTGTCTCATAACCCAAAACCAAAATAGCTTTCACAACTAAAATGAGCATATTCAAAGCAGATAAAAAATTTTGTCAGCAATGCCTAATTAGAAAATTAAACTCTGTGGTGGATGTAACCTATCACATCGTAACCTTATGTTACCATTTCATTCTAGAATGTGTCACCTTTCTTACCACTATAGCACACTTTTTGAAAGTCAGTAATCATTTTTTTCTTTTTAGCTTAGATTAGGGAAATTTGAGCCCCTTGATTGGTGTGAATTGACCCTGTGACATTCTGAATCCTGACGTTAAATGGAAGTCCAGTATAAGAAGAGTTCCGTCTGAACACTGTACTGAAATGAAAGACTCCTGAACCACTAGCCTGCAGGATTTTTATTTGTGCCATGGAGGAACTCAAAACTGTCAGAATGGATTATTCCAAATTAAGCTTCTTTTCCTGTTAAAGATGCAGTACCTATAATAACAGCAATTGTATTCTTCATTACTTATTAAAACTATATATGTCGACTCATACCTTTCTGACCCTAAACACTGAGAAAGAGAATAATTTAGAAGTCAATTTAATTGTTGTTCTATTTATTCAGATACTGTCTCTTTTTAAAAAAGTCCCCTCCTTATTTAAAATCAATTCATCTTTACCTGGAAAGAAAAAGGAATAAATTGGAAAGTCAAGGAGTTGAAAAATAAGATTGAAATTGACTCATAAATAAGCTTTCTTAGGATATCTAAGAGGTACTTTATCATAATCATTAGGTATCCTATATGAAATGTGAATAAGAAGTGACCCACAGTTCTGGGCAGACATCAGAGCAGTATCTGAATGGGACAAGGGATGTTTTTTTCTTGACAAGTATTAAAGCCGAAGGTAGAAACACTGCGCTACAGACATAAGAACGGATGTCCTCATTCATTTCCAATAGGTCAATGCCTTCAGTAACAGTCTGGATTTCATCCAAGGGGTATTTTAGGAAGGCCTGGAAAAAAGCCCTGCATTAAGAAAGGGTTTTTTGACAGGTTTTTGGTGGGGGATAACACTTTATCAAAATGCAGTCAAATAGTATTTCTTATATCAAGGAGTCCTACACCAGTAGGTTTTCAGAGAGATTGGACTCTGACCTATCTCAAAAGTTCTGCAGAAGGTACTGAAACTACGGTCAAGACTATAGCTGCTGACCCTCATGCTAGAGCTAATCTAAGCGGAATTGACACACATGTAAGCAGCTTTCTTTTCAGTTGCATTTTTTATTGATTGATAGGTTGATACAAACAGGTGGTCAAACGCCTATGCTGACTGAAGTCTAGATGATTAGCTTCTAAATGAAGTCGTGATCTTTCTATTTAAGAACTCTTAATACCATTTTCACTTTATTTTGTCAGTATGTTTGCACAATTTTTATTTTCCTATCCTCAAAAAAGAGCTGAAAAGGCCTTAAGATAGATTGGAAATGTTCTTTGAAAATGCAAGTATGTTTAATTTGCAGTCAGTTTTGGCAAATTATATTTTTGAAACTGGGTAAATGGCAAGTAGTTTATGAGGTTTGTACACACACTGCAAACTTCTTGATCTTATCTTTGCTCAAATCTATACTCTACCTTAGTTCTTCTCAACCCCAGAATATCTGACTGTATATAGGCTAAGCTTAAATGATCCTACGTTCCTTTAGCAGATACCACCTGCAAGTTTAGACATATCCCATTATTGCCTACAAAGCATATAGTAAGAAGTAAAAATGTATTCTGTGTGGCACAATACTTTCTGATTATATATCCATTCTCAATCCCAAAATAATTATAATTTTTATCTCAAAAGTTTTACAGCTTTATCACCTCAAGCAATATTTTACATCTGTCAAGAATGATTTATGCAATAATGACTTAAACTGCAAAATGGAGTCCTCAAAGGAAGAGCTGTCAAACATTTTCACCATAAATAACTTTATTAAAATAGGAACTGATATCCTGTATAAACAATATCTTGCCTTCAAGTATAATTCAGATCATACAGCTATAAGATTAGTGAAAAAAAAAAGAGATAGTAAGGAATTTATGATATTGCTACTTTGATATCAGAGTATAATTTTTTTAATTGAGCAGATGCTAATGCCTAATGGGCAATCCTTGGAAAAAAAAAACTATTGCAAAATAATAGTTCTTGTGACTTATATTTATCTATTGCTCTCTTTAAAAACAGATATTTACATTAAAAAATAAATTTACTGTATCTTTAATCCCATGAGTACATCCAGTGACAATTGTGGAGCTACTCGTGCTACTTGCAGGTTCAAGCAACCTTGAGTTTTGGCACCATCTGTTCCCATTAACCAGTTTTCTCAGTAACTAACTCTTCTGGTAGATATGTAATTGCCTACTGTGACACTACTTGAAGAGGACAGAGAACTAGAACTTGGCTTGGATTGTGTAAATACCCTTCTGAAAGTAAAAAGAGTGATGAGAAATTAGAACCAAAAGTAAGCTATATTCTGATAGAACTCCGAGAGCAGCTAGTAAAGGCTTTTAGCTGCAAAAGTTAAAATCTGCCTTAAAGACATCACTGGTGTGGTTGAGACAGGGCTTGCTGGGTGCCCAAGTCCAGGACATATAAAAAATTACACAAAGCTATCACAAGCACTCAGTAACTCTCTGCACCCTCCCCACACAGCACGGTAAAAAGGGAAATAGGCTCCATCCAGGTTACTCATTCATAAAATCGTCATATATAGAATTTTTTTCTTCTTTGACCACCCTGTCTTCTGTCTGTCATGTTTAAGGCACTGTAGATTCAAGCAACTGCCATTTTATGAATATCAACTTGCAACAATTTTTGCCATCCTTGTGTCCCATCTTCTTTGAGTGTGTTATTTGGCCAAAAGATTAAAGCAGTGAACAAACAGCAGCTTTGTCTTGCATCATCAAGATGTTTAAAACTCAAGATCTTGCACTTTCTAGAAAAGTGGACTATAGACCAGTAGAGAACATCAGAATCCTAATTCCCCATGTATGTGTGTAATACCATTTTTCTATAGCTGAGCTTCAAAGCTGTGACATTTTAAAATTACATGAGGTGGTATTTAGAATCAAAAAGAAAAAGCATTATTTATAGAGTGATTCCCTTTCTGATATCTGCATTGCTGGAATTCTGATGACAGATCAGCTTTATAAGTGATCCCATTGACATTTGCTTTATTTCAAAATATTAAAATAATTTTTAATATAATCAGTGGCTTATGTAGAGTAAATGATAGTGTGATGTGGAATAAGGTTTTATTTGCAATTCACTAGGCATTTACTCAGGAGTGTGTAATATGGTCTTCAGAACATCCCGTCAGTGGAAACTCAAACAATTCACAGCTTCTTGAGGTGTCTTCCTCCTCCATATGCTTAGTATTATGTTAGATATTATACAATGTTTTGCCCTGAAATACAGTGTCAAACTTTTAAGCAGCAGATAGTTCACTGGAGTAACCTGAGTTACTCCCATGCAGAAAGTTACATTTCTGACTGTGCTAGAATTGACCCCTGAAAATTGAGAATTGCTGAAATTTACCTCAAATCTCATACTCACTCAGAGTACACACGCAAAACAAGCCACTAACCAGGCACTAAACTCTCACAATTTTAGAAAACTCTTGAAATTGACTTTGTTTCACAACCTGGAGGAAGTCCTTGTTACATATCACTATTCTGTATAATGCTACAATATACAGACGATGTTATATATAGGTATATGTATCTATGCTATATATTGAAAAATCAAATCCGAAAATTTCAAAAAGTGAGGTATATATTTTTGAGTTATTTAGTTACATTCACCATACAGGTAGTTTCAATTTCATGACACCACATAGATTAAGATTTTCTATCACATTTTGAAAAGAAATTGAACATTATGTGGAACAAAACAAAAAAATCTATATATACAATCAAGCCGACAGATAGCCATGCATTGGAGTGTCAGACCTATCTTATATTTTGACAATTTTTGCCTGATTCACCGGTGTTTGTTTAAATTTAGCAGATCATACAGTTCACATGGTGAATCCTGCTCACATTTAGACAAGTAACATATTAAGGCAGTTAAAATAAGTATTCACAGAAGTGAAGTTACTGAAAACCCGTATACGTAAGAGTTTGCACTGAACAATCTATAACTCAGCTTTCAAAAACTGTTTATGAAGGATATGGCAATTTTTATGGACAGTATTTCTTTGGTTTTTCTTAGATTATAGTGTGTTGCATGATTTCAGAATTCAGCATTTTAGAGAAGGATCTATCTACCTACCAACCTACCTATCCATCTCTGGTAATTGACAGATAAACAGTACTTTTAAATGCCTTTCCCTCCCTCATTGTTATAGGAGACTTTAGGACTTTTAAACTACTAAATCTCCAAACAGTGCTCCAGGCTGATGGCTGTGAAAGTCAGCACTAACTTCCTCCTTTTGCGATATTATTTTTAACACATGCCAAGTTAAAACAAACACAGGGTAGATGTGTAAAAGACACACAGTGTCAAGTCTCCTGAGAAAGCTATGTCCACAGCACAGCTACAACGAATCTTGACCAAAATCTGCTCCAGACCACCAAAGCAGATCTAAGAATAAACGGCTCTACTGAGAATCTGCTATGAAGAGTATGCTTAAATATTGGTAGCGTGGGTAGAATGGTTGGCCTGAGTCCTATCTGAATTACACCAGCCTAAGCTAAAAATAATATTACTTAAGTCTTTCCAAGATAACAACAGAATTATTGAGAACAGGATTTAACTCTGTGACTTTAAAATGAGAGAGCACATCACATGTGATTCTAAAATTGATGTAAACAACACACTGGCCCTTCTCCAGAACTAATTTAAGCTCAGCATTTGAATATGAATTTCCTTTTCCTTCTCCCAAGAGCGTACACAGCAAGAGACAAAATAAGGTACACCACAATTATCAATTACTTGAATTCATTTGAAAGATGGGTGTTTCTGTAAATAACTCTGGGTAATTAAAAAAAACTCCAACCAACAACAAAACTCTACATATAGCTATTATGTATCATAATTACTTCTCATGCGTATGCATTTTTAAATCTGCATATAAATTTATTAATTTTTTGCTCTTAACAGAAAAAAAAAGTATCAGCAGATTCAGGCATTCTGCATATATCGAGTCTTCACTGAATAACAGGGAATAGTTCGTGGCCTAGGCAAACCCAAATTTTGACTCTGGCAGTACTAGGACAATATCAGTAGTTCAGTTGCAGGTACTTCACAATATCTCAGCTCTGAAAAAGACTTGTACCTTTCTTTATAAGCTAATACTTGCAGTATGATGGACTGTTTTTTCTACTTTTAATTTTGTGGTAAAATACTGCATTTGAATCAAGGTACATTTCCTGTATGCTGGTTACATTAAGTGATTTACACCTTCTTTAAACCAACCAAGAGGAGAACTCCTGTTCCAGAGTTGCAAACATTGTGCTGGCTTCACTCAGCTGGTAGAGTGAGCATACAGAGTGAGTGATATACTCCAAACACCCACCACTCTCAGGGCAGACTCCCTTACTGATACACACAAATGTATTTCACCGAACTTCACAGAGAGTACAACACCTCCAGCAGAGGGGCTGGCCAGTACAACATACACACTTCTTTTACCAATCAACTGCTGACCAAACACACAAAAAGTTTTGAAAATAAAACCAGACTTTACCATCTTTGTGATAATAGGTGACTTCTACTTTCCTCTCCTCTGACCCCAGCAGGGCTTGAGCAATTTGGGCAATATGATGTCTTTTGGTCTCGGGCCCATGAAGAAAATCACAGGTGCAAGGTTTCTGCATGACATCTGGCCTGGAGAACCCGGTCATCTCACAGAACCCATCATTGCAGTAGATGATAGCACAATTCTGCACTCTAGCATTAGCAATGATGAATTTTTTATCTGCAATAAAAGAAAGTGATGCATTTTTTAGTACTCTTTCAACATTTCTTATAGGGTCGATTGCAGGGATGAATGCTGAGCAACCATTCTTTTCATGGGAATGTCTGAAATACAGAGATTTTCAGTCATTTAATGAAGATCATTTGATCTGTAGCTTTTAAAGAAACTTTAATTAATTTAGAATATATTAAAGATGAATGTAATTGGTTTTTAAGGAAATAAAACCACACTATGCAAGTCTCTGTAAATCCCCTTTCGACTTCAAAATTTTGTCTGTTTCAGGTTTCACTGAAGCCTAAGCAATGAGTGCTGTCCCATCAGTAGCAACTCTAGGAAAGTCCTTGGAAAGTTAGTAGCTTCTTTTGGGGAAAAGTAGAGCCTCGGGAAGGGGGTTCTACTCAAGTGAAGGATTCCTGATGTAAGGCCAATCTCAATCTACTCTGTAGAGATTTTCATTGAGGTGAATAACAATTTATAGTCCATATTTTAACGAGTCTATCTATCTACAAAAAGGGGGTACATTAAACGATTGTTATGTTGGAAACATTTTGCACATTTCACTGAAGTTCTGTGCTTCCATCCATCCTCCTTTCCCAGACTCTCATCTCAAAGATAGGTTCAAAAGTTTTCAACTCTTACTAGTCTGCTTACCTTTTAAACGCATTATTCCCATTGTAATTCTAAGTGTGTAACTTTGATACATTTACTTCTAATAATATTAATTTTTAGTTACTTAAATTTACAAAGCAACTGCTTGGTTTATAAAAGATTTCTTACATGACACCAAGTAAACAGTCCAAGTCTTCAAAATTTTAAATATGTCCATCTTTGAACACAGCAACATATCTGGAGATTTCATTACTTTTTCTGCTATCTTTCAATCATGCTGAACTTTCTTTATCACTTGCCTATTTAGTAACAAGTACATTATTAGTGTCAAAAAATATACATTTTACTACATAAAAACTTGGAGTAGCAACACCAACTTAACATATAAATAAATTAGGAGAAGCACTGTCTATATTTTTTTCTCAGAAAATTATAAATATTACACATGCTACTATGGGTTTAAGTATACGGAAGTATATGAACTGGAATTACCTGTAAGGGCTCACACACCACACTGATACTAAAATTATGCTAAATATTTAAATCAATGTACATATATCAAACTACTGTTTCTAAATGAAATTCATTTTAAGCATCAAGTGTTCCTTCTTACAACTAATAGGAAACCAGAATTCTGGCCAGGAAAAAACATTACAGCTTCAGCCTCCTTGACAGGTAGTAAACTGCTGCATTGGAAAAGACTTCACAGACTCTCCCTGAGGATGCATTTGCACTGGTTGGATAGATATTTCAGACTTACATAAACAAAAGAGAGAAATTTGACAGCTATATCAAAATGCAGCCATGACAACAAGGTAAGAGAGTATTTCCTCTTTAATAACTCTTGTGCATATTTTCTGTTTCCTCTAAATCAAAGTCTGAAGTTCTGCTTTATTTTGAAAAGGCTATTATTATTAACAGCATTAACAATCATAATAATAAATCTAGCCTATTTTTTAGACATTGCAAAGACAAGAAGATTCTACACTCTGCTTTTAGAGCCATCTCACTGCTTCAGAAGAAGGTAAGAGATATAACTACTATAGCTATAAAATATGGATACAGGCAACGATAAAAACTATTCTTGAAACAGTGT
This sequence comes from Acridotheres tristis, assembly GCA_037013685.1. NCBI lineage: Eukaryota > Metazoa > Chordata > Aves > Passeriformes > Sturnidae > Acridotheres > Acridotheres tristis. The sequence continues at coordinate 20,595,509 of CM072894.1, read as the reverse complement.
GGGAAAATAGCCCCAACCCCCCCTCCCGAAAAAAACCCAAATCCAAACAAGCCCACCAACCAATAATTCAAGTTGGTAATGTGTATTCTAGATCAAAAACATTACTACTTCTGCCAGGGATCCCCTTCTTACCTCCTGGGTTTTCCTTGCAAGCTACAAACTTAAAAATAGTCTGGAGCTGCTGTCCATTTAGTCACAAGCAGAATAAAACTACTACAGCAAAACAGATAGAAAGCGAGAACTTACTTTGCCCTTCAAATTTTCGTATGATTGTACCCAAAAATGTATTTTGTGGTGCCACATGACCTCTGCGAACAGGCATGTTTGTACAGGTCTTCGGTTTTCTGTGCACAATGACTTCTCCAAGGATCTCCTACACGGCTCCAGCCCAAAGCACCGAGCCAGCTACCCTTTGTGACAAATCATCGTCCTCTGGAGCTCGGAAATCTCTTCCCATTAGCACCACTTCTAGAGACACGCTTTTCCTATTGGAGTCAGATTCATCCCCCAGTTTCTTTCTTTTTCTTTCTTTCTTTCTTTCTCTCCTCGCCTTCTTTTCTATTTTTTTCCTGGAGGAGCTCGGACGCTATTGTCTGGGGCGGGTAGGGGTGGGGTAAGCAGAAGGAGGTGGCGGGTGGGGAAAGATTACAAGGGTAATCGATCTCTAGCACCAAACATCGCCAATTTTCCAAAGCAAATGGCTGTGACCCGGCAGTTTCCGACGCTGTAGTGGTGGTTTGAGGGCTGGAAGACTAATGTTTCTCCGCTGCCAGAGGGAGTGACGTTCCCCCCTCCGGGCTTCACCACGGCGCGCAGCAGCTCGGATTACTCAAGCGTGGTTTAGCAAGAGCCAGCCAATAAATCTCTTCAAAACTCGGCGACAAACAGCGGCATCAGGAATAAGCTACACCCCAGCGGCACCGCGACGTGCCACATCCCCCACCGCGGCGGCTGCAGGGGTCAGCGGGCACCGAGAGCGATGGCGGCGGGGGGACCCCGCCACCTCCGGTAGCCCCGGCGTCCCCGCCCTCCCGGCACCGCCGGCCCCTTCGCGGCTCCTGAGCGTGGCCCGCCGGGGAGCCCCAGGCGCTGGCAAGGCCGGGGGAGGGAGGGAAGTTGGTACACGCCCCGTCTGGGGCGGGGGGCGGCGCGAGTAGGGGTCGATGTTGAGCGATGGGGGAGCGGGGGAAGGGACCACCGGAGCCCTCGGCATCCTTCTTCTCCCCGGTGGAAGGGATTGCCCCATCCTACGCAGCGTGACCCAGGCGAGGGCTTCCCCTCGCCGCACGACCCCCTCCTGGGAGGAAGGGGGATTCCCCCGGCGCCGAACGCTTCCCCCGAGTCGCCGAGCAGGTGCCAGCCTCCGCTCGGGGCCGAGCGAGCGGCGCGGAGGGCGCGCCGGGTCCCGCGGGTGCGCGGGCTGAGCTGGGCAGGGAGCCCTGGCCCGGCCCGCGGCGGCACCAAGCGGGTGCCGAGACCGCCCCGTCGCTGAGCCGCTGCCCGGGACCGCGCTCCGCCCCGGGGCCGGGGCCGCTCGGGGCTCGACGCCCGCTCGGAGCTGGCCGTGGTGCTGGGGCCGCCTCGCCGGCGCGCACGGAGGCGCCGCTGCCCGCGCTCGGGCCCGGGGAGCGCCAGCCTCCCCCCACCGGGCTCCTCTCGGCTTCTCCCATCCCACAGGAGTAGCTGGGGAGGCTCCCGGGGGAAGCGGGTATTATTTTCAGGCTGTAATTAAGGCTTCCTGCGCTACCCAGCAGGCAGAACGGTGTGAGTTCAGCACGGCTCGGCGAGGAGACACGGGGAGAGATGGGGGCAGCCATGCGATGCTGGAAAGACATCTCTAGGGTAGTGCAAAGCACCGGCGGCTTCTTAATAAACTCATAGGGCAAAAAAAGAGTGGCACCTGAGCGCCGTTCTTTGTAATCGCAAGCACCGGATATTGAGCCAGCAAACCACCGCTTCCCACCTGTTCTTCCACAGCACAAACAGGTGTTTCCTTATTCCCGTGAGCTTTTCAGAGGTGTGGCCTTTGTGTCACTATTACCGTGTGTCATCCTCTATATTTATTAGAGGTGGGGCACAGGCTGTTGAGTATGAGAGTTCATTTCTGGATTAATTTAATCTCAGTGGAATCATCCCGGATTTACACAACTGTGAATGGTGCCTGAAAATAAAATTTATATACATATATATAAAACTGTATTAAGACGGCTTCATAGTAATTGACTGTGTACTAATTACAAAGCCTCAGTTACATTAAGGGATATATAATCAGATACATAATCAATCTTACAAAGTAAGCGTTGCTTATTTGCAGAAACAAATGTTAAAATCTCTATATTCAGATGTATGAAGCAAAGGAAAAAGATCAAATTTTTTTCTGTAATAATATTTGGAGAAGTCATTTTTTTGACTCTGATAAACACTAGAGAAAAAAGTCTCTTAAAATATTTTGAATACTTTTCCTTTGAACAGTGGATGAGTCTTCAAGTTGAATTTTTGTCTTATTGCTCTTTATCTTAGTGAAAAACACAAATTTCTCTGAAAAGGTATTCAAGTTCCCAAAGACAGTAGTAGAAAGAGTGAAGAGGAACATATTTATTTTAGCACTTTCTATAATACCTAACATCTAGTCAAAGTCGTAATGGCCAGCAGTGACATCATTCTTATTTTTACATTTAAAACGTCATTTTGATATATCTATAACAGCAACAGAAAATAATAACAATAAAATTGTGACCTTTACTGAACAATCAATGTTTAGCTTCTAGTATTCAACAATTAGTAGTAAACTAGATCAACTACAGGCCAGTAGGATCTAGAGTTCAGTGCTTTAGATGGCTATCTGGGAAGAAAACAAGAAAAAAATTAAAATATGAAAATACATTTAAGAATTCAAATTTCACTGAAGCCCCATCTTTTCATGTTGAATTTAAGAGTCACACTATGCTTGCCTGAAAACTGAAGGCACCAGAACCTCATGACTCTGGAAAAACGTTTTTGTTCTGTCTCCCGATGGTGGCTTGAACTTTGATGTTGATGATGTGAATGCATATCTTCCAAACCCCCCCCCTTTTATCCCCCTTGATTGGTTGGTTTAGAACTGATCAAGATAACCCCACTCAAAGCAAGGTCACTGCGGCTGAAAGACAAGATCTGAGATGTGTTTTTTAGCAGGGAATGAATGATGGGTAGTAATAACTACGGGAGCAGTAGGTGATATCAGAAAATCTTTCATTGTGGTGATTTACACTCCTGCAGTCTCGTAGATGATCTATTGCTCCTGGAGTTCTTAATGCTCGTTTTGCCTATTGCTTGATAATTTTCTGTAGCAGGCCAATAGAGAAGTGTGAGAGGAAAAGATATTAAAATTGGACAGCTAACAACAAGCACTGCGAAAGTAATGGGAGAGAATTTGCATTTGATTGGGAAAATATGCATGCGAGTGGAAAAGTTTGAATTCATTCTAAATATGCATCTCTAGTGTGATTAAAGAAATGGAGAATGCCATAGAGATATATGTTTTATAGATAAAGTTGTACGGTTGCTAACTTTGCAAGAGACCAAAACGCCGAGGGAGGGTGACTCCGGAGCCCAAACCCATTGGGCGCGGCCGATCCCGTGTCCTCTGCCCGCTGGTGGCATTGGCCCCTGCGGCGCCACCCTCGCCACAGCCCAAGGACAGCTCTCCTGAGCGCCGCTGCTACTCACCACACCTATATATGGCATTTCCTGGCCTCAAGGAGAGCAGCCGATTTTGAGACAGTGGTTACAAGGTTTTCACTGGCATTTTAACTACTGCTTTCTCAAGTTCATTAAGAGAATTTACAGGACTATATGCCTAAAGATGTGTTACTGATCTGTTTCAACATCTTGGCAGTAAGCAATTAAACCTGGTATTGTCAGGAAAAGATAGCTCTGGGGAAATGGCTCTAATCATAGTTCCCATCATATTTTTCGGGGGGGGGGGGGGGAATGAAAGGACTCAGATTTTGTCCAGCATTCTTATAATATTTGACTTTATAAAGTCATGTGTTTGCCCTCCTGTACACAGAGTTTTGTAAGTGCACTCCTATTTGAATAAACACTTTTTTTGTACTGGAGCAAAATAGTTAATTCTTGATCCTTCCTTCCTTCCTTCCTTCCTTCCTTCCTTCCTTCCTTCCTTCCTTCCTTCCTTCCTTCCTTCCTTCCTTCCTTCCTTCCTTCCTTCCTTCCTTCCTTCCTTCCTTCCTTCCTTCCTTCCTTCCTTCCTTCCTTCCTTCCTTCCTTCCTTCCTTCCTTCCTTCCTTCCTTCCTTCCTTCCTTCCTTCCTTCCTTCCTTCCTTCCTTCCTTCCTTCCTTCCTTCCTTCCTTCCTTCCTTCCTTCCTTCCTTCCTTCCTCTGCCCTGACATCGTTCCAGCTAGCATGGGATATTTGTGTTGCTTTTACCTCATATATCCTGCATGTCCCTAAAATTTATTCATCCATCTATGTTACATATGCGTGCAATTTTTTATAAGGCTGGAATTGTCTTCAGAGCCGTCAAGAGCAATACTGAAACTGTATTTTGAATCTCATTTTGAGCTAAGTTGGCCTTTGTGATTCCCTGACAGGTTGATGTCTCTCATCATCACCTTTAGGTTTTATCAGTCTTGCTTTCTCATCTCTTTACTCTTTTATGTTTTTCCAGAAGTTCAAGTTATAGCTCTAGATTTTGTTTTAGTCCTTCACAATAATAATGATCATCATTTATATTATGACTGTCTGCACTTCAGGCTCAGGCAAAGCATGCAGTTGCCGGGGACAACAGACTGCCAAATTACTTCTGTTGGAGAAGATAGAAATCAGCTGCTTGAACATCCAAATAGCAAATATCTGCTGATGCTACTGAGAAAGGCACTGGTTGAGCGTGGTGGCAATGGCTGCTGCCAGAGCTGGTACCTTCAAGTAGTACTTTGTCTTTGCTTGCACTGTGCTGATGCCTCAGACACCAGATCATTCTTAATCCTAAAGCCACATGGTCTACACAGCTACTTACATAGAAAAAATGGGAATGCTTTATTATTGGTGTTACAAAATTCACCTTGAATTAGCTCTGGGTATGGTTATTTTGTGTTTCACTTTTTCCATCTAAAAAAAGGTTCCTGTTCCTGGCAAGACCACTAATGTCAATGAGATTGCACAGAGGCAATTATATTCAGCCTTAAGGCATACGTCATCAATGTGTCTGCATATGGGTCTTATTAGCATTCAGGACTTCAGATATCTACATGGGAAAATGACTATCCGGTTTTTAGGATGTCTGCATGAAATTAAAGTCTAAAAAGTGATTAAAATTTCTATTTAATTTTACAGCTCGTTTAATCACTAATAAAAGAAAAGTTATGTTATATTTTGGATTTCATTCGATGTATATTTTACGTGGTGTAATTCACTCTGAGAGACAGTAATTTGATGACAAGAATATGAATTTTAAATGCAAAATCCATGAGACAGAACTTCTGTGAGCTAAATTTCCTAGTCTATTAAAGATAACATCACATGGGAAAACAGTAAGACAGCAAGCAACTTTACTTTTTCTGTAAGGATTCACAAAAAGTTGTTAGTTATTCTACAGTATCCATTGCTATTATTATGTGCTATATTAGAATGCCTAGAGATTCAGAAACTCATGACCTAGGATCATTTTGGAATTAGCAGGTACAGGTATGAAAAGAGAATTACAAAAACCATCAATATATCCATTTACTCAATGCCCTGCCAGTGGATCGTTCCCTTTAGTATATTTGCATTTGTATTATTCATTTAGGATTTAAATTATTCAAGCAATGAAGCTTGCACTTCTTCCTCTGAGAGACTCTTTCAATATCTCTCTGTCTCACCACAGGGCTTCATTCCCTCATATTAAGACACAGTTTTGGTGTGGGCTTTTGCCTTGGGGGTTTACAGCATTTAGATGCACATTGTGTTTCCCTGGGTTCTTGCCTGGAACGAGTGTTTCAGGCTATTCTGTGCTGACCTTCTCTGGCCAATTTAGAGCATCAGGAATGATCCCAGCATGTGCTGTTCCTCTTCAAGATTTTCTAGCTGGATTGTAGTGCTATGACTCTATGATTCTGACAGCTGTCAGTCCAGAAAGAACGTTGATTGTAATCAGCCAAGACATGAAACATACATATATTAATTTATTTGTTTCCTCCTACCACATATAGAAGAATTTTAATGGTGTACAAATTCAGTACCCTGCGCCATATATTTGTGAGTAATTTTGTACCACAGGGAAATGTAATTGAAGACAAATATATGCGTTGTCCATAACCTGTTTTCCATCACAACATAAATTCAGATATGATATTTTATAATAATAATTTTTGCAAATTAATGTAAGAACTATTATGATTATTATGTCACAAATCTTAAATTTTAATTTCTTTAGAAGAGTATGCCTAGAAAATATCAAATGTGATGGGAAAGGGAAAAAATCCATTGCTAAAGCACAGAAAATTAACTTATTGTCAGTAAGTTACTAGTTGAACTAGATCCATGCATTTCAAATATTAATTATGTTTGTACCAAATTCCGGCTGCATTCTCCACAGCATTCAAATATTAAGTGTTAGGACTGCCATCTGTCAGGTGAGGCTCATTCCTTTTCTTAGCTTCTCACTTGAATAAACTGTGGTTAGAATTTCTTCTTCTACATCTGCATGTTCTGAATGTATTTTTATCAATAATAATGAAAGAGTGCACCTTGCATTTGGAGCAGATTTGTAGTGATTTCTGCCTTTCACCCTAATGCCAGTGGAAACTACAGCAATGGCCTAGACCTTCCTGAGATTACAAGGTTTCTGGTTTTGCCTGAAGTTCCTCCTAGATCAGCTGCAGCAGGGTTCTGGGGTGTGTGTCCTCAGGTGAAGGGAGCCCAGACCAGGACCTTCAAGGTGAGTAGCCCCAGCACATTCTGTGCTTGCACAGCTTCCGTTCATAATTTTCAAATGGTTTTGTTTCTAAGCAATAATAATAAAAATGGGCCATACCAAAATCTTTCACAAAATGAAATTTCTGTTCCCAACCAGTTTTGTAGATGCCCCTCTCTACTGGTGGGATTAACTTCAGAGAGGTCACAAGAGAAAGAAGATTCTTTTTATTCTTCAGCCTTTTTCCTCAGATCAGGGTATAGGAACTGAATTCCTGCTTGGATGATATTTCCATATGCTGCTAGTTTAGCAAGCAATAGATAGTCAAACTCCTCTTTTCCTTTCCTCTGCCCTGCAGCAACTGGCAGTGTGGCAATGCTGAGCAGCTGTAAGGGAGAAAAAGGACAGCAGCTGCTCTGAACTTGGTTTATGGTAACATTTCTCTTGAGAGTGACCAAGAGGCAGTGAGACATTTTACCTCCTTTGGACAGTATCAGATCGGTGGTGCTCTCAATTGATTATATACAGATATATTGATATATACAGATATCTTTCCAGCACAGATAAACTTGAAGATCAATAAAATACAGTTTTGAAGCATATAAGTGATTCCTTTTTGCCACCAGTGTCCTGGTAGTACAAATAATCTAAGAAGATTTTTTAAAAATTATTTTAATAGATATATATGGGATTTGTTTTGTTCCCTTTCCTTGGGCTGATCTGTTACGATTTTGGAAAAATTTTGTTCCCTTTTACCCTTTGTGTCATGTTTCCCATTGATTTCAGATTTCTGTCTTCACTGCTTGACTACTGTCAATACTTCTACTGTATCTGCTAGTTATAGTCAGTTATTTGTGCTTTTCAGCCTCAAAGGCAGAAGGATAGAAGGAGCAGGGAGATGGAAGTACAAATGGACCAGAAACCAGAAACTGAGCTGAAATTGGGCCAGAAATTACAACATTCACTGAACTTTAGAGCCAAAATTGAATATTAATTGAAACATTTTAGGGGGGGAAATAACTTCAATCAACTTTAAATACAATTTCAGATGTTTATTTGACCTTGAGAATGTTTTTGCTATTCCTAAGGATGTTTGTTATGTATCCCCAAAGACCTTGTAGAACTCAGAGTGCAGTAAGCTTGAGAAATTTGGATATATGTCCCAGAACACAGAACAGCAAATAAATTCCTATTTCACTCATAAGAAATAAACCCCACTAAAATAGTATGAGCCTTTAGTGTCAATGGGTGCATACGGTCTTGATAAATATGAATTTATTTTTCCTAAATATCTCAGTAGTAGTACATTGTGTTTCTGTGTTAATTTTTAGTGTTTCATACCTTCTTTGCTCTTTCTGCATTCTGTTAACATATTTTACACAGTCACTTCATCTAAATAAGGTAACTGCAGTTTCTACACTGTGCTCACTTAGTCATTAACGATTTTATTATTAGCATATTCTAACACTCAGTTTTGTAGGCGAAGCTTTCTCCACCTGCCATGTATATTTTCTCCCTACAACTGTATTTTTCCACATTTATTTTTTCAGTATTATTCTCACAGTAATAATATTTCTCTGTCACTGTGTAGAGTCCAGAATCATATAGACTAATTCTTCCTGACACTGTGCTTATCAGTGCTTTTGTTCACATTGCTGTCAAAAATAATTTGCAAATATCCAGTTTGCATATTTCTTTTTCAATATTTCCACTCTTCTTTCACAATATCATAGCATGAGATCATGCCTAATTATATGATGAAAACTGGCATTCGTCTAACTCATTTGAAGAAATACCCATCTCCTGAAACAGAATTTTCCTCCTCAAAGGTAGTGTATGAGCTGATCTGCTGTCTGTGCAAATAAAATATGTGTCTTATAGGCTAAATTTACAAACCCAGGTGCCTGTCTGGAGCTAACATCTCCAGAGTTATGTTGATACAGCTGCAAATGAATGGGGAGATTTTCCATCAGTGCTAAATGCTGTATTCAATAACCCTATTGAAGCCAATATGAACGGCAGGTATTTGGCAAGTGAGAGTTTTGCTCATGATCTGTGATGACAGAGAGAGATAATCAAATGACATATGTTGTTTTATGGAAGTCTTCTGTTGCCTAAGATAAAATTTATTTAAATAGTCTCTCCTATATTTCTGATCTCTGCCATTATGTCTATTTGATTGCAATACAAATAAGATATATATTTTCAGACTACTTTTTCTAGCACTTGTCTTCCATACAGTTCAATTTATTTGGCAGGATGAATAATAATTTCAGATGAAAGTCAGCTTTTCTGCTGGTAAAGAGTAATAAAAGCACTGCTATGCTGAAATATATATTCAGAAATAGCAAGATTATCTCATCATAACAGTCATTTATTTTGCATTTTTCTTATTATCATTCTTTCTTCAGCTATTTAAAATAGGTGCATGTTAGATCACAGTAGAGGTATTAATTTAATTGATCATTATAATTTAAACTATTTTTATACTTTATACTTATTTTCACAATATAATAGCCAAACAATCCTGATATGCTTTTTGAAAGAGGTCTTCCTCTACATTCTGTAGCACCCAAAGCAATCACTCAGAAACTGTGCTTTAGCTCAGTATTCAGGCTACTCACAGGTGATTTTGAAAGTCTGGTTTCACAACTCTTGAAAAAAAATCAGTATAGGCATACATTAATTTTAATGCCATTTAAGCTAGATAAATATTCATTTACTCATTTTCCTCATATGCTGTGTCAATAGCCTGAAAGAAAGCACATCTAGGATTTTAAAAACCACCATGTTTTCCTGTTAGTTTAGGACAATAATGCACAGTTCAGATGACTGCCTATCCAATCTTGTCTCCAGACATCCACATCCTGACAGATCCACGGGCAGATTCAAACACAGAACTGTACTGCTGAAAACATAGGCTTTGGTTTTATTCCAATTTATCATTAAAAAAACCTAATTGATAAAGTGATATTGAGTATTGAGAGAAAATATTTCCTAAGATATTTTTAACTTTTCTTAGGAAAAGATTTTTTTTCTCCCAGAAATACTGACATTTTGGGAACTGGACATTCTAAATCAGAGAACTGTTCTGAGGGAGAGTTTGTGATAATCTCAAATAGAGATTTCATTGTACTGGCACCTGAAAACTGAAGACTGCTGTGATTCACGTGACAGTGTATATAAATTTTCAGACCTTGTCAAGTAACCCAGTCTAGGGCTATACATCCTTTGAGGCTAAGAGGTGCCAAATAAATCTTCAGTTTAGGACAAAAATATAATCCCGTTTAGAGCTTCAATAAAACTCACATAGCCATGATGGTTGCCCAAAGAAGCCATGCGTTCCCCTTCCTTGGACATGCTCAGGACTGAGCTACATAAAGCCCTAAACCACTTGGTCTCACAGTTTCCCTGACACCGTTTTGGGCAGGAAACTGCACCTTCTGAGGTTGCTCACAATCATATTATCCTATGATCCCGTGATGGTATATTTGATATTTTCAGATATACTGAGACTTGGTTTCTAATTATCCAGAATGTGCAGATAAGGTTTTAATAATGCCACTTCTTTCTCTCTATAATATGTTTGTGCTGGCCTCATAGGGCTCCCTGAAGCATGTGGTTCTATTTCTGACATTAGCTGAAATCATCAATGGTATGAATAGCATTCCCTAGGCTTAAGATGTTCCATAAGTGATACATTATTGATTTACATTTTAGAAGACATCACACATAGACATGTGCCAGCAGGATACTTGTCTGTGATATCTGAAACCTTTTCAGACTAAACATTAAATATAAATCCAGAGTATTTTCTTGAACTCTTTGTTCTTCTTTCTTAACTATTTAGACAGAAGCAGCATTTCCCCTGACTCTCAGAGCTCTTTTGCATTAGCAATACTTTTCAATGTCTTCTAGTAATATTTGTTAATCTGCCATAAAGTACTTCCAGTTCTGTAATTCTTTCTTTAAGTTCAGGGATAAGATTTTTATTTCTTCCACTGCTCCCTTATGCTGGCACAGCACAAGAACTTTGCTGATCCTTCTCACAGATGGAAGCTCATGACTACATTTCTTGGTTACCAGATTTCCTCTTTATTATGTCTCTCTATCCTCAGCACTGACATGTTTGCCTTTTCAGTAGTCAGTTGAGCAGGGTAATTTGAATAACTGCTATAGAGGTAAAGACTCAAGGGATTTGATGTAATTTTGTTTAAATGTTGGTATATGAAATGTAATCTGATAGGGAGTAGTAGAATCACCGTGCACATGACAAGTGTTAGGCAGATCTTATTACCTGGAATAATTGAAAACTGTCTGTTTTCTATGGTTTTACTTCAAAAAGAGTAAGAGTTAAAAAAAAATATGTGCTGCTCTTGATGAATTCTAAAAAAGGATCATAAACTAACTTAGTTCTAGTTCAGTTTCCATGAGACGTAGTGAAGGCAGGTGCACCAGATAACGCTTAAAGGAGACAGGTGTGTGGATAAGCAATAGCTAAAGTGTGCATGTGAGAATAATTTGGATTGGAATCCAGTCATGGGCAAAAGAATAAATATTTATAAGAGAACAATTTATTAATCTCAGTTCTCATAAACTAACTTGGGATCTATGTTTTGTCATCCAGAAGATTCTGAGATTGGTGTCCCATTTATGTCATTTGCTTTAGACATGAATAACCTCAGGACTCTGTTTTGTGTGTTTTAGTCTTTAGTCTGTTATCTTCTAAGTGAACATTTTACTGCCAAGAAGAATTCCTGAAAATGAAAAAGGAAAAGAAAACCAGGAATTATCAATATTCTGTTTTATATAAAAAGATTTACATTTGTTGCTGCTTGAACACACACACATTCATGCGTGAATTTCAGACAATCAAGTAGGTATCAGTAGGTAGAACATACCTGATAAGCCAAAAATATTGCATGTATTTTTAACCCACAGGAACGTGGACAGCTGTGGGTCTTGGAACACTTTATCAATTTACGAATCTAAGGAACTACAGAGTGTTGAAATCCTTCCAAAATCATTCACACTTGAGACAGATCATGGCATATGATAATCTGGTAGCAGAGCCATGGCTATAATGCCATCTGCTTTTCCTATGTGAAAATACCTCAGGAAGGATGGAAGCATTATAGTGATATGTGTCAATCACTACCTAACAGCACATCTAGTTCAAGCCAAGTTATCTTGCTTGAGAACAAGAGAGGAAGTTAGATTAGAGGTGAAAATAATAATTATTTTTGCCTAAATATATATATAGAATTAAAAATCTCTAGCATTATATATAATCAAATATGTTAATAATTGTATTTTACACCTTATTTAGTTTTAAAAATTTTACATTCCTGGATAAATAACAAATTGTCAATCACTTCTGTGTTTAGTGATCAAAAACTTTTTGACATGTGCTATGTTTAACAACTACTAGCCAATTTATTTTACCTTTGATTTGCTCTCTATGCTATGTTTCCTATTTGATTTGGTATTCAGATGTGTATATTTAGGATATTCTTCAATAGTAGGAAATTTCTGAAAGGTAGCAAGGGACTCAGTCTTTAAGGATTATTTTTTCCTGTTGTTTCTATTAGGCAAATTACTGTGAGACTGATTCAGTGAAACAAAAGAAAATTATAGGACTTGGAGTTTTATAAAAGAAAAGGAAAGACATACATTTTTTAGGGGGTCTTAATCTATTATAGATCTCTCCAGAACTCTTAACTTTCCATGGACAAAGGTCCCTCCTCTCCCCCTCTTCCCATTGGCTAATGCATGAGTCAGATTCTAATAGGCACCATTCTAGCTTGTGTTCATGAAACATTTTGCAGACTGTGTTTATTTTTAGATAGAAGGTATTTACATTATTTTCTTGATACCAATTTTTTCTCATTCTTTTTATTAAACACTATCCTGCTTCTTATAGATAGATATATATATTAGTAACTTATACTTCTCTAGTAACAACATGCCCAGCAAATATGCATTTTAAGCAGAATAATGCCTAAAACATAGGCAGCACATGACAATAGACTTCCCTGCAAGCTACTGCTACTAAAGCATTTCAATATAGAAAAAAGCTACTTTAAGGCTTGTATTACTCTCCCACTTCTAATAATTTTAAGGGATCTAATTATACTCTTTCTCTCCTGAGAATTCTCTGAATTAAGGGTTATTCCATTTAAGTGAAGTCAGTACTGCCATATAGTACAGAATTAGAGTCATAAAGGGGAACAGTTTTTTCCTGATCCTCTGGTGAAAAAAAAAGATGCCATGGGATTAGAAATTAACTGGTTTATACATACACATACCCAAGTTAAAAAAAATATACCAAAAAGGTTTTATTTTAGTCTACAGCTGTAATTAGGCAGCTAAGTTTACACAAAGTGAGATATCTGATATCCAGCCCAGTTTCTAAAATTTTGCCTTATAAAAGTAAAGCACCAGACAGTTTTATCCAGGGTCTTTGTAGCCAGGTTTAGATACCTGTTTGTTAAGTGTTGAGAAAATGAAGCAAATTCCATTTGGATTCTATTTCTAGCTTTAAAATTAAAATTTCCAAGGGAATTCTATTTCTATCTTTAAAACGAGATGGAGGAAAAACTGAAAGAATCCAATAAGAGGCACATTAAAATGCCTAATAGAACTTGAAAATTTTATTTAATTTTTTTCTTATAAATTAGTTATAAGTTCCATTTGCTGCTATTGGGATATTTTCTTATACAAATACTTAAAACAAATATGTAGGTTATTGGGGGCAGGGTTGGTCTCCTACCTTCATAGCCCAAACCATTAACCTTTATAATTAAATACAGATGTCTGCCTCAAGGATGGTATTTTTTGTGAAAATTCTGCCAACTTTTGGACTAGAATCACATGGCTCTTCAATATCCCTGTGATCACTACATCACTTTCATATTTGTATTTGCTTCCAAGCTGACTATATTATAAAAGCAAAAACCTGCAAGTTACACAGTAGTTAATCCTTGAAAGACAGTGTACCCACAGTTATGATCACAGAACAAGCAATCTACAAGAGTGTATTTACTCTGGGCTGTGCTCAGCAGAAGTCACCCGTGAAGGCCCTTGGCAGGTACTGAAGGTCATGGATCATAGCTCTGCCAGGCTTAACTCTTAAAATAGTGTGAAGGCTGCATTGTTTAAATCTATCAGTCAAGAATATCAGGAAGCAGAATATGGAGTTTTATCAGGGAAATTAAGTTACACTCTAGCGTGTTTTATTATAGTTATTGGACTTTATATGTATTTTATGGTAAGTCTCCATTTCACAAGTTAGTAACTCTAGCAGGTTTCTGTATTCTCACACTGAGAAGCAGCAACAAACTGCATTAGCCAGGTGTGCTGGTAGCTTTTTGGGATTCATATACTTTTTCTTTAATTTCATTGGATGAAAATTTACTTTCTCATAAAAGTTTCCTTAATTTTCTGGATTTGATGCCAACTCATGCTTGACTAATTTTCTGTCATACTGTTATCTATGTGGCCATACTGTTAACCAAATGAACTGAGGATTTTCTTTTTGTTTGGTGGGGTTTTTTGTTTTTTTTTTTTTGTTTTTGTTTTTGGTGGGGTTTTTTGTGTGGTTTTCTTTTTTGGTTTGTTTTTGTTTTTTGTTTTTGTTTTTTTTTTTAAACAGAGAAGACAAAGACAAAGTAGGAGAATAAGAAAGTGGAAAAGAGAAGAAAGACAAAAGAAGTTTGATACCAGCAATACCAGCTTTGTCTTCCAGGAATATCTAGGGCCCAAGCAAGCTCGATGGAAGCAGCAACTATATGTGAGCCCTTTTTTAGTCTACTTTTTGTTAGATTTTTGATGATTCAAGGTCAACAATGTAATGGAAGATCCTTGTGTTCTCAAGGTACAATGGGGACGACCCTCTCCTTGGATACCAGTTAAACCAACAGTGCTAGTACCAACAGCATTTCTGTAGACAAGTAATATGGTCAGAGAATAGAGCTAGCTTTAAGTGAAGATATGGACTCACACCTGCAGAGCAATAGATATTTAAATGAAAAGAGTGCCAGATTTTCCTTGATTTTTAAACTTGGCCTTACTAAACTAACAGAAGTGATGAATTATGTACAAGTACACTGACTCCCTTTAGAAAAGAGAACATGTACCTTCAATACTGATTTTGAATCCTCGTCTTTAAATAGAAATGCTATCGATGGAGGGAAAAGCTGCTGTCAGATTGCTATGTTCTGTCTATAATCTATTTGCTGTAAAATGGAAAATGACCCAGGGAAATAAATGTGTTATGCAAGTCTGGGTAAGAAACCTCTAATAGAAAATGTTTATTTAAAGAGAAACATAGTTTTCCTTCATATGTGTTACAGATGTTAAAAGATCTAAACACCTGGAGCTGGTAGTTGTCTGTGCTGTCCTTGCTAATGTGAGATGAATCTCAAACAGCATGTTGACTAAAATCTTTGCATGTTTACATCATGTCTGCTGGATGTTTACATTTTAAATGGCATGTACCCAGGAATCTGATAAGAAACCAAGCAGTGATAATTTAGCACTTTGAAATGAAGTACATCAGATCTACACTTTGAAGCAAGGCTATTGCCAATTCAGTCAGTCACCAACCAAAGGCATTAGAAATAAACAGGAATGAATAAATAGCATATGTGAAGAATTTGATTTTAAATTTATCTTAAAATCATAGAATAATTTCGTTTGGAAAAAAAAAACCCTTTAAGGTCATGGAGTCTGGCTGTTAACCTGCCAAGTTCACCACTAAATCATGTTCCTAAGTGCTACAACCACAAGTCCTTTAAATGTCTCCAGGGATGGTGAGTCAACCACTTTCCTTGTCAGCCCATCCAATGCCCTGCAACCTTTCAGTGAAGAAATTTTTCCCAATATGCAATCTTAACCTCTTCTGGAGCAAGTTGTGTCCATTTCCTCTCATGAAATCTGTTGATTACCCAGGAGAAGAGGCTGACTCCTACCTTGCAGAGAACAATGAGGCCCCTGAAGCTTCTCTTATTTTTTCCAGGCTAAATAATTCCAGCTCCCTCAGCTGTACCTCATAAGACTTGTACTCCAGACCCTTCACCAGTTTTGTTGCCTTTTTTTGGACAAGCTCCAGCATCCCAGTGTCTTTTTAGGAGAGAGGGGTCCAGAACTGGGGCAGGATTTGAGGTGTGGCCTCACCAGTTCTGGGTGCAGAGGGTCAGTCACTGCCACAGTCCTGATGGCTACACTATTTCTGATATTTTGCTTGGAATAGACTCAGGTTCTTCACCCAGAGGGTGGCTGGGCACTGGAACAGGCTCCCCAGGGAAGTGGCCACAGCACCAAGCCTGACAAAGCTCGGGAAGTGTTGGGACAATGCTCTCGGCCACATGGTGTGACTCTTGGGAATGGTGCTGTGCAGGGCAGGGAGTTGGATTCAGTGACCCTTGTGGGTCCCTTCCAAATCAGCATATTCTGTGATTCTGTGAAATGGCAGCAAGAAAAAGGGTGTGGCTCTGTAGGATGTGTACATTTTCAGCTTCATGTCATTATTTTCATTGCGTAAACTGCCAATGGGAAAAAACCAAAAGAACAGCAAGCAGGTTATTTCTACTATTTACCTGGATGAACGTAAATTAAATTTTTCAGGTACTTGTTGCTGTATATTCATGTATGACCCAAATGTAGTACTGCTTTTGTTCTTGATTCACATTATTATAGAGCAAATAGAAAATAGTTCTCCTTTTCTAAAATATTATTTCAGAATAAAGAAATAATTTGGCATTTAAATAGGCAAAATTTTGGAAAATATTTGTGAGGTATTGTTACACATTTTTAGATAAAGACTAGTATTACAACTATGAGAATACTCTGTGACACTGATCATGCTTTATTTTTAAAGGAATGGCTCGAATCCTCAATTTCAGTTATCTAACTATGAGTTCACAAAGAGCTGCCAGTTAAATCATGCCAACCACTATGAAAATACTATGGTAAATTGCAAAGTGGACTATAAATATAACACTCCTTATAAATGCCTATTCCATAATTATCATCTGAACTTTGTAATAGTGAGACAACATTAAACAGGAAAGTTGTACCTGACCTGTAGAGTTAAATATTAGCTAGTTTCAGATTAAAAATATAGGCAAAATAAATAGACTTCAACTTTGATCACAAAATGGGGCAATTGAATAAGTAAAATCTAAACTGTGCAGTTAGACTGGTTCACACAGAGGAAGCAAAGAAACAATGGATAACAATAGACAAAAGGGTAATTCCCTGGATACCTGCAAAGAACATGGGAAAAAAAAGAATAAAAATTGCCAGAAAGAAACTCATATACATGGGCAGGTAAGCAAATTAGTGACTTTTTAAATCAGTTTGGCATAAGTTCTGAGCAATTCAGTGTTATTCAGTGGTGTCAGATATCACTGAAACATGCAAGAATAAAAACATCAGTTGAAAACTGTGACTGATTAGGGATATGAAGGGATTATAAGCATTATTCATGTTTTTATCTCTTCTGTGGCCACTCAATTTGATGGAAAAGATTTCTTTCTATGTTAAATCTCTGAATGTCACAAGGTATTTAAAGAATATTTTTATAAAATGCATCTGTCTCTGGAATAAGAGATCAGAAATGTGCTGATTTCATCAAGACTGTACCATTTTGTATTCAGATATCTGGCCAACTTCTTTAATTTTTATTGAAAAAAAGAACTTGGAAAATATGATCACATGAAAGCTCATGTTGACTTTAAGGAAGACTCTAAAAAACGTTGGTGGACTAAAATACATAGGAATACACCCCCCATATAAAGCATCAGAAGATGGAAATATATGACAGTATTGACACTGAAACACAGCAGTTTCAGTCTTGATTAGACTCAATGGTCTTAGAGATTTTTTCAACCTTAGTGATTATATGATTCTATAAGTGATTCCACTCAGATCATTAGAACAGTCCCATCATACTATCCAGTTTTTAATTAAGGCAAAACAATTTTAGATTTTTTGTATGGCCATTAGATTTTGGTATTATCTAACAGGACTTAAGCACCTCGTCCTTCATAAATCAGCAGAAGTATTTCTTTGTTTTGATAGCTAAAAAATCTCACTTACTGAGTTTGTTGACATGTTACCTAGTAGCTCCAGGAGATGATTCCAGAGCATCACTGTCTTGGGGTGCTGACTTTAACATCACAGCTTCAGAAGCTGGCACTAATTATATATGTTTCCAAAAAATCCATCCTTTCCCATCTCTGTCTTCTTGTTTTGCTCCTGTCCCGCCTACTCCCGTATGCTGGAACAAGTGTTCATGTACTCTCAGTTCAGGTTGAAATCAACCTAGAAAAAGGATTGGTGGAGGATAAAACTTTCTCTTTTAGCAGGAACCCCAAATTTTGTATGCTTAAAACAATGATGCTACTTAAGAAATCTGAGTAAGGCACTGGGGGAACCCTGCTATTACCAGCCCAACAGAGGGTCCCCTCTGCTGCATTTCAAGAACGGGAAATGTCTCATCACCTGTCCTCCTGTTTCTCTGAGTCCCTGAGTTGCTGTAGCTGCTCAGGAAAAGTGTTGGAACTAGAAATACTTGTTCCTTCTCCCAATTACCTAAAAAAGAAGGTTTCATATTCTTTTAGAAGGAGTAAAAATACCTATGTATTTATGGGAAACGATGAAGCCTTTCTGCCTTTATCACTCCAATAGGGCAAAGAGATGCTGCCAAGGTTAGGAGTTGGAAATATCCTGAGCTAACTCGACCCAGCTCTGATTGTCTTAGAGTTGAAAATAGATTTTAGGATATTCTCTTTAAAGATCAGCGTATAAGATACCCATACTACTAGTTAGAGAATACATTTAAACATTTTTGAGTTGAGAAAATGAATAACTCATCAGACAGAAACTAATTAAACAGATCGGGTTTCTTGCATTGTTTTTACTTTACAAGGTATATATACAACAGTATTTGAAATATGAATGAAGCTGGAAGAGAACTAAGGAAAGAACAAAAAAATTTCTCTGGTCATGGTTGGAGAAACTTTATTTGGATGACAATAAAGACTTGTGACTGGACATCATTTGCTCTGAACTTCTACCTGACCACAGGTAAGAAAATGAGATTAAAATCATGTTACTGTGGCACGCACTAAAAAAAAAAAGTGCGCAACCAGATATTAATTTGCTTAGGAAAGGAGTCAGGGGAATACTTAACATCTGCTTGGGGACATGACAGGCAATAGAGTTGGTTAATGAAACAAATATTTAAGGATAAGCTATCTGAGATTTTCAGAAACAGATCTTGATTCTTTTTTGTTTGGTGACTATTATGTATAGAAAATTTATTGAACAGGGACAAATGCTGAATAGTTTGGTGATTGATGTGGGGTATAATTACTGATTATATTAATGGATATATTTTATTTGACTAGTTCTGACAGATAATAAATAATCATTCAGTGGTCTTGGTTATCACTAACACAGAATTAACCACTTGTAGCCTTGAAAAAAAAAATAAAAGCATGTATACAGGTGTAAAACCCAAATGTTTGGGTTTTAATCTAAAAAAATCTGTAACTGATTCTTTCTCCATAGGGCACTAGTTCAAATAATGTATGTTTTAGGCAGAATATTATATCTGTCATGAGATGTGTGATGATACAGTGACGAGAAAGCCCTAAGGTTTGCCAGAGTTCACGTGAATTTATGTAATATATTCAAAACTGATTGGAAATTACATTTATTCAGCAGTGGAGCTTGAACATGTCATGTGCTTTTGATGACAACAGTCCTCCAGAAGACATAAATTGTTCTCCTGGTGGAAGTTTATGTTTTCATTTCCTGGCACTGTTCTACTTCCAGCTGCCCTGGGCCTCTGAGCGCTTAAGCACTGCAGCAGAGGTACTGCAGTCATGTATGTTCTGATAGTTCATAACAAGCTTGCTCTATTTTATTGTATTTTAAGAATGAAGGAGGGATAATATAAAGTTAGCTATACCAGGACTTTGCCATCTAATCTTTTTTTGGGAAATTGTTATTTCTGAACAGCGTGACAGAATAGAATACAACACTGTAGGTACGAATCTCAGTCCTCCTCCTGTTATTACTGAAAAAGAATTGTTATAAAGACAAGAAACAGGCTGAGTTGATTTCTTTGTATGTAACTAGTGTATTGACTGTGAGGTCTGCCTGTCTGACACCTTTGTGTAAAAAGCCCTTCTGCCCCTCTGGAGCAGGAGGTTGCTTAGGATAACCAATGCTTCCAGAAGGAGAGAGATGGTGTGGCATGGGTGAAGAAGATGCAGCCCCTCATGCCTGACCTTTACCAACAGAACACACAATGAGGAATGCAGGGAGAGTGGCTGTGTTGCTGTGCATCCTCGCACTTGCATTGCAGCTTTGTCCTGGCTTTTAAGATGTTGGCTTGAATTTGACAGAAATGTACTTGGCAATCTGGAGCCAATGAAGCCAAAAGCCACTTATGTTTCCGTGAGGCTCTATTTCCTATTAGTAAAATAAAAGTATTTAAAAAATAAAGAGGCATCCAGGTATCCTTGTTAAAAAGGCTGTGCAAACCCTGGAGATTATTTGAATATTTTTCCTAAAAGCTAGGCAATTACTTGGAAAATTAATAGAGTATCTTTTAAGGGAAATATTCCCTGTTTGAAAGTGAATGTATATTGCCTTCGGGAAGTTATTCTGATGTCTTTGACTGGGCTCTACATAGAAAATACCTTCCTTTACACTGCTTAGTAAACAATTAATATAATAGATATAGGAGGACAGAGAATCAACATTTTTGACTCATTATTCAATGTTTTTTAAAGCCTTTGCTGTGAATAAACAGAGATTTTCAAATGCTCCTGTGGAGGTTTTATATTCACCAGATTCCTAAGATCTCCTGGAAATGGAAGCAATTTTCATTTAAATAATTTATTATCAGACTCACAGTGCACTCTACATCTTAAATGCAAACTGACTACAGCTTGCCCTTCTCCAAGCATTCAAAACTACTAACCCAGGATGCAAGAAAAGGTAAATTTGGCTTAAGAAAAAAATTAAGGGGAAAAAAGGTTATTGTTTCTTTTGTTTGCTGATCTTTTCAGAAGTCTATACAGTGAACTTTTCACTATTGATATGTTTAACTACATTTACCTGTCAAAGTGCATCTGGTGTTCTGACATTTTAAAGCTCTTTCCATTTAATAGAGCCCAAGATTTACCCGTTTCCCATTTTTATTTCCATTTTATATTTTTTCCAATGTGGATTTCACATTTTTCATTTTGTAAAATATCCATATATTTCAGTAAAAAGATAAGATTTTAATAAATAAAATTTTTAACGGTAAAATGTATTGAAGGAAATGTAGGAAAAATATGAATTGGAAAAATGTTAATAACACGAATAACTTCTAAAACTTTTTAAAAATAAAAATATTATTTTTCAGGTAATATATTTTGGGTTGAAATAGGGTGAACTTAACCAAGTTTGTGTATAATGCTTGCCAATTTTGTGATTTTTAAAATTCTTTTTACTACTTGTGCTGAAATAGATGAATATTTTTTTTTTTTAAAGTTGTGTGCTTTCCTGGACAAGTTGGCAAGTGGATAACTCCCTTAACCAAAGAAGTTACCCTGAATAAAAGTCTATGTATCTCCAGAGGTCAGTGACTTTCTCTATTTGCATGATAGTTTTGCTGTCCCTTTTTTCATAGAACCAGAAAAGCATAGAATGCTTTGGGTTGGAAGGGACCTTAAAAATCATCCAGTTCCAAGCCCTCTTCCATGAGCAGGGATATCTTCCACCAGGCCAGGTTACTCGGAGCCCCATCCAACCTGGACTCGAACTCTTCCAAGGATGGGGCATCCACAGATTCTCTGGACTCAGAGGGACTCATCACGCTATGAATAAAGAATTCCTTCACAACGTCTAACTGAAACTTACCCTCCTTCAGCTTAAACTCGTTCTGCCTTGTCCTGTTATCTCATGTCCTTGACAAAAGTCCCTCTCCATCTTTCTTGTAGGCTCCCTTCAGGTATTGGAAGGTGCAATAAAATCTGACCAGAGACTTTTCTTTTCCAGGCTGAAAAATCCCAACTCTCTCAGCCCTGTCTTCACGGGAGAGATGTTCTAGAGCCCTGCTCATCATCATGGCCTCCTCTGGACTCACTCCTACAGTTCTGTGTCCTTATGTAGGGGACCTCAGAGCTGGATGCAGTGCTACAGGTGTGGTCTCACCAGAGCAGATTAGAGGGCCAGAATCACTTCTCTTGACCTACTGCCCACTGCCCATGCTCCTTTAGATGCAGCCCAGGATATGGTTCGCTTTTGGGGCCAACCCAATCATCACAGAGAAATAAGGAAAATGAGATTCCACAATGGACCAGACTTCAGTGATTTGCTTTTCATGAGGTGTGGCTCAGATCCTGACCTTCAGAGCAAAGATCAGTTCTCAGAGTTTAGTGTTTGTTGGTCAACCTTCTGTATTGTAAAATGTTCCCAAAGTATGGAGAAACATATCTGAAGAACAATGGAGCTCAACATTTCCTCTCCCTTGGATTTTAGGAGAGAATTACAGATGCTCCCTTTTAGAGCATTTGTGATATTGATTGTGAAATAGGTTTTATCACTTTTACAAAAAGTGTTACTTCACCTAGTTCTATCTTCATTACTTTACTTCTGAGAAAAATATTATCTTCAGAAGGTCCCAGGCAGGGATTTACCATCCTGGATCAAATAAGTAAAACCGGATAATTCAGAAATTGTTGGCAAGAAAATAGCAGCCCCATGACAGGTCATGTTCCCACAGGTCACACAACATCAGCTGCCTAGCAATATCATGTTCCTCCTACTTATCAGTGATATGTTTATTCTCTTTTTAAATAATAGAATTGATGAAGTTTCTTCCACTTTTTAAAGTCCATAGTAGTGCCTCATCTGAATACAATAAACTCTCAATAGTTCCTACATACATGAATTTTCTTTTGATTTTCATACTCTTCTACTAAACTAAATAATTGTGTTTTCCTCCTTGTTAAGGTTCTTCAATATCTTTAAGCACTTATAATGTGTCCAATTAGTTGCATAATGGCAAGCTATACAAATGCTGAGGGAGGATCTTCTAAATGAGAATACGGTAGTTTGGCATTGATTTTCTGTAAAAGCAGAGCACTTAACAGCACAATGCTCTGCTCTCTCCTGGTCCAGTTCCAGGAAAGGATTTAGGCACCTAAGACAACAGCTGAGTAGATACAAATTATCTAAATCAATTCAGCCACTATTTAACGTTTGTGGAGCCTAAATTCAATAAGGAGCTCCCTCTTCCATCTTAAAATCCCTAAGCCCATCCTGTAGATGCTCAGAGCAGATGATGTCTATGAAGCCATCTTATTACTTATTTTTCTTTCTAAATATGGCTGGAACCCCAGAAGCAGACATTCCTTCACTTTAATTGACTCTGAGACTTAACCTAAGAAGTTTCTTTGCAGTGTGCCAAAAGCATATCTGCAAAAACAGGCTGCATTTTTTCTGCAGTCTCCCTTTCTTTAAGTTAATGGAGAAAATGACAATGCTGTTCACCTTTTCTATCATGTTCTAGAGTTCACCAGCTCACAAATTAGGATCTGAGTTCAGTTTCTTCCTCAGAAAGCATTAAACACACAGACTGTCTCAAAGGAAAGAGTTTTCACCACTATTCATGCCTTCAGCTGCATTTTTGAGAAAGAGAGGAGAAAACCTTTCTACCTTTGGTTGCACCTGTGCTGTCCCCATGGCAGGGAGTGCCAGGGTCTCTGCCCATGGAGGCCCTGCCACTGTAGCATGCAGTGTCCCACATGAAGCATCTACAAATCATCCTGACCTGATAAGTGCAGAAGTCAAGGGATGCAATATTGGGTTTGGGGGCCCATTATTAGTTTCAGGTACTCAGAATGTGTATTTGATACCCTTGTGGTCAGTCTCTGCACTCATATTAGTCCATCTCCTTAACCATACTTATTTTACTTTTCCACTGGAAGTATCCCAGATTTTAAGAAGTTATCTGTAAGGCTGGGGGGAAATTAATACGAGAAACAGTCTCATTCTTTTCTTTTTAAGTTCTTCTATGCATTTTTTTCTTTTCCTGAACATTTACAGTTACACATTGGTTATGTCTTTTTGGGCCTTTGATCATGGTATAGATATTTTTCTGGGGCATTTCTTGTTTTGTACATCTATCTGGTATTAAGTTTTAACATTGCTTGAGAAATGGAGCAATATACACCTGTTTAATTTGTCCATATATTACACTAAATATTTTTGCTTGAATTGTTATTCAGTTTTCCCACAAATATCTGTCCTCAAAGATTTTTCCCTTTTCTTATATGTATATATGAAACTTTTTCTTGAAGCTATGCTCTTTATTTTTCTTAATTTCACCATAATTATTTTATTATTTTATTATTAATAATTCCCCTTACTAGCTAGCCTCTTACACAATTCTGATGCATTTACACATATTGATACCCCTAAGTTATGATTTTACTCTGTCAAAATCTTTTCATGCAAGCCACTCTAAAGTTTAATTTTAAAATTTAAATATAAATACAATATAAATTTAAATATATTGCATCTACTGTCTAACTTTCACCTACTGATTTTTTAATTCTATCAAGAAAATAAACAATCTTGATAAAAGCTGTTGTTTGCAAACACCTGATTAATATGGCTTATAACACAGATCCTTGTTAAGCTAATATGTGTTTTGAAAGAAATGTATTGAATATTTGATGTTAGACTTTTGCATTGTGGCTCTGCTGGATAGAGCATAATATTAGCTAACTTACAAGGCTGAATTCTGATTTTACAATACTGCTTTTATCTCAGAAAACTTGTCAGGGCTAGTTAAAAAAAAATCTTGAATAAAATAGGGTGTCTGGGTTATTTCCAGAAATAAGTTTGACTATCTGTCAACTCATGATTGTATCTGTCAACTCATATTGTAACTCATGATATATGCTCATTTATACAAAGCAGGAGGCATTTTTGCCTTATGTAGAAAATTTCAGAAGTTAAGCTCAATACCAGCGGATACCACCATTATAGTATAATGTCTATTTCCTTAGTATTACCTTATGCACTACATTATAGGAAGGGAATTTTGCAGGCACTTCCGAAGGAGCTGAGGATCAGCTGCATACTTTCAGACCGCCTTATATTTCAGATAAAATGTTGAAGATTACGAAATGTTATTATTGTGAGAACAAGTTGTTAAAGGTTTTGTTCTTTATGGAGAAAAACCCCCGTGGTGACTGCTTGCTAAATTATTACTTTTTAGTAGATAGCAGCAAATTGAAATCTCCATTCCAACACAGGCAGAAATTATTCTTATAATGGGGGAAGATTCAGTATTTATTGGATTTTTTTCACACTGAATCCTTTCACTACTTGTTCTGCTTTTTGTCCTTTTTCAACCATTTTTGTTCCCATCTTAAGAATCCTGATCCTGCTTCAGCAGGGGTCAATGAAATCTCGCCATTAACCATGAAGAAAATGAAAACCCGTCCTCTCAGAAATCATTACAGCCTATTTTTCTTTTCTCCAGCTGCTTCAGCCTTTAGCTTTTATCTTTCATTACTCTTTCGTTCATTGTTTCAGTTTGCAACTGCTCCCTCATGTTTTGGCTCATTGATTTTGTTTCCTTCGTTCTCACAGTAGCTTTACTACTCAAACACTCTGTTTTCTCTTCTACAAAGGAAATAGGTAATTTGCTGTACAAACAGACTGGTTGTTGGATTTGGTGCCACAGCAATAGTCAGCCCTCCATTCAGAAAGGTTAATGTCCTGTGAACCCCAGCTTTAGTCTGCTGTCATTCTCTCTGATGTTCGTGGCTTATGAGGGGATCACATTTTATTTGCTGGACTTATCAGTGTCTTTTTCTTCTTGTGATAATTGCCTGACCTGCTATGATTGTTCTTTGCAGTATTTACTGACTCACAGATCTTTCTGTCCCCTTTATCTCTGCTTGTTCTTATCAGTAGAGGCTCATTGACATTTTATTTGGTCAGTGCACACACGCAGACTGCTCAGTAAAAGTTCCCATATTCGAAGGATGTGCACTTTGAGATCTGAAATATTTGTGTAGCATTCAGGGAAATAAACCCTCTAAAATTAATGGTTTGTTTTATGTGATAGTGTACTCTTTTTTACTACATATTTGAAGCAGAAAACATTTACTTTCTTTTATACCCCATAACAATCATATGTTTTTGCTACAAAAAACCTCAACCCAACCAACCAACCAACCAACCAACCAACCAACATTCCCATTCACTCTGCAACTGAACTAATTTTAAAACATTAAAAAAATTTTAAAATTTGCTTGGCATGACCTCTCCCCTCAACTTGCAGTTTTGTTTCAGAATATATTTTTGTTTATCCCTGTACTGAAAAATGCAAAGTAAATGCCATTAGTGCCTTTACGCACTGTGCTCTGTGCAATTTATGCTGAGCAGCAACACACTCCAGCAGTAAGTGGCCACATAGTGAGATGAACAGTTACATAACCACAGACAGTAATTGGATGCTATTAATGTGAATTTGGGATAGCACAATTTTTTAGCCCCAGAAGTAGTTAGCTTTTTATAATCTCGATTAATGTCATATACACTCCTTTTTGCAGTGAATAATTATTTTCCTAATCTCCAGTTGTGCTCTGCAGAGTCACTGAAACAAGGAACTCTGCATTAGCCTGATCTGTCCGAGTGCCTCAGATTATGTAGCACAAGTATGGATTTATAGAAGGAGCCTCTGCATATGGAGAGGTGGAAAGCTGTGTCACCTTGCAAGCAGCTCTAAGAAATTTTACTTTTTAGAGTCCTAATTCTTTTACCTTTTTCATCTCAGTTCTCTTGTTCCTGTGAATAAATATCTGTACCTTTAGAAAAAAGCAGCCTCTTTTCAGCCTACCTTTTCAGATAGTCTGTCTGGCCAGAATTCAGAGCAGGACAGAAGCAAGCATCTGTTCATAATTTATTTTTCCTTGCTATTGGCATATAGAATGGAATAAATAGGGAGCTGGGTCTAGACCCTGCACCCTATTTTTAAGGTACTTTCCTGCATGACAATCCTCACTCTTTAAATAGATGAGCTTGGAAACAGAATCTGGGATGTTGGCAGCTAAAAAGAACAAGGCTCCAGCATCTGCTGTGGAAAAATAGACACTTCTTAGTAGAAGGTGTAGCAAAATAAAAAATGCCCTAGTCTTCAAAATGTATAGTTTTCCACTGAAAACTGGGGCCTTTCCACGTGAGTACCAGTGTGCTCTGACCTGATTTCCTGGGTAACTGTGGTTACTGTGAAAATGAAGCCACTGGGAGCTGCAGGTGCTCAGCATTTTGGAAAATCAGGTATCAAGTAACAAAGCTGAACTTGCAAAGAATGTTTTTTAAGAAGAATACCAGCTGATCAACATCTAGTTAAGCACCTGAAATTGTGCTGTATTTAAATGAAGTCATACCTAAAGCAGTCTAATAGAGCACTGAAATTGAAAGAAGTGAATTCAAGGAATTAATTTTTACTGTTCTTTATTCCTCATTTTCTGCTTAGAGTCACTGAACTCTATCCAGTTGACTGACTTTTCATCTTTAACTAGAGTCTGGGGTCATAGAAATTAGTTTTTATAGGTAGGTTATTACTAGGTTGAAAAGCCTAGAATTTTTGATAAAATGCTTTGTATTAGGATCTTGTGGAAAGTGATGATGTTGATCCTGTGAGGACTCAGAAAGAATCTTGTTTTATTTAGTTTTATATTACTCAAG
Source organism: Acridotheres tristis (assembly GCA_037013685.1). Lineage (NCBI taxonomy): Eukaryota > Metazoa > Chordata > Aves > Passeriformes > Sturnidae > Acridotheres > Acridotheres tristis. Next base: position 20,567,832 of record CM072894.1, on the reverse strand, counting down.
CTTTCTAGCTTAGGACACCTTCTCTAAGTAAGCATCCTCACCTTTCCTGTGATTCAGCACATTTCAAAAAGGTTGACATGTTCACTAGCACTCCACCTCCATGAGCATTTTAAATGAAGTGTGAATTTGAACAAAACAATTAAAAATATGGCTAAAAGCCTGATTCTTTGCAGATGATTTTGTGCAGTTGCCATCCTTGGAGAGTGTCAAAACCAGAATGCATAAACCTCTGTGCAAGATTCTTGCTTTTAAAAATCCTTGTGCATCTGTAATGACAGCAGGATTTGGTGGGAAGTTCTTCTCTTGCTGGGTTCTTCCTCATGTGCCAAAGAGGTCTGGATTCAGAAGTTCCAGCTTTACAAGAGGCAGGATTCCCTTGGTTTTGAACTTATTAAGCAAGGCAAGATACCAGGGAAGATGCAAGACCTGAACTATAAAAAGTTACATAAGATTTTCAGTATACTGTTAGTATACTAATTACAATACTAATTTCCTAGAATGTCTTCTTATTTCAGCTGTCTGTAATATATGTCAACAGCCCATGTTATCACTATATTTATTTGTCGAGAAAGATATCTCATACTGTCACCCTTGAAATCAGAAATAACTGAAAAGTGTGTAATTCAGCTTAGGGAGGAGGGGCATTGCAGAAGAAAACACAGGAATATTACATTGCATTTTTTTAAAACTCTGGTCACTTTTTGAACTAAGACTCTCAGAATTAAGATGACTGAATGCTTCTCTACATTAAAGGTTGTCATAAAGAAAAAAATTATAGTGTGAATTCAAGCTCATAAACTACTCCACACTAACTCCTTTTGCAAATTCTCTTAGCTAGAAATGTGTGAAGCAATTTACTCCACTTCCGAAAAGCATCAGTAAGTTCACACCTTATCTTTGACAAGGAGGAGGTTATCTCATATTCACTGTGCACTGCATGCCTTACATGAGTAACTTGTGCATTGCAAATCCAAAAACTCTGATGCTGCATGAAAAACCCCTCATGTGCATTTTTGAATATTCAGATATGATGAGGGCCAAGGTAAAGGAATGACCAAATGTCTCAAATATATTCCAGTGGTTGTTCCTGAGTCATAAAGAAAATCTTCCTGACATTCATTATTGCTCCTGCTTCAAGATATCAGTGAACCTAAAACAACTTCTACAGAGAAACAACAGAAAATTGGGAAATATTAGTCATTTGACATCTAACCCTAGTCCTTCACTGCTTCTAGTACTTGCTTTTCTTCCATCCCGTGGCTCTGTTAAGGTTCTTCTTTGCAGCCTGCCCTGGAATGTGTGGTAAATGCAGACCCCTAGGTCCTGTGCTATGGCACGCAGAGTGAAGCCTGACCACTCTGGCAGCTTCTGGCCCCTCAAGAGCTACAGATAGAGCCTAGAGCTCCTCCCCTGTGGAAAATATCTCAAATTGTTGGCACTCTCCTATGTAATTCTAGGAGCTTCTTAATAAGATAAACAGTGGAGAGCTAACCTGAACAATGGCAGGGTTCAGTCATCAACATACATATTCTCTGTATTTTCATATTTGCAACGGTCTCCAGGGACAGGTTTAGGCTTTAGGCTATCTCTTTCTAAATATATAAGAAGCCTGCCTCAATATTAAAAGTTATCATATGTGAGACAATATTTAATAAGTTTACCAAGTTGATCAGCAAAATTCTGATTATTTATGGCATCAATTATGTTTGAAAATCTTTCCAAAACCTTCAGTGCTTAATCAGCCTTTTTGATCTGAAAGCTGAGTGGTAATTGTCACTATGGCTTCTCTTCTTACACACTTTCCAGCACTTTCTGTCTCTCACTAAGCTGAAAGTATTGAGGAAATAGTCTTTTTTGTGGTGTTGTGGCACTAGTGGTCCCTGTTGAAACCACAGTGTGCATATAGCTTAAAAACTCTAGCAAAAAGCTAGCTATGCTTTATGAATTTCTAAAAATAAAGTCTTTTCAGGTGATTATCTTGATGAAACTACTTGTCCTTTACAATTCAAAATCCTGTCGTGGCTTGACTAGAAGAAACCAGAGAAGCTATAGCATTTCTTGAGAATTTAACCTTGATACACTTTTTAAATTTATGTATATGTCAGAATGTGTGAAAAAGTGTGATCTTTGTCATGAGCTTAAAAACTAAAAATTCAGTCTGGTTCAAGTCAATTAAATGTTTTAGTAGGGCTAATTCCAATTGTAAATTGTCTAGAACAGAATATGCCAAAATCTTTAGAATGGCTGAAAAATCAGGAAAAAATTAAAAACAAGAAAAGGTGATTTCCTCTCTCTATGGATTCAGATTTTTGAACATTCTTCTTTAAATTTTAAAGAGTTTTTCTTCAAATGAAAACTGTAGCTCTCACATAATCACATCATTTCAGGATTAAGAGCTTTCAAAAACATGACCACAGTAAAATTAGAAGAGATAAGACATTGCATATCCATTATAGCCAGGTAAATGCATATCTAAGACTTTACAGGAAGGAGACCTGCCTCAAACTAACTGTGGCTGTCTGTACTGCACCAGTGAAGGAGCAGAGACAAAAAGTTGTGAGTGGTGGTTGTTCTGGAAAGGGAAACAATCTGTCCAAGCTCATATGAAGCTAAGACAGAGGATTTATTAGCTGAGGTGTAGCAGATGGTGGGACTCCATCTGCAAAAGCACTGTGTTTTGGGATCTTTCTAATCTGTTATCAACACAGCTCTATGTACCACGTTGTGGTCATGTTTACATGCTCTGTATTACTCAAATATTGTTTCTTCCCCAATACTGGACACCTTTCCCAATGCCAGACCCTTTTTAGATTCAGCTGAACAGAGTGCAGAGCCATTGTTTCTTGACTAAGCTTTTGCCAAGAAAGATTGGGTCAGTTAATCCTTAAGATCTCTTCCAACCTGGTACTTAATGAGTCTGTGACAATCAAATATCATGTAGTGCCTGAAATGTTTTCAGAGTTTAATACTGAAATATTTTGTCTTTCAATATAATTTTTCTGTTCCATCTAGCAGAGAGGGCTTCCTGCAAAACAACATCAGTGGAGGAAGATAGCAGTTTCAGGTCTGAGAATCACCATAAAAGGAAGACATGAAAATGAGAATGGAAAGGGGATAAGTGATGAAGGTACTCTAAACATAGAAATGGAGATAAAGGTACTGAGACCTGAGTGCCAATATAGATTTAAAAATCCAGAACCAAGAAGACGGGAAATTTAAAAAGTATCTATTCGATTAAGTCAACAACTACTGAAAACAAATATCAATTAATCTGTGTAACAAAAGCTGTGACACAAATCAGAAATGCTGTGCTAACTATAAAAGCAATATAAATGGTCCTCAAGAGTCTTACTATTAAATACAGTAGTTAACATTACTGCTATTTATTGTGCTTACTATATTACAACTATACCAAAGAATTTAATATTTATGTATGAAGATAAGAGACATTCATTTAACAGATGGGAAGGGCACAAGAAAACAATAAATGCTGATCAGTATGGGAGGCACCACTCAAGACATGGCTGTTTCACCTTTGTGGCTAGTATTTTATGGTGTACAGTGGAAAATTTTGCAGGTGATTAACCAGTGAGTTTTGCAGATATTTATGGGTGAGTTATAGGAAGAACAGAGGTTTTGGTTGTGCTAGATGGACAGATTCCATGAGGGGATGGCTGCATGTACAGTAGGAAGGGGAGATCTATGCACTATACAGCTCGAGAGGAGAGTGGAAGACAGCTTTTCACTGGCACTTTTGAAGGCTTACAACCCCCAGCCAATGCAGCCAACGCATCTCAGTTTTACGACAGCACCAGGAGAGCAAGTCAGTTTAGCCCATGTGATTAATGCTCAGCCTGAACACTCTTGTTAACCACATTGACCGCTCCTTGCTGATAAACAGCACTTACATCATCACATCACCATTAATTTTGCAGTCATACAGGGTTATCTCTGTAAACATCACTTCATTTTTTTATTGCACTGCTGTTCTCTGCCCCTTCTTATGAGCTGCACTTGCAGAAGAGTTGCTGTGTCCTTGTGGGAGTGTAGGGAGCCAGAGGTTTCATAGGAATCACTAGAGCAGATAGAATGAATTTCTTCCATTCAGGTGGATTGCAATTACTTCCAATAGTAGCATAAATATATCATGAAAACTTTTGTTGATATATATGATATATGGGACTATCAAAAGGCTTGAGCTAAAACCAAGAGAAGAGCCTGACTTAACTGACAAGTATCCTTAGAGGCAAAAGGTGTTTTCTCTTTACTTATACTCCCCTGATAGTTCGTAACCGTTTTGCATATTTCCCTATTCTTTCAAGCTAAATATTTTCCTTCTTGATGTTCCTTTCAAGATTTTTTTTCTCCCCAGGAAGCCACGAAGTCTTCCCATTCCCTCCAGCAAGGTATCAGCCTCAAGTTTCTTACTGCCACCTCTGCTGACAATGTCCCCTCCCTGTCCCTCTATGCTGCCTGCTCTGGGAGGTGTCTGGCTGTTAGACCCTCACCATAACCTACATTCCCCATGGGCTTTCACCCTGCAGGCCAGCTTGGGAGCCTGTGAGCAGCAGCTAGTGGTATTTGGACAGGCTGGGAAGATGTCGAGTGTGAAGAATGTTAAGTATAGTGCAAGACTGTATGTACGTTATGGATGCACAGCCCTCAAAAAAGAAGTCTCCCAACAGATTTTTGTAAATTTACCTTCAACATTTAAAAACCATATCATAGTGGAAAGGGTCTAAATAGTTGACAATGGAGATAATATAACTGTCCTTATTGTTTGATTCAAAAGCAATTGAACTTCTAATGAAATTTGAAAATACTTTCAGCTGAAAGCTCACCTTATCTGTGATTTTAGTAGGGACACATTGTACACTTCAGGTTTTTTCCATTCATTTGCTCCCAGATAAGCAGTATGCTATTACTCTCTAGTGGTGCTGTCTTCAGGGACTATTTCTGTCCAGCACTTGGGAGAATGCATTATGAGATGTCAGCATGTGTGAGCAGAGATAGTATGGCTTGTCATGTACCGATAGGCCATATTCTGCTATAAAATGATGGCTTTGTCTTTTATCACTGTCACAGTCTTACTTAACAAGCTGTGACTCTGTGGTTCATCACAAAGAAAACTGTCATCCCTTGATATGTGCCTTGAATGTCCTTTCATCTTCCATGCAGGTAGGATCTGCCGTGTGACATCAAGCAGAACAGTAACTCCAGATGGACGCTGCTAGTGCAGCGGTATATTAACAAAAGGGTTCACTGGCACAAGTCCAGGTTTTGCACCTTAGATTAGATTATAGGGATAAGGAAAACATATGCAAGCCTTTAAATGAAGCAAGACATAGTAATATGTCATAAATATAATTAGAAGAGGAAATGTTAGTAATCCATCGTGTTTAAGTGATAATTTATTTATCACGGTGCTATTCCAAGTAACAGATAAATCAATTAGCGTTCCTTTAGAAAGCAAATAAATAGTGTTGGTTCAATGGGGTGATGACAGATGAAGTGTTTTGAGGAACCCATAAGTTCTGTAGATAGATTTCTCACATAATTATGTTTAGGATGAAATTTAGAGGATCGCTGGCCTTTACTAAAGATTGTGATGCTTCTAGCAATTTATCTGGCTCTTAGTACTTCTGTTCATAAGGTCACTGAACAAAGTAACAGTGTCTGTTGCTAGGATCAGAGACAGACACCTAAGGAGAAAGGCCTTCAGCATTTCCAGAGGGCACATATATTAAATAGTTAGACAGGGTGTTTAGTGAGTGCTTTGTAGAGAGCCTGCAGGTCAGAATTTTTCTGGCTGAGGAAAATGGGCGTATTCTGCTCACTTCAGCATTTTGTACGGCCATGGGACATATTATACTGCCAGTGTTGTGATTCTGCAGATCAGATTAAACTACTTTGTGGGCATTAAAGTATGAATATTTCATGCGGGCTTTTACAGGGCTGAATTTAAACTAAGATGCTGAAGTACTTTTCCATATTCCTCTTTCCTGGGATTTTGTATTTTAAAACCAGACCTGCCTTGCGCAAAGTTGTTCTTCAATGTGACTGCTTTTTAATTGACTAAGAAGGAAAGTCAGGTGTATTAACTGTTATGAGGCACAGGCTTCCAATCCCAGTGCAGCAAAAGGAAGAAGATGTCTGTCAGTCAACAAAAGTGTCTTCTGAGGGTATAAAATTACAGGGAGTGGAAACAGAGTAGTTTCTCCATTGATGGAAAATTGCAGCATTCACATATAATAGTACGGTGAGGATTTGAGGGATGCCAAGGAAACCTGTGTGGATGTGTTACCAGTAAAAGTGCCTGCCTGCCTGGTGCTTAAAAATAGAAAAGAGGGTGTTGGGTACACAGAAATTGATATTGAAGAATTTCTGACCTCTTTATTTTGAAAAAGTGTCATCTCACTCTGCCTGACTCTGGGTGCTCTCACCCCTATCAGTACTCAAAGATTTGAAACAAATTATAACTCCCAGGAAAGGAGGTTACAGATAATCTCTACTTGGATAGTGTCCAATCCATTGATTCTGGATGCAAGCTTTCTGCCAGTGGTAACTTTTAGCTATACTGAAAATTGTTACCACTTATGCACAAATATAGACCATGCAGATAATTTGGACTTCTTACCTGTGAGGAAGAGAAATTGAATCACTGGTTTTGTTTCACCTTATGATCTCTGTTTATGTGAGTGGGAATGGGCAGTGAATTCATCTTTCCTTTTTCCTATTTTGTCAGAGGGATAACCAGTTCCAAGGGTCCCATTAAAATTTCTTTGTGCTTAATTTAAATCCCACTATAAATTCTGGACAACTTCCCTCTATCTCCTTATCTCAAAAGCCTGTGTTATGCATGTTCACTAACCAACTCTGAGACTGAGCCCAAAATCATCTCTAGACAAAACACATACATATTAAGATTAGGCAGATTATGAATAAGTTTTTTCACTTGCCTCATGGTAAGGTAAATTTATCATGGCAGTTCCATCCTCTTGGGCCTTTCTTCTTACTAATGGTTCTAGCTCTTGGACTACTTACCTCTTATCAAAAATAGATTTGGTTTTCATTCTGAGTGTGATATATCTCCCATGGAATGAAAGTATATGGTGGTGAAATCCCATTGCAATGACCAAAGGTTGAAATCTCTTGTGTCTTCCCGATGAAAGGCTCAGGTAATGCCCACTGAAGATTTTTCTTTTCATCTTTTATGGTTTTACCACTGTGGAAGTTGAGCACTTTATGTTGTGAGTGAGTTGTGTAGCCAAAACTTTCTGATATGAAAATCTGCTACTATGTGCTGGTTATATATCCCTGGGATAGAGTTAATTTTCTTCACAGTATCTAGCATGGGACTATGCTCTGGATTTTTCTGGACACAGTGTTGGTAATTCCAGGAGGTTTCTGTCATTTCTGAGCAGTGCTCACATAGAGTCAAGTCCTTCCCTGCACCTCACACAGCCCAACCAGCGAGGAGAATGAGGGTGCACAAGGAGCTGGGAGGGGACACAGCCAGGACAGCTGTCCCCAGCTGGGCACAGGGATATCCCACACCATATGGTCACGCTCAGCACACAAACCTGGGGAAGAAGGGGGGAAGGGGGATGTTTGGAGTGACTGCATTTGTCTTCCCAAGTCACCACTCTGTGTGGTGGAGCCCTGGCTGTCCTGGAGATGGCTGAACAGCCTGCCATGGGAACTGGTGGATGAATGCCCTATTACCTCATTCCAAAAGTTTTCTCACTTTTATCCTTCTGATTGAGTACCCCATCCTGGTGTGGCAGGAATGAGTGAGTTCCTGTATGGGGCTTAATTACCAGCCAGAGTTAAACCATGACAGACCTCATAAAGTTGGGTCACTAGGGAATTTTGTAACACTAAAGTTAGATCATGGAACCATGGAGTTGTTAAGGTTCAAAAAGTCCTTTAAGATCATGAAGTCCAACCATCAAAGTTAGATACTCATCTTTCCTTTCCACTGTGGAGAAAGAAGTGGGATTCACAGAATCTTGCAAGGAGGAAACCACTTGAGGTAGTTCATGGAAAGAAGAGGTAAGACTCAACTCTTTCCAGAAGACTAATGGGATTACCGATGCTATCTTATCCCCAAGTTTTCTCCTGGAATAAGACATTCAGCCCTTTTCCTAGCAGTAGCAAAGCTTTTCAAAACCAGTTGGTGGTACTAGAGCCCATTTCTGTAGTAACTCAGTGAGATTCTAATCACTGGGCACTTGTCATGCCTGCTAGTTGTTGTGTTTCCTTTTTCCTCGTCAGAGTAGATTGCATTTACGTGTGCACAAGTATACAATGGACAAAACATTAGTGCTGCAATAAAGCTTGTCTGTGTGCCTTCGCACTCATTTATTTCATCTGATTCAATATTGTGCACACTTTGTATCATTTACCAAGTATTTTTGGAGTAAAACATGGTGTGCATCATACCAGTTATAATTTTTCCTTCTCTCCTTTTCATGTGTTGCAGTAAGTCAGTGAAAAGAATGGCTTTAGTCTATGATAATTCAGTCAGAAGAATGTTGATTTTGATCTATCATAAATAATGACTGACATGATGAAGATATATCTTTATATTTCAAGAATACTTCCTGAAAGTAATGTAATTTGCCATACCTTCCTTTGTTTTTTGATTTAATCTGCTTTATTCTGTGAGTATGAACTAAATTATAAACTGCTATGTCTTTAGAAAACAAACTGTTATACCTCTATATGCCAATTTTTCATCTCAACACATTATGTAATAGCTCAAATGAGAGCACAAAACAACACAAAAACAGCTGGTGGGAAACTTTATTCAACATTAGGCATTTTCAAGCCTGAACCACTGTTCAGTGTAATGTGCTTGGCTTAATGCATCATATGTCTTTATTAATTTAAGCTGATTGTGCAAAAAGGTCTTTGTAGGGACACCAGTGGACAGCTTCTGTTATGGAGTCACGCTGAAGCTAGAGGTCTGCCTACATTTACTGCATAATGTAGCCAAGGTTATTTTTATTTTCCATTTTGTTTTTAAAAGTAATGGCAAAATCATAGATGGAAAAATTGGAAAACCAGTTTATATTCACAGAATATCTGTGCAAGTAAAAGCATAGGAGAAGAGTATTATTCTCTTGATTAGCGTTCTGAATATAGGCACTAGCATCAGCTTTTGAGTGTTTGGACTTTTGGAGTTTGAATGGACAAGCCTCAAGAGATTAGGAGTTTCATGTAGATTTTTTTTCTATACAGTGCCCTTTTTGAGACTATTTATGTCTCTGCTAATGCTACCTTTATGGTCCTTTTGCAATTTAATGGTTACTGAATAGGGAATTGCTAAAAATATTGGCAAAAATACCTTTAAATATTGTTTAAATTATCAAGAAAATACCTGGATGTTGATTCTTAATAATTTCATGTTGCATTTAGTAGAATTCCAGGACAACTAGAACTAAACATAAATACAATAATGTGTAAGCTATGGTATAGAAAGCAAAATATGCATTTCATTCCAAAGGTAAAGCCTTGAATGGAATGATACGTTACAAATGTAATTAAAATTACTGGTTAAGTATATAAAAGGATATGTATTTATTTGAGATGAGAAAGGTCATTTCAGTGACATAAAGTCATCTGAGTCACCTACAGAAAATACCTGCAGGATAACTATTGATGTATTTTAAATTACATTAGTAATCATGACTTCCATGAGAAATTCTGTCTCCATTTAACTATTACAGCATCCTCCACAATTTGATCTGGCCATAGATCCAGCTGGGTCCCAGCAGCAGTTCCTGAACAAGGAACATGGGAGAGATCTGCAGAGATATTGCAGTCATAATCGTTGTTTGACTGGTTGCTACAAGATTTTTTGGGCAGGTGTCTTGCAGAAATGTACCCTATGGTATACAGTGTGTGTTTTGAAGGTTCATGCTTTTTAGCTGAATTTTTAGCTACTCTTCATATGCTGAAAAGGCATGAGAGTGCACTAGGCACCTCTGCTCAGCACTTGATGTGTTTTCTCAGACTATGGCATTCCTGAGAGACCATCTTTTTTCTATTTTTATTAATTCCCCAGGGTAATAAAAACCCCATGACTCAGTTGGGGTTTGTAAACACAAGTACATAAGTAAATAAAACCTGTCATATACAAACGCTGAACACAAAATAACGATGTTCTCAGGATACTGATCCATTTAGTTGAGTGAATATTAATGATTAAAATTCATTTATAATTTATCTGTTTACTGCCATTTTGGTTTTATATAACTATTACATAAATATCTATTCAAATATCATTATTTTTAAATAGAGGACAGTTTGGGGTCAGTACAAGCAAAATAAAACTGCACTGCACATTCCTTAAAACCAACAGGTAAAGTAAGCAGTAAAGTTCTTGCTTCCAAAAATAACTTTCTGTTACAGCACAGCAGTGAAAATTCATTTCAAGTAAAGGTAAGGAGTAAAATTCTAGCTTCCAAAAATAACTTTTTGTTACAGCTCAACAGTGAAAAACCAATACAAAGTGCTGACGGACCAGTCCTCTTCTGGTTGCTCTACTCTTTAGCAGGCTGCCCATTATCTGAATAATAGATGAGACTACTGCTTCCAGACTGGGAGCAGCTCCTGCAGAGCAATCTCTGAGCCATGTTCCCCTACTTATCCCAGCACAGGGAGACCTACCAGCAGTGGGGCAAAGCACAGAACTGGCTTGGTAGGGTCAGGGTTACTCACCAGTCTCCAAGCTCTGGGGAGGTCACAGTGCCTGCCCATCTCTGTATCCACTGTCAACTTTTCCTGCATCCAATTCATCCTCCTTTCCTTGTCCTTGATCATGGAGAACTGAGTAACTTATTTGGTACTGATTTATTTTGTTTCCAGAAAGTTTCCATAGCATTTGTGAAAGCTTGGAAAAACGTATGGCTTTTATAAAATATATGGGAAAGATTAACCAACTTTGCACATAATGAGAACAAAGTAATTTCTAAGGCATGACTTTGGTGTGTTTTGTTTTCCATTTTTATTCACTCACTCAGTGATATTTGTTTAGTTACTTGTTCTCTTCTTTCTATAATCATAAGGAGTTTATTCCACCAAAGAAAATAACTTCATTCAACCTCCAAACCTGCATCTTACTAGTAAGACCATATAAATAATTTTTAGCATTTTCCATTCCTGTATGTGAAACTCCTTGTTGTAAAGCCTATATGAGCTATGCCTTCCCCCCTATTCTTCACATGATTTTCAAACGAGCTTAGTTGGCCTGGAAAATAGGTCAAGGCTGTGCTCAGTGCTGTGCCTCTGCTCAGGTGTTAGTCTTCACAGGGTGAAGAAAAGTTGATCTGCAGAGCCAGCCTGGTTTAAACAGGAGGTGAAGGACATGGACCTTATTATCTGTAACTTCAGTGTCAAAGTATTACTGTGTGTGTTTTGGGCAGAAGCAAGGCAACCTCCAGAGAAAGCATGGGCAAAAGCCTCTGTTTGGTCATGTAAGCAATCAGAGGATGGGCAAGCCATCCTGCATAGACAGACCTCCTGGTATCTATAGAACTTCTCCTGTGAGTCTTTAATGTACAAATTTCATTTTTGGCAACTGATTTCTTAATGAAATTTCTATTGAATATATTGAGAAGTTAAAGTTTTTTTTCCCATTTTTCCTTCCTGTTCCTTATTTAAGCTCCAGATCACAGAAGGTTTGTATACAATTTTGTACGTTGCTTGGATTGAATTGCTTAAATATTTCTACAAGTAGCAAAACTGTATTGTTTTTCCTTTCAAGGCATTCTAATATATTGAAGGTTTCTGTAAAAGTAAGTGAAGAAATGTCTTGAAATAAAAAGAAAATAAATGTTTCATTTTCAAAACAATGAAGCCATTTCTCTCCTTTTGGAGAGATGGAAATTTTTACTTTTCCTTTTACAGTCACAATTTTGTTGTTCTGCTCTAAGGAAAGGCTGAAGTGGTGCTGGAGAGCACCTGCTACATGACCAAGAACAGCCTGGGGCTGAGGGCTCCCTTTGCAGGCAGTACATGGGGGAGAAGAAGCAACCTAGAGCCATGGGAAGATTTACTTAGATCCCAGCAGCCACTGGAGCTGGAGAAAACACGGTTTAGGGGCCAGGAGAGCATGTGAGGGAGTGTCAGACAGGTGCTTGTTGTTAGTTTGTCATTACTCAGTAGTTCCTTTTTCCTTTCTGATGTAATTATTAGAGCTCCTACTCTCAAGAACCTGATTTCTTGGTTTCTTTATTGATTTTAAGCTTCTTGATCTTATTGGGGAGCTCCTTAAAAAGTAGGTCAAGACAGATATTTTGGAACACCACTGATAAATTTGTGATCCTCTCATCTGTCTGTAAAAACTGTATAGGAGTAAGTTTGGTTTTTAATATCTTTTTAGATGTAAATAAGTACTAAATCTTTTATTTTGCAAACTGGGAACATTTCAAAATCCTGTCTTACTGGGGATATTTTTCAGGTGAAAAAAAACTGTTGAATACCATAGAGTACTGCCTGAAAGACCTGCATGAGGTAAGTCAAGGATTAAATCTATGCTTGAGATAAACTATTTTGACTTCTGTCTCACATCACGATGATTTTATGCCATGAGCAAAAGAAAAACAGTGTGTGTCTTGTTACTGTAATCAACTTAATAAGGAATATTCTATATGAGCTGTAGAAAGTTCTCCCAGGTTTTTTGCAGTTTCTGAAACTACAGAGAATGCATAAGGAATACTTCAAACTCCGAGTGCAAATTTGTTGATGCTATTTTAACTTCAGATCGTTGTTTTAGCAGAGTTCTGTGGGTTTATAGAATAAGAAGAAAACTGGCTCAGGGAAGTAAAAAATAGGAAAGTAAGGGAAAAACAAAAATCACAGATGGATGATACTATAAATGGATGAAACTGTAAGTAATGAAGAACACAATTGCTAGCTATTTACAGACCTAGTTAAAATCAATAGAGGACAATGACACTTCAATACAGACAAATATAGAACAAAGATGGCTTTTCAGAGATATGCACTTGGCACTGATTGTTGGGGTGGGGGAATAAAAGGTATAAGTATGCTGGGACAGATACAGAACTGATGTAGGTGGGCAAGGTACAGCTTTTCCTGGTTATTCAGTTTCCTTGCAGTAAACACACTTCAAAAATAACATGTTCAGACTCAGCAACATGCTACAAGCCACTAAGTATCTATTAAAGGAAGGAATAATTAAAAAAATAACACTGTGTGGTAAAACAGCAATTGAACTTATATAAATTATTTCTGCTTGGACTTTTTGATGGAGGCAGTTTTCTCTGGAAAGTGAACTGTTGTTTGTTTATGCTTTTCTAAACCTCAGCCTTAGATTGTAGGTCTCTGGCTTTGGTGGAGGAAAAGAGAGGCTGAAAATTCTGTTTTGCTGGTCTTGTTATGGATTTTGGCAATAGGAATTATCCTGATAGTGCAGGATATGCACCATCATATCCACTTTCAGAGATGCATTGCAGAGGCAAGAATAAAGTGTCCTATATAATACCTCTCCCAGGTGACAGCCCCAAAGCTCTGTCTTTCCTCATGAACTCATGACATGCTGGGGTAACAAGAGTTTTACTGTCTTTTCAGTTTTGCATCTTGCTGTGTTCCTGCTTTAAAAACATGACAAAAATCTTAATTTCTCCCTTACTTTACTCTGGTAGCCAGCAATAAGGTCTGATAAATGCTGCCAATTTAATCGAAATGTTTTATACTCAGTCTACACAAGTGAGAATGATCACACGAGGTCATGGTTAGTGGAGAGAAGGTCAATATACGAAAAGATTATAAAAGGAAAAATTGAAAGAGCAACAAGTAATGCATTTAGGAGACAGAAACAATAAATTATGAGTGCACACTCTGTCTAGAACTGCTGTTGCAGCAGCTGAGCTCAGCAGGATGGAAGCTGCTTTTTATCTCCAAGTCCAATTCACAGAGCAGGGAGACTGCTTTCCCCTTCCTTCCCACCACCACACAGCAGTAGGACACAGATAGTCCTGCAATTTTCTGGGCCTCATTTTGAGAAAATGACCAAGTGCTTAATTTAAAACATATATTTTATCCTGTGTTGGCATTTATGGATGGGAATACCATGGATTGTCTTATTTCTATTTCATCTACCATCATGATTTAACGGAGTTCTGGCTATGAACAGTGGTTTTTTTTGTCCTGTTACTCTACTTTGCAGTCAGGCCTAGCTATTTCATGACTGGAGTTACCAGGTTTAGGGAAAAGAAGCCCATGAGCTGTGCAGAGCTCTGTTCCCTTGAACTCTGCTTCTTGAAGGAAAGAGTGCTCAGCCATTCACTTGAGATTTATTATTATTATTGTTATTATTCTTGCTAATATTATTAGTAGTATCAGAAGCCTTCAAACATTAAGAATATGTTACTGTCAATATACTAAGATAATTTTTGTAAACTTTAACTTTGCAGTAGATTCAGGCTATTTATTACCAGTAACTGAACAGCACTGTGGAGTCCCATTCCTAAAACATTGCTGAGCATCTTAACTGCCACTGAAATTCTATCCTGCAAGAGTATTAAACAATTTCTAACATTGCCTGGTGGATTTGAAAGGCAAATCTATAGAGGAAATATTAGTTCAAAATTATCACAAGTATATGTCAGACTTCATTCTTAGAAGAGATCAGCAAATCTGTCCACATGGGTCAGTTGTATCTTTATAATATCAAGGTCAAAGGACTGAGCATTGTCAAGTCCCCATGATATAAACTTGAGTATATATGGATACCAAAATGTATCAAGGGCATCTGGCAAGTGAATATCTCTACAGAAAGCCCATGTTTGTGCAGATAAAAATATCTCTCTAGGAGGGTGCCTGGAAAAGAGCTCAGGGATCAGTTAGATCACATATACTCCCTTGAGAAGTGTAAACACCAGAAGGAATTTGGATACAGTGATCTGTCCTTGAGGTTTCTCTGGTGATTTCTCCCAAAGCACTGGTGTTATGTGGCTCCTATGCCAAAAATAATGGATCAGGATGTAAGACAGCTTGTCTCATGACAGTCATCAGGACAAACCCTATTGTAACTGGCAGCCCATGCAAGCAGTTAAGGGATAACTTAGAAGAATCAAGCAAAAGAGGGCCACAAGACCCAGAGGCTGTCCATCTGGGACTAGTAGCTAAAAAAATCACAGATTTGGTTGAGGGTAATCAACAGAGAGTAAAAAGAAAACTTGTTTCATCTGACTGAAATTTCTGCCAGACTTCAGTGTCCATTAGCAGTATAAATAGTACACAGACTGATAGGAGCCATCACAAATATAATCTCCCACTGGGAGGTTTTATAAGTATTGGAAGTAGTATTGGAATAAGTATTTAGTAGCTCCTAAAAATGGCTATAATGTTTATTGATTTAAGACTTTGAGGTTCTACTGAGGAATAATCTGAGGCTTTCACAATGTAAATTATACAGCTGTCTATACATAGTTTTAAAACACAAAGTCATTGCTGTAAATCTAGATGCATTATTTGTATGTATATCTTTGAGGTAGATTTTAATATCTATACTTAGGATTGTTTAGGTTTGGTGTATTCTTTTGTGGGATAAAACTACTGTTCACTTTTATATTTACTTTCTTTCAAGTTTGTCTATAACCCACCACCTGCATATAAAACAATTAATGACTCCCGGGTTTAAAATTTAAGGTGAACTTTGTAACACAATCTTTAACCACACTAAGTAATAGTATTGGGTTTTGAGAATAAGCCTAGAAATATGATTTTTGTCTGATCTAGTCTCCTCTCAGGGACTATGTTCCCTGTGGAAAGTCAGAAGAAACTCCCAAGTTTTATAACCTACTCAGGCCACAGTGGAACTGAAAAAAATGGTGAACAGCAATGACCTGAATAAAGTACTTTGTACTGTAAAACTGTTGTAAAACCAGCACTCAGAGACTGTATCACAAAAAGAAGCACAAGAATTAAGGTTATGTTGGTAACTTCAGGTTTGCCAATCTCTCCTTTGGGGCAATGCATCTCATTATTCTTTATTCGGTGTTTGAATAAATGAATGTGTAGCTATAAATTCATCTATATTATATGGAAATCTACAGCAAGGTTAATATAGTGTATAATCATTATTTCAATGAAATTTTGGGGTTTTTTTCGGTATATAAAAGGCTATCACTTGAAAAAATGAAGTAGTTACAGTTCCTATGGCTGCCAGGCAAAGTTCAGTTCAAGTGTAAACAAATGAGCTCTAGTACTGTGCCACCCGATGTGGCCACACAGGCTGGGTAGCTGATGAGAGGACTGGTGGAGAGCTCAACTCTCTACTCTCATGTCTCAGCAAATCTGTAGAAGGTAATTTTAGGCCTTTTGTGTTGTTCATATGACCTGCTTTTTTCATCACCTACACCCAGTGGCCCTTGCTAAAATCCATTATAGCACTGCAGATCTGTCTGAGCACAGACTGTATGGACTAAGACGCATAACTAGACACCTAAGATTGCACTCTCTTCCTTACTTCACAAAAATGATACTGATGGGAAACATATTTAGCCCCAAAATAGGAATAATATAAATAGGTTTTTTAGAATAAAATAGTGGTAATTCTAAAAGACAGAAAAATATGTTACAATAAGTTGCACAAAATACCCTAACCTACCATAATGGGAGAAATTCCTCAGACCTGCATCTGTGTTTTTGCGGCAGTTCTTACCCAGGAGGTGGAATGATCTGTCTTCACTAGAACTTTAAAACCTTTCTCCAATGTTTCTATGCTTTTCTGTCTTACTGGTGTTGTGATGGGGCAAACAGTAATGCTGTTCACCTCTGCTCAATTACAAACCTCCTGCAAACTTGTAGCGGTGTACTAATTTTCTACAGTTTGGGGAGTTTTTCTCTCTTTTCCTTCTAAGAATTTAAATGCTTTACAGAGTCCTTGTGCACACAAGGCCCTTTGCCATAGCCAGGAGCAGGGATGTGGCTGTCTCTCCCTCGCAGTAAAGTTCAAATAGCAGCTCAGGCTGACTGCAAAGGGAGGAAATAGAGGAGAATGTTACAGTTAATAACACAAAGGCTATGTCCCCCCTTTCATAAATATAACAGATGCTGTGGCTGGCTGACAGAGAATCCTGGCTGTAATATTAGTTACAGACAATCAAGTGCTTGCCTTTAAACTGGACCTAGTTAGTGTTTAGGCAATATTAAATTACTTTTTCTTTTTGAGTTGATAAACCTTTTAAGCGCTTTATCTTTTAAAATACTTAAACAACATGGTAAACTTTTTGAATCTTAACACTGCAAAGATCACACAGAATATCTTGATAAATGGAACAGTAAGTAGCAGAAATAATGTTGAATTGTAATAATCAGTAGCTAATTGAAGTGTGTGTCTGATTATAGAACAATTGAAAAATTGCACCTCTTAGCTTTATCAAGAAGTTGCCATCTGGGGTAGGAGCAATGATGCACTGGCAGATGGTCTTCACATAAAGAAACAACCTGCTTTTCATCAATAGCATGACTGCACTGCTAATTAGAGAAGAGTGAAGAAGGCATAAGTCAAGGAGGAAGTTCCAAATCTGGATTAAGTTTAACAGATCCATTAGGATAATTTCAGGGTTGGGGTTTGAAATCATATTTGTTAATGCTCAAAACATAAACACTTTGTAATGACTTCATAGTCTGAAAAGGACGTAGGCCCTTAAGTAAGATACAAATGGAGTTTAGGTGCCTGATTAAAAATTATGAGAACTCTTCACTCATATTTTCTTCTGAATGCTGGAATCTAAATTCATGATTTTTCAGATCTCCATCCCACCCTCACATAACTCAAAAATCTAGAAATGCTGCCTGGAAATGGACTGGGTGCCTCTCTGCTAAACAAATGCTAATATTTCCAAAACACTACTGGTAAAGAGAAAGTCTGCACACAACTGGGCCTATTGATCACAAAATTCAACCCTGCCTCAACTCTATTCCTTTTTGCCTCATAAGGGAGGAGAGGAAAAAAAATAACCCACCTAAAACCCCAAACCCAGGCAACCAAGCAAAAAAACACCATGGGAGAAATAAGGGATGGATTTGCTTAGTAAATAGTCATATATGAGTAGTTCTGCAAGTCTCCTCCTGGGTGAAGATATTTTGGTGGTCTATCTTCCTGGTGAGTTGTCAATTTAATTGAGTCCTCTTTCCACCAGAAATTTTCTCCAAGCAGAAAATAGAGGACTTGGTCTGTTTACTTAGTATCTCCAGAAATTTGGAGGACAAAGACAAATGACTGCTTCTCCACAAGTGGTTTATGCTTCATGGTGTGGATTCACTGTCCTTGTGTAATGCAGTGTTCTGAGCTGCTCTTCTAATGCAGATGGTTGTCTCAGAAATCTTGAACAGAAATACATTATTCTCTCCATTAACTCTAGAAGGCAAGAAGTTGAAAACAAGGATTTCAATACCTGATGAGCATTCCTCTCTTACTAGTTTGGTTGGTTAGTTAACTTTTTGTTTGGTGTTTTTTGAACTTTATTATATGGCATCCAAACCCTTCACAATTTTAGAGAAAATCTTTAAAAACTAGACATCTTTCCAAGTAAATCCTCTAACACATTGTCCTTAAAATCTCAAAGGTGCAGACAAGAATATTAAGTTCTGAAAGACATTGGATTTTTTCGAAGTGGAGATTTATGGCCCAGATAAGCTGCTATTCTTCTCATATATATGTCTTATCTTTTTACAGATCCTTAGGGAAAGAAAAGAATTAAATAGCACATTACCTCTACAAAACTGGACTGGAAGTTATCTGTTAATTTCCTTCTGACAAAATTTCACTAGTTTTATAACGTAGCTTTGTGCCAGTTGCTCTCATGGAGTTAACTTGAAGTAGCTCTTACTTTTCTTCTGACATTAGGAACCAGTCTCCACCTTCAAAAACATAAGGGTTAATAAACCTTATGAATCTTTAATTTGCCTATGAGCTATGAATTCCTTGCTTATTTCAACGCCTATCCATTGCTTGATTCTAAAACCTCATAGATTATGGGCTCCTTTGGAAATTAGCTCCATGTATTTCCTTTAGTTATTGATAAATAACATAATGTTTGAAATGTGATAGATACCAATTTTCTGAAACATTAATTAACAGCAGTGCTGATATTTAACATTAGAAAACTAAACCTTGGTGCTGTATTCTGTTGTTTAATGCAAATGCTATTACTATTTTATGTAAGTGTACTTTTCCTAAATGAAATTGTAATTGTCAAACCTCAAAAGCTCTAGAACACATTTACTGAGTCTCACCCTTACCCTCCTGCCCCTGGGACAGAAAGTCAAAGGCAAAAGTCAAGGATAAAATATTACATGTGGAATGTGATCTCAGCTAAGAAATGAGAAGCAAAATTCTGACAAAAACTAAGGGTTTTCTTTTTATTAATTTTTGGTTATACAGAAGCTAGTAGAATATAAATGCCTGTCTATGCATACTGACTTGCAGAATTGATGCAGTATGGATGATCTGTATAAAGCCTCTAAGAGCAACCTCTGATTTTTTAAAATGTGCCAGTCTTGTTCATTCACTTTGACACAGCAGTCTTAGAGTTTAATGTATGACGGGCTGTGGATAACAGTAATACTCCTAAAGAGAAAAGAGTGTGTGTTTTCATTTTGTATCAGAGAGTAGATAGAGAAGGGAAAACAATAAAATACAAATTTAAAATTTCTCTTTTCTATTGTCATATGTCAGTAATGGAACAGCTTTGAAACAGGAGATGCTTTAACTCATTGTCAAAACCAATATTGACATTATTTATAAGTGCTATTTACTCAGCTGCTCTATAACTAGGGTATATATAGCCTGGGACATGAATTGATCTTTTTCTGTCTCCCTGTTCTTGACCAAACCTCAAAAGAGGTTGCACAGGAAAGTAATCTCAGATGTTTTCCACCCTTGTGTTCTGAAAAGTGTCATTAATATAATGGGTTAGGAATGGTTCTTGAATCAGCAACACGGATGGAAAGTTTTGCCAGATTGATTTGGTATATTTTTTGTTTCTGATGTTTCAAGTGAGGTTTCAAGGATGTTGTGGAGGAAAATACCTTTCTAGCAGAAAGATTAATATTATGGGGTTTGTTTTATTCCCTTTGTAAGAGAGAAAACAACTACTCTTAAGTGGATGCATTTAACAGCATACATACATGTGCACTCGCAAAAGGTTTATTCAAAGATCAATCATAAGAATGCAAAACTGGCCTCTGGAAGCATCCTGTGCTGTTTTGATCTGGCCTCTAATTTTATGGGTATCTGACATCAGCAAGTCACAGGCAAGATGGTGCCTGTGAAGGCAGCTGTTAAATGGTATTTTCTTTCCTCCCACACTGTCCACCCTGTGTCAGCATTCTTTGTGAACTCAAACCCTGCTATGATGACTGGGTTATCCAATACATTTTAAATACTAGCTCCAAATCACAGCTGATTTCTCAGTTAATCTTAAATTCCCCTGAGGAATCTCCTGCAGCCCCTGGAACTCTGGTCCTTTCTCTGGTACCATTTTTTTTCCCTAGTAACTTTCAGTTCTTTTGCACATGAGTGTCTTATCTGATATATCTCTTCTCATGCCTCCTGCTTTTTGCATTCTTGGTCTTTTCCTCCTCTTTTCCCAGGGCTAGCCCCAGTCTGTGTGCCGCACATCAATCTCAATTTTCTTTTTAATGGATTCTAATCCCATTTCTCTGTAGTCTCATCTTCTTTCCCCTTTCTCTTGTCTTTTCTGTATCTGATTATAGCAATGGCTCACTGAGATCCATGGAAACACAGGGCATGTGTTCTTAAATTCCTACATCTGGCCTGTAGTGTTGCAGGAGACATCTTTTTCCATGGACAGTTTCTACCAACACTGAAGAAATTTCTACTGAACAGGAACAGAATTTATCAAGCCTTTTCTTGGGACATTTCAAGTCACTCTTCAAAATCCTGGAGCCACCAGAACATTTCTTAGACAAGTATATTATGTAGTGGGATGGTGAGTTAATTTTTTAAACATGGACAGAAAGTTTACCTTGCTTTTTGAGTCAGGGAAATCATTATGATATTTCTGCAGAGTACTTAGGATGGAAAATTCTAGTTCACTCTACAGAAAAGCTACCAGTTATGAGCAACTAAAACATTAAAGACAGGACCTTAAAATAAGAACTGTTAAGCAATCTTACTAATAGCTGGTATTGCCAGCCCCACCTATATAAAATATAAGGATTGTTGTTCTAATAGCCTAAATGCACTAAATACCACTAACATAATCTTAGTAATTGCTACCAGAAGTATGTGGCTGCTGTTTTCTTGACTTTATTGATTTGCCAAAAATTATAAAGTGGCAGTACTTTATGTAAGCTTTATTTAAAAGCATAAAAGGAGAGTGATGACAGAATAGTTTTATATACTAATGTGGTAAATATAGCTAGAATTCTGTTCAGCATGACAAGGACAGAACAAGCCCCTGAACATGCTATTTATTTGTAAGAATTAAAGAAAAGTTTGAGGCTTTAGATGGGATTTTGTTCTGGTTTTAGATGGTGTCCCTTAAAGAAGAAATTTATATTTTAGGCCCAGAAACATGAATAAAGTAGCTTACTGACTGATCCACAGTGAGTTTTGAACACATTAGCCTATAGTGCAGCAAAAGCAGGCCAAGAAATAAGACTTTTAATTTTCTGAGGGGTACAAGCAGGCACTTGAACATTTTCTAATTTTAATAACTTGCTATCCTTAGTAATTTTCTTTTTCTAACATTTAGGTAGCAACAAGACTCAGACCACAGTGTTAAAATACTTAGACATAAGACTACAAGAGAAACATATCTGTGAGTGCTAGATCAACCAGTTCTGTTGATCTTCTTGTATTAATGAATCTCTTTGTGATAAAATTAATAACCTTGGGAAAGGTGTATTTCCATACTGTGTCTGAGTTCATCTTTATATCAAAATTCCCCTCCCCTATTTTGCACAGGAGATTTTTATCTGCTATTATAAAAACATTGAAAAAACAATTGGGTCACTGTTCAGCTGATTCAACACTTAGTGCTGGTTATTTGTTGCTTTTCTTTTGTAGAGAGTGTTGTTCACAGCATAACTCTTGTTTCATAGTAGCTGTATTTTTCGCTTTTCTTTGTATTTTGAATGATATGTATCTCTAAGCTTTGCTAGCTAAATAGTTTAAACAACGTAAAAAGAGAATTTGAGTGATGAGGAATCTTGATATGGGGCAAAAAATGCATGGAAATATTGGGAAGCCAACTAAAAATATCAGTATGTTAAGCAACACCTCATGCTATCAGTACTTAGGTGTATGCTTATGCTTGTTTTCATTCTTCTGCAGTGAAAACTGTGGTTCGGGGACTCCTAATTTATTGGAGAACTGAAGAAAATAAGTGTGTTGAAGAGTGCAGTGCACACCTAGTTTAATTGGGTGTGAAGAACAGTAAAGCTCCATTTACATTTGCATCAGTCATTGACAGTGGTGGTTGAGCTACCAGGCACAGACCTGAGCTATGTCCTTTTCCATTCACAGCAGAAACATGCCAAAAAGTTTTCTAGAGAGTTAGACTCCTAGCCCATGCATAACAAGCTATAATGAGAGTGTTAATGACCGTGATTTAAAGCACTGCTGCCTTTTCCCCCATTCCAGTTATCTGTGCAGCTCCTGTTGACTCCAATAAACCTTCCTTAGTGTTCCTGCTAGCATTAATGAAGAATTTGAGTTTCAGAACAAAATCTGTATAATTCCTTGCAATTTAATTATGGGATTTTTGTATGGAATCAGCTCCTGTTAGTGTCCTAATCAGTTGTCTTGTGGATCATCTGCTCAAAATGGTACATGCATGTTTAACAAAAGCAGGCTTTTCAGGCAATTAAAGAGTTGTGGGATAAGAGTAAAGACCCTTTTGTGGATTTATTCCCAGTTAAAAGCTAGAAAATAGAGGGTGGGAATAAATGGATAGTGTTTTTTTCTAAGACAGATTAGATACATGAGCTCATTGAAAATTGTGTTGTGTGTTCAGGGTTTTCATAAAGTCCATTTATAATATGAAAAGAATAAGCAGAAGTCTAATAGGAAAGTCTAACATATTGCAGAAAGCTCTCATAATTGATAATAAGCTGGAGGGAGAGATCAATTTTGGTAAATGAAAAGTAAGACACTTGGAAAATAACATTTATGAATGTATATAAATGATGGGCTCTAACCTGACATTGCAGAAAATATTTTAGTGTTAATGTGGCTGCTTCTCAATAAAAATTAGGTCATTGTTCACAGCAAATTGAATGCTAAGAATTATTAGAAAAGGGATTGATAACAAAATATAGAAGGACCATTATGCAATAGAATAAATCTATGGTGCTCCCACATCTTGATAACTACAGAGACTTCTGATCTCCTTATCTGAAAAGGCTAAACAGAGCTGAATTTAAAAAAAAACAAAATACCAAAGAACATTTGTAAAAGATGTGGAATGAAGCCAGTGTAAGGAAAGGCTAAATAAGCATTTCACCTTTGAAAAGAGAAGACTGAAGGAGGAGAGTGGTGTATAAAATTGTCCATGTCCTAGAGAAGATGGGGAGTTAGGGATGAGGAAGGAAGTGTTCATTTTTTTGACAGAAACAGAATAAGAGTATCCAGCAACAACTTTAAAGCTAATTTAAGTGCTAGTCACGGAACATAGAATCAAATTGGAATATCATTTTATGGGAAGCTGTGATAGCCAAGAGCATTAGTGGGTTAAAAAAGAATTTGGACAATTTCATAAAGGATACATGTATTAGTGGCTGCTAAAATTATGGTTTAGATGTGGTCCTTGCATGCAACGTACTGAAGCACTAATTGATTATTTTTACACTCCTTGAGCATCTGCTTCTAGCCAGTAGGAGCAATTAAATTCTGAGCTAGATGGACTTTAAGTCTGACACAGCTTGATCATGGTCATGAAGCCTATGGTCTTCCTCTGGGGATGGTAAATCTTGAGGGACAGAGCTCTTTGATGAAGACAGTTTGTAGACTTTGTGCATCACTTTAATTTCACTGTCCTTTGATAACTGGAGAAATAAAACATTATGCAAATCATTAGCTAATAAATAATTACTGACTATAATGAGAGAGTGAGAAATGAACCTATTTTGATGTTTCTGCTGCAGTTGATCGGTTTAATCAGTTTTTTATTCTAACAAGTGCAGATACACACTGTCCTGCATTTTGAAAATTTGTTCTTATAAAGTACTGTGTCTTCAAGGGAAGCATGCACTCTTTTAGATGCAATCGCTGTTTTTATTTGACAGTCAAGAATCCTCAGGAAGCTGTTTTGCAGTAGCACTCTACCAGCTCTGTTGTCTCATTTTTATCTGCAGTGAGGAGAAATAGATATTTACTTTTCTTGTGTTCATGTGGTGTAATGATAAACCAAGTACTTTCCCCCAAAACCACCCACTGTGTGATAGGTATTTGAAACTGCACCTAGCTATTGACCACGTGCTGGAAAGACTTCAGCAGGTCTAAATTTTGAGAGAAAGGAGCAGAAAAGTTTGCACTAAGGAGTCCCTTGTGGTTTTCATGAGAAATATTTTCAGGCTTTATATTTCTATCATTTAGGATGTCTGGAACATCTTTCAGCATGTATAGAGATAGTATTACTGTAAATGTTACTGGTATGTTGGGCTTTTTGGCCCTCCTAGCAGCATTCTCCAGCTGGAATTAATTTATTTAACGTATGAACTTCCTCTCTTTGCTTTTACTTTTTACTCAAATGGACAAAGTAATCTGTGCCTAATTAGACACTGAATTTGAACCTAGTAACTTAAATACTTTTGAAAGCTGCCAGTGTGAGCATTTCTATAACAAAGTATTAGTCAGAACACATTTTTGGAAAAACTTTTTAGGTTTGTAGGAAGAGATGTGAAGAAGGATTTAAACACCTAAATTACACAGTGCAGGAAACTTCGCACAGTATGTGGGGAGAAGCAAAATATGGCAGCACAGTCGAGCCTGGGCAGAACTCCCCTCCTAAGCTTGGTTTAGGAGAGACCACTGCCCTGTGTCTGAGCTATTGCCATATTGCTGCTGCCAGGTTACATTATCTCAAGCAGAGACCACAACAGCTGCCTTGCATCCAGCACAGCAGTTAGCAAGGATGGGGGATTTCAGATAACCTTCTGTCTGTGTGAGGATATAGAACATACCCAGAAATGAAGCCCAAAAATCTTCAGCATGGGAGACAGGGAGTAGTTAGTGTTAGCCAGTATAAAGATTTGGGGATCCTGGGAATCCTGCACTGCTCCCCAGCAGAGGGTTACCTTGCCCAGGGTCAGTGTAAAAGATCCTACAAGTATGAAATTTATCTACATTTCTGGAAAGAGCCCCTTGCAACTTCTCACCCAGGATACAGCGTGGAATAGGAGCAGCAGCAGCTTCTCTCAGTTGTTAAATACCCCAAATTGGGATGAACAACCCTAGTCCATGCAGGAGTATGTGGCCAAACTGAGCACGGCATTAAGGCTTGTGAGCAGTGTTTACGGTGCCAAAAGTTAAGTCAAGCTTGTTTGCATGCTTAACGAAGTCTAAAAGACTTAACTGGAAAGTGCAAATCTGCAAAAAAGCAAATCTGATGCATCTGAATGTCACACACCGTGGCCATGGGAACCTACCTTGGGTTTGCAAATAAATATATTCTATGCAGCAGTTCATAAGGTATGGACTGAAGTTCTCATGGATTCAGGAAATTCATTGCTGGATCTTTCTAAAACACTTTTCAGATGAAGAAGTGCCAATAACTTCAATTATAACATTAGAAGACCTTAATTTCTAGGCATTTAGAAAATGAATTCTTTATCTAGAAAGCTTAAAATGTGGTTAATTTAGTAGAAGAAAACCCCTTGGGACATCCATATTAAATGCATTAATCCCCTTAATCAAGATCTCTGTCTAAACTATTAAATGTAGCGACACTTCCATCTGAGAAGTACAGGACTCTGGCTCATATTGAAAAAATGCTCATCATATTTACACCTTTTAACTGCAAGACCTTAATGCTCTTTTATGGCCTGCACCTATGCTCTAGGAGGCTACAGAAAACTCCAGAGAATAATTCAACAGCTGCTTTGTATAATCCCTGTGGACTGGAGATTACTTCATTTTACTTCAGGTTTCTACAGCTGCTTGTCTATGACTTGACTGTTGAGACCATGGTGCCTCAGTTAGCATTACCCACTGCTGTTGCATCTGCTGAACTTGCAATTCAAGAGCTCAGGACAAGATTCAGAGACATTCAGGTTTTTGTAATTTGAGGATTGGGCAAGGTTTAAGCTCCTAAATTACGGGGAGCTCTGTAACTGAATCCCAAGCATAGCCTTTCACTGACACTAGAGGTTGCATGTACGTGTATACTGACTTAGAAAGGAGAGGGAGAGCATCTAGGCCCTTCTGCAAATAAAGATGAAACAGATACTTGTAAGTTCCAGAAGCATCAACCAAATTCCCTGTTTATACCTGTGCCTATTGGTGGCCTTAGTAATAAGCATGGAAGAGTGGAAGAGAATTTGCTTCTACCTTTGTCACAGCCCAGTGGTCAGAGAATGTGCTGAGAAAACAGAAAGACTGCTTTAATTTGCCCTGAACTCTGAGCAATAAAAATCGAGGAATTTGCAACTGGGAAAACAAAGTGCAGCAAGGAAGAGAGTGAGATAAAGTGAACAAACACATGGCCTTCTTAAAGTATTTTAAAGTATTTCACAGGCAGAAAAGCACCCTCTTCCAAAGTCATCTTCTGGTTTTTAGCTGATGGTTTACTGAAAAATACCTATAAAACTTAATAGTTCCCAAGGATTGTGATTGTTCCTTGAATCAGATATAAGCACTTATCAGTGCAGGGTGCAGCTAATCTCAATGGCAGAAGAAGGACAACAGGAAACTGCTGCCTTGGAACCAAAATCTGTAGATACGTTCCAATGAACCTAAAAAAAATCCGTGTCATTTATGTATTTCAGGCTCAAAGTTAGTTATTGGAACACCTCTGAAGAAAGAGGGAAAGTAAGTTGTGCTCTGAAATCACAAGAGATTGGTAGATTCCTGAAAAGGTGGTAGCAGAATTTTTTGGTGTCTTTAACAATGCTGGGTGCACATTTTGAAGTGTTAAAGAATTTGGAATAAACTGCAAATAATGAGCATGCATTAACTGGATTTACAGCCTACGCTGTACGTGTCTTCAGATGTGTTTAGAAAGGTTTTGGAGTTGACAGAGAAATACAGCCCTACTCCAACTCCATGCAGGCTGGAAAGGTATCCACCAGTCCTGTGTATTGTAGCCATTGATTTGCACCAAGTAGTCTGATAGGATCTCTCAAAATTAGTAAGGTGGTTTCCAAGCTGAGCTGTGGCAGCTTTATTTGGAGGAGTCACATTACCATGGGAATGTCTCTCGTGGCATATCTCATGTAGTTGCGTGGTTTTATTGTTTTGTCCTTGAAAGATGTGTGCGAGTAATTTTGAACATGAAAATGATGCATTTCTGTCCCTGTTTAAGTGGAAATGCACTCAGCTCTAAGGACTCCCTGGGTCACATTGCCAAGGCTTTTCATTTGACACTGGATTAACACATTTGTATGTTTTTTTTCATCAGTGCAACAAATTCTGAGTGCTGAAGAACACTTTTATGATGATCCTTGGGCTCTCCTATGCCAACACACAAACAGTCACTATCAGTGTGATCTGAACCATATTGGAAAATAGATTTGAGTGTCTAAGCTTGACTTTCAGTTGGTAAAAGAAAATATAATTATAACTCTTGCTCTACATAATCTGCATCTCCAAACAACTAACTTCTTTAGAATATTTGACTGTCAATTCCTTGATGCGCCAGCAGTTGTTGGTTCATCTGTTAGTTGATTTGAGGACTACTATTCCCACCTGCACGTCTATTATTTATATGTATATTTTGATAAATCAAAATTAATTGCACTCATTATAAGTGGGAGACTTTTTCATTCATTCTTAGGTGGTAGAATTGTGCATTCAGGAAAGAATCAACTTCCTGCGAAATCAAAAGCATCATCAGTAAGGGCACAATAAGCACGTAAAAGTGAAAATAACCAGCTGGTAGTTTGCTTCAGTGAACCTGTAGAAATAGGGTGGAAAAAGATCTAACTTTAGAGATTAGAACAGGGAAGCCTTGAATTAGTTTTCTTTCCTCAAGGCAATGTACAGACCTTGAACTGCTGCCTGCAGTAAGTTAAGGCTTCCATCAATAAGCAGACTGGTCTGCTGCCTTTTGTGATGAAATTCTGCCTTCGGTATCTTTCTACTCCTATCAGATTTGTATAAAGAATAGATCATTTTCTGTGAAAAGTGTGACTGATTTTGGCCTAACGTATGAGACTTCTGACTCCTGTTTTGCACAGAGCAAATAGCATAAATTATGTGCAATATATACTGGTGATTGCAATAAATTACCGCAGCTAAGAACTGCAGTTCCCATTACAAATGAAGTTTTGGAAAGAGTGAGCTATCATGCAATGTGTTTTAAATTTATAGCATGGCTGCTGTGTTCAATAAGGTACCAATTATTAATTATAAATTAAAAATGGGATTATAACATTCAGTTAAAGGGTTCTTTTTCTAATTATCTGCAACTTGTCATCCAAAATGTCTATGATAGCTCATCTGAGTGTGACAGCAATGTTTCTGCTGCTCAGCACAGAAAAGAAAGCTGACCCTCCCCTTTCATTTTAATGTGTTATGACTTAAGTGTTCCTGTCTCTTTTCCACTGTCTGAAGGACAAAAAAAATTCTTGAGATTTATAGACCTGGTTTTACCTCTGGTATGAAAATAGCTCTTGAAGATACTGTACCTGAAAATAGGCTGAAATAGACTGTCCCTATTGTTTAATTCAACTCCTCAACCAAGGCAAAGGGAAATGAGATCTGCATTATGTTCCCCGTTCTTCTGCTGACTCTATTTCTATCTGATTCTTATTCTGTCTCTATGCATCTACAAAATGGCACACTACAAGCTGAAAGAAACAGAGCAATTTTAATTATGGTTTTGAGAAATACTGATATTCAGTACTTCTGTTTAGTTGATCATGCTGGGTGACCATTTCTGGGGATAAAAGAGAAAAAAATGGGGAGGAGTAGAGATAGGAAAAGGATAGTGGTAGTCCTATCTCCATGGACATATTTTGGAAGTCTCAGAGAATACCAAGGGGGGAAGATAAACAACTGATAAAAATCATTTGTTAAAATAAACTTGCAGATGCAGCAGAAATTCTAAAGAGAGGATGAGAAGGGAAAGTTGAGTGTCAGGAATAATTTTTGTCGCTGCATGTCATAGTCTTAGATGTTAGACATGGGCCAATTGCTAACCTTCTGCTTGGTAGTGGGAGAACCCAACTATTTTCCCAAGGTTTTTCTTAGGAAAAAGACTGAGTGATAGTTACTGGGTTCAAAAGGTGGAATTCTTTTTTGAGAAGGGTTAGGGTCAGGGTTCTGGGAAGGTTTTTTATTTTGATCATTGGTTTCGCTGGAATTTTTTGTGTAATTTTAAATGATCTGTATGTTTTCCCTAGACCTTTAGAGAGGCACATTTTAAAATCTAAAGAAATATATTCTATTATTTATTCTATTTATGTTAAACTCTTCAACTGGAGGCTTTTTTAAAAAAAACCACTTAACTTATTTTGGTCTGGAAACAGTGATTAAAGGTTAAACTCTCTTGTAATATTACTTTTGTGTTTGGTTGGGTATTTTTATAATACTAATTCTCTCAGTGTCTGTTACGGCTGTCTTGTGCCTAGGCAGCTTGTGAATGAAATTTTGGGCTCATAGCTGATTTCTTATAGGTATTCCTATTGTTATGCCACTCCTGACTATTTGCCAAGAGCTATTTGTCCACTTTGAAAAATGCCATTTTGTTCCCATTGATCCACTCCTTTGTGTTTCAGTGTGTCCCCTGCGTCACCTCTGTGATGTGGGTGCATCCATCAGTTGCGTGTCATGTGGAACTCATGACATTCCTTCCTCGTAGATAAGATTTTCCATGCTAGACTCCTACATATCACATCAGATACTGAATCTGTGTTCACAGCATCAGGACTCAAATAGAACAAAGTAAACCTGGTTTTGATGACAGTTACAAATGATGAATTTGTATGAATTTGTGTCTTTGATGTATTTTCCCCACAGCTTCTCAAAGTCTTTCAGGTGCTGTTAGTAGTACTTTTTGCCCAGTTATTTTGATCTGAGTTCTACCCAATTTACTTGTGACTGTGCTTTTGCTATGCTTCAGAACTGCTGCTGCAAATGCAGGCAGACATCATTCCGAGAGTCACAAAACAAGATTTTAACCAGAACTCTGAGCAAGAGCATCCTTTGTTGTGTGTCTAAGGTACCCTTGCTTCAGACATCATGACATTATGAGCTCATCCCTGGGAAAGTCATTGGGGTGAACAGTTTTAGGGGTTGTGTGAGTACTTTGGGACAGATCTGAATTGTTTGTGGCTGAGATGGGGCAGTTAAGTGCTCCTCGTTGCTGTCCAGGCTGCATGCAGCTATCTTTAAACCTGTTACTGGTGAAGGAGAGATGCAAACCCTGAATAATCTTTTCCTGAATAACCTGGCTCAGGAAGCTTTTTGTGGACTATTGTGGGTTTTACTTTTGTGTGTGTTTAGTGTCTTTTTTCAAAGACTAATGCATCTTCGTCTAAATATGTCACATTAAGAGATTTCAAGGACAAATAACTCTATGTGGTTTCGTTCTATTTCTCTCTTCACTTTTGGCAAGCCAGAGTAATGTTTGTCACCTCAGTACTCTATTTTCCTCTTCCCTACAAATTACCCTGTTTTCTGGAGAATCAGCAAGGTTGAGCATGGCAACGTTTGAGAGTTAGGAAATAGTATATCGTTAGTCAACTAAGTAAAATCTACCAAAAATCACAAGTGTGCCTATAATAAAAGTTTGCAGAAAAAAAGGTCAAATTTTTAAACCTGGGGCTGGGGTTCTTTTGTTTGTTTTGATTTTGGGGGGGTGGTGTTGTTTTTGGGTTTGGGTTTTTTTTTTGGTTGGTTAGTTGGGGGGGGGTTTGGTTTGTTTTTGGTTTTTTTTACACCTGTAACTTACTGGCACAGCTGATGTCATTTAGGCTCTGATTCAGCAAAGCACTTAACCATTCTACTTAGTCCCGTTGACTTTAATGGGAAGTAATTACATGTTCCAACAAAGCACATACAGAAGTGCTTGGCTGAATCAAGGTTTTAGACGACATAATGAGAACCTGATTGGGAAGGAGGGGAAACTGAATAAATGCTGTGCTCAAAATCAAGCTCATACTCTCCAAAAATATACAGTAGGAACTCATTTGTGGCAGTGCTTTTTCTATGTTGTGGCGCACATTGATCTCATTGCTGTACAAAAATAAAAAATTATAATTCTAATTACTGTATCCATGCTATTGCCCATGAAGTCCATGTTTGGACTGTCAGACTAGCTGTTCATAGTGATTCAACTCCAAATGATACTGGTTCTTTCTTCCTTTAGCATTTTTCCTCCTTTTCCAATGTTCTATTTCTTTGCTTTATTTTTAATTTTCAAATGAGGACAGTATTCCTACCTTGTACTTGAATGTACTGCCGTTTTGATTATGTTTGTCAGTGCTGTTGATGTGAGCTGTATTAAAATAGCAATTTGAAGTAACACTGGCACCAGACAGTCACTGCTCATTAATATCATCTCCAGAAAAATCTTACAGCAGATCTACTACCTGCTTTATAGTCCTTGAAGAGTAATGTGGTACGGGCTGTCCACACAGTGCCACTGTGGCTTCCAGTCACTCCTGTTACATTACACTGAGTCTGATTTCATCTCCTTGAGAAGGCTTTATTACTGAGCATGGAGCAAATCCTGCTCACTTTGTATCCCTGCTAACATTAATGATCCTTCTCACATAACTGGTTTGCTTCAAGGGATGTAAGGGTAGCAGTATTGTTTTTCTCCAAAGTCTTATGGAAAGATGCTGCTTGAGATATTGTGGTGGAATTGGCACAGGTGATTTTTTGGTGGGGCGAGAGCTTGGATTTTGTTTGTTTTGAGTTTGTTTGGGGTTTTTTTTGTTTGTTTGTTTTTTTGGGGGGGTTGTGTGGGGTTCTTTTTTAGGGGGAAAGGTTTTTTGTTTTTGTTTTTTTAGATGCAATTAAATATGTTGCTAATGAATCCACAATGGAAAAATATTTATTTGGTGTATGTCTGTGTATGTAAAAGGTGCAGCATACTGTGAGCTAATAGCCAAGCTGACTCTTCTACTGTGAATTTGAACAGGCTATTTGGGCCAATGGAATTACTGAATCTTGAGTCTTGAAATGTCACCAAAGTTCAGTGGAAGAATTCAGTCCAATCCCCATCTAGCTGTCTACTAGGGTGGACCTCAGTAGCTAGATAAGTAAGGCTACTGTAGTATTTATATAGCTTTGGAATTATAAAATATTGTTGAGGGAGTCATTCCTAATCAGTGATGTTGTCTGCTAGACCACCCTGTTGAGACAGACACAGTCTTCCTACAAGCCTAATGAGAAAACCAGGTCACATCCTGCTCCTGTCGTCCCAGCCCTCTAGCAGAGAAATAATTTGTGTCACCCAGAGAGGGCAGATGTGCCCATCAAAGCTGTCCCTGGCCCTGCTGTCCCTTGTGGAGAGCTGTGTGGGGGCTGCTCTCACTGTCCCTGCTGCTGGTGAGAGGTGATGGGGCAGCAGGAGGTGTTGGAAGGTGTCACACGTCCCTGCCAGGTGTGAGAGCTCAGAGGGAGGTGGCCCAGTAAAGAGCTCTGAGTGTGGCACTGCCAGCACTGCTGGCTGCTCCCAGGGTGAGGGCTGGAGTCTGGACTGTGCTTTGCTTCTCCTGTCAATCTACAGCTCTTTTAACACTGTGCATGAGCTTTGTAGTCCCCTACAATATCTTTTGAAGTCTCCCAGTACTTCTTTTTTTTTCATTTTTTTTTTCCTCCATGGAGGGAGGGGAAGAGTTATGGGGGTGCGACAGCCACCAGCAATCCTTTTCTGTTGGTGCAGCAAGGACATCTTCATTTCACTGTGACCAGGATGGGCACAGTGCTGCAGTCATTTTTCTCGGTGGAAAAGTCTTGGCTTGGTCTTGCAGGGTACACCAGGCTCACCTGTGGACTGCTGGGGGCACGGGAGTTGAGCTTAATTTTCCTTGAGGAAAATTATAAGGGAGTAAAGCTGAAAATGTGGGATTCATTCATTTAATTGGTGGAATGGGAAAAAAATCTCCAACTCCCTGCTTTTGTTTTTAGAAGGGTGTTTCCTTGCTTTTTAAAGGATAAAACACCTTGGGAGAAAGAAATAACTAACTTCAAAGCTTTTTAGGAAATCTGGGGCTTGGCTGCTTTCTTTCCAAGCCTCCTCGACTGAGCTATGTCCTGCTTTGCTCAGCTGGGCTGGAATTTGGGGGAAGATGTGGGCAACTTCATGAAACTGGGGGTATTTTTCAGTAGAGATTTAAGACAGATAAATAAATCTCAGTGACATTGAAAGAATGACTCCATCAGTGTACTCAGACAATCATGCAGGGCCATCTGTGCTGGGCTTTACATCCTTAGGCAATGAGAGCATGATGGGGGAGCACAGGGATTGGGCACAGGATGTCTATGCCCTTGTGCAATTATGGTCTCTTTATGCTCTCTTCAACCTAAAGCTTCTGGGTTCTTGTACCACTTCCAATAAGACAGTGAACAAACAATTCCAGAAGTTATTTTACTTCATTCCAGAAAACATTTTGTTTAATGAAGGGTGCTGTGCTCAGCTTCTGTGTGATGCTCAGGATAGTGCAGACACTGCTGGTTTGCTAAATGGGCACTGGCTTGTTTCTTCATTTCTTCCCTGGTACTTAGGGCTCTTCACAGGTAAACGCTACTGAAGGCTTGCTATCAGTATAAGCTTCTTGAAACAAGCATGGTGGCTCTTGATATATTTTCAAAGCTGTTAAACACATTATATCTTAAATATTAAGTGACATGAAAATAAAGGAGTGATGTGTTAGCAAGTGTGTGTGAAAGATCATTCTTCTAATTTCATCAGTCCAGTTTACAATGTTACTGTTTGGGGTTTTTTATAATTGGTGCCAAGCTTGAGTCTTTATCTTGATGGGTGTTTGCTGAGGTGTGTGAGAGTTTTGGGTTTTCTCTTTCTATCAGATACTGTTGCCTTGCTGCTGCAATAGATCAGAACGAGAGGACAGGCAGCTGGTGCCCTTCTCTGACTGTTCTGGCTGACATTACTGAAAGTTGAATTAGGGACAGTGTTATTTACTCTATCTTTTGCTGCACTGAGAGAATAAATTCCAGAGTCTCTACCATGTGTGTTGTCTTCACACACTGGTAAAAGAGACTGTTTCCTTCTGAGACAGATTCTTTACCATTGATGGGAAATTAATGATAGCAAGTAAACTATTACTTGTTAGGATTAACTAAAGTGCTCAAAGCCTGAATGTTGTTTGGTCTCATATTTCCAGTCTTCTGTGAGCCTCTGGATGAACAAGTAATTTCTTTTTACTTCAAAAAGACTATTTTACAAGGGGAAAAAGGTATCGTGTTCTACTGCAAAGTACTCTGCTACCTATTGATAAAAACTACTATTTCAAAATCCATTCTTTTTGCTTACAGTCCTGTATTTGTAGAACCAATTAAGCTCTGTGATTTGAGGAGAAAATGAAAAACAAGCTCTATCCTTTTACACCATTGTATCCCCAGAAATTTAGAATCAAAATCTTTTAATGCCAAATGGTAAAATCCAGCCCTTGCTGTGTTTTAGCCCTGATGTGCAAACTTCCCACTTAGATGAAGTTTTGTGTAACTGCTGAGCATGACAAGGTCTGCTTTTTTTTAAATGCTCATATGAGAGCTGAGGCTGCTGCAGTGCCCATCAGCAGGAGCAGAATCACATCTACTAACAAGGCAAAAATAAACCTCAATTTAATGAGTTGCAAAAAGGCCTGGTGTCTTCCCCCTCTGAAGTAGTCTATTTTAGAATGGCTGTTGGCATTGTTGGGAGGGTACAGCGCAGGAGACTTATATGGTTAAATTTTATAGTAGTCTAATAATGAAAAAAGCATGTGTAAGGCCTCTTGGCAAACAGTCCACAGTCGTGGCAGTATTCCTACAAATAAAGCTGCAAAAGTGGAGAGAGAGGTATAATTAATGGGAACCTGCTTTATTTGCCAGGAGAGATTATTCTTATGCGAGGAGCAAAGGGTATGTGCCTGAGAAAAATGTAGAGAGAGTAGACTTGTTTTGTGGTGCCCTAAAATGCAGTTTAATTAAAACGAGAAAATAATGGGAGGAAAGTCACTTGTGTAGTCTCTGGCCAGCTGCCCAAATATGAGTGGAGATGCACTGGCCCTGGGCTGTGCTTCCAGCACAACTCACAGAAAGCTCGTTGTTCTTGCACACATTTGCTCTATTTTCAGACACATGCTATTTGAAACCATGTTTTCTCTTTTGCCCTTTGCTCCTTTCTCGCTCTCAGCTGGTGGTGAATTTCCACCTCAGAATTTTATTTCTTGAAATGTTTTCTCTTTGCAGAGCTGTATCTGTTGTTTTCCATTCTCCCTGGGGGGACAGTAGGAGTCTGATGAAGCTTGAAGGTACCTGGAGTTATCTCTGATTTCCTGCTCCTCAGGCAAACCTTGGCAGGGCTTGCCTGAGCTGCAGAGATCCAGCTCTCAGCTGGGTCTTAAGCAACCAAATCATGCCAAGCCTCATTTTATTTATCCATAGCTTGAAAATATTTGATTCCTTGATCTGGTGTATTAAACTCAGGTTGTCTGTATGACCGCCCCTTCTATTTTTTCCCTTTTTCGTTTGTCCCTCCTGGACATTTGCACAAGGGGAAGGGACAGTATAAATAGATATCATTGTAGATTTGCTCTCTGACCCATCTTCCCCCCATACTATGTGTAGTTATTATCCAAGAGTTTGCTCAGTGAAAATGTTCTTATTTTTCAATGGACATTTCTTTTTGGAAAGCTATTTCAGGTGATTACTGGCTTTTCCTCTTTCAGAATTTGATCTACCTCTGTCTTTTCCAAAGAATATGACTGCTGTCTGGAATCAAATTTATGTTATTAATAAGCACATTTCAGGGCACTAATGTTGGAAACAGTGCAGATCTGTTTGGCTTTCCCTGCTCCATGTTTAGCTGTACTTTAATATCAAGGTTTTCAAGAGATTTGTTACTGAGACTTCAAACTCACTTTATCTCTCCTTCGCATGTATTGTTCAAGACAAAAATTATTCATCTTTTGCTTTAGCAATAGAGAAATATCTCCTAATGTTATTACCTGAATAAGGTACTGCATTAATGTTTATTGGTTCAAGGAGAAATAGTTGTAAAATATTATGAAGTGCCATTGATAAATATAATAAGTAAAATTTTGCCTGGCATTTTACTTACTGGGCTTCTACTCAAATTTTTCATTTTTAAAAAAAAATGTTCATAAAGAAAAGATGCAAAATTTTATGCCAGTAATAATAAAAGAAATAAAGCTGATGGAAACTACAGGAAATAATTGTGTCAAAAATATCCTGTTAGACATTTTTTTTGTTTGTGTGAGGTGGACTGTGGTATTGCTGAGGAAGTGAGCTCTTCAAATGGCAGAGCCACAGAAGAGACATCTATGATAACTCTTACTTCTTCCTCCATTCCCCCATGAAATTTCCATGACAGATAAAATGTTAAATATGAGATAAAGTAGTCTTAAATATACATATATCACTATTTTGTACCATAAAATCCTGGATGTGGAAGAGTTTTTCAGTCACCCCAGCAACCCAGCTACCATGACAGGGTTGTTTCTTTGAGATTTGGTCTTAGAAAGTTGTCTCAAGTCTCTTGGGGAATATGATCTCACTCCCAACTACTGAGTCAGCATGATTCTACCTAATGTGGATGAACAGTAGAAAAAAATCAGATTTTACTGAGTATGTGCTTGCACAAGTAGGGATTTTCTAACTTATTTTCTTCTGACTGAGATATGTATGTTCCCATGCCCGTGAATCACTTTGCAAATGATGCTCTCCTGGGGTTTATGTATATTTCTTTGTAAGAGATTTGTGTTAGTTCTTTGAAGGACCAAATAGACAATGCCCTAGATCCCGTCTGATTCCAGAAAAGGTATTCTAGGAATCAAGATCAGAAAGCTAGTGGAAAATATCCAAGAACTGTGTAACTGAGGGCTGAGAAAGCTTTTATTTAAGGCAATTTATATGATTTATATTAAGAACACGACTTGACCCAAAAGTGGTTTTATCAAGATATCTGGGACTTTGACTTTAAAACAGTTACAGCAGACTTCAGCTTAACTGTGGAGCCATTCTCACTTTATTCTATTTCTGTACACGTTAACAGAGATGTGGAAAGGTTGTTTGGTATTGCCACTGTTTTGTTTAGGTTTTTTTCATGGTTTTCTGCATTGTGCCATATTGACCTGCTGTTCAACATTGTCAACTTAAGTTTTGGTCTGATATAGTTATGCCAAGGTGCAATCTGCACAAGACCAAATTTTCTTTTTATATCCTCTATCTGGGTCATTACACTTATTTGTTCTAGATGTTCCTAAGAGTGCTTACAGTTTACCATACTTAGTAGTTTTTTTATGTATTCAAAACTATTGAAAACTAATATATGGTCTAGAGAGGACTGGGTTACATGCCTGTGAGAAGGCGTTCAGTCTGAATGTCACTCTTAACAATAAAATTGAGTTATAATTGTTCCCTACGTAAAAGTAAAACAAAATTTCCAAATATTTGCAGTCTGTATGAGCACTAAGGTAACAAAGGACATAAATGTTTCAATGAATAGATGCAAATTGAACGAGAACATTTACTTCTGCCTTGTTTTATATTTGTTTAATTAAAAGTCTAAAGGAACTTCAAAGTCTATGAGGCAGTAAGTGGCCCTCTTGCTGATTCTATTGTCAAAATCACAGGGATCTTTTCAGGCCGCCTGCTGAATAATCTGATGTAGAAATTAAAGTGCTCTATCCCAAGAGCTTTTTTTTGTTTTATTTTTGAAGGTTCTGCATCTTTACTTCACTGTGGTAACAGCTCTGTGTTTTGTCATAGCAATGAAGTATTACTGAACTGAATGCTGCACGTAATGGTATTCTCAGCAGAGATTCTGTAGGAAATGTCTTAGGTGAGTTGCATGAATTCCAATTTATTTGTTCTCTGCTTGTGCACACACCAATGAACAAAATAGGACCCTATTTCCTATGCTTTGATATTTGATAGTCATTGTACTGGACACTTCAGAGAGCTGATTTAATACGCCATGTTAAGCAGTCGCATCATAGCATATGAGTCATTTGAATTCCTGCTGTACATAAGCTTGCTATCTTAGGGAAATGCTAGACATATGTTTGGCAAACGTCATTAATTTTTCGAAATATTTGAATGACAAAGTGAATAATGAATTGTCTCTTTCTGAGTTAGTGTTTGCTGTTCTTCAGTATGTTCCCCCAATTTGGCTTGTGTGTTTTTTAGGATGTCTTTGTTCTTGGTCATATGCTAACATTGTCATAGCTACTACTATTATTATTTCAACTGCAGGCCACAGCTGAGATCATCAGCGTACTTGGCACTCTACTCGTGACAGCAAATGACAGCAAGTCTTTAGCTCATTGAAAGCAGAAGTTACACTATTTCCTCTCATCTTTTCAAGTATATGTTTCACTAGTAGAGCTGAAACTGAAGCAAAGAGCATAAAATTATGCAGAAACGCTGTCTTTTCTGGGTCTTCTCAAGGAGGAGGAGCCTTCATATTAATATTTGATCATGTGTTTTGAATAGATGACATAGGTCCTTAGTCCTTGCATTCTCAAGGAATTATAAAAGAGACTTTTCACAAAAAGAAAACCAAAACACAACAGCCTAATACTGGTGGGACAGATATATTTGTGGCACAATGTTACTTGGCTTTAGTCAAAACTATGAAATGAAGAGTAAGATCAAAGTGTAAAAAGAAAAAAATAAATACATCTAACATCTTAGTTTTGAATTTGACTGCTTACAGGAAGAAAAGATGCTGGTTTGAAACAAGGTCTGATTTAACCTTAAATTTCTTTACTGATACCTGCTTTTTAGGTACAGTTCTATGACTTGTGATATGCTTTTCCTCTGGCACTTTTTTATGATTGCCTTATATTTGTGTCTGTGTTCATTCTGTTTGTAGTTTTCAAGCAAGCAGTCAAACAAAGTAATTTGTAACTGTGAAAGATAGAAGATGCCACAACAGTTTACTCAGGACCTAAGGCAGGCAATAATAGATATTTGGAAAAGAACAAGGGAAATTAGTAAAAAAACCTGAAATCCAAACTGCAAAACTCAGAACTCAAAGGTACTTCCATGTGATGAAAGAAAATGCAAAAGTAAATAAATTGAGGCCAAGCAGACAGTATATATTCTGCAAATGGAGCAGGATACTAAGTGCAAATCAGCTGAACCAGAACTATGGTGGAATCACTAGATGTCAGAAGAGGGAAGATACATTTTCTTAAGTACCAGGTACTTGAAAGAGTGATAAGATTTTAAGGGTGAAAGTGAGTGTTTCCAGGCCATGTACTCATCATATACATTGGCTGAAATAAGGCAATTAAAAAAAAAGGTGTTTGTACTATATCTATATATAACATTATCTTGACAACCTTTTTCTGGAAAATAAGCCAGAGAATGAAGATGGCCAGTTGGTTCTGATAAGTATTCTAACGCTCAAACAAGGAAGACAATAAATTTTATTTCCCTATTCTAGAAATTTTACTTTCTTTCCCAGTGACTGGAGGGTAGGTGTTACCTTTCATGCTGGTGAATAATGGTAGATAAGGCTAGATATGGTGCTAGATATCTTCGGATCCACTGACTTTTAAATTTGCTTTAGTATATTTCTTTTACTGTGAAAACTTAGTCTTAGGAGAGTGGTAGTATCAGTTTGATATGCAACTGTCCAAGACTCTTTCAGGATAACATTAAAACAGTTTACTAAAGGTTTTCCAAGCTGCAGCAATAAATTGTAACAACCAAGAGAGGAATGGTTTAAGAACAAACTCATAGGAAGAGCTTCCTTTAATAGTCGGATGATAAGAGGTAGCACAAGAGCAATTGTTACTTAGACATGCTTTGCTATTAGGAGACTTTATGAGGAAATGTCCTGTGGCATTTCTGTTTGGTCACAATTATGATTTTGTCCTGTTTTGAAGGGAATAGGAATAAGAGAAGTGATTCTTGTCACCTCAGTCCGATTCCTGCTCCTATTGACAAAACTTTCTTGACTTAGCCACTTGAAAGGATGTTTCCAAATCAGTTCATGCTCTCAATTAACCTAATAGGTAGAATCTGTAGTAGAATCAAACTTTGTAAAATAGTTAAGCTATTTCTTTCATACCTACATAAGAAGAAGACATAGAGAAAATATTTTTCTTGTTTATGGAGGCGCATCAGTACTTGTATCTCTCCAGATTAAATAGAGAAGGGAAGGGAAATTTTATCAAAATAGTAAGAGTAGGAAGATGGAGTCAATTCTACATGATCAATGGGCAAAAGGGCTTGATGCTGCAGAATGGATTCACCCTACCAAGGTGCAGGGTTTCCTTCATGTGGACTGCACAGCCCACTCAGGACATCTTTGATCAGCTGTTTGCAAGAATGGCTCCTCTCCAGACAGATGCAGGTGTGTTCACACAGGTTCTCTGGAGCTCTGAGCTCTCCTGCAGCCTGGACAGCACTGCATGTCTGAAGCTGTCTCTGCCTCTGCTCTCCAAGGTTTGGAGACTACAGCTTTGTTCAAACTTACTAATTTTCAAGAATAGTTTGCTCCATCAGTTATATGTGTGGTTAAAATCCCCAATTTCTTTAGGGACCATTTGCATCAACTCTTCCAGTGTATCTAATATAGAGATTCCCAGGGTGTAGTGCCCTGTTTCAAACAAACTAACTCTGAAGTCATAAGCCTAAAAGCTGTGTTAGCAGAGATAATGGAGACTCATGCTTGATGGCACAGTGGTGGTGCTCTGCTTCTTGCAAACTAAAATGTTCAAAGGGAGCTTGTGTTATCCTTAGCACACACGCATAGAGTCATAGAATAATTTTGGAAGGGACATTTAAAGGTCCCTTTCTCAATGTAGATATACCCTGCTTCATAATGACAAAAAAAACCCTTCAAAAAAATATTGGTTTATTTAAAATTAAATATATTCAGTTAATATTTTTCCACACATTTGTGCTTAATTTTGTTATTATTAGTTCCTGAACTTCTAGTGATTTATTGACTATGGTTGGGTTTGGGGGTTTTTTGTTTGTTTTGTTGAGGTTTTTTTTTGGGGGGGGGGGGTATTTTGGGGGGTTTTTGTTTGGTTGGTTGGTTGGGTTTTTTTGTTGGTACCCTCTAGCCCTCCCAGATATGCCATAGGAAAATTGGTGTGGTTTAAGTGCACCTATTTTGTAAATCAGGTTGATCAAATGCATAAATACATAGTTGAGAAAGCAGACACTTTAAAGACAGTTTATTTTAGGGAACTTGACATTTTCATTATGGAGGAGGTGTATCCTGAAACAGTTACAGAATTAAACACGAGGGTAAATGTAGAGTAATTTTTTCAGAGCAGTGGTATTCAGTATAAGTAGTGGGGATCTGTTTGTCTTTTAAAAGCTCCATAATTCTCAAAAGATTTATGAATTCAAAAGCAACTACTCTGGTGACAAAAACAGGTAAAGGACAAGGGATATCTGAAGGATAACTGTTTTTTTGTTTTGTTTTTTTTCACTTACAAGGTAATATTTTTAACCAACACGAGAAAATGTTCTCATAAAATCAGTTAGCTAAAACCTAAATCTAAGCCCATCGCTATGGCCAAAGGAACGCGACGCAGCGCTGCACACGCGGTGTAAACAGCACTCGCACAAAATAAAGGATATTTGATGCCATCTAGTGGCACTGCGGAAAGGCGGCAGCAGCTTTGGAAAAACCAGAACCTGTTCTTTGCAGGGTGTGCTGTGTCCTCAATCCTCCGGCCCATCACTAACACGGGTGAGGAACTCTAACTATAGCAGCGCTCTTTAGGAAACTTCACTGCTTCATTTCCTAAACGCTCTGATAGAATATACGTGGTTTTTTTCCAGTATCTTCACCTTCTTTGCCCCAGGCCTGCCACAAGTAGTAATATTACTAATTTAGATGGTGGCTTAGACTCCTAGAAAACCTGCCAAATTTCTAGGTTTAAGAATTACATAAAATATCAGAAAGTGAAAGTACCAAGCAATTTGAAGGCAGGGAATTACTTCTTTAAGCCTAACCACACTTGCTGAAAGATTTAATCTATTACATTTAAACGAATTAGACTGATTAAGTATTAATAATATATAATTGCCTTTTTCAGGATAAAAAATTAATATAATAGTCAAAGAAGATGACATTTCCAATGTTATCTATTTGATAGAATGCTATGAGCCTATTGACAATTTCTGTTCATAAATCATGTACATTCCTCGGAAAAAGATAATGTCCAATTTTACAATTTCTAATGCAAATTAAGTAGTAGATTCTCCTGCAGCCAAGTATGAAGACACCCCATACACACCACCAACCACTGCCAATGTCAAACCTCGTGTGTGTATATGTGTGAATGACAGGGAGGGAGTGCTGAAGAATTATTGCACTTTACTATGTGCTGTTTTAGGGTCTTTATATGGAACTATCTTTCTAGAGTGCCACAGCCCGATTTCAAAGGAGCCTTAATTAATTTTTACCTAGGAAATCAGCCTAAAGACCTCCAGACACTGAATTGTTAAAGGCAATAGTGCTAAATCAAGCAGCAACTTCCATGAGGGACTGCTTCTCTCCTTGCTGAAATATGCCAAATTCCAATTATTTCTAGTCTGACCAGTAGAAAGCAAATAAAAAGAAAATAAAACAATAAAATATAAAAAAAATAAAAAATAAAATAAATCTAAGAATCAAACCCCAAAAACCCCAGCTTCATGAGATTTTTTTCACCAGAGATTTCAGTTGTCATTTTCAGAATACGCAGTATATGAGTATTTTTTAGAGAAAGAAGTGAATTAGAGAGTCCTTTCTTTTTGAGGCTGATGGACTTGGACCTAACTTTCTGCTTTGCAGTTCTCTGTGTAAAAGTTGCAGCATAGGAAATGACATCATATAAATACTGAAAGAACATTTTGCTGAATGAGCTTTTTACAGACAGTGTGGTATGAACTTTCTTTGCAGTAGGAAAGGATGAAACATCAGATAATGAAGCGTCCACCTGGAAAACTAAAAATTATTAGATGTTTTCCCTAGCATGGGCAAGATTCTATGTAAAAGTCTGAAAAAGACGAAAACTTGATGCCTTGATAAGGACAAACTAAAGGAATGTAAATGTCTAGAGTACAAGTTAAGCCGTCAAAGGTGCAGGGTTGGTATTGTTTACTGAGTGCTGCTGAACCTTTCCATCATCGTCTGCACAAACATGCAAAGCACTAATCTGATCCGAGTTCCAGCTTTGCTGTCTTTGTCTGTGTGCTCCAGCTCCTGGTGGCTCTCGCTGTGAATGTGTCTTCCATGGATGTTTGGTCACAGCGTGGGTAAACCCTTCAAGGCTGCCCAATGCCACCTTCTCCTTCCTCCAGTCCGGTACCAGATGTTGTTAGGATGTCTCCAAAGTGCAGGAGAACCTCCTGGTGACAAGCATAGGCCTGCACTTTATGCTGCCTACAAAGGATAAATGCAAAGGGAGGGAAATCTGCCGAGTTGGGAAATCGGAGTTCATCTCCTGTGACAAGAGTAACTATCTCTTACTTGTGTGACTGAGCTTCCTGGTTGGTTCAGCCCTTAAGTGCCTGTGTGTGTTGAACTAGCAGAATATCCCTGCCCTGTGGAATTCACAAGAAGTAGAAGGAATGTAGGTATCAAACTCTGTTGCTTATCCACAGGTAATTGACTTAAAAGGAGTGAGTAGTCCAAAATAGCACAGGGAAGTCACTATCAAAACTGGAAACTGGCCCTGCAGTTTGAGACTATGGGTTGAGAACATTCAACATAGATGGATGCATTTATTCAGTCATGTGGATATTTACCACCTATTCATGAACACTTCATCAAACAACTGCAGCAATTCACTGCTGCTCCTGCTCAGCTGTAGTATTTGACATCAGGATTTTAGTCACTTTACAGCTTGGGTAAATTGTGTATGTCTGTACAAGTTCCAGGGAGTAAGGATGGGTATAGATCATACACACAACCCAGAAACTGGTAGATGAATTTCACTGGAAGAGAATATGAAGTCAAAATGCAGTATGTAGCTATGCATTATCAGTAGTGGGAACAAAACAGAAAATGGTTTTCAAATGAAGATCTATAATCTTTCAAAGATCATCACGTGGTATGGTGGCCTGCAGTAGCAATGATTTAATTTAATGGACAGGTTATCCTAAATTGCTAGATAAAACACCAGATGATGATGTGATAGAGTACCCAGATTTCATTACATGTGTGAGGAGTGGCCTGTTACTTCTGAATGGCAAATCTGGCCCTCATCTCGAAGCCTCAGTGTAGACTTCATAGTTTAATTTAATGACCCATGTATTTTTAGGGAGGAGCTGTTTTATATATTTTTGAGATAGCATAAATTCAACCTCTCATTTCTTTATGAAGTCAGTTGATTCAGAGGGAGAAAATAATACTAAACCTAAAAGCCTTTTAAGGCATCCAAGCAGATCCTTGTTCTCTTTCTGGAATCAGCTCATGTAATAACATCTTACTGCTTATTTTTTTAAGACTTTCAGTGCTCAAGCTTTTTTGTTTGTTT
Organism: Acridotheres tristis; assembly: GCA_037013685.1. Lineage (NCBI taxonomy): Eukaryota > Metazoa > Chordata > Aves > Passeriformes > Sturnidae > Acridotheres > Acridotheres tristis. The sequence continues at coordinate 20,522,964 of CM072894.1, read as the reverse complement.
ATTTGTTTTCTCCAATGATACTGGAAATTCCCTGAGGTGCTGTTTTCTATTAATTGAAAGAGAAGCTAAAGACAGCTCCTTTCGGTGCCAATTACCTGGGGTATATCACGCAATTTATTTGTTTTTCAGGCAGACAGCCTTCTTCCACTGGATACATATCAGGGGACACTAAACCTTTTTCTCACATACTGCAGATTGCAGGTCAGGTCTGTAATGGCAAAAAGTAAGAATAGTGGAAAAAGAAGTTCCAACATATACACACACACATACACCAAAAAAAAAAGATGATGCATAAGTGCAAAGGTAAATGCCACTCATTAACATGAGAAGTGATTTGAGGGTAAATTTTTATTGACTTCTACAGGGCAGCTAACATGCCACACTTTCCCTGATTCCAAACCTGTCACTAGAAAGGAACTCATGATTTACTAATTTTTTGGGTGTGATTTTAGATTATCCAAATCCCTCAAATTTGGTTGAATTACTAGGGTTGGGTCAGCTATGGTTCATCTATGTGGATATGAGAGCATAATGTGTGTTCTCAGTTTTCTTGTATATATTTTTTTCCTGCTGATTTCTGAGAAAGTAGTCCTTTAACCTTTTATCTGTCAGGCATGAAATCTCCATCTCCTTTTTTTATTCATGAAGCTGAGTACTAACTTACTGAAATCGATGCTTTCCTGCCAACTTCCAAATGCATTCAGACTCATTTTCTCCTATCCAAGCCTACTTTTATTGCAGGAGAATTTGAGTGGGCTTAACTGAACATATGTCTGTTAGATGTAGCTGAGACACAAGCCCTAGTAAACCAAGTTACTTAACCACCCAGCAAGTTTCTTGTGGTGTTGCCTATGGCTGTGAGAAAGACTGAAAAGCTCTGACTGCCCACAGTGCAAAACACTTCTTTCTAAAAACGGAAACTGAAAAACTTCCTAGCTTTCACATCTGCCTATAAATTACCCTTCTAAGTACTAGGATGGGCAAGGGAAAAAGCCAAGGGTTAAGGGACTACTGTCTGTGCAACTTCTGTGGGAGTTTACACCACCAGTTGCAGGAATCTGTCAGCAATTGCTTAGTTACTAGACAAGCAGCTGAAGAGGGTACCTACTTTTTGACCTAGAGATTCCTTACATTCCCTCTGATACATTTCAGGGAGACACTACTGGTACAGGAAAGGACCAGGAAGCAGATCCTTAATAACTCTTCTAAGTGCAGTGAGAAACGAAGTCCTGAGTTGAACCCAAAGATTCCACAGAGAAACTCAAAAAGAGGAGTAAGGGCTCACTCATTCCAGACATAATTCCCTTCTAATTTCAGTCCATCTCTCAATAATCTGAGCATAACTGCAACTCTGAGCAATATAGCATGAGACAGAGACCAGTTTAAGTGTTGGACATGTCACAGAATCAGGCTAGGCAATGACATGCAAGTAGGCTCAAGTCTAATAGGAAGCCACTCTGACAGGAATCCTTTAAGTAGCTAGATGTGCCTGTTCAGTGCAGTGCATGGCTGAGAGCTAACATGATGTAACTGGAGCTGTCTGAAGATGGGAACTAGAGTCTACAGTGCTAGTCACTGGAGCAAGCACTGATTCCCAGACCTCTCTTTACCTGCATAGTTCTGTGTCTGGTTTTGATAATACCCTGAGCCACATTGGCATTGCACAGACTTATCCTGGAAGTGGAAAAGGATGGTGCAGGAATGAAGCTAGCTGGGACAGAGATTATCAGGGCAAGGAGTTTTCAACTTTTCTTATAGTACAAAAAGCCTTTTGTTGCCAGATGCTTGCATTGTAGGACAGGGATACAAATCCATGTCTACACAGAGCCGTGCAAATATAGGGCTGCTGATTTTGTTTATACTCTGAAAGAAGGGACATATGAGCTAAAATAGTAAGTAATTCCAACTAATGTGCTGAGAATCCTTTCGAAAAAGGGGTGATAAATATGTGTTCTCAGTCTTGGGCAGAGAGATGGAGATACAGCAGACGTAGCAAGCCAACACGTATAAGCATGGGCAAAATTTGTCCTTTCCTGCATCCCCAAGTGGGGCAGAAATTCTCTGCAGCATGTATACTCTCTTCCAAAAACTCCAAATCAAAGCAAAATGCTTTATAAACTTAAGTGAAGAGGCTTTGACATGCAGATAATATCTAGGACCCACTGACTGTACTTTCATGTGATGTTTAACTAGCTATTTTAAATCCCATATATAGGACACACAGCTTATTCATCCATTTAAAAATAGTTAAACTGTGTTTGGGAAGCAGGATGCTGAGACTAGCTTGAACAGTACATGCTTGAAGCTAGATTGTATGTTACCTCTCATTTTTAGTGTTTTGAAATGTTTTTGCAGTTAAAGAGATTTTTCTTCGTTAGGTTTCTGTGGAATAACAATGACATCCAGTGGCTGGTTACTTTAATAATACATATGCATCTTGGGCAGGTATGATAGGCAATGATAAAATTTCTGTGGGGTCTTTTCTTTATGGTAGTGGAGAGTTCTTTCTTGCCAAACTTGTCATCAAGGGTTTTGGGGTGGGGGACCTGAGGGATGGAAGTTGGGTGTGTAAAGTCACAGTTCTTTAATAAGGCCCTACAACAAGAAAGTCAATTCCACTTTACTGGTACCTTAATGCCAGTTTAGCTTCGGGGAAGAACAAGATATTGTAGTTTGTTCATTCTCAAACTCTTCTAAAGAGCCTTAAACCTAGATTTCTTCTGTAATAATTGAAACCCATAGTGGCCTAGGCAGCTGCTCTATCCTATACCCCTTTCTCTTATTTAAAAGTGTAAATCTAAAATGTACATGTTTTGATATCATCATATTTCACTTGTTTTCAATTTTTTAAAATACTTTTTTCCTGGCCAATCAATGTTCTTTAGGCTGCCCTGAGGCATCCTTAACTTACATACCAACAAAGTGTATTTCTTTTAGGTTTTTTTCTACTTAATAAGTTACCAAGGCAACTACCACTCACATTGTACTTATTGCCATGGGATTTAGTTGCATTCCTTTTTAATAACAAGCCTTAAAACTGTTGCACATTGTGCAATTTTCTTTTATTTTCTAGCACAAAATTATATACCTTTGTATCTTTCTTGAAGTGACTGTTTCATTTGTGTATTAAGATGCAGTTTGTCTTCTTTTAAATAAAGTCTTCCAAGAACCTCAACAGAGCAAAGATTCAGGGTGGAAAATAATTTCTCAGACAAAAAGGCTTAGGTGCACAATGGACAAAAGAAAATTGGATGTCTAAAGAGTGGGAACATATTTGAATATCAAACATGGGGACTTAGTAGTTGATATAAGGTATGGTCATTCCACTCACACTTGCTTCATTTGTCTTCCCTGGGATAAAGCCATGACTCCAGTAAAGCAGAAGTTAAAATGCCTGCTTTTTTGTGATAGATTGAGTAGACTAGTTTTATGGGCAGAGTTTGAATATGGATGTAGGCTGAAAGAGGGTAAATTAGTTTGTAAGTGATCTCCAATATGTTATTTTGCCTTCTATTAGACAATGCAAAAAGAACAGCAGCCTATGTAGCCTAACAAAGCATTTTCATACAAGTCCTAAACTGAGATCTTTGGAGCAAAAATGCTGTTGTCTATAATGAATTAATTTCTTATATCTAATGGAGTTAGTATTGCTTGAGTACAGATTCTAAAAGAAAAGAAAATCAACCTGGTATAGACTTATGGCCAGAACCTTCAGCTCTTGCTCATTTAAAAAACATGAGTCTTATTGCAGCCCGGAGAGCTAATGATGGAGCTTTTATCTTGAACAGGTCTAGCTGCTCAGTGAGATGCAGTTATACAGAGATTACTGCTTCTTTTACTACACAAATGCAATTCATTGCACGCAATATGACATGCAATGACCAGTAGCAGTGTAGTGTGCTGAAAAAATTCACAGAAATCAAAGACATTTTACTGAGAATAAACAGGAGACATTAGCTAATCTAGCGCACTTCTTGAGATGAACTAGGATACTTGAGGGTCATTGCTCATAGATAATTTTATAACATTCTTGTGTAGCTCCCATAACAAGGATGTTAAAATCAGTTTGCTCTTCTCTGTGTAAGTATAATTTAATGTTGCACACTAATATATCTGCAACTTAATCTCATCAAACCATCATCCTCAACACTGCTTTGTTTACCTGAAGATGGCTGTTACCAGCCCTTCTGTCACACCTTGAGTCATCAGAGCTAATCCTTTCAGCCATTCGTCTAAACAAACTATTGTTACAGTTTTCTTGTGGGTTATCTCTACCCTCCTTAACATTTTCTTTCAAGTGTAGTGTCCAAAACTGGGCACAAGATTCCAGCTGTCACCTCCCAGTGCTGAATAGATTTGAATAATCACCCACTCTGTCTTGTTTCTCGAAGTCTGACTAATCCTTCTCCAAATTACATTTTCTTTCTGGGTTTCTATTCATTTTATGGTCTGCTGCAGTTATTCAATTTATTTTTCTTCAGTGCAGCATTTTGCATCAATCTTTAGTGAATTATCTTATGCATTTCAAATAATTTCTTCAATTTATCAACATGATCTTCCACTCTAGTTACATCCTTCAAGTACTAACAGCCCATCCTGTTGGTGTTTCCTTCAGTGAGTATTTGCTGAGTGTTATTTCTAAGGATTCCTTGCAGTGCTGGAGACAGGGTAGATGCAGTGATGATAACACTTTGATTGAAGGTTTTCCAACCAGCTGAGGGCCCATGTGACAGTAATTTCAGTGAGACAGCATTTCCTTGGTGTGTCAAGGTGTATCACAGGAGATTCTTCTGCCAGACCACACGGACTTGATTAAATCAGACTTGTGTCAGCTTACTTTGAAACCTTTGGTAGGAAGTAAGCAGCAGACACTCAGATTCCACTCAGTCACTGCTGAGAGTTCCAATTCTCATAGTGTCTTTTTTTCTATTTAGCTGTCAACCAAGGAAACATTGAAACATGGAGTGTTCAGTTGGATTTTTGAAAAAAGAAATTAAAAGTAAAAAAGTTTTCAAATGAACTGATTTTTTTTCTTTTTTGAGGAGGGGAAATGGAAGAATGCTTTAATTCCAAGCCTGACTGAAATGTAGAATTTCTCTGAGGTGAGAATTACACTTTATTAACCAGTATCAAAAGAGAACAAAGCCTACTAAAATTTTGATTTTGCGAAATATGCTAGTCCAGTAAAGGAACAAGTGCCCTCATCAAAAGGAAATATCCTGGAGATTCTCAGTCTTTCACATCAATTTCTTGCTTGTAGGTATTTGAGCCATTCTCTTTTCTTTTTGAACAATAATTATGTTTATTATCTTCCTTCTCTGTTGCCTCATGCACCCCTGTTATATTTAGCAGTGACCTCTGAAGGTGGAAGGTAGGAATAACAATTTAAGAGATGCCACAGTAGGACAGAAATGACAGTGATGGACTTCATATATGAGGTGTGCTTGGAGGGCAGTTACAGCAGACATGCAGTTTTGCAGAGGTCTAAAAGGATGTCTTTGCTATTTTATTTATCAGACAATGGAAGATGAATCTGGGGCTTTGAGCAGTCATTTGAGTAGAAATTTGAGAAGCTCCAAAATGAAAAGGAGTGTAGAAAATTGGGGAAAATATGACTAGGGCTTCATTTGAGTAGGAAGAACTGAAAAAAATTGTTCATGTTTGTAGTAGTGAGACCACAATTAAGTACCCTTACTGCAACCTGCTTTGAGATAGATACCAAATACCAGGAGATGTGGAGGTTCCTACTTTTAAAGGAATAAGCTGTGGTCCCATTCCACAGATGAAGTGTTGGATGAAATTGTCAGACCAGGAGAATTTTTTTTGCCTAGATTTTTTTTTTTTTTTTTTTTTTTTTTTTTTTGCCTGTGCTTAACCATATTTCGGGTATGCCTTTTTTACCACTGTTTATGTTCAAAAAAATCTGAACTCTGTTATGATGAAAGGTCTTTACATAGAACTTTAAAACTTTGTCAATGGTTTTCTTTTTACATCAAGATTAATTTTGGCTGTCAGACCAAGCATTTGTATGGAATATTTTTACAGCCATTTAGAGCTATTTGGAACCAGTCCACTGAAATTTGAAAAATTGAAAGATATTAACTAGAGATGAAATATAACCATAAATGAAAGTATTTCTCAAGGATAAAAATTATTGTCTTATTTAAGCAGAATAAAAGTATCTTTATTTTTCTCCTGAAATTAAAAAGGATCTGCAGTTATTTTTGGTATTCAATTACTGTAGTGAAAATACAGAATAAATTTATTTACCATTGAATTAAATACTCTTGAGGCCATCACAAAGTGCAAGAGTCCAGTTAGCTTAAGGAAGCCCTCAAGGCCATTCAGCTGGTGTTTGGGGGACCATTATTGTACCATGGCATGAGCCAGGGTCTCCCAGTTACTTATCCTGATCCATGAGGCTTGAGGGCCACACAACCCTTCATGTTTCCAACAAGATTGTTTCTGGGAAGGGGAACATTTGGGACATTCTCTCCTTTGGCTTTTGATGCTTTGCTTGCTGCAGTGGGACATTGTTGGATCGTGCAGTGCACATAGAGGAAGGAGCAATGTGTTGTGTCTGCATGAGATTCTGTCATAATTTGCTGTGCTTTGTTTTATGTTTATGACTTTATTTACTAGAGTAAACAATGTTTGATACAGAAGTTTCAGTGATGATTTCAACATTCATTTGCTATTACCAGTTTGGTCCCATGCTCTTGTTCTCACTGTCTTCCTACTTTCCATGATTTTTTAATCCTATAACATGGTTACCATAGCAATTGTTCCTGCTCCTTTCAGCTTTCCCAGCTGTATTTGAGAGCATTCATTTTACAGAATGCATTCTAGTTCTCTTTAACTCTCTGGAGAGACAACAACTAAGTTAAAACCTTGATGATTAATTTACTTTTTGATATTTCATACAAATTATCACAATGATCTCTGAGGTATGTGTATATATTATATATATATATATATATATGTAATACACACACATACGATATTATGGAAAGGGGACTTAAATGTAGAGACTTGGAACCTCCTATAGATGTCACCATACTCCATGCATTTAATTGAGAGCAACTACAACTTGCTGTAAGATGTAAAAGTAGTTTTTCTAACTGACAAAGTCGTGACAGCTAGTATGTCTTCCAGAACAAACTGTCTTGCTGAAAACAGGATTTCACCCTTGAGCAAACTGCTCCTCATCATGAATGAGGGAACATGAAGTAGGTATCTAGTAGTAGGTCATTGATAGTATCAAAAGAACCTAAAAATTATTAATAGAAATGATAATTTTTGGCTCATTTGATTGGATTGCGGTCTTGCTTTTATAGACCAAAACTCCTTAGAATTTCAGTAGGTTTTTTTCTTGGCTTGAAGAACACAGAATTGAATCCTATATTAATAATTTACACTGTTCCTTTGACCTCCAATATAAAATCCTGAAAAAATAGCAGTTTATTAGAGGAAAAAAGTGTAGCTTTACTAAATAGTATCTTTCATCTTGGAAAAAATGCATTTTAGGAGAATTAATTTTTTTTACTTAGTTACACAAAAGTATTTCAGCATAAATAAAAAGCTGACACTTTCAGAATGCTTTTCTTTCTGTCTTTTTTTCATTTGTTTGTTTTTTAAACACGTAGGAAGGATTGAACAGCAACAATTAAAGGGTTTTCAAAACAGGTCCACACTGATGTCTCTAGTCAATCTGAGTTGCTTTTTAGAGATTTTTATTTTGCTATTAGAAACAATGATTCTACATCTTTGTTCAACACAAAGAATTGGTTTTCTTGGTTGTCTGGTCTGACTGTCATCAGTTAAATGCTATTGGTTCCACACTTCTGCTGCATCAAAAGCATGCTTCTGAATCATCTATTTTAGCTGCAACAGTCCTTTTATCTTCTTTGGATTTCTTTGTAATTCAGATTGGTTTTTTCCACGGAAACACCATGAGATCTAAATCATCTGTAATACGATAATGAACAGTTGAAGAAGTTACAGTATAAATTTCCAAAAGATGGTTTTGTCTCATCTTCAGGCTCTTTGTAGAAACCATCACAGCCAAGAGTAATTTTTCCATTTGATTAGGGAACACCTAATCCCTTTTCAGAATGAAATAGGTTACACTGCACCAAACTTTCATGCCAGCCAAGACAGTCATAACAGACTTCTCTTTTTCTTTTGACTGTCTACACACCAGTTTTAATTTGCAAAACTTACACCAAAGCTGAGCCATGAATACAGTTTAGGTAATTCTTAAGGAAAAAGAGCACTGAGGCTTAAGGCCAAGGCTTTTCTCTGACTTGTTTTGGATACGAAAATCCAGAACTATGTTTGTTACCCAGGGTCTTGTATTACAAACATGCCTTCTTAGTTTGACCGTTTAAATTTGAGCCTTAATATTTTGAATGCTTAGAGGAGGGAAAAAAAGTGGTCAATGGTATCACAGTTGAAGAGAGCATTGTTATTTGCTATGTAAATATTTTTATTCATTTTTCTGCCAAATTTTGCAAGGTCATCACAATTAAGGATTCAAAGATTTTACATTTGCTTCTATAGCAGCTGAAAATGGCCATGATCTACTGTGATGTTGTGGACATAGCTGCTGAAGTGATTTTTCATCTCCTTTGCAAAAAAAAGGCCATTTTCCTCATGAGCTGCTAATGTGCTGCAGTTGCATATGGCCATAACCTTTCCCTGAACCCCAGCCCTGTGCAGCAGGTTGCAGAGGCCCAGAGTGGCCAGGTGACATACAGTGCCATCTGCACTGCTATACTGGTCATCTGGCCAGAGCTCTGACCTTTCTGAACATGATACAGAGAAATCTAACTCCTGAAAGCAGCTTGGAGGCAAAATCTGTTCTTCACTGCCAGTTGCACTACTCAGTCACTTAATTGTCCACTGCAACTGATAAAGTAACCATTAGACTCAGGTCATGAACTACAGTTTATCATTCACATGCAATAATATACCCTGGCTAAATCATAGCAACACAGGCTTACTCAATAAAAGAGATTTAAAGTACCTGGAGCTTAGTCCTGTGCCACAAAGCAACAGCTGAAAAGAGATTGTTTTGTGCAGGGAGAAGCTGCTGCGATCAATGTGTTCTATGGTTTGCACTGAGTGCCGGATAAAGACTGATTCTCCTAAACAGAACTGTAAAAAATGCTTTAGATGGACAATAAGGCCTGATTTTACTTGCAGTCTCACTGCTGTCACTCAGGGTAGCTCTGTGGTGATGCTGAGCTGCGTGGGCAGAGGGGTGATGGTGAGAGAAGCCTGAGAATGGGACTTTGGAGAAGGGACATGCTCCTGCCAAAATACATTTTCCTGTTTAGTTGTGAATGGGAAATGAAGCTATTCTAGGATCTACTTCTGACCTCTGGTTTTAGAGTTGGTATTATGGAAATGCAAGCTTCTATCAGTCTGTGAGTTATACAAATCCCTTGTCATTTTGAAAAGCCTTTCATCTGAAGATCATAGTTAGCTTCATAAACATTAATTAAGACTTGAGTGAGGTTGAGGCTACTGTCCCCATCATATAGACAGTCAATTTGAATTTAAGAGAAATAAAAAACTCCTGAATTCCTCCTATGTCTATTCTTTTTCCCTCTGCTCTCCTCCCTTCTTTCTTCCAGCCTCAATCTGCCTGGCCTTCCCAGCACAGGAGCCACATCATCCTTCAGGGCCATGGGCTGGGAATGCCAGCCAGGCTGCTGTGCAGTTAACAGGAGCCTGGGACCTTACCAGGGGCCCAGCAGGAGCTATTTATCTACAGTGGGGAGAATCCTGTCCCTCTTCAAGTTAATCAGGGCTTTCCAATCATTTCTGTGACAACAAGGTCTCATCTACACCTTCTGGGAGATCAAGGTGAGCAAGCTGTCTCTGACACAGCTTTAAAAGATATATTTTATTACTACAGTGAGTGTCACACTGGAAAGCCACAAAGTGTTAATTTTTTCCCAAAATGAAGTCTTGTATTTAGTAGCACTAGAGTTCCTCCTTCTTTGCAGACTTCCAGAGAAAATGAATTATATTAATAGAATGTATTGTCACTTCCTTTGTAAATTCTTTCCTGTGTTAGAAGCTTGCCATGAAATAAAGAATTTCAGTTAAAATAAAGAGCAATATAAAAATATAGGTAAAAAGGGATTATTTAGTTAAATTGAAATTCTTCAGAATTACCTCATGAAACAAGGTCAAATGAATAATTTCCTGTAGAAGTGGCAGAAAAAAATTGCAATAGCAGGAAAAGAAAACACTATTTCTAGGGAATAATAAAAAAAAAATCTCATTAAATAAGAGTAACTAAGCTTCAAAAACTTGAACTCTGAAGGGGGCTCATTCCTCATTTTCTGCTCTCCAAGGGAGAGGCTTCCCATCTCTGACATCTGCTGTGTTGAGCAATAGAAACCTTTATAAATAAATGTCTTAAACATCTTCAAAAGAACTTACATTTATGAAGTCTTCCTCTATATGATGCTTTTGGCAAATTCTTCCATGTGTGTGTACATACATACACATGTGATTGCTCAGAGACAGAAAGGAAGGTTAAGCCTTCAAAGGAATCAATTATATATGACAGAAAATTCTCATAATTTGAGATCTTCATTAATTGATCTTTATTGAAAATAAAAAAAAATCTTCTATTTTAGTCTGGAACTTCTATAATTAATCTTGTATCTCTTTCGGAAAATATATTTCTAATAGTTATTTTTGTACTACTACCAGAATCTAAGAAAAGCCAAAGTGAGTTTTGGCACCCTGGTTGCTACCTGACCAGGAATTTTATGCTGTGATCCCCTTCTGTTAAGGCTGTGCTGTGTAAAGACAACAGATCATACAAACTCACAAGCATACATTTAACTTCATGAACTGCTGTTTGCAAAATTGGGCACTGATTGGAAATGTATTGTAAAAACCAGTGAGATGCAAGATTTTTAAAGGCATCCTCAGAGATAATTTTTATGTCCTTCAGATGGAACTTTTTGTAAGAATTCTTCACGTGAATATACGGCACCATCAGATTTTTGTTTATAAACTAATTCTAGATTCATTTCTGAAAATTTCTGTTATCTCCTTATTGGTCTGTTAGTCTAATCTATTAATCAGATTACTCTATATGATCACAGGGAATTTAATATTCTTTCATAGAACATTGTGAAGAGGAAGCTTGATCTCCCACAGCAAAATTCTTTCTTTAAGGAAAAAAAAATTAAAAACCACACAGGCAAATCTTAAAAAACAATCTCAGACATGGTTAGCTTGTTAACTTTCTTAAAAGTGAACATGTCTTCCAAATTACTGATCATGTAATTATCGTCGAAATCGCTGATAATTTCTTTTATATATCAAACTGAGCAAGATGGAACAAGTTTCTTTGTGAAGTGTCAAGAGTTCATTCTAATACATTTCTTCCTCATGATGCAGAGTTATGACCAAATATTTGGCATTTTACTTTGTTCTACATGGAATTCAACTAAATTCAGCAACAAATATACCTGAGAATGAACTATAGGTACTTTATGTTTTTAAGACAGCAGATGAGAAGATGGAGGTGATTGAAATGTGGCCAAGGAGCAAAGTAGATTCAGCAGATACCTTGCCAAATATAAAAAAGACAGAAATTTAAATTTGTATTTTTCCTCACATCGAAGCAGTAACAAAGCTTAAAATGTTTTGTTTTTCTACAATTTTAGGTAAATGGATTAATTTCTCTACAACTTTTTATCAGTGCTTGAGTAACAACATGTGTTTTCATTTCATGTGTGCTCTAAAAAGTAAAGCCTTATGTCTACGTATTCATCAGTGCAGCACAAATAATGCAGGAACTTCATCTTCTCTATGTGAGACATTGTTAGAAAACAAGACAATGTACTAGAACAAATAGCCAAGTCTGTGTCCCCAGATCCGTGCAAGAGTGATTTATTTGTAGTCTTTCTGCACGTAATTCTTTAAAATACTTAACTACTTAAACTTTTGACCGTAGGCATTTTATTCACCGTATAGAAGCCTGTATCAACCCAGAAGATTATTTTTTTTGTTCAACACCCTCCCTGGAAGTTGCTCAATTTTGTTTCCATGTCAGGCATCTCTGGGTAAAATCATTACCCTTCATTGTGTAAATTAAACTGTGACTCTCACAGACAGAGCCTCCAACATGATGGGGCTGTGCCCAGGCTGGGTAATTCATGGAGAGGGTTAAAAAATCAGAATCAAATGCTGGCTGTGAGTTAAAGAGAATAGGGGATAAGAGCTTAGGCTTAACCTATAGGGGGACCTAAGGAATAAAGCAAACCAGAGTCCAGTGTGGGGAAGAAAGGAAAAAAAGCAAAAAGGCTAAAAGAGATCAGGCCTAATGAGCCTTTCGAGGAAAATGGGAGACTGGAGCCTCAGAACGAAACAGTGGCCCAGCAAAGCAAGGATAAAATGGATCAGCCACAATGTCACCAAATTGATCCTGAGTTCAAAAACCATCAAATCAACGTATACAATAAAATAAATTAAAAAAGAAGTTCAAACAGTGTCAGGTTTCTTAAAGCTCACTTGCTGACATCAAACATAATAAGAAAAAGACCTGTTTGTAGCATAATGTGACTGCTTTCTAAACAGACCCTTTGAAATGTATGTACTGGTCGGTCATTTTCTATTGTACAGTTCTTGCATCACATATTTATATGTCTGGCAGAATTTTTATATGATATGAAAAAGAGAAATAATCATGGAAGAATTAGAGGGATATATTTAGACTATAGGAGTTTTATCCTGCTGTGTTAAGGTGCCATGCTACCATCTAGACTGATGGCTTGAGAAATGAGCCAGAGAGGGCAACACAGGGAAATTCTGGAGTGCAAATTGAACCAAATACATTCTGTATATAAAAACACAGTAAATAGCTATAGCAAATGCACACTAAAGGAGCAGAAGGTATTAATTCCTATCAAGAGCATTTCTAATGTACCTATTACTCTAATGTGTAAGTGACAAACAAGACAAAGAAAAGACCCTGTGTGTCAAAGCCTATATATCTCTTCATGACGTAAAGAGGTGGTGCTACCCATATTTAGCAGGTTTTATTTAGCCACCTACGCACCTCTGACTTGGTAGACTTATTTTTGATAAGTGGTGCTTAAAAGTGTTGGTATGAAGCATAAGTAGCTAACGCAAATATGTTACCGACCCCTACCAGAGCCAGCAATTATGTAAATTTTCAAAGCCTTCATCTTTTATAATTAGATGTGACTGGCTTAGAGTGAAGGACTTCCATTGCTGGCCAGCTCAGTCCTTATTCCAGTATTACACCAGAAATTATACATTTGAAATCAGAGGAATGTTATATTCTTTACTATGATTTAAGATATAGCTCAGAATAGTTGAAAGACCTTTAGTAATTAATTTCTTGTTTGCTATGCTTGAAAGATGAATTAAAGCATGGAAACACTTGGTGAATAACATCTTGTAACTGATTATAATTAAAAGTACTTTAAGTTTCTTCTAAGTGTATGAAATGCTAATTACTTTTCACAAAATCCTGAATGCAAGTTTTCTTAGCTTAAGCTTAGTTAAAGGAGAAAAGCACAGGTTTTTGTGCAAGGCTAGAAATCTCCATATATGTAAATCCTAGCGATATTATTCCTCATTAGAATGATGCTTCCCCTATAGTCAGTTATTGTTGGACAGCTTCAGGGGCTGATCCAAAGTACACTGAAGCAAACAGATTATGATGATTTCAGATTGATTTGGATCAGGCCCTAAAGGGCTCCTCAGGCTACAGGGACAAAAGCACAGTATATATCACCTCATACAAATTTCATGGTCTTAAACATAATAGGTTTTTCTCAGAACTTTGTATCTAGTGTTAAGGTACCCCTGTGTCCTTGTGTACTTGTCTTTGCATATTTGTGATTTGCTGTGAGAAGCAGAGGCTCTGGTGGATCTGATATTGTCTACTGGTGGCATTAAGTACAAATAAGTATTGGTGCTATCTCCAGTATACAGATAATGTGTGTGGCTGAATGCCACTTATCAGTTGCCAAACTATTTGCAGCAACATAGTGTTGGAGTACTCAGACCCCTCTGGATAAACTCAAACTTGGGGCAGAGTGGCAGCACCTCACTGCAGTACTGCACACCTGGACTTAGAGCTGTCTTCCACAGCTGCCCTCAGCCTCTCTTCTCACCTGGCCACCCACAGGATTAGGATGTATTTTATGAGACCAGAGCAACTCCCCTGAGTTAGTCACTCAAATGGAGGGAACAGAAGGGGGAAAAAAATCCTCTCTGATATTTCCACTGCTTTACCCTTTCATCTAGTCATTATTGCCTCTGCAGAGTGTGAAATCCTGCCATTCAGGCTCAGTCATGATTTATGCCTATTTTGTAGTGGTTTAAATAACTCCTGCAGGTGCAAGACAGTGAAGAATCAGGCCACTGGGATACACTAGGCACAAGGGTGTACTTACTGCCTTCTGCAGCAATGGGATTGTGAAGAACACCATAATGACTCTTTACATTCAATCCCAGCTGTACTTAAGTGTGTACGTGCATGGAACAGCTTCAGAAGTGTATAGCAAAGAGCTCGGAAAGATAAAGAATAATTCAGAAAACTTCTCTAGGTTAATATGCTAAAACTTGCTAGATATACCCTCACATAAAGAAAGTGCTTTTTAGAAAACCTCAGTGAAATGCGGGGTGGATGTGGTAGAAAGTTGTTCACCTCAGACACCACAGTGGTGGTGAATGGGTACATGCTTACAGTCACAGCAAGGCAGGAAGGTCTGGGCACATCTTTTCTTACAGCTTTAGGGGAGAAGTCAATATATTGGTTGGTGCACAGGCAGTTAGGATCTGAATAATTTTTTGTTATATTCCTAGGCAGCAGGTTTATATTCACTGTGTTATTTGACACTGATTTTCCTCTACCAAAAGCACCTATGTCTGAAAAGGTACAATCTCTGGTTTGCACTAACCTAACCACAGGTAGGTTTAGTAGTTTAGGGATTCATTTATTCCATTGATGCATGTATTGCACTTGTCCTTTCAATAAAGGGACAGCTTTAGTTTCCTGCACCACCAATGTAACACCATGAACAGCAAATGTGATTAAAAATAAAGCAATGTAACGAAATTAGAGGTGAACCACAGCTATGTGTTCAAAAAGAGAAAAAAGAGGACTAATAACTGATGCAGTGAGAGAGGTGAAGCATGCTTACAGAGGGTAGAAGTAGCAAATGTTATAGATGGTACTATATACTGTGAATGAAAATTAAAAGCCTTAGAGACTGGGCTCAGAAGCTTATCAGAAGTTACCTTGGCCTATTTGATTGAGAATTTAGGCTGGTAATTTCCAAAAACTGTATTTCCTTGTGAGATCTTTAGTAGTTTCTCATCTAGGTCAGATTAAAGGACAAGAAGAACAGCTCTGCTGGCACTACAGTGTTTCTGCTTGCTAGCCTGGTTAAAACTAGGAGGTATACAGATATTAGAAACATATAGACAAAATACTCTAATAAAGCCAGATTTTGCATGCTTTAGAACAGTGCTGGATACAGTATAATCACTTCAAGTACACAAAGAAAATCCACACACACTCTTTTATTGTTTTACTGGTTCCTAAATGGGTCAGGCAGAATCCCATTTTCACAGAAAGCTCCATGCCTTAAAAAGCGTGTGGCCAAAGTTAGGTATCTAAATTCATAAAACCTAAATAAGTTTCGGTATTTTTATATACGTATGTTGGGAGGTTTTTTTGGCATCAAGGCACTCTGAATGCTCCCAGGAAACACTCAGCACCTCTGCAAGCAAGCAAATTAAATAACTGTTTTTTAAATACATTAAATATCAAGTGATTGGCAGGCGTGTGTCATTGATCTCTTTTATGCTGTGCATTTTTGTTACAGAAAAGATACATATTTCTCAGTTGTAATTTGTATTATACAGTATACAGTGGGCTCTCAAACCTTGTCCTCTAAACAGCCTCAAAGGACAGTGATAAGAATTCAACTGACCACTGACTGACACATTGAAAGGAATTCTACAAATTTGGGCTTGTCACTTGAGCCAACTTTACTTTGATGATGTCGCCAGAGTAATTTAGGGAAAAAGAATATTCGCATTGCCTATTATTTAATTTAAAATAAAAAAGCCAATCTTTTGGGAACCTTGAGTTCAGCAATAGCTCTTGCAGGACAGTGGCATCAGAGCAGCAAGCAGTTGGTATTAACACTTGAAGGCATGGAGATATTTTGGGGTCGGAGCGATGGAGATGTGGCTGCAGCAGAGCCCGCAGCGTCTCGGTGCTGGGGATAGATACGGTCTCGACACAAGATGGCACCAGGGACCAGCCTCTCAGCCAAGCCTACCAAACCTTTTGCCTCATGGCCTGCAGCAAGCACAGGTGTTACAAATCTGTTCTTTCCTTCGAGTTACCAAAAATAGTTGGTGAAACATATTTTCAGATGAACAAAATTTCTGTCTCAGTGATACTGCCAGCCCTGGTTGCGCTTGTGAGCACACTCTGCTGAGAAGGGCTCCTCGTTTTACACCACAACACTGCCTATTCTTCTAAAGAAATGCTCTCAGAGGGAAGTCCTGCATCTTACAACCTCTTTCAACACTAATGTGAGAGCCTTTCCTTTTGCTCTAAACCACAAATCCTTAAGATATCGTTTTTTAAATCTTACAGATTTCCTAGCAAAACAGCAACATTATTTAGCTTTTTGTGCCTAAAATTGAGGCTAGGATGTATGATATCCAGTGCAGAGACTAGGAGTGCATTTTGCTTAAATATGTGCTGTAATGACTGTAATACTTACAAATGTGAGATTACACAACAGTGTATGATAAGACCTCACTGTAAAAATAATTTCTCTTTTTGTAACTGCCTTTTAGAAATGAAATTAACTTAAAATGGAAATTTGGATGTTCTAGCACAAAGGGCACATGTACTTTTTTAGGAGCTTTGCTCATAATCACTGCTCTGTGGAAAAAAATAATGCTTTGGGAAAAAAAAATGGATAAGGTTCAACTTCTTAGCTGTTGAAATTCACTTCAGAAAGGGTGATGAAAATCCATAGTTTCCCTAACTAATTTCTTCTATGTGAATAGCTGTTGGAAACACTGACAAGTAAACAAGAAGGATCGCAGTTTAAAAATGGTCCTTCATTAGTCCCTGGCCTGCAGTCCAGGTGTGTTTGGAATCCCCACTTAGCTGTCTGGCAGTGTAACCTTGCTGCAGGGCTGTGCGTTCCACAGCAATCACACAATTAAGTAGCAATGACTGGCAACACTATTGCTCAATTAGTCTCATATAGTATGTCAAGCTAGAAGATATTTCACAAATAGATCTTTCAGAGATACTTGCCTTGGCAAATTCACTTTAAGGCTAGGCAGCGTAAAGTGTACTTTTAACTGAAACACATTATACCATAGCATCTAATTTTGTTTTTCTGGTGGCTAAAAGCAGTGGGTCAAAATCTGTGAGTTACACTGATAAAGACCATAAAAGTCGGTACATTTGGACAGATAAGACTGAGAGAAGCACTGAGCCCTGTCTCACAGTCAGTGTTTATAATAATCTGCAGACGCGGACCATGCAAGAAGGACTATCACCCTACTAGCAGCTTGTCATGAATTGTCATTTGAAATGATAACATAATTGTGCGCATGTACCATCATGAGGTGGCCTGAAGCCAGAGCCTGAAGCAGCCAGATGAGCTGTTAAAGGGAGGTGATGTCTTCCAAGTCTGAGCAGGTGGAAACAAGATACACATCTCACTCTCCCTAGCCCATAAACATGCTACTGCTTTTCTAGGTGCCCTTTAGGGGTCTACACTTGGGATGAAAAAAGACTTGGCTGTTCTGTCCTGAGTGTCAGACTGCTGGGAGATTACAGGTTGCCATGATCTGAGCAACCACATGGCAAATTTACAAGGCATTCATCTACCAGCTCTGCTGGTAGACCAAAGATGTCCCATGGCAGCGAAACAGAGCTGGGCTGGTGCACTGACCCTTTACTGGGACCAGGTTCCTCTCTGCCCCAGTGTGCTGGCTCATTGCAGCTCTTTATTTCAATATCTTTGATATCTTTTCCATTTATGCTTAAAATCTGGAGAGGTTGCAAGAGCAGATTGGGAATCTAGCACATCTTTATTTTTTTTAGGTAAAATAAGCGTGATTGTCCCAATTTTCTGAGAAGGTATAGGAAGTACATTTAGGACACTCTTTTCTGGGAAACAACAGGAAGCATTTCCCAACTCTGTCATCCACCATCCTACTAAGACCTTATAACTTTGCCATAATACCATGGCAGACTCAAACTCGTTCCCTTCTGCCACCTGCTGACTATTGTCTTTCATCCCCTCAGTCTTTGCTCCTTACCGTTGTGTGTGCTTCCTCCCCAAGGGCTGACAGTGGATTCCTTTCTGTGAATGTCTCCTTTAATCTGTGTTGGAAACAACAGAAGAGCTCTCTGTGCAGTGGTCTTGGCTCAGGGACTACCTGGGCAAGTTCTGAGCCAAGCCTGTCCTTGGCTGTGGGCTTGGCTTTATTTTTAGGCAAGTCTGTCAAGATGACTGCTGTGCACTGAAACTAGTTCTATGTGCACCACCTTGCTGCATTTTGGACTTTGTAGTTCTAGGGAAGAGCTGATCAGGACTAGTTGCTCCATTTTAACAGAAACAGGATTTTGGTGATTATGGTGAGTACATAGAGACAGTTAGTTGGAAAGCTGCAGTTGAGGAAAGGCTGTGCCAGAATATATGGAAAAAAGACAAAAGGAAAACTTATCACAGAAAAAGAGTTATAAATTAGCAGTTGTGAAGACACGTTTAAGAAGAAAAAAACCCACTGTTTGTTATAGCCAGTGAGAGGGAAAATCTAATCAGGATGGATTACTTGATGAGAGAACTTCAGATAAATATGGCATTTGGGAAAACTAATTAGATAATAAATTAAGAGATTGTATAATAGCAAATCAGGGCAAATATTCCTGTTGTCAGAATTATCTATGAATAATATCCTAATAGAGGTTTTAAATCTTTCCTCAGTATATACATTTTCTAGCACATATTTTCTAAATATACATTCATACGACATCTATTTCTCTAATGTCTGTAAATGATGCCTTCATACATTTGAAGACCCTTTGGTAATCCAACAGGACTGAGTTTAATGTGCAGTGGAGTCTGAACTCCAATTTGCTAACTTTAGTGAGATCAGAATTTCAGTTATAATATGTTGTTAACATTCTTTTATGCATATAATGTAAAGAAACTTTCTATACTTGGGAAAAGAGAGGTGTCATAACTTGTTCATTGAACCCACCTAAATCTTCTTCATTTACTCCTCAACTATTTTGCATGTGTTGTGCTCCGTACAAAATATAAATATAAAATCTGCACTTATATGAAGGAGAAGAATACCCTAGTATAAATCACTTAAAGTAAAAGCCAGGTCTATTTAAAATTCATTTACATTGATCTTGTGTGTTCACCAAATGACAGAAAAGTGGGGTCCAGACCATGTGATTTACCCATTTCCTTACTTTTACCAGTCTGACCTAATGCTCATTTCAAAAACAAAACACTTGAATTTGGTTTCTGGTAATAAAACTTTTTTGGACTCATTAAATGGTGGTTCACATACCAGTCACTGCTTGCCCATTAGGTTTGCCAGCCTTTGTCAATGTTATCTCATGCCTTTGGATAGAACTAAAAATGGCCTGTGCCTTATTAGTAATATAATACATTTAAATGTTACACCTCAGTTCCACAATGAATTAAATATATACAGGAGTCAGTGAAATAATGGACATATGCCAAGTTCACTAGTGTTTTTGTCCTGGGTGGCATTTAAATCTATTCACAAACAAGGCAGACTGCATAACTCAGCCATGCTGAGGGATCTACAAGTTGGCTGAGTCAGTAGCCAAATAAGGGATGGGGGGTTTATGTCCTGTATGTTTTTACATGATCGATTGAGCTCTGAGTACTTGATTAATCACTTTGACTTGTAAACTGGAGACAAGGGAAAGTCACATGAGTTAGAGATAAATGCCACTACACCCCCAAGACAGCATGCAGCAGCCCTGTCTAGCTGAGAAACTGTCCCAAAGGAGGTCAGAGTCCCTTGAAAAGCCCTTGGGAATGTCTAAAAATATAATGCCTAAGAACACTCTTTTGCACTAAGAAAATAGAGAATGACTTTTGGGTACAAATACTCTTGTACCTAGAAGAAACCTGCAGCTCTTTTTCTGTAAGAGGTGTGTTTCATTACAGCTATGAAGCTATCTGACTGCGGTAGGACTTATTCATAGCTCATCCATTTAAATTTTTTTGTTTTCACCTTCAGCTTTGCTCCTCTTTTTTCCTGACCACAGCATTTGGTCAGAGATTTATAGATAAATTAACACTACTGACAGCCATTCCCCTGCCAGCCTTGCTGTCATTAAGTGGCGACTACTTGTCAAGAGCTCAGGAGCAGAGGCAACAGTGTGATGGGACAGAGGGAAAAATAAAGTCAGTTCTAATATGGTTGCAAGTGCAAAACAGTGCATGGTGCTGGTCTTAGGGAAATCATTACATCAAGGGTTTGTCCAAAGAGGTTCTTACAGTTCATTTGAACTTCCTCTTTTCCTGGCCTCTCACTGTGTGAAGAGGCCCAGGTGAGACCCAGAGGAGGAACAGACCCAAGACAGGGCACACAAGACAGTGCAATGCTGGATCCTGTCAGAATGTGGATGGTCCTTACAATGTCTGCTCAGTACTTTGTCCAGATTCAGAAATCAATTATCTCAAAATTACCTCCTTCTTTTGGTGTTTACTCAGTTTGATTGCAGTTTGTTACTTTAACCAGCCAGCATGCATTAACCAACCTGTTTTGTGCATACCAAATATGACCTAGGTCCCTCTAGGTTCAGAAAGAAAGACTTAAAATATTTTTAGTCTTCACTTAACTCAGAGGGAAGCTTGAGCTCGGCTCCTACCATCTCGTCCTTTCACCGCACCATAACAATGCCTGAAAAGTTTGAGTTATTTCATGTAAGTTAGAAATGTGAATGTGTTACGAGTCAGCTTTGAATATGGCCTCGATTCCAAAAGGTGTTATCATCAAATCAAAATTATTCACACATGTCAAGTTAACATTTTATTTTTATTCCTTACTCAATTTTTGGCAAGCTTACAGGAGCTGTCAGTGTTTCAGTATTTTGAGAAGAATATTTTAATAAAACAGTGATGTGCTGAAAGGGGTTCACAAGAACTCACTAGAGGCCCTTGTTAAAATTCTGCCACCCTTCAAAAAATTATTCCCTTGCCTCTCAAGGAGTTCACCCCCTCTCTGGATACTGCTAAATCATTTCTGCCAGGGATGAGTTTCATCCCTTGGGGCTCATAAAGATACTTCTGAAGAGCAAATTGTTTGCCTTTGAAATAGACCAGATTGCATGAAATAGCAGACACTTTAAAAATAAATTCCTGGGGTAGCAACACTTCCCCGCTCCCCCCGCCCAAGCATCCGATCCGATCTCCACCACCCGTACCTCTCATTGTGTTATACTATCAAGTACTCAATCTATTTCTCAGGAACAAAGTATAAACAGTTCCAGAAAGTGCACTTAATATAACTTTTTTTTTGCCAAGTGGCATTGCCTCCCTGCTAGGCTGTGGTTATAGGAAAGCATTTATATTTAAAGGTAAAAAACCAAAAAAGCCACGTTCTCCCCGTGAGCATACAGGGCTTATTTCAGTTTAAAAGAGGAAATTGTTGTAGGGCTCTTTTCAAAAGTGGTTTAGCATATGACTGTAATAAAATAAAAGACCTGTTAGGTGCTATTTAAAAAAATGCAGTACTTAAAAATGAGAATTCTGGTAATCTTGCTAAAACGGGTTACTTATTTATTTCTATTGCCTAATTTGATGTGATTGAATGATTAAATTATGACTGTGTAGATCTAGATGAGTTTGGCCTGGAAGAATTGGTGTGCGGATTTGCCAGAGCTTCTTCTTTAAATGCTGAATCGGGAGAAAATACCTGAGCAGAAGTCTTCTTTCTAGTGAATGCACTCTTGCCAATCACTGAAAAGTAGGGTCTTATCTGTAGAGGACATACATGATTCCCATTTTATTACCATAAAAATTAATTCTAAGATGATGCTCTTTGTTTTAAAACAGACATAAAGCCTTGCCTATGTGTTCCAAGTGTAAATTAACACTGTTGCATTTCATTAGCCAAAAGAAAACCTGGAAACTCTGAATGGCCCTTTTTTTCCTCATTGGCTTGTTAATTCTGAAACTTACAGATGATTACTGAAATGGGAATATTATTAATGTTTTTCACAGCAAAATTTAAATGACCCATCTGACACATGGTCTAGTTTTGTTTGGATTGTTTCTTCCAATTCAGTGGCTGTGGCAATTGGAAGAAGAATATAGATCACAATTTAAAATGAATGAACCATAAGACCCTGCTATATTAGTATAACAGCTAACAAGTAGAGCAGCTATTTCCACTGCTGCACTATTTGGCTTCACATCTAAAATATTCAATAAAATACCTTTTATTTTTCCTAAGCTGCTCTAAAACTAAGCTTTCTGCTGACTTGAAAGGGTAAAGTCCTATTTAGTGGAACATTGCTCCTGAGCAAGATTTAGGTTCACCAGCTACTGATGTTCACTGCTTTACTGATGTCTGTCCTGCTTTTAGGGCCAGTGCTAGAAAATAGTACCAATGGGTGTTTGTGTGCTTTAGGTGGTGTGTTGTCACTGTATGAAAAATGAATCAACCAAGCAAGACGTTAGGAACTAATACTTAAAACCCGTCTCAAGAAAGTGTTGATTGCCTCTACAGCTCTGATGTTATTATAATTTTACTGGTTTCTTAGCAAGGAGTAAGGCCTGACTATCATCATGTGGCATTATTTGGGCAGACTACCAAGATGACTAGGCTGCACTCCTGCTGCTCATCCAGTGCAAGACTTTGGGGAAATACTCAGCCTTCGTATATCTTCATTTCTCTCTCTCTTAAATATAATAAGATTTTTACCTCCTCTATGAAGTGCTCACACATGAGTTTTGATGAAAAATGTTGTGGGAAAGATAGGTACTAACAACATTTCAACGGCCTTGCAAAATGAAAAGTGGCTGAACTAAGAAAATGAACACGCTTCTGAGTAGTTGACAGTCATCGTCACAGTAACTTTTGCTGAATGGCAAATGACTAAAGCCTAGAATTGTTGGCTTATTCTGAAGATCTGAATTGTGTAATTACTCCCTTAGAAGAGTTAAAGGGAAATGTATGATGTATAAACACATATCAGAAGATACAACTTCATATGTAGTTTAGAATAAGTGGGAACAACTTTTCCAAAGGAAAGTAATTGAATATGCTGATACTCATAAACCCATAGGTCACGTAATTTTGTGAAGCAAAAAACATTGAAAGATAGTCTTTTCTGGTTTTGTACAAACCTTTTTGGGTTTGTTGTTAAGATTCTCTTTGGAGCAGTAGCTGAAAGCCTTTATCTAACACTTCTTGAATATAGAAATCTGCAGTTGTATGCACAGCAGGATCCAGAGGGGTGTCATTGCCTTGTAGGGGAGACAGTGGGCTGCTGTTCCTGCATCACATTAGGAAAAACATGTTTCAGGCAGCAATACTTGCAAACTTACTTTTCAGGTCAACACTTGCCTTTTGTCTTCCGCTATAATGGCTAAGTTTATGTGTTTTTTACAAACAATTTTTTCAAGTACTAGTCATGATCTTCAGTTAATCAACAGTTGCACTGATTTGGCAGTGGTAGCAGTAGATCTTGAAGTGTGAAAATTATTAGTACAACATCCAAGCAGTCATCCAAAATCCTAGACAATTCCTGAAGTGCTGATTTCCATGAATTTAGGTAGCTGGAAACATTTGTGATGTGTAATAGCCTGACCTGGAGCTTTATCAGTGAAAACAAGTGCATCATGTCACCCTGGTGAGCAAAGCATCCTTTCTGGGAGGAAGTTTAACAGTAGGATTTGGGAAGAGGAGAATCTACAGGCATTGCAGACTAACCTGGTATGAGAATCAGGCAAGTCCTGAATGAGGATGTTTGAACATCCATTTGAACAAAATACTTAGTTAAATACTTTGTTATCTCAGAAGAAACTGTTGAGAAAAGAAGGGCTTGTGCCAAGGTCTCTATGGACCATTCAGCTTGGTGGCAGTTAAAGAGATCCGTTTTTTGTTGTTTTGGCAGTACTTTTATGGAATTAGCTTTATCTTGACTTTCATATTTCCTGGGACATATTAAACAGAATGGGAAAGCAGTAGATCTGTCCTCTGAGTCAGCAAAGATTTTGAGGAAAATTGAAAGGTATTGTTGATTTGGATTGCTTTAGAATCTATCGTGCAAAATCCCTAAAATACAAAACAAAAAATAAAAAATGTCAATATAAAATAACTCTGTAGTGAAACTTTCCCATTTGGAACTTCATAGTCCAAATGCCCAGGGTACAGCTTTTATTTTCATTTGTGATCTGTGTTGGAATCACTTGCAGAAATGTTTGGATTAGTTAGAGTTCTTAAAAAATACCCACACTGCTGAGTGGAACAATTTTTGTTGGAGTGTAGTACAAATGCTACAGAAATACGTATTGCGATGTTATATGGAGATTGCTACACTGATGATGCAGAGCATACATTTGCCAGGTTTTCAGATGATGGAAAGACTGAGAATATTACCAGGGTTCTAATAATGAATTTAGAGAAGAGTTTGTTCCTTTGCTATTATATATCACATAACAGATTATGCACAGTCCCAGTCTGAAGACAAACATCAGAATTGCTGTGTGTATTTTATTAACGTTTAGATGATTGTTCATGAAACATTGCTTTGTACTAGCAAATCAAAGGAATGCATTTTGATAAAAGAGACATACTTGACTAGATTTCTTTTTATGTTTTAATTGTTGCTGTCCTGCATAAGACTCTGCTATTAGAGTCCATTTGCACAGTGACTCTACAACTTGGTGAGGGATTTATGGGTGAGTTTGACTCTGCTGACATGGTGGTTTAGGTGTGAAATAACCATAGGAAATTCAGTCTTAAACAATAATTTGTACTGACAAAACCCAGGAAGGGATTACAGTAGCCTTCGGCAGAGGTTGTTACAATAGCTCCTTCTAGAAGCAGAAGAAAGAAACTGTAAGGAAAGTGTCAAATCATAACTGATTTTTGTTTGCAAATTCTGGCCATCCAAGAGGGCATAGTGGAGTAACTTAGATATAAACACTTATTTTATAATTGAAAGGGTATATAGGAATCCTGGACTTATAAAGCTTTAACTACAGTTCAAGAAGAGCATGCAGAAAAGACTGAGATGACACATGACAGAGTCACAGCTAAAATACCTGTCTTACTCTGCTGCAGGAGGAAGGTCCTTAGGCAAAGATCTTGTTTTCTTATCTGTACTCTGTGATGCTTTATTCTCTTCTGCTTTCTTTTTATACCATGAAACACTTTTCTTTACAGGTTTGAAGTAATTGATTTCTTGTAACTGTAGTCTTTTCTAAAGCTATTGCTTTTGTGAAAGAGACTGCTAATTCTCACCAAAAAAAAAAAGAGAGAGAGAGAGGCCAGGCAGGGGAGAGATTGTTGGTTACCCTGCATAATTCTCAGCCCATTTATGGACAATGCTGATTTAACTTTCCAAGAAACTATCTGAGCAATATTTGAGGGACTTGATGTGTCATAAATCATTCCCAATGGCAAGTGTAGGGAAGACTGATCAGAATAGCCTCTCTTCTCTGTACACCATCCTCCAGCCCAACTGGCTAGAGAGAGACAAGAGTGTGCAGACATGAAGTTACCTTTCCAGTAGTGCAGGTTGGTCAAGGAAAATTCTTTTAAACACTGATGAGGCATGCTCCTCTAGAGCCATAATTATATATGGCTGAAGAAAGAAATGACAAATAACAGGTAAAAGAGATTGCAAATGTAGCTGCAAGTGACTGGGAGGCTGTGTTGATGGGAGTACTTAGGGATCAGGAGCTGAAATCAGCATTATTCAATATATTAATTAGTGACCTTGAAAACAAAATTAATTCCATAATAATTAAAATTTTTACACAACATGCCTTAAAGGATGAGTAACTAGAGAAGATGGCAAATTAAAAATCCAGAAGTATCTGAATGCTTTGAGGGTGGATCAAAAAGAGATGACGATTGCATAAAGAAATCAAGGCAAAACATCAGAAGTATTTGAAGTTCCCTTTTGTTGTAAGCCTCAGAGAGTTTTGGTGGATTTTTGCACCATCTCTTCTTTCATTTTTTTGACACAAAACCACTCTTTGCCCTTGAGTCCCCTGAAGTCAAACATATAGAACAAGACAATAAGGTGCAATGGCATAATTTAAAGGTCTGAGTAGCCTAGATACCTTAGGGGTATATAGAGATTTTTAGCCCCAGATCCATCCCACCTGACTCCAAGAACTCCAAGATTGAGTGTCCCATTATAAAAGTTAGGTAGGATGAATCGAAGCCTCACAGGTGACCATTAGAAGAGCACAGACAAGGTGACTTTCATCATCATCATCATCTCTCTGAGCAGCACTCTTGTCCCATCAGCCATCTTGGAAGAACATGTTTTATAAGTAGGGAAAAATAAAAAAGGAACGGTTCACAGAGAAAACTGCAAGGAATGGGAGCACTGTTCCCATTTCATAATAAGAAATAAAGGCAATATCACCAATTTCTTTTGTGATCCAAGTGTCCAAATGAATTGGATCATCAAAGGTTATACTGCGTGTTAAGCAGAATATGGTTTGAAAGAAGTCAGTCTTGTAATAACTGTAAGGATAAGAGTCTAAAATATCCAACTATATATAATATCTATGAAATTAAGCTGCATAATGTAATGACATGTTATGCTACCATTAACACATTATAACTATGCAATTTGGAAGGCTAATTTTTTTTTGTAAAACCACTTAACTACATAAAATTGAAAATAATGATTATTGTAACTACTTCCATTTTTTGTCTTTGGAAGTTCAAAATTAAATATGCCATATACAGTTATTTTATGGTGATGTGTAATTTTATTAAATGGTCGTATAACATGTACAGTAATTATTGACATAAAAATCCTAAATACATAAATCATCACATATAAAATCTGTTATAACACATTAACTTTACCAGCAGCCAAGGTAAGTCATTCAGCATCTCATTGACTTAACACCCAGAGTTGACCAAGGAACCCAGATAAGATGACAGGAGATTGCAAATCTCAGCTAAGATATAAAATGATAATATCAAGGCAGCCTTGGATCTGAAACGTCTCCATTTTGTTTTCTTCTGACTTTATAATACTTCAATTCTTTGAAGACCAGCGTGGAGAAAAGTAAAACCTGGCAGGTCACCCTGATGGCCCTCTTAGTCCTTTTGTAATGTATCTTGAAACTGGGTTCCCATCACTCCTCTGGAGACTATTCAACTGCCTAACTCAGCTCATTTTCAGGAATTTTTTTTAATATTCAGTCTAATTTTTTTCTCGATCGGTCTTGCTAATATGCTTTAAAAATTTAGACTGTTATCATTCTCCCCATATGTCTTACTTATGACTGTGAAATTATATGTATACATGTCTTCCAGCCCCATAACCATTTCTATTAGTCTTCTCGGAACTCTCTGTAAATTGTTGCTATCATTTAGAGAGGTCTCCTGCTCTGACTCATAAATCCACATATATTTCGGCTATTTTGGGGAACCAACCTTTCCTGGTAATGAATCAAAATTATTAAAAGGAATATTTATTTAATGCCGGGATTATGCGAGAGGAAAAACTCAGTTTTCAAACCACCAGCAAAAGTGTGAGCTTATGATAAACCAGAGTTGATCAAACAATATCTATCTATTCTTGAATTTTAAAATTTTCTGTAATTCTGAAGAAGTAAGAAATTGTTTTTTAAAAAGTCTTCCCTGTAGCTAAAAACTTAGAGAGATAAAAGAAATATTTTGAAAGATAATCTGTTCTGATAACATATTCTGTTCTGAGTTTGTAATGTTATTGTATTTTTATTCAAATAAATCAAATAATAAAAAATATCACCAGTACAATAATAGATTTTTATCAATGCACTTTGAAGTTTTCCATTTGAAATTCTGAAAAACCTGTGCATTCACAGGAAAAACGTTTCACAGAAATTTTTTGATAAACTAATTTTTGAGGAGATAGAGCTAGAAAATCTCCATTCTCTCTCAGTGAAGTATCTCCTTCACTGCACAGACTGAAAGATGATTGTCAATTTCAAAGCACTTTTAATTCTATTATATAGAATATCCTCAGAGGATAGTGCTGATGCACTAATAGGCACAGAACACTTTACAGAAAAATACGGCAAAGAGTTTATATGAGTTATCTCATGTGTGAGCTAGGCTTTGCAGTCTAACAAGAAGGGTAGATTTTACATGTTCTTTGTAACCTAATGTTCCTAGGAAATGAAATGAGTTGTGTTAGATATGGCCAACTTTGTTCATCCTGGGAGTTTGGGATTACAGAATAGGATAGAAGAAGAACAGAGGAGTAGGAATGTTCCACTCTACCCTGGACCTTGTTTGAAGGTGTGTGTTGCCAGAAACTGCACCCAATTTCCTTTCTGTGCCTGATTTCTTTCCATGGAGTGATTCTGGTCTGTAAGCTGTACCTCAGCACAGAGCAGAGCTGCCTCAGGCTCATTCAGCGCACAAGGTTGAACAATACAACAAAATCCAACAGTGTTAAAAGCTGCCCAACAAGAGGGGGTGATAGCATCAAGCCAGCATAACCAGTTCAGCATTACAAGGTCACTGGTCCTCACTGCTCTGGGAGGAGTTTGCGGTGCCATAGAAACAAGAAGGATGAGAGTTCCATGATGCAAGATTTCTTTAGCAGCCAAACTGGAGAGCCCAGCATTTCTCCTTAGATGATATTTTTTTGCTGCTCAGGAGCCTCTATCAGTAGTTTTTTCTTCCATAAATCTGGTGATTCTCTCCAGCATCTTTAAGGGGTGCTTAGATTGCCTTACCAGGCACAATTTAGATATTTATTAAGACCAAGTATCAAGAGAACAGTGAAGCATTTAGATGACATCTTTCACTAAATGCAGTACACATATTCAGAAAAATCTGGCCCACGCAAGTTCACTAGCACTCTCAAACTTTTATACACCTGAATAATTTTTTCATCATGCATGACATTTACTCCCAACATTTATTTTTTCAAGATTTCATATTCAATGTGTCCCTGTAAATTCAGCTGAAGTGGTGGAAATCAGAAAGGTTTTTAAATGGTTACATTCTCCTTTCAGCAAAGAAGTAGAAACTATTTTTAAATCTTCTAAGATTGGAAAACTGAGGTATTAGCTAGAAAAAAAGAAATTAAAAAAAATTAAATATTTCTAAAATATTGTCAGAAGGAGAACTCACTGAGTTGAAAATTAAAGCTCCTACTCAGAATGACTAGCCTGCAAGTGTGGAGGTGAGTGTGCTTATAATACTACTGTATTTTAATACTAGATTTTCCGAGTATTAGTCCTGAACATCAACAGTGTGTTTTCTTTTCCCTGTGCAGTGTGCACACTCAAGTCCCATTAATGTCAGTGAGAATTTGTATCAACAGGAGACTATAGATCCCTGAGATACTTTTTCATAATGGTGAAGACTTAGTTGAAGAAGCTGTAGAAGATCAATAATGCATTGAGGACACATTTTCATCCTAGGTGTGACTTAGGTTTTCTAATGTGAAAACTCAGATAGGAAACAGAGGCAAACAAGAAGTGGAAACAGCAAATCATTTGACTGGCTTGAATAGCTTTTCCTAATGACAACCTGGAGCATAACACAGGAAATTTATCACTGATTCACATTGCTACATTTTTGTATTTCTTTCAGAGTAATTGTGACATCCTACTGCTAACTGGCAATGTTATCTAGTGTCTGCTCTGCAAACCTGTCTCTTTGGCTAACAAAATATTAAATGGCAGGGTAACCTCAAGAAAAGCCCAAAGGGGCTAGGTATGGTTGTGACGTGTTATGTGAGCAGCTTGGAGTTGAAAGGTATCCTGCAGTAACTATTCCATTCATACAGAACTTCTGCAAACAGAGTTAAGTAAATGTTTCATACCAGTATCCTGCTGGCTTTTGACTGTAGATAAAGATGTTGAGTGTGGTGCCTTTGAAATGTGGGCTCTAATTTATGCAATTTGCACTATTTTTATGTCAGGCAGCTGTTATATTTTTTTCTCTTCAAATAAAGGATATTTGGGATTTTTTTTACTAGTTATTAGTATTGGTTTACCATTTTTGTAATATCAAGCTAAGGATGAATGATTATGTTATAGGAGGAATAAACTTGAAATTCTGGAGAGCAGTATGTGCTATAAAAGCACTGTTTTCCTTAGATCAAATCAAATAATAGTTATGGAGGGAAAACCTGCTTTTGAAACTTGCTACTTTCTTCCAAAGACAGTGAGAGTTACTACTGAGAGCAAGGTCAATGCAAAAAAAAAAAAAAAAAAAAAAAAAAAAAGAAAAAAAAAAAGGCAAACCAAAACAATAAGAAAAAACCCCAAAATAAAAATGTGAAGAAAATCAATAAATACCTAAATTATTCAAGGACAAAATACAACGGGGTGTCTCACTGTCATGCACCATAGCCTGCATCGGAGAGCAGACAGGTGGATTGTCTCTGGCCAGAGCTGGGCTGGACACTCTCTCCAGCATGCTCATTAGTAGCTCCGTGCCTGGGCTCCCTGTTAGTAGAAAGGCAGGGATCACAGCAGGGAAGTTAGATCTCAGGCTTCTCACATTCCTGCTCTATCTTAGCAAAGCTTTGCAAAGCCTTTTCTGGCAGCTCATTAGTAGGTGCACTGATGCATAAGAGAAAGTCATTAGAAGTGTTTTTCAACATTGGCTTTTGATCAGGTGACTAGTAGCTTCGTAGAGACATTTACTTACATTGTTTTCTATAAGAGATTCTGTTGCTATATTGAGAATGACACACATATAAAATGTGGAAAACTAGCTTGACCTTTCTATGACAAAAGGAAAAAAGCTCCATTAGTTCCCTGAATCTTGTCTTTATATTGTCAACTATGACGTAATAGAAGCACAGAATACTACTCTTTTAGCTTTAATAATCTATGCCAAGTTCAACTGTCTCGTTTGATTTAAGGTTATGACAAAAAGGACACTACTACGAAAGAATACAGCTGGCATGCCTTAAGCTTTATGATTTACTTTTAGAAATAAGTATTAGATACTTTCTTTTTACATGCAGACTGGCATTTTTAGCATTTTAAGACTAAATCTATCTGTAGAGTGAAGTAAAACGCATAGTAAAATTTTATTGGATCAGATAGGGTGGACTGCTTAAGTGTCCCGAGTAGTATCTGTACTGGATGGATTCCTTGTTGCATGGGAATCATTTTACTAAACCCCAAGAAAACGATGCAAGTTCAATTGGAAATAATTCTAACAGAAAACTGTAACTAGTATCTTGTTTTCTTAAACCCGCTTAAATAGGCTGTAGCACAGAAACCAAAGAAGTTGGGTGTAAGAGTTATGCTTCAATAAAGAACTTGCTTCTTTAGTTACTGGCTCCTTCTAGAGGCTCGATTGTTATGTAACTGGCACATGCCAGTGTGACAATACTTCTCTGATCCAAAATGCCTGTGGTGACTGTCTAGTGCCTTTGCTCTGCAGAAAAATCTCACGTTAAGCACATGCTATGACGTGCAACCACCAAGAGGAGGTAAAGTGGCTTTTGTAAAAGTTTACTGAAACAAAATACATCAGCTTAATCAGGCCTGCTTCTGGCTATGTATGGACATGACATGCCAATTACATAAAATTCCAGCTCAGCTAAGACTCCTGCTGACTAATTCAGTGTTGATTGTTTTCCGCTACATGGCTTTGAGTGCTTGTTAAGGCTGAGGAAAAAAAAGGGAGAGGGGTAACAATTGTAGGAATTCTTTGCTTCCATCAAACTGTCTTATGATTGCCAGCAATTAGTTAAGCTCCTTGGCAGTAAAATGACAAGATGGGACTTGACCAAATACAATGTGTGGAGCACATAGGCATCTGCCCCAGCTGAAAGACATTACAATGTTTGTTAACCTTAAGGGTCATTCCTGATTCACTTCTGCAGACAGAAAACAAGATTTATATAACACAGATCAATACAGCCCTAAGACTTTCGCCATTGAGGATGCTAGATTGAGGCACTTCTCTTTATCAGTTTACCATGACACTAATGTATTTTGCCTGTTTTGCCTGGGCAGTGATGAATCTGTTGGCAAGAGAAAACAAATAAGTTCTGTTGTTGAGAGACATGTTGTCTATGATTTGTCTCAGCAGACATGCCAACTTGCTGGCCAATTCATTTCCTATTTAATTTAAGTGGCATATCTGTCTTCCCCTTTCTGGTATGTCTTTTGTCTGCTGCACACCCATACTGGCATGGCAAGAGGCGCCTGCAGTAGATCTTTTCAGGTAAGACTGATATATCCAAGGCAGAAACAAAGTAAAGAATCAGAATCCCTGACTTTTAGTATGGGATTTTTTGTAAATGATACTTTTGTCTCTATCTGCACTCTGAGGAAATCCCTTTACTCATCTATTTCAGACAGATCATAGGGATTTATTTTGCATACTTATAACCCTGTAGCCTTTGAAAATATGCCCTGTAATGCACTGTACTGATGGGGAGTATATGATGCAGCAAAAGTTAACAATATTTTTCTATTTGCAAGAGCAACTTTTAAAGATGTTATTTGCTTGGAAAAAAAACCAAGCATTCAGGGTAGTCTTTACTGGGCATAGAGAAGCTGGGTGCCTAAAGACTGAGAAATGAGTTCTGTTGGTTGTGAGACCAAATATTATCTGCACCAGAAAATCCTTTCTCTTGCTTCAGAATGACAAATGCAATTCTGAAGCTGTTATTTCCTGTCTGTCTCCTGGTTTGTCATTCCTTCATTAAAGCAATTAGTTACACAGGCAGCTCGTTGCTTCTGGAAATAGGACAGTATATAAATTATATGTAAAAAGATTATATCTCCTTACAAAACCCTCCAAAGAGAATGTATGTTGAATGAGCATTTCCCTTAAGTGGCCCTACATCTGGAGGGGTGGGAGCTTGTATCAGAGAGGGCCTTCTCAGCTGAATCCCCTTCAGCCTGGATTTTTCTTACCCAGTTTGTTAACCTCTAGGGCAGGGTGCAGAGCCCATGTGCTCATTCAGGGCCAGATCCTGCCATTCTTACTTATTTTGAGTGGTAGCATACTCCAAAGGCAGTTAGATCAACTCCATGGGACCATATGGTTCTACTCAATGCAAGGAACAGTGGCAGAATCAGGGCCTTGGGCTTTTCCTAGAAATGTGTTAGATGTAACAGGCATTTTGTTTTGAGAACAATAATCTTTTTATAACTCTATCCTTGTTATTGTTGTGGCATTAGATTTTAGTTATTTTTCATTCCATAGGTAAGATAACCTATTTCTCTTTCAAGAAGCTATGGCTGTGGGCACACGTCTTCATAAACTGAATGATAAAATAAATAGAATATTTGAAATGCTAAAAAAGGGAGGGAGAGGAAAGGCAGTAGTCAAGTGGTTCAAGCCTGACAACTTTTGCTAGCAAGTTTAATACATATTACCAAGTACAGCCTATCTACCTCAGCATGTCTGTTGTCCACCTACCACTGCAGAACTGCAAGTTTCTGGTTGACAGGATCATACTCTAGATGAAGAAAAACTTCACTGAAGACAGGAAAGCATCGTAACTTTAAACTGTCAAACAACCATCGTTTAGCAAGGACAGAATTCAAGCAGTGGAATAGTTAACATAAACCACACTTCTCAAATGTGTCAGCTAAATATCTGTGGCAGAACACATTAATTATAGCAGTCAGTTTACCTTTATCCTTCACAACATTTCTGATTAAAATTTCACACATTACAATGATATGTGTCTTTTCTACAAGCTATGAAATCTACTCAACGTCAATAAGTTCTTATTTTGTTATTGAAAGAGTTGATGTATGTATAAAAAAAAAGACTTTTGATCCCTGACAGTGAAATCAAAAACTTAATTTCTGTTTTGGATATAGTCATGCTACCTGCATGTATTATGTGCCTGTGCAAAGCAATCATTAATAGCATTGGATAAAAAGTAAATAAAAAAAGTCCCTAACTTTGCTGCCAATAGAGGGTATGTGGTTTCAAATTTTATATTTGCTGAGCTTAATTAAGCCATAGATTATGTTTTGAAAGGTATGTTCAATTAACTGAATCCCTCATGAGGAATTATATACAGGAAGAGATAATCACAACATTTATCTGCTTTACAAATGTATATGCTTAGGTTAAAAATGTTCTATTTTTTATTCCATAGAGATATAAAGACTGATAGAAAAATAATGTAAACCAATAATTGCAAATACTTACACAGTAACGTGCATAAAAAATTCCAATTATATTCCTTATTAAGCATATAAAACTATTTTTATTGGTAGATAATTACTGATGAAAATCTCTTATTTAACATTTTATTTGAATCTAATTCAGGAATTCATATTTTAAATAAAGTTGCATGTTTACAACAAGGAGATCCACTGAGGCGCATAAAATATCTAAATCACTCTACAGAAATGTATCTTGGTGGAAAGAGGAGAGGCAGAGTGTAGTCCTGTGTAAACCTTTGTAATTAAAGCATAAGCAGTGCTTGAATTTGGTCCTTGTGTATTCTCCAAGCCAGCTGGACAAGCCTAAAAATACATTAAGCCAATCCAAAGGCAAATACATGCTGTGATGTACTGGAAATCTCCTGCATCATCATGTACTTGTTGAAAATGAGCGTGTGATTCCATGTGTAATAAGAGAAGTTTGACAAGGGAGCAAAATCATACACTGTCAAAACAAGTGTCTGGACTTTGCCTACACATATATTTTTGTTAATATACTTGCTTGCAAAGTGACATTTATTTGGTAGGGCAGCACCACTCTTCCCTGACAATGCATTGACTATTTTGATTTCACTGAGAATAGTTTTGACTGTGAACATTTTCTTTTACTGAGGCCGTTGCTCACTGACATAAACGAGATCTGATAGCCAAGGCAGGCTCTGGGCTTGGCAACAAGCCACTGGCTTGATGGTTGCAAGGACAGAGCAAAATGTTACAGAAGTAGTCCCATAGGGAGGAAATCCCTCCTCTCTCAAGGGCACCCTCTGAGGAGTGGCTGTGAGTGCCCATGTCTGAGACATCCCTCCCTTGCTGCCTGGGCAGAGAAGGGAAACGCTGTGCTTGGGCTGTGCCCCACTCTGCTCTGGAGGACCCCTCCAGACACAGACTTAGGGCACAGCACAGCACTGCTGGGAGGGAAGATAGTACTTACCATCCACAGAAAAATACACGGATGGAGGAACAGTCATTTAGTGGAATTTCTAGGTTCCAGAGCCTCACTGGGGTTAGTGTCTATGACTGCATATGAACATATTTCTGCATGAATGTCTACATTATGGCATTATAGGCAAGGCTGAACCTGGACAGCAGTCTAGTCCAGTGCTGTACCTATGCTACTGTAATACAAAATTTATGTGTTACAAGACAAAAGAAGCAACGTAAAACAAGCTCTAACATTGTGTAAAGGCAGCTTAGGGGAGCAACAGCATCATGTCCCAGTCAGAGACTGATTATTACTCTATTTTCCATTGAGTTTCATGGTCTGCAAAGTGAGGAAATAAAGGCCAAACCTTTGCCAGAAGAGCTGGAGAATGCCCTGGTCTAGTAGTTACCAATATAGTGACTCCATCTCAGTCTCAAGGGCAGCCAAAGTGCTATTCAGCTGATAAATAAGCAAGGTAGTTCATAATCTTGCTGAAAGATGAAATATTGCTGTCATCTGTTCTGCTATTGTCTACACTCACTGATTGCCTCCAAGAAAATGTGCAGGTTTTTGAAAGCGCTTTAAGACTTTCATTTACAATTAGCTGAAGAAGGCCAATGAGATAAACTCTTGTACAAATGATTCGTAAATAAAAATAGTTTAGGTAGAGTTCTTAATTCAGTTCTCCTGGGAGTAATGTGTGTAAAGTAAATACCCTAAAGGCCTACCTTCTAAGTTCACAGTCTCTATTATCATCTCTCTATAAGGCATTGGTGTTCTAAAGGCTTCTGAGTTTCACATTAGGAATTTCATAGTGCAAATTAATAAAGAGTTTAGCTATAGAGTGATCCTCTGTTTCCCCATCTAATCAAGCCCAAATAGCTGAATTAGTTGCTTTTGAGTTTTGCTGGATAAACCAACATGTTTATCCATTTAGGTATATTAAAACCTCTGCTTATGTGAGCTTATAAATAACAGTACTAGAGAAAAACTTGATGAAATCTAGCTGAATCAGCATACAAAACCAAACTTCTTTTTTGTCTCATCACAATATAGGGCATTTCCTGACAGGCAAATGAAGTTATAGCTATTCTACCCAGTGGGTGTTGTTATAATGTGTAAGAGTGCACTTCCTCAAGAGATTAAAATTTCATGCAAAAAATGAGTATTTTATTATGATAATTTTTCCACAATAAGTGTTTCTGTACATTCCTGACACTGACCCTGTGAATCTACAAAAGTTGGAGATACTCCGAGCTAATTTTAAAGAGGAATATAGTTTCATCTCCCTGCAATTACTACCCTTCCCAA
This sequence comes from Acridotheres tristis, assembly GCA_037013685.1. Taxonomy (NCBI): domain Eukaryota; kingdom Metazoa; phylum Chordata; class Aves; order Passeriformes; family Sturnidae; genus Acridotheres; species Acridotheres tristis. The sequence continues at coordinate 20,486,247 of CM072894.1, read as the reverse complement.
ATTATTCAAGTGCTTTACATAACCCATAGCAAGAGGAGTCATGTGTTAGCTGCTCTTGCACACCAGCATGACATCATCCAAACTTTCAACATCTATTTAAACTTAGCTACAATCCATACATTTTCAACATGCAAAACACATTAGTCAGGGGATTTTAAAATAATCATTGTATTCGTGAAATTGTAAAGCTCTGAGGGAACGTTTGGAGCACCAATGTGGTGAGCTGATTTGGAGACTCCCCTTCTTGTCTCCCTTCAGGGAGGATCCCCCTCCTAAAACCCCTGACCCCTCCAGTGTCTCTGCCATGTACCCGGAAGCCAGAGTAGAGTTCAAAATTGGACCTGCTATTTTCATGTTTTGAATACCATTTATGTTTACCTTGCTTCAGAGTGCATGTGTTTATTTTTAAAAGAGAAGATGATTGTGAAATAGAGGTGTGAAAATTTAGATAGCAGCTAATTAGTTTTAGCCAGACTGTTACAGGGCATAATGGATTTTCAGCTTTCTCTATTCTTTATCCTCTGACTTCAGGTAATTATTTAGCAGTGCTGGAAGAAGAAGTTATTGGTCACAATTTCACAGTGTAGAATGCACACGTAAAACCACATGAATTAATTGAATTTATATAAAAATGTTTATTCAATTTTTATTAGATTGAGCTATATTGTGGCCATGTTGAATTAACTTAAGCAGTGGCTTCTCAGTTTCATTGTTTTATTACAGTGTATGCATTGCTGCACATTTCCCCTAATTCTTACAAAAAAGGAAAATATGCCTCATAGTCCAGATAGCTTATAATAAACTCAAAAGGCCATGTTGATTTTGGTTTACTGTTGTGATGTTGAAGGGAAATGTGGAAGTAATATTTGGTATCCTGCCCACTGGGTTAAGCTGGACAATGGAGTAACAGCCCCTAAATTCTCCATCCCACCATCCCACTGAAAAAATTACTCTTTCTGCAGCTCAGTGACTACAGCTGCAGCAATGCCCCTTTTCTATTTATGCTGATCAGTGGAGCTACATAAAATCTTCCCCCCAGGTTTTCCCTGTGTCTCTCCTATCTTTTGCCTCTCAGCACAGGATTACTCCAGCAATGCTACTTGAAGTGTACTTACAGCAACTTCCTAAATGTTATAAGTAAAGTCTTAGTCTAATCTAGGAAAACCCTGGGAAGGAACAGGGTTTCTGCAGATCTCATATGCAGGCATCTTGTTTTGCAGGGGCCAGGGTGCATCATGGCATGGTGAATAATAGGAGTCCAATTTGAAAGTGATTCTCTCCAAAGAATGACATACCCTAACACATTTGGTAGTTCTGTGAAACTCTCCATTTATATTTGGAATATTGCTGTATGCACTATTCTTCAGCCAGAAAAAAATGAAGGTCTACCTTTCTTAACTCTTACTCAGAACTCTCGTTTTAACGGGAAAAAGATCTATTGCAATCTGTTATGTTGATTAGATTTACTGTCAAGGCAACTAAAGTGCACAATTGTTTATTTGTTTGTTCTTTCAGTGTAAACATTGACTGGGTTGTTAGCTCTGTTTCTTATTAAGGTTTCCCAGCAAGTCCCTTTCTAAAACTCTGTTTCCCAAGTGTTTGCCAAATTTGAACCATCTGAGGTGCATTTAGCTATGACAACATCTCAGAAGATTTAGATGTTTCAAGAATATTGTTAGGAAAAAAAAAGAACAAAAATGCTGGTGAAATCTGGCAAGTTCCTTTCCTAGCAGATCCATCAACCTTGTATTTCAGAATAGCAACTTGAAATTTGGCAGGGAGGCAGCCTTCCCTATCCCTGTGAAAATCTGTCCGTGCTGTAAGCCTCGAAGAGTTACAGCTGCACATGGTGGGAGACTTCTTCCATTTTAGCAGCTGAAAGTCCTGGAGGGTCCTGGCACATGGCAGGTGCCCTTGTGTCCGTGACCCAATGCCAGCAGCTGGGAACAGAGCTGGATCCTGCCCGGGAAGGCATTCCTGGCATGGGGAGCTGGGCTGGGGCTCAGGAGCTGACAGCAATGAGCCTGTCAGTGCTGTGTTCACACACCATGACATGCATTGCTGAGTGGCACCCGGGCAGCATGGAGGAAGCTGTCTAATTAAAATTCAAAGGTAACAAAGCCAAACCAGAGAAGGAAATCAAGTATGAGACTGGTACAAGGAAGCTGGTGAAACTGGAAGTGACTGGACAAGGAAATTATGTTCACTGTTGGTGATTTAGATTTAATTAGCTGATTCCCCCCCTCCAATTCCAATTCCCAGCACCTCCTGTCAGTTATAAAAACAAGTCCATTTGGTTCATTAAAAATGTGTGTTTCTGTACATTGAGGCATTTGGGATTTCTTAGAATAAAAGATCATGGAGAATATATTTTGAATTTTTAATAATGAGATCCCTTTCAACATGTTCAGTGATGGACTGAAATTGTTCTAAAGTTGAAATTAAATGAGAAGGCAGGGGGGCTACAATTTGTATCCTACTTAGCTACCATTGCACTTCTGGTTGGGTATTACTTCACTCAAGAAACATCTTTCAGTTACTACAGTGCTTCAGAAATTATTACTTCTATTTAACAGTTTAGCGCAAAGCATGAATTGTCTTTATTTCCAAGATGAATTTCTGATTATTCGATGAACACAGACTTTCCTGCCTTTCAGATATATGAAAAATAGGCTTTAATTTTCCATGGGATACTCTACAAAGCACCTGGGGTTTGCTTCTCAAACAAAAAGAAAGCACCTTAAAATGCCACATATTTAGTTAGTTTAAAATCATGCTACAGCATGTCATTCAGATTCACTAACTTCAGCCTGATTTAACAGTGCTTGAATAACATGAATTTCACTTCAACTTAATTAAACAGAGGCATAAGCATTTCAGGAATTATTTTGATGCAGTCTGGACACTTGAAGCCTCATTGTAATCTTACACACAAATGAGCATGCAAAATGTCACTTGAAAGGCAGAGATTTAGATACCTAAGTTGTAGAGGCAATTATCCATTTGTGTACATCAGTGCTGTGTTTAAGAATACAAAATATTTGTGTGTATTCGCTGAAGACTCATTGGGAGAAAAGAGCTCTTCAAAGTAATTTTCAAGCCTTTATTTAAAATGCAGAACAATGAATTTAAAACTCGGGATTTTGAAATGCTGATAGTAGAAGATCAACATTTTCTATTAGTTAAATAGGACAATAGGAATCAGAAAATCAGAGGGCAGCATTGTGTGTATGTTTGCATGATTAACTTATTTATTCAGTTTGAAATAAAGAGGGGAAAATGGTGTCAGATAATATGCTGAATTTCATTGTAAAGAAGTTTTACCATATGATTTTCTAAGCTCATGATGGCTCTTTGGATTCATTTTACTGCTGCCATTAATACAGCTAGAGGAGATAAAAATGAAAAATGTTTCTATTATGAGAAGAGCTATTTTTGCAAAGTCCCCCTGGCTGCACTTTCAGCTGCACCTGGGGAAGATGGACATGATAGCGCTGGGACAGTGGCAAACTCAGTTATGTTACAGACATTTGAAAATTACACTGGCTTTTCCCACGTATTACCATGTAGCACTGCCTCCATTACCCGGACTAGAAATATTTCGTTTCACTAGATCCCAATCTTGTAAGACAGCCCTGTCATTTTAATTTGTCACTCTTTGTGTGCTGCATCGCACAGGAGTCTCATTGCCCCAGCCAAGTGCCATAGGCTACTGCTCAGAAGAGAAACCTGTCATGGACGATAGCAAAGGTAAACACCACAAAACAGAAAGTTTATGGCTGAAATCACTACCCAGAGTTCTATGCCCACAGGCTTCACAGGTGGTGTAATCACCTGCAGCTGAATTGGAAAGATCCATGATTTCAGCTGAGAGGTAGGCATGTGTCTCCTCCACCGTCCCCTGCCTCCACCATGGTCCCTGTGCAGCCACGTCACTCAGAGGAGGTAGCAGGAGGGGACCGAAGATGAAATTAAAGTATTGGTGGTAGGAAGAGAAGCTGTGATTGACATGACACCTGAAAATAGCTCCTTCAACTCTCTAGTAGAGTTGATAGCAAAAGAAAAATTCTGGGAGAAAAAAACAAACAGACTAGGGGTGATCACACATCTCTGAAACAACCAAGTGATCCCAGATCACTGGTGGCAGAAGTCCCAAGCCTTTCTCCAAAAAGACACCAGCACAAAACAAACATGATCATGGTTCTTTCGGTTTTTTTGTTGTTATTCTTAACAGTGTGATGAACCTTCCTTGTAAATTGTGAAAGTTAAAGGGAGTCAAAAAAGGAAAATTTCAGAGCATGTTTACTTCTTAAAAACTGAGAGGGTGAAACACAGATTTCCTTTCTCTGACGTGGATTTTTGGCTTACCCTTTGGTCCATCCCCACTGAAGCAATTAATCAAAATAAATGAGGCAGCAAACATCTGATATTATCTGGCTTCAGACTGCAGCATACTGTCTTCAGGAATTCCATTTACTATACTATACTGTACAGGGCACACTGTGGGCTGTACTCCAGTATCTTTACTCCTGAACAGTGTTTTGATGTGCTATTAGTAGCTACTGATTAGCAAAAGGGAATAATTTATCCTTGGTTTTACTGGTTAGGATTTATGGAATCTCTATGAAGCTATGCAGATATAATAAAATTCAAGTTGGTGTTATCAATCACCATTTGTACCAAGCCTTCCCTCACATTTTGTGAGAGGAAGGCCATCCTGTGAACAGATGTAAATCAAAGAATCAGAGTGAAAACACCTCAAATCTAGGGATTAATAAGTGCTTTATTTTAAAAATTGTGGATTTACTGTGAATCATAAGAGAGCCCTAACATCTTAGGGATACAGAACCAAATATATTCCTATAGATAAACCAAAGCACCTTATCAAAGGAAATGGGTAACATAAATTTGGAAAGATGAAACTTAGAGGGAAAAGAGGTTCTATTCCAAAAAACTGGAGACAGGATTTTCTGTGAATAGTGTAAAAGAGCTATGCTAGTTAGGAATGGCCATGTAATTGTGGGATTATTTGGCTTGATTTGACTAAAACTCTTCATTGCTGAAGTGTGCATCACCCCACCTGGGATTTCTGCCTGCCTGTCCTCAATACATCTTTTATATGTCAGATGGTGCTCTCAGAGCAATGTAAGCAGAAGATAGCCATCAAGTGCCCACACCTACCATGTCTTCAGTTGTCAGAAAGCTGATCTTGGCCTTCTGAGAAAGCCCATGACATGAGCACAGGCTATTTCCTCTTTCCTGTTCACAGGTGGTATGGCTTTATTAGATACTCATCCCTGAAAAGAAAAGGGGGGGGAAAAAAGAGGCATCAAGTAAACGAGAGTCTTTATTTCTTCTCCAAAGTTGATCCCTGGACTTTTCCTATAAGCTCTTCCTCCAGAAGAGCCTTCAAATCCATAGAGCAGCTAATAAGACTTCCCTGCTTATATGACTTCAAAGTTATTAAAAGAGCATTTCTGTGCAGGGTTTAAGAGCCTGGTATAAAGATGACTCAGCAGTGTCCTTATGCAGGTTCCTAGGATCACTGTCCTTTTACAGCAACTAATTATGGAAAAGTTTCTGAGATTTACTGAGTGTTTAGGAGTTTTCAGTATCCATTCAAAGGGCTAATTTGGAAAATTCTGCTATTATTTAAAGCATTAGGAAAGGCACGGAAATTAGTGAGGAACTGGTGAACAGCAAGTTTGGGAAGGGCTTAAGTAGATGTGGAAGTGAGAACTTCAACTCCTGTTTTACAAATGGGGGAAAAGAAGTAAATAATTTTAATGATTTCACTGAGGTGATGAATGAAGTCACTAGCAGGATGAAGATTTGTAGCCAGGGGGAATTTGATATGAAATTATATTTCATTTCAATAGGAATTAGCTAATCAGTTAACATACCCCATGGCCCCTGTGTCACACCATGGCTGTGGACACCATGGCCATGGCAGCCTGTCTGCTGCTGCAGGCCCATTGCAGCATCTGCCAGCTTATCTCCCAGGGAAATGGGATGTGCTGGTTGTCATCTGTAAAGTAGTACCTTAACAAGAAAGGCACCGTGATATTTGGCATCCCAATGAAGCCAAGTCCCTGATGTCAGGATTCAGGGAACCTACACGATCAGCCAGTCCACCTGCACAGGGATGGTGTGGGTCACTCCACTGGAAACAAGGAGCTCCAAAAAGAGACTGAGTGAAGCTGCCCAGGGACTCAGTAGCCCGTCTGTCCTTGTGTGTGCCACGGTGTCCATGGGGGCCACGGAGGGCCACACACAGCTCTGTGCACCCTCCAGAGCCAGCACCCAGCCTGGACCCACTGCTTCTCCTCCAGGACCTCCCTGCACATCCCAGCTCTCTGGCTCCTCTGTAATCCATTATTGATGGAACCATTCTGAACTGCACCATTCCTCTGCCCTGAGTGCAGCACGTGCTGCCAACACCAGCTCTCATTTTTTTGTAAATATCCTCCCAGCGCTTGGAGGATTTTCTTCATCTGGTAGTTTGCTTTTTAACTCTGAGAGCAAGATCTAAAAGACAGAAAAGAAACACCTTCTTTCAGAAAGGTCGACTGAATCCCACCTGCCTTTCCCAGAGATCCATGCCCCTCTCCCATGCTGCTGTGTGGCCAGAGGGGTGCTCTGCTCCCTGCACCCAGCTCTTGCAGCAGCCTGAGCAGGGCTGGCTGAGACTGACACATCTCTCCTGGGTCATGTCCCTTCACACCGTGGATATAAATATCCCTACCCGAGGTTTAATAACTTCTCTACTGGAGTGAAAGCAAAAGAAATGCCCCAATTTTCATATCCATCCTCCTTACCCAATGTTTATTTGAAGAGCAGACCAAGAGCTGTCCTGAACACCTTCTGGGTTTCCATCTCTATTTGCCTCTCATACATTTCATGCTCTATAATTATTAGGCATTGTTGCCTTTACTTTTTTTTTTTTGCAACAGGGAACTATATAATATAAATATAATAAGCATGTTAAAATATTAAATGATTAACTGTTGGTTTGTACACCTATGAAACACTGTAATGGGATTAGGCTGAATCCCTAAAGAGTAATTTACTTGCATTATATTGAAGTATTTATTATTGTGGCATATGTAATGGATAATATTTGTTTACATTTTTAATTACTCACATTTTCAGCCAAGAAAATCTCCAAGGATAATGTCTCATTTACAAGTGTCCTGGCAAAAGACAGCATAATGTAGTCACACATTACCAACAATTCCATGACAACCATGCATTGGTTTAAATACGAATTTCAAGTAAAGACATAATTATGGTAAACAATAAAAAAAAGCGATGACACTGTGTATCTGTGCATAAAAAAACACACAGAAAAACTTAAATTAAGCAAACTTTTCTCTACTGCTGTGGATATTGAGCTTGTTCCATGGCCCAGTGAAGTCAAAAGAAAAAAAATCCATTTTTATACACAATGTCCAAGCTGACACCACAAATAATGTAGCAAGTAAGTGGTAATTTTTACCTTCAAAATTTCCCAATGCATTGAGTCCTATGATTAGAGTGGGGAAAACAATTTTTTTTTCACAGAAAGGGAATACCTAGATAAAAGGAAACAAAATTTAATTGAAAACCTTCAATTTTTCAAGTTTCTTTAGGAACTTGCAGTAAACTCTGCTTGGATGATAACCTCTCCTTATCAGAATCAGCCAAGGGATGAGCTATATTAGCCCTGAGACTTAGATCAACCATGATGTGTTTTTGGTGAGATACTCAGAAATTTTCTTCGCAGCTTAATGTCAGTTAGGAAATTGATCCAGCAGTAGTGAATGACCCATTGTCTCAGTCCTTGGTCACTGCAATTCCAGTTTGTATAATTTCAATATTCTTCAGGCAGACCTTTTGCAATAATCTGTAGAAAAGACCCTTTGGGTTATTAAAGAGAAAATAATTATTTCTGGTTTATATGGAGACCCATCAAGAGTGAAACAGAGAGTTTCTTCCTAAAGAAAACAATAAGAATATATGCATATTAGTAGAAGCATCACTAGGAACAGGATTTTGGAATACATCCTGCAAGTGAGCTGAGAAACAGCTTCACTTCTTGGTAGCTCTTTCTGGGCTTTGTAGAAGATTCAGTCCCATTTATATTATTCGGCCTGAGGGGTGCTGCCACATGACAATAGGACAATTTCTTATTCTTAGTACTGTGTTAAACACGTGGCCATAAACAAGAAGGTAAACTATATAGCTGACCTTTGCAAATCTCTATTTGGGCAGCAGAAGCCCTTAAATCCTTCTCATGGTATCATCAGAACTTAGAAAATTTCTGCCTACCAAACAAAAAGCTGGTAGCTGTTTATAATCTTTTAAATTCTTCTCGCAATAGATATTTTCTGATTCCTCACAATGGTTTTCTTTGCAGCTAAACCCCATAATATTTGATTGAAAATGCTGTTGCTGTACTTTAAACCTTTCATAGATTGGCAGCATTCTTTGAAAGTCCCATTTCAGTCATTGGAACAGACTTCCCAGGGAAGTGATTGAGTCACCATCCTATTTTTTCTTCCTGTGGCAAAATGTACCATGTTATTCATCCGGACTACCAAACCAGTCAGTTATTTAGCATTTTTATAATGAAATGTTGGCCTTTACATAGGGAATAACTGAAATAGCTTTGCAGGAAACCCTTTCTTCATTAACTGGTTGCAGTTTTTGAAATAAAATAGCCCAGCAGAACAAAAGACAAAGCATTCCTATCATTGTTTGAATAAAAAGATCCATGCACCAAGTTTGTATCATAGTGGCTGTAGTGGAAGGAGTATATGCTATGCTACTTAATATCTTTGAAACCATCCTCATGTCTTTAAAAGAATGTGTAAATCTCTCTCTAATTAATTGTAATGGAGTTTAGTTGGCCCATTGAGAGGAGCATAAACCCTTTAATTGTTACATTCTAGAAGTCTCTGAGTCCCCAGCCAGCGGTAACCATTTGATGTGTATCATGTCAAATGTGATGCTTCAAAATTAGTTTGATTAAAAATACATAAAGTTAATGAATTGTCAAAAACCCAATGTTCTTTAGAAGGCACAGTTTTTAAAAGACATCTATTTTAATCTTCATAATATAACTGTCTCTGGTATTTCTGTCATTTGGTAATGCTCCCAGACACATTCATGGTGGTCATCTTTGATCATATAAATTCAAGAGATTCCAAGGCTTTTTCTATTTGCATAAAAAACAAAGAAAGTATTGTCAGAAATCCCCAAATATGCATTTTGAATCAAGTTTCACCTAAGTGCTTTACAAAGACTCAGTGTCTTGATGCTAATTTATTGAAAATGCCTTGGCCTTTAGGAATTTCCCATTGGCACTTAGTAGAGCTGAGCTCAAAGTGGCAATGGCAAAAAGCAGCCATCGAAACTGTGTTCATGCTGACATCTAAACCCTAGTGCTCAAATTATGGGTGCCTTGAAACAAAATACTGTAGAAGGAAAAACAAAGCATAAATGCTTTAGGTGCCAAGATTTCGCTTGAAAGGGGTAGAGGGGAAAAAAATAAGTTTGGGGTTTTTTTAGTGAAATCCAATGTACTAAAGACTTAGCACCAAAAAAGTATTTAATGATAGATGTAAAAGTTTTGCTGTTTAATGCACAGCTCTGAAGTCAGTGTTTTATAGCTATAATTTTTGCATATACATAACCATATTTAGATTTCGACATATGGTCTGTAAATAACATATGTAAGCTGGATCGTTGAGTGAGATGATTTTCTTCCTGCTGAATGTACGTGTTTATTTTATGAGCAGAGACGTGAAAAGTTCATTCATGTCAAAATGTGTTGCTAAGTATAAACATGCTGCTTCACTTTAGGCAGGATCAGGAAAGACCCTGGGTGTGTAATCTCTGAATTGACTCTATGCTGATGTTGCCCAGGTTTTGTATTACTAAACTATGGCTCACAACAACAACAAAAATTTAACCTTTAAATAGAGGCACCAAAATAATTTAAAACAGATTGGAGGGTTTAAAGGGCTCCAAGAATAAGCAGCTCATATTTCAGTTCCTCCCCTCTAGGGCCTACCTATTTGGTGTTCAGAGTTCATCTCATATTGCAGCTGCTTATGTTCACATTTTCTGCAGTGTGTGGATGAAATGTCCAAGAAAAGAAATAAAAGCAACAAAAAACTAAAGTATACAACATTAAAAATATCCTCCCTAAAACAATGGTTTGGCCGTTATTGGGCAGGGAATAGGACAAATCACCCAGAGGCTTTTAAGTAAGAGCAGGGAAAAGAAAAAAACCCAGAAAAGGGTGAGAGAGTGTGGAGATTTTAAAAGGACTTTTGGTTTCAGGGGACATTTTTTATTCAAAGTTCTTCCAGGTTATGGAGCCTATTATATTTTTTTGGTTCTTTTATTAAAAATTTCTTTGTAATTCATTTAGACTTTCTTGCCACTGGGCACAGACAGATAACAACAACAAACAATGGCACTCTGTATTTATCACTTTATTCTGTTTTACACTGTATCTCTGATTATGGAAACAATACATTTTTTGCACCTTTCTTTGGTTACTATTTGTCAAGAGTCCCCTTTATAAACAATATATTTTCCCATTTTAATAAAAGGCTAGAGCTGCACTAAATGCATAAGATGGGATTTGAAACAAAAACCCATCAGGCTGCTAAAATAAGGTTACAAGGCCTTCATTTCTACCACACCATCTTATGAGTTAAAAAGCCTTCCATCTACTACATTCTCTAGCCCTACTATTCAAATGTAAAAGCTGTATATCTATTTAATTACTGAACGAATTTCACTCACTCCTTTCACCAGAATACCTTGCCATCTAGCCCTGCAACCAAAGTGACTGCTGTTGCAAACATCCCACTCACACCAAACAATTTGTACTAAATAACCAAGCTCCAAAGACATTTTCTTCCTTACAAATAATCTATTCCGTTTTTCTTTAGCCTGTACTTATGCATATGTAAAGGTATTATTATGAAGGAGCCAACATCCTTTGATGACTGAGGAAAATCTGACCCTTTGAAGTCTATGTGAATTTTCCTTTTCAGCTGCAGCAGGGGGAACCTCAGCCCATCTGTCTAAGTCTCCCTAAGTAATTCACATGGCTTGGGTCCAAAAAGAAGTGAGTACTGTCTTCAACAGTGAATGGTAACCTCACTAGTTACTATAACTGGATCCAGTTGTAAATCCCCAAAGGTAATAGCAGATATGGTCATAGCTTCTCATATGGTCCTTTCCCCAAGCCTGCCTAGAGACCTCCGTACTTCTCTTCTGCTGTACCTCCCACACTCTTCTTAAAGTAGGGAAGAATTTGCATTATCTGGGGAAGTGAACCTTTTGACTCTTTTCAAGGCTAGCCCAACCAGGCATGGCTGTCATCACTGAGGTTCCCAGAACCTGTCCTGTGGATTTCACAGTGATAACACCAAGGACTTGCTTTCCTTTTCAGCTCTTCTACTCATTTCTTCAGAAATCTCTTCCTTGTGACTTTCATTAATAGAGTGAAATGTACAGACCAGGAAAACTAATTTACTGTAGTAATGCTTTAATTAATAATTAGATACAACTTGTTCTCTCAAGATGAAAATATTTCCATTATGACTAAATCTTTATTCTAGAGAAAGACTAAGATATCATGATTTGTGTTCTGAACCATCAAGAGAGTACAAAAATCAGGTGTATAACAGAGTATGTCTTCCAATAAAGCAAAAGTATGCTTCTGCAGTGTGTCAGTGGAAAGGGAGTACAAATTCTCATGAACCACAATAAGGCCAGCTCAGTTGTTCCAGGTCCTCTTCCAGGGCCAGACTCCAGATATCTCCAGATATCAAAACCGGCTTGCTTATATATTCCCCTGAAACTTGTATGTAGTGTGTCTAATATTTCCTGGACCATGTCTATGCTATATCAGCTGTTAACAACTGACTTCAAATACGATTTGCTACTGTATGAAACTGGGATTTGCATCTGACTTTAAATTCAGCAATAGTTTCAGAGGAGTATCATATGAGAGAGAGTCAGCTAATCTCATTTCACTTTCAGTGTTTCTAGATGTCTGGCTGAAGATTAAAACACTCATGAAAGCAGCTGCAGAACTAAGCAATCATGATAGCACTAAACAAGTTTATTCTTGATCTGCAATATCATTAGAAAATTTGGGGGTTAGTGTTCATTACATATGGTATGTATTTGTCTTTATTTTCTACATACTTATCTGAAAGGTTAATGAAAATGCAGATGCAATGGTTCCTTTATATGGGTTTACCTTCCACGAGTGCCAGTTTTCAGACTAATTGATTATGTCAGAAGCTCTATAAATATCAATAGCATATGGAAAGGTTAAGCCAAGGTCTCCACATAACTGGATTCATACTCTTTATTGATGGTACAACCATTATCCAACCATAATGGAAGTGCTTTGAGTGTGAAATAGAGTAGAACATTGGATAATTTTCACCAACTGACTGGAGGAATCAAACTGAGTGATTGACTTCTGCAAACTAATGAACAAATGTATGATGTACAGTGTGTAAACTAAAACTAGAATTTAAAAAAAAATCGAGAATAATGTAAAATTAAATGTATGTAATCATTGTTTTGCTAGCTGTAGTTTAATACTATTTAAGATGCTCTTCAATCTCCTCTGAAATAAACAGTAGGAGGCTGTGTTAGAATGACATCTTGGAAATAAGAGAAGGTAGTTCACAACATGTTACTCAGTTTTCCCTAGCAGACCTAAAGATACTTTCTAGCTTGGAAGAATATTAGAAGTCAGTTCTACATCAGAATTTGATCGTGCAATCTTTTTTTAGGATATTAACAGACATTTCTCAGAATGGCTTTATTGTTCTCTTAGTTTTTCTCCTTCATTACTTATGGTGGGGTTTTTCGGTCATACAAATACAGAGGAGTCAATCCATCCCTAAGTGCAATTTCCCTAATAACTCTGGATAGTAAAGAGAGACTGAAAGCAGTGTGGCATTGTGGCGTTCCCACTGCTATCACTCCACGTTAGATTGTTACAAAGAAAGCTGGATTAGTTTATTAAAAGTTTGAGTAGTTACTGATGTATGTTCTACATGCTGTGGAGCAACTGGGGAGGCATATTTAGTTTGCCATGTGGACTTATAACCCCCTTTTCACACTCAAGGCTAGATTGCACTTGTACTGTTCACCTGCCACTCTGTTCTTTCCTCTTTCTGAAATGATCTCTGTGTCCAACAGGTTTTGTAGGAAGTGCCAAGACTGAGCTTCATTGCAGTTAATAATTTAAAAACTACAGAGTACTGCTTTGAAAATAAAATCACTGTAAACATGATAGTTTTCTAAGCAGCTGAAAAATGCAGCTAAAAATCCTGTATACTTCCAAATCTGGACTGATTATTTCAATAAGAGGTATGGGACAGTGGTTCAGCTGTTTGCATTAGAAATAAGAAGAAATGCTCTTCTCTCAGTAGTCAGTACATTTTCTTTTCCTTGAAAAAATATACGGCACCAATTGCAATTCATTTTACTGTTTTTCTCTGATAATGTGTTTGCTTAGACCTCGGATTATATCACTCTGCCATATAAATTTCTCTTAAATTTAGTATGGAGCAGCATTAGGAAATGCTGCCTACTTTTGGTTTTGAAATATTGCTAGAGAGAATTTAGGGGAATACTAGGTATAATCAATTCCATATTTAACATCTGATTCTAACTGCATGAAGCTTGTGTGCGAGTAAAATTTGCATACTGGTGAAAGCAACAGCAAAATTCCTTTTGAGTTTATCCCAATTGATCAGGCTATTCCTGTAGGACCAGACTTCTCCACCTTCACTTGATCATGATCCACACTCCACGTGACCTGACCCAAATCAGTGTGCAGGAAGATATACTTCGTTCTGACCCCCGATTCTCAAAAATCTACTGTGTCATCCAATTGATACAGGGCTTATCTCTATCTTGGAGAGATTGGTTTCTCCTACAGTTGAGAAGTCATGAGTGACTTTATGCCAGATTTGCTTTTACCATTTGCTGAGCATTGTGCACATCAGCCTTTGAGTTTTATCAGCTAAGTACCAATGAGGTGACCCTGGTTATACCATTTGCATGAGCAGGACAAACTGCTGCAAGCTGTGCTATGTGCAGCCTGTTACCCTGTCTGGGCAGGAGGTGACCCACATCAGCTGGGCACACTGTTGAGTGGAAGCACTGACTGATGGGCCAGTTCCAATTGGGCAAATGTGGGAAAATCATGATGAAACGCATGGCTACAAATGCTTCAACATTCCTTCTTCCCAAGTTTTCATTGGCTCTTTGCAACTGTTAAGGTGAGAATTTACAGTGGGCATATAGGGGAAAAAAAGAAAGTCTTTCCTACTACTAAGAGTGAGGTGGGGGGAATATCTTTTAGCTTTTGACATGAATATAATATGATATGCTTGATGATTGTCATCCATAGCAGTCAAAAATGAAAGGTCAAATCCAATTCATTTTAGTCATGTAAAGAATCCTACAAAGTCAGTTTGTCTAATGTTCTTCAGGGAGAGAAATTTAGCTTTGAGCATTATCTGGTGCAAAAGGAAGTGTAAAGACATTGCTTTCTCAGAAATGCTGTTAAGTATACTAAAAAAACTGTTAAAAATGACTTTGAATTGCTTCAGTTTAAAAAGTGCTAGAGTTTGACTGAAGTAGCTGAGGAGTACATTAAGACCCAGATTTTCCTGAGGTCCAGCAAAGACTTAATCCCAGTAGTAACACAATGCACTCTCAAGGCAAATAGTATGGTCCTGTGTAGACTGGTGCTTCATCCACCCCCTAGATGGAAAAAAACTGCTGAAAATTACCTCTGTCTAAGTCACCAAACTACACAAATTATCTCTAAAAAAAGCAGCATAAATAAAATACTGTTTAATAAATGCACTGCTGCTTTCCATTGAGAATTGTGAAGGTCGTGGGAATAGTAATTTCTTTCTCAAATTTTGAAAATAACATAAAGCTATTGCTATGACATGAGTCACTTGATTTCTGAAAGCACCTCCAAATCCTCATAAATACATAATACAGTGTCTATGTTGTTGTGAGAATGTCCCTGCTTATGAACTGTGCTTAAATTACCTTGTACTACTCCAATTAGATTCACAACATACCTATATTGCAAAAGGCTGTTTTCTCTCTCAATTAGTTGAAAAGGATTAGACACACTGATAGATAGTACTAAATACTAATGGGTCAGATCCTAAAGCCATTACACTGTTTTCATGCTTCGTTCTGCTGGCATTGATTTCACTGGAGTGCTGAGGAAAACCTGAATATGAACATCAGTATGCAGCTCAATATTTTATGGGTTTTCTAGTCTTGGCTTTTACAAATATTCTCCCTCTGCTATTCTTTAGGCAGAAGAGCAAAAAGAGCTAGTTCCAACCCTGACTTCAAAAAAAAAGGTTGAGTGACAGTACAGAGGCTTGAGGAAATCACAAGTTTATATGTGGGCTTTTTATCGTCTCTAATGGCAAAATTAAAATTAGTTCCCAATTAAAAGAGAAAAGCACAAGTACAATCTGAGAACAGAAGATAAAGGGTGCCATGAAGAGAAGATTATTAAGCAGCATAGTATAACAGGACCCCAGGTGCAGAAGGGCCTCATTATACTCACATTTTTGTGCTGCAACATACGGATGTACAGTAAACCAAGGAAAAAAAAATACTCCAAAGGACAGTTTTACACAGTGGCTACATTTGAGATGAGTACATGTTTTTTGAAGACAGACCATAACAACTTGGTTTTTACTTCCAAAATACAGTGGCACATTAATTGCTTGATCAGCCAAATGAAACTAAATGTAATTAAGACTAGTGTGGGGTTAATTTGGTCCATAATTATGTTATATAAAGTAAATGAAAATTGTTTCCTTCCTAAATTGCAATTCATTACAATTACAGATATTAAAATAAGATACTATAAAATTACATGAAGCATGTACACATTAATAGCCATTAGTAATAGCTTGATATTTCTATCCAAGCAACAGTTTATTAGAATGCCAAAAGGTTATATTTGACAACTCACATGACTGATTTTTTTACTCATCCTTTCTCCACCTCTAAGAAATTCAGTCTTCTTACACACAAAACATATGCCATGTCATATTTGTGCATGTTAGGCATACTAGTCAAAGATTTGTTTTAACAACATTGTTTACTGTTCATTAAAATACTTAAGTCTGACAGCTGATCTCTGGAACAAGCCCCAGCAGTCTTGGTGGAGAAGAGCTGCCTCTCCCAGCACAATACAATGCTTTGCTTTGGGCACAAGAAATTCTTGGTAGTGGACAAATTCAAATTTAGATCCTTTTGCCTTCCATTTAATTTAAGCATAAATTTAAAGCTGAGCCCATGCTTAATGGCTTTGCTATGCTTTAGTAGCTTTTTACAAGGACTTGAGTATTTTGTAGAATTGGAGCCACTGGCTCTATACAGTGAAATCAATGGCAATGGTCATGGTGTGCAGGGTCTGACCTGTACCTCTTATGAGACTAAATATCCCTAGGTATTTCTACAAAGAATTGTAAACTTCAGGGTATCACATTTTGACCACTCTTATGAATTGATTTCCTACTGTTTCTTTTTCTGAAATGTTTCCTTTAAGGGACAGAAAAAGTCTAGCAACATTATTTTAATATCAGACAAAAAGCATGACAAAGCAGTGCTTTTGAAATCATAACATCCATGTGATTTTTGAGCTGGTGCTGAATTATGGGCACTAGAAACATATGTGGTATTTTAAGTTCTTGTGTACATCAGATAAAAAGCTACAGGCACAATAATAATTTTTATGCATCCAGGATATTCACTAAAATGAGGCGACAAATAGGAAGTGCAGGATAAATCTTGTTATTAGGGTCCTTCAACTCCAACATGACCAAATTTAGTGTCAAAGACATGAAATCTCTAACTGCATTGCACAGCTGGGTATCACATTTAACCACAAGGATTAGGATGTAATCCTGTGATTTCTGAACATCCTGAATTACTGAAGTACTTCGTATTTGCAGACTCAGGATTTTATGTTCCTTGAAAAGCAGTGAGCAAATAAGTTTTATTCAAATGATCTACAATTGTTTTCTTCCTCACATGAAATAGTAAGACATCCTTTGTTGAAGGAAGAGACCATGATTATTGCAGTGCATTGATTCCTTTTACAATTGTTTTGTACATACTGCTCCTAGATTTGCAAGCTTAAAGTAAAATGTATTTAAAAAATAAACTATCTTCTCTTTATAGCAACTCAGACTCAGGACATGTAGTTGCTAGAATCAGGTTATTTCCACTGACAGTAAATATATTTGTCTGTTAACCATTAATTCTGCTAATTGAACATTTCATGAAAGTGGTTTATAAACTGATGATAAAAGATCAGCACCCTACAGTGTTGGTTATACCTGTACATAACATTAATACTCATTTAATAAGCTGACCAATAAAAACATTAGGTAGAATATCTTAATGATGATCTCTTACTTTCAACAAACTGAGAGATGTGTTTTGCAATATTTAATTGAGCAAAACTCCCAGTGGCTTCAGTGAAAGGTGTTCTTGATTAAGGACTACAGAATTTCACCTTAATAATATTTATCATTTATGCATGGAAATGTAGGGTGATAACAGTTATTAGTATTCCAGGTAAAGTAGCTCATGCAAATTATTCTGCTATTAAATAGTCAGCCACATTGTATTTAATACCCCCAAATAGTTATGTATATTTAACAGGGAAATGACAATAGGAAAAAACAGATTTAGTTCAGATGTGAAGCTACTATGTAAACCAATTATCTATCCTGAGGGAAACAGCTCTGTCTACAACTACTTAGGCTCTAGGGCCTATTACAAATCCTGGAGTGGGCTGTTGTTTCAGATCTCATGGGAATAAACCACGTCATACTGGAAATAGTTGACAATAATTAGAAAGCCTGCTTCTGCCAGTACTGAGCACATTTTTAATACCTTTCTAAGTGTTACGGGAGATAATATATAAGGCTTTTAGAATTCCAGTCAGGCTAAGGTGAACTATGGAAAGGACAACTACACAATAGCCCCAAACTGGACTATGACAGGCTAATTACTGTGGCTTCATTATAAAACCTCTTTTTGCATAGGTCACCTGGGAAGTGTAATTAAAAATGCATTATTGGTGTATATTTTTATTGATGCAATTAAATTGAAAAGCAAAAAGAAAAAATTATTTGATGAGCAAATAATAATCTTGGTCAACAGCATTTATCCAGGAAAGAAAGAACAAGTTAGTGGTTCATTAACAGTAAAGGTGTTAACTGGAATGCCGTGTGAAAAATGAGCCATAGAACAGCTTTTAAATACTCAGATTAAAGGATTTATAATGTCAAGTTTAACACAGAAATTATAGATAGTATTACATTGCCATGAGTAACAGCACCTTTAATCTGACTTAGCAAAAGGATTTACTGCACATGGTGTGGTTTTCACAATTAGACAACTATAAATCTATCTAGTAAAAAACGTCTCTATCGGCCGTGTAGGGGTATCAACACACATGAACACTGAGCTGGACATGCTCACACACATGTAGGAATATGTACAATTGGATTCTGTAAAACCGTAAAGCCTTTTAGCAATTCCTGCCTTGAACAAACAGATCTCAGGGAGTCCACTCAGCCACTGTGTAGATTTTCCTGACATGGAGCCATAGGGATGCCCTGGCAGCATAAGGAGATGCAAGGGAATCCCCCCAAGAACTTGGCAGGATCACCATACTGACAGCATAATTTTCCTGGACAGCAGTGTGTAGTTACACATTGCTCAACAGAGCACAAACCACCCATACAACACACACATAGTAAAGCCAGCTCTTCCCAGAAAGGATTAATTGATAGAGCACACATTTGATGGTTATTCCTCATGGGAACAGGTATGTTCTGAACATATCATGTTGGCTGTGCTGCTCAGAATCTTTATAGGAAGTGTAAGATGAGTGGTTTTACACTAGGCTCACTTTGCAGGCTGTGAAGTTATCAGCAGTTGCACAAAAGATATATTTGAGACTCGAAGAAAAGTTCAGTCTTTCTCTCTCGGAAACCATTTGGTGTTCCTCAACACTGTTCACCCCAGGTGCACAGGGAGCTCTGGGTATGCATGTACTAGAGACTTAAGAACAATTATATTTTCTTTCTTTTATTCTTCTTCTGGTAACTCCTAACTCCCTCCTTGCCTTTTGTAGTCAATAGCATTGTTCTGGCGTTGTTCAACAATAGCATTGTTCAGTTCCTATTGGCACTGCCAATAGTCTCACAGTCGTCTAAAATCTCCTGAGATGAGAATGTCTAATCCCGTATATATTAAGGCTGTTTGCCTCCAAGTTTTTACCCTTTATTCCATCTGTTATTTTTATTGTTGAGTCCGTAACACTTTGCATCATAGATTTAATCCTGAATCATTCTCATAAACTGCAAAGCAATAACTCGTTACTTAACATTTTCCAGATAATATATGAATGCATTGAACAGCAGAATCCCAAGAGAGCTCTCCAGTGGAATTCTGTCAGTAATTGTCCTTCTCTGTGAACACTGACCACTTACTGTTTCTCTTTGTTTCCCTTCTTTTCACCAGTTGCTAATCCTGAGGAATACCTTCCATCTAGCCCATGACTAATCTTCAAGTTTTTGTTTCTCTAAGAGTCTTTGGTGAGGGATTTTGTTTAAAGTCTGTTGAAAATCCAGTCACACTGTATCAACTGGCTGTGTTATCCATATACACACACTGATGTGATCTAACAACTATAAAAGATTTTGGGGCATGACTGCCGTACAAAAGTTAATCTTGACCTTCTTCCCATATGATACTGATGTTTTGTTACAGTTTCTACTTCTTTACCTAACACAGAAATAAATTTTCAGGCCTGCAATAACTAGCGCCATAGGAACTGTAGTGAAGATCAATGTTGCATTAATCACATTTTGTTTCTCTGCCTCTGTGGATGCTTTAAACCAAAGCACCATTACTGTTTGATTTCACATATCAGTTCTCAGACAACTTCGGTAAATATCACCTCACCTTTGCAATTTCTTCTCATCCCCATCTGCTAAAATGTCCTAACATTTTGTCCATTTTACTGACACCATAATTTGCAAAAAACTGGTGCAAGCCTTTCTGATGTGTTTTTTAGAATAAAAATCAAAGTAGTGTTATTTTGGTTTTTGTTTTAGATTATTATTTGTCTCTGAGTTCTCTTTTCATATTATCTCTGCCTTTTTTATCTCTCTCCTTCAATTTTGCTTTCAGATTTGGTACACTAACCACTTTCCCTTGGCCTGGCAAAACTTTGATAATTTAGGGGTTACTGTAGCTTTGAGAATTAATTCAGCAATCCAGGAGGAGGTTGGTTATTACTGATCCATGCACAGACTTAAGTAGGCCAAGTTCCTTACTGAAACTATCCTTCCTCATGACCACATTACTTTCTTTCTTCAGGTATATTTTACCCCACCCTAAATATTGTCATATTTTCACAATACAAAACTTAGAGGAAAGTAAAACATCTACCAAATAGGCCATTCTGTGCCTGGTACTGTAAATATGAATGTATTATGCAGTGACCTTCAAACCAGCAAGGCCTGATCCTGCTCCCAGTGCAGCTGAGGGAGTTTGCTGCAGGCTCTCTCCCTCAGAACAGGACCCTGTTACAGCTGGACACAGGAGCATCCTCATCAATAAACAACAAGTTAATGTTTTGTTACTGCATTGATTTGAAGGCTTTTTCAACAATAAGGAAGGATGTCTAATGGTTATATACCTCTAAAAATAATATCTTCCAGACATTCCTTCCTCTCTTTATTTCTACATGTTACATATGGATATATGCATGACTGTATTGAAACCAAATATAAGTTTCTGCTTTTTTTTTAATATTTTCATTCCTCACACGAGAGCAGAACTTATGCCCCAATTTGAAAAAAATGCCTAAACCTAAAAATGAATTAAACACACATAAAGTTCTGTTACTGGTCAGACCAAAACCCTAAGGGTTGCATTCTGTATTCAATTACACAAGTGTTACTCTCGTTGGAGTCAGGACTGGAGGGCAGAATTCAGCCTGAAATTGTAAACAAGAAAAATTTGAACTGAATCTGTCTTTCCTTAATATGCACCAGTATGTACCAAGACACTATTGAATATAAGGTCTCTTATTTGGGGAAAAAGGGCAAGAAGAAAAAAAAAAAAAAATCAAGGAGAAATTGGAGAAAGATTTCTCCAGGATAAAATGTGCTGTCTGGGTACTCCGGCACAAAAAGGTTTGTTAAAGTGAGGAAATCTGTGTTTTTAGACTCCCAAATTAGCTTGTTTTGACTTATTATTTTCTTCTGTGTCTTATCAATTCATCTCTGCAGCTGCATCTCCTGTACTGGTCTGCAGTTTTCTCACCCTTCTCTGGGTGAGGAACCCAGACCAGCTTCATCCTTGACATCCAAAATAAGTTAGACACCAGCTCTCAGTGATTTTCTTGCAATTTTTCAAGGTTTAGGAGTTGCTTGGTCATTCCTCATGGAAGCTGTGGCTTTTCTTTTTTTCTTAGTACTTTTTTCTCAGATGGCATCCTCTCTGTACCATAACCCAAGCTTGTAATCTCATGAACTGCTTTATTTCTTTGGTGAAAATCTTATCACATTGTTGAGTACAGCAGGAATTTGAGCAAAGGGTGCACAAAAGATATAGATGTGCCATGAAATTTGCATTTTCACAGTGCCCCAAGTTGTGACTCTGCTCTCTACAGCTTGGGAAACTTCCTTGGTTAGATCCACTCCCAAGCTGGGCAAGACTATATGAGGAATCAACTGCATGGCTCCAGAAAGAGGATCCAAACTGGAATTAGGATGTGGTGTTTCAAAGAGTTATGTACATGTAGCTAAGGTACAATTAAAATAAATCAGAAATTATATGAGAAGCAGAGCCCAAGACAAGGCTGGCATTCATTGAGCTGCCTCAGAGGATGCTGTACAGACAGTTGCCATTTCAGTGTGTGAGTGGTCTTCCTGTGTCATAGAATGGAGCCATTGTTGGCAGTGGCTGAAAAAAGTTCAGTGTGTGGCACAAGCCCCCAAAAGAAAGAGCTGGGAAAAACAGGGATTTGCTAGAGAAAGCTTTTCAAAGCACCTACTCCAAACTGCTGATGAAGTCAGTGATTCAAGAAAAACTTCTTGTGAGTTGTGGCATAATGTATTTTTCCATCTTTTGCCATTTCACACGTGAAGAGATGTAGCTGTTAGAGTATTTTCCAAACACAACATTATCTGAAGCTTAGTAAGGATGTTAATAACACTTGAGGGTCTTGATGAAAATTATTATTTCAGCTTGTCTGTATGCACGTTTGGAGCTGCAGTTCAATTTGATGTATCTGTTTTTAAAAGCTAGCTCTATTAGAACCAAGATTTCTGATGGTCACCTTTATTTCTCATGAAAGACATTTAGGAGACTTTGCAGTGCTATATACCGCCTGGTTTGCTGGGGCTTAGGATCCCTAACAGACAGCACCTACTTCTTTCCCAGTGAAACTTGACCTACTGGCCCAAATACCTCATCTGATCTCAGCTGCTACAATATCTTAGAAATAAATAGGACTATACTAGCCATGCAGTGATCCTAATCTGTGAAATCTTTATATACCCAGCTTCATTCTGACATTAGAGAGGGTCTAGCGACCATGCAAAAAAATCTTAGCTATCTCCAACATGTGATAAAACTATAATAAATGTAGAAATTGATGAAATGAGGAGCAAATGATTATGAGCATTGTTAGGCAATGCACAGGTTCAGGGAAGATGAACTTTTCTTTTTCAGAAGTTCTAAAACTACCCCTAAAAGTTTAACTGGCAGTGAGCGAGAGCAGGCTCTAATTCTGAGCTTTTATTCCTGGAAATAGCTGGAAGAAAAATGCTTCAAATAAGAGGTGACTATAGAACTGCAAGTCAAGGGTTAATTTTTCTTTTCTTAAGAAAGCAGTAAAAACTGACTTTTTCCATTCTATGTTATCTGTGGCATTATATGTGGCAGCTGCAACCTATTTCTATTCCTAAATTCTGATGGTTTATTGCCATTGTGGGAGATGAAGGATTTGGTCCTTGGTCGAGAGTTCCAGGTGTCTGAGAGATTTGCAAGAACTGTGAAAAAAGGGAAAATGATGCAAAGAATATGACATTTCTGGAAATATCATTTAGATTTTGGTCAACAGGAAATAGGAATGGGTGGTTCAGGTCATCTGCTGAACTGGCATTTCAGTGCTTGGGCAAGCAGAGAATCGAGCAGACACACTTGTCAGAGCCGTGGGTTAAGTTATTGCTTTGGTGTGTGGACTTACATCATGTAACTTACAGGTCTAAGTAGATGTTTATCTACCATCTACCTAAGCTAGTTGTTTTCATTCTCAGCTATTCTGTGTTTTATTGCCAGCCCTGGAGAGCACAGACATTTTTTTCATACCTGAAACTTTGTGCAGTCACTAAGGGAAGTGCAGTGGATCCACAGTGGAAGCTGAGCTGAGGCATTATCTTCCAGCTCCTGAATAAATCTGGTCAGTACCAGTGCAAGTCTGCTCAAATACACTGGGTAGAGTCTTAGCACAAAAGAGAGAGAAATGCATACGCAAATTAGAATTTCTCACTCTGTCTACCTCATTGAACTATCTTTTCCACAAATCTTTTGCATTTTCTCTTCTCTTTTCAAACTCACAATTATCCACATTTTAAGGCAAAATGTCATACTATGATTATCTATTCTATTCTCCTTATTTTCTACGTACCATAAGTCAAAGAACATCACTGAATTAATTCCCTTTTCTAGTCTTACAGCCATGGTTGAGCTGAATATACCTTTTAGAGAAATACCCAATCTTAACATTTTCTCGTGATGAAAAATACAGTCTTGACTTGCCAGTTCACAATGCCTAATTACCCATAATGTTAAAAATACAAGCCTTATGTCTAGTCTGAATTATTCTCACTTCTGTTTCCAGGTGTTGGGCCTTATCATATCTTCTGCTAGACTGAACAACTGTGCATTCTTCAAAGTACCCCATGTACAAAACTACAGATTTGAGAAA
Source organism: Acridotheres tristis (assembly GCA_037013685.1). Taxonomy (NCBI): domain Eukaryota; kingdom Metazoa; phylum Chordata; class Aves; order Passeriformes; family Sturnidae; genus Acridotheres; species Acridotheres tristis. The sequence continues at coordinate 20,462,135 of CM072894.1, read as the reverse complement.
ATCTGCTCTTTTGACCTTCTTTCTGATAAGTTCAAAGTCTTACCTCTGCTGCTTGGTGGCAATGCCCAGATTCAGATTTGAGCAAGTAGCTCAAGCCAAGCTGGTAGTGCTGCACAAGGCCTTTCCTTGCCTCTGTCTCTCTTTGCTTACCTCCGTGCTGCACTGTGGCAGAGGCAAGCACAAGCCTGCCAGCTGTCCAGCCCTCCATTCTCACACCAGGGATGTTTGCACAGAGACAGACTTGTGTACAGACATGCTTCTGAAGGCAAGGGGGAAATAGCTGTGTTTTTCATTCCTCAACATGTACATAAAACACAGCAAATTCTGGGCTCTAATTATATAGATGGCTTTCTTAGCTAAGGTGACACGTCACAACTTTTTATCTCTGTCTAGACTTCGGGCTTACTCTTTTGCTATCTTTTCCACAGGAACATTGAGAGGGGAAAAATTGCAGTTATACAATCAGCAGAGGTTAAGCTCAAGAATTTCATATCTTCTAAACCACCCCAAGAAGAAGTTATTGCTTTAGAGTAAGTAGTAGATTTATCCCAAAGTATCTACAGACACTTAGTCAAAATATGGCATCCAAAATAGAGATGATCAAAACTCCATATCCAGATGTGAATTGATCAAGTTAATAACACAACTTTACTGTAATTTTTAATATTTATAGTCATTTTGGCAGCTTTTCTCTTTGTCTCCTATCTCTTTTCTGAATCCTCTTGGGTTTTTTTTTGTAATATCTTCCTTAAAGTGTGGACAGCTATGTTGGACTCTAACAGCAGATGCTCCAATATCAAGACACTATAACCCTCAAATGTTTTGCTTTTTATTTCACTAAATCATGCCTTTACTCACAGAAGCCACAATGTCTACTCAGGAACAACACATATTCAGGTGTCTGCCATGAATGCTACTTCTCCTTTTATTGGAAATACTGCCTGATAATCTTATAATCTGAATTTCTTGCTTTTTAATACGACATATATTTTCTTTTAGATAAAGAGCTTTTTATCATTGGCATTGAAGAATGTGTTTGATTGTTCTAGCTCTCTATGCAGTGCAGATCCTTTTATACTAGTGATCTGCTTTTATCCTTATTTATCACTTTTCAGTCTTTCCTTTGTATCAGGATTGATATGATTAGATGATTTCTATCAGTTGTTAATAAAAATGTGACAAAGTTGGAAAAAATTTTAGTGAGATCCTACTCAATGATAATTTCTCATTTATAATTAGACTTTGAGAGCCATGAGCTGATGGTTAACTTACATAATATGCAAAACAGTTATTTTATACAGTTCTAGATCCCCAATTCAAATCTTCAAAAGCACATCAAATGCTTCATAGATCTTATTACATCAACAGTATTGTTGCAAAGCAAAATTTTATTTTCATCAGGTAGTTAAAGTCTTTCTGTCAATAACTGCAGTTGATCAATACCCATTAAATTATCTTGTTTAATTCTTCAAAGTAAGAGAAGGTTCACCCCATTACTGCTTGATATAAGCAGGACTGTCATTTGTAGTATTTTGTGCATAATTTTTCATCGTAGTAATGACAAGCTTTACTAGCACTTATTTAATTCTGAGCTAGGAATTAGTGAGATCTTCTACAACCAGGCTGAGAAGAAGCTTCTAAATATTGTTAAATACTTTCTAATAATCTTATTTTAAAATTTTTATGGCTCACTCCAATATAGTGAAAGTAGTGTATCTTTTAAATAAAATTGCTTCATTCCTTATCCTTTGCTGAGATTTGCTCAGTGGCTAGAAGGTTGAGCTCTTAAGTGGAAAGGAGAGGGGTGCAAGGGAATATTAGTGATAGCTATGTATTTGCATGTACAGAATATTTATGCAGTGCAAGAATACTTGAAGGAATGCATATTACTGGAATGCATATGACTTACCATATGTATCCATAACATGATGAAACACATGAGGAGAGAGTGTGTGCATGTGCAAGAGCCACTAGAAGTAAGCCAAAGAGGGAGGCAGAGCACAGTATTGTCCTGAGCCAGGACAGAGGAGCTGGGCCACTCTCTGTTAGTGAGGCTGTGTCTCTGTGAAGTGCTGGTCACTGGCATAGAGGAGTACAGAATGTGGTGTCTTGGATTCAACTGGAGTTTATAAAACTTCATGGTCTTCCAGGAGAGAGCTGCCATAAACAACATGTGCACTGTGCCCCTTTCATACTAGGGAGCTGTAAAGGTGGTAGCTCCCACACGAGGGTGGCGAGCCAGCCAAGGAAAAGGCAAGTGATGAGAAGGCATCTCTGACCATTCATCCTCATCTTCTGAATCCTTTTCTGTGAATGCTGACCTGAGCAGCTGAGAAATATTGAGACAGTAGCTCAGGAGTATCAGTCCTTGACGCTTTTACACTCATACTGCTAGATCTTGCTGTATGTTTCATTCTACTTTTTAGCAGTGGCCTCAGTCTGCTGCTGACCAGTTTGCCCAGTCCTGGATTTCTTCAGCCACTTGTGATGGTTTGGCTAGCACTCCAGGGCAGGAACTGTATCATTCTTGGCAAATCAAACTGGAGAGTGACCCATTAAGCTACCAGAATCCAAGATGAAATAAATTTCTTGCAGCCACTTTTGTATCTCATTACATGTACATTTCATATCTAGCCCCTGAATCAAATCTGACCCAGGCTGTGAGAAGCCAGTGTCATTAATATCTAGATCATGTGCAAACATCCATGGAGCTCTGGCTCGGGGGGTCTCCTGAATATCATCAGTTCTGATCTTTTGCCATTGGTCACTGTAATCCAACATACTTACAAGGACATCAGAAGCCACCACATTCTACCCAGTTACCTCTGTAGTAAACCAGATAATTTCTCCTTGATTAGAGTGTAACTTTTTTGAAAGTATCAAGTTTTTATCTGAAGATATTAGGAGTTTGTATAACTTGAAGAAGAGCTATGCGTTTTGGTTTTAAACGTATTTTCTTGCTTAGTTGAATTTGTCCACGTCCACTTGAAATCACAGCTTCTTGTTCAGTCTGCCTATACTATATTGAAAAGCTCTTTAGTATCTGGTTTTCTTCTAAAAGTTTGTAAAAATTTGTAAAATTTGTCACCTCAAACTATTGCATTAGGAACAAAATCCATCAATAGAGGTAGGAAATGATCAACACCTTTGTCTCCACTCTCAGCAGAGGACAAAAGATTAATTGAGCATGAAGATTCAAACAATAAAATCTGTTGAGCATTTGGAGTTCTGCACTGAAATGAGGGCTGATGTCCTGCCCTTGGAAAGCTTGAAGGATCACTGTCATGCTGAAAGTTATTCTTACCGAAACAAAGTGCCTCAGTGGTGGCCTCATAAGTCTTATATGCACAGAAGCGTCATATAAATATATATATATGTATATATATATATTATATACAGTGAAAGATAATTCAGCTCTATCTCATATGGCTGGTATAATTTTAATTGCATGGTAAAACATGAGAGTATTTCTAGAAGCAAAAGATTCTTGAGAACACCTGCCTCCTTATGTTCAGTGTATAAATTTGTTCACTTTCAATATGAACTGCTTATTGAGGAATCTCAGCTAGCAAGTCCAAGAACTGACTTCACAATCGGATGAATCTATAGACTTAATTGACTTTAATTTTTTGCTTGTTTTTCAGAATTCTGCTAAGTCCTAGCAAAAACCATTTAAAAGTGCTATCCCATATTTTGCAAGGGAAACTGGTTTCAAAGCCTCTCCCAAAAGTAGCAAACTCATTCCTGTAGTTTGCCTTATTTAAACCAGGTTGGACATGACATTTCAGAATATCCTGTAAAAAATAATCCTGTCCGTTCATGAGGAAGAACAGAGAATATAGCTGAGCTCTTGCTTTTATAGTTTTTCAATATGACCCTGAGGTCAAACAGGTCTATGGAATGTCTTTCATATTGTAAATCAGAAAAGGAGGAAAAAAGCAGCAAAAATGTAATTTCTCAGATACTTCTTTATAATGAAGCGCTGGCTGTTGCAGCACTGGGAACTCCCATCAGCTTCAATAGTCCCCACGATGGAGCTGCACCCATAGCATTGGTCACTTCAGTAGCCAGCAAGGCCTCCACATCACCAACAAATGGCCATAATTCCCACTTTTCAGAGATTCCTGTATCTATGCTGAGACTGTACCTGAACTCATAATGACCTCTGCAGGAGACAGGAAAATGTCAGGGAATTTCAGTGCACTGCCAGGTGTGCTGGGAGATGAAGGGTTAATCTGATCAGAGACCAGGGACTTCAGTATTAGGGTTTATGTTTTTTCACAGCTTGGCCAGTGTGATTGGACTATCCATCACCACAAATACACGGGAAATACATACACACACATATATTTGTACGTAAGTATAGGTACACACATACATAAATTCATATGTGTGCATGGTCTCCCACTATGCACAATACAGATTTTTAAATGTACTAAGACTAGAATACATAAACATCCACTTCTAACTTATAAAAGGCCAAAGTTGAGTCACAGATGAGTCGTTTTTCCCCACTGCTTTCAGCACTGATTTTCACAATCAGATCTGCAGCTCCACGTAGTGCAGACGTGCATTTTCTCTGTCTGACCGCCTTACACGGAAATAACACCCAGAAACTCCTAAGTCACTTTTGGTCCGTATTGAGCAAGTAAGCTTGGTGAAAGAATGAAAATCGTTGTGCTGAGAAATGCAGTGCGAACGGCACGTAAGGAATGCACAGCAGCTCGCCCAGGGGTGGGCTGTGCATGGCAAGCGGCTCTGACTCGGAAGGAGGAGAGCTCCTTCCCAGGGGAGCCAGCCCTGGCTCAAACACCTCCCTGTGCCCCAGAAAGAATTTCCGCTGCCCTGAGAGTGCACGCAGTCTTGATTACACTGGTTCAACTTCCCCAGCCACTGCGCCCCAGCAGCTCCACAGGGAGGGGCTCCCTCCTTCCCTCCTTCCCTCCTTCCCTCCTTCCCTCCTTCCCTCCTTCCCTCCTTCCCTCCTTCCCTCCTTCCCTCCTTCCCTCCTTCCCTCCCTGATTGCGCTGGGACTAGGGCACAAGTGTAAAACTCGTCCGCACCTTGGCACGGGCACAGCTGGGCTTGGGAAACACTTCTCTCAAATGCCGAAATAGACATCACAAATGGGCAGAGAAATCAATGGAGGACAGCAAGCTGCAGAAAGGAACAACTCACATTTGAGGAACAACATTGTTGTTGTAAGGAGAAATAAAAGATTATTATATTCCCATTCACCACTGGATTAAATTTCGTTTATCTTCTTATAAAAACGTAGCATCTTATTGCTGATAGCTTTCAAGTCCAGCTACACAGAGGCTGAAAAGCAGTACCAGGAAGTACCAAATTCTTCCTTTCCAGCAGTCCCTGGGTGGGTTCCTACTTGCTCTCGGAGCAGAGCCGGCTTTCTCTGTAGTACGGCTCCTCTGGCAGTAGAGGGCACTTACAATATGGACAAAGCATAAAGAAATTCCTTCTGAAACTTCCCTCAGAAAGCTTTTGTTTAGCTGTGTGAAACCTTCAATGCTGTCAAGTGTTCCGTAGTTTAAAATAAGATTTTTAACAGTATTTGACTTTGGAGATTATTTAATATCTCTGCTTTAAACAAAATTAAAAAGTTAATTTTGCTTTCTGTTTGAGTCAATTTTTAGCATTGCAAATAGGCTATTTATGTTTATGGGTTTTGTCTGCTGTGCTATCAGCAAAGCAACAATATTTTATTATTTGCTGACACTAGGAGTAAAGCAAATAATTTTTTCCTTAGAAAATGTTGAAAATAATTTAGTAATATTTTAGATTATTCTGAGGTCAAGTGAACCCATTCCAAAATAGGGGAACTCAATTATACAAGTGGTACAGAGGAAAGATACTGCAATGAAAACCTAAGAAGTGGAAAAATATGCCCCATTACTACACTTTGATTCTTCTAGGACAAATATGAAGCTTACATGAGAGCTCATAATAGGACTATTTCTTCAGGCTGTTAATCTCTCTTATCTCCCCTGAAGCACTTAGAAAGATTTGGACCTTCAGGGGACATGTGGCTTCATCAATATTTGGATGTGAATGTTACAGCTCTGCTCATAAGCAAAAGATACATTTCAATTACTCCCATTAATAAATTTTACTGTTGAAGTGAAATAGACTGTACTGCAACACTGTACAAACTTCAGCAATAATTCTGTAAACTTAAACTCAAGAGAATTGTCCTTTAAAGTCAGTAGCATTTATTCCTTTGAGGTGCTTATTTTAGGATCAGGCTTGCATGACATATTTTCCGCCACTTATGATAGTTGTAACAGTAATTGGTGGGAAAATTATGTCATATCTGTTATATGAGAAAACATAGGGAGCAGATACTGTAAAGCAGGACAAAATAGGCATAAATCTTCTCCTCCTGTAGCTATTTGAAGGTGTTGGATCAGGTCCATAAGTGGAATAAACTGATGTAGCTCCAGTGACTGAAGTGAAACTGAAGATTTAGAGCAACTGAGGAACTGGTAAATTGTCTGTCAAAACACAGGAATCAAACAGTGTGGGTGGGTTCTGGTTATATTAAATTACTGTCAGTGTTCACAGAGCTTTAAGAACAGGACAAGGAGCGGACCTTGTTTTCTAAATCTTCTTTCATATATAGTAACACAGCATTTAAGTGGCTCATTATTTTTGTTTGGCCTAATTTGTGGTATCACTGGCAGTACTCCTACAGCTTGTACAAAACCAACAGATTAATATTTTTGCAAGCATAAACTGGTGTAGATGCATTCTTTTGTATCAAGCAATAATATCAGCAGAGAAATTGATTTAACAAGGCCAGATATAGAGCTACCAGCTAACTTTTTATATTCAGTTAATTAAATTCTTCTAATGACACATTTTTAGGGAGTTTCAGCAGGGATGGCATCTCTGCTTACCAAAATCTCGTCTTTATGGTCCTTTGGCTCGGCTATCCAATATCAGCTATCAACTATCCAATAGATAGTGCAGAGACAGTTAGCAGACCTTCATCAGTTCAGTCGCAGCCCAGCTACATTTAATGTATCCATCCTACAAGAGGATATGCCCAATATCATCTACCTGGATGCAGGATTCCTGCACTCCTACCATGTAAACAGACTAAGATGAGAAGTAGGGCTGCTCACCACCAGGAAAAGGATCTGCCAAGAGGGCAAAAGTTTATTGTATCCTATTTGTGTAAGAGTAGTGGAAAATCTGCTACACCTGTCCTTGGAACAGCTGCTGCTCTTACCCCTTCACAGGCAATATTTGCAGTTCCTGCCCACAGTGGTTTTGTCCCTACTAAGGGAAGCCCCTTCCTTCTTGCATGTTGTTTCTACTAAAAAGGTAACACCAGCACCTCTTGTGTATCTTGGGAATCAAAGGCACTCTGTGAAGCAGAAGTAATTGCCATGCATACAGCAGAAACCAAGCTCTCATTTTCCTCTCCATTTCCAAAGGCTGAAGGAACATGTTAATTACCTAAGAACACTCCATCTGACAACTAGAACAAAAGGAGAAAGCAACCACTGGAAAGCAAGAACCCAGCTTTTGTCAGCCAGGTATTAAACTGGTACAGTGGTTTGTGAATGCTCCTACAGATAAGTAAGATTCCTTACCCCATTTTGCTTAGCCTCTGAATGCTGCTTATCACATGGTTAAGATTCAACTCATAAAAACATGTCTCAGCAATTGGAATTTACCCTTTGACCTTTGTTCCCCTCCCCTTTGTCCTCCTGCTGTGATGAACAAGCTTTGTCTTCACTAAACATCACTGTTACACTGGTGAAAACCGCTTTTTGCACAAGTTCAAAAAACTCAGCAAACAGCAGGGACAAAAGCATATATAGATATAAAAATATATATGTAGTTGTTTTGTTGTATCTTTACTGCACCCAGAGAAACGTCAGAATTTAATGGGTTTTGCCATATATTTGGCAAATGTTTCTGTGAAATGATACATCCTGCAAAAACAAGACGTAGGAGCGGTGAAGTATTCAGTAGGGTGAAATATTTCTTTTCATTTAAAAACTTTCTTGAACTGTGCATAGACATGTGCATGACTGTGTGGGGCTAGAAATAGGTATTATCGTGCTCCTGGTCTCTAAACTTCTAGATGGGGTCACTGTGGAGGAACAACACAGCTGCTTATGCTGGTTATTTGATGACATATGGTAATAGCTGCCGTGTTTAGAGCTGAATGTGACACACCACAGCAAGTTAAGCAAAATAAACCTGCTAGCCTTTCCCCCCACCACTGCATTTTTAAAGTGTTTTTTGTGGTGAAGAGCCATTATTAGCAATGGAAAAAAAAAGAATTACAGTTGAGTGTTTCAAGTGCTTGGTTTCTTTCTATCTGTGTGTATGTGAATAAAAACTAACCAGATAGGCGGATCTGTTTTAGTAAATAGGGTACTTCATATACACAAACCAACATATGAGTACACACATGTTCAGTGTTAAACCAGCTTTTAAGTAAAAAATAATACCCTCAAACTAGTAGCTGAACCCAGTGTTAGTCTATCAGGCATACAAGAATGGTTTGTGGTGCAATCTGAGGATAACTCTGCTGAACAATTATGAGATTATATCCTCTTTAGAGGGTATAATTATGCCATCTCTATATATCTTATTTAGAAGGCATAATGCTTCTCCCCTAACAGCTGACAAACTAGTACATAGAGATGCAATGGATTTTGCTTACAGCACACAAAATACCATAGACATCCAGAAGGCTTTTGAATACAGAATCTTTGGGCTGCAAAACTTAAGGCTGGACTCCTGATACATACCTGAAAAAATTCCTAAAAATAAAAAAAAGCTACAGTATCTGTGGCTTTTGGTTACTTGAAGACTTGCATGAGTTTCTCCAAATTTTTCAGAGATGTCTTAGTAATGACTTTTGGACAACTTAAATTAAACATGTCAGTCAGTGGCATCAGAAATTTTCTTAACCATAATAAAATCGAAGACATCTTTTTAAACAAAATCTATTTTGTATTTAGGACAATTACCTACCAATACAGTGGATATATACTGAGAGGCTATAGAAGAGGTGGCAATAAGGCAGTGGTATATTTTATCCAGAAGGTGATCAGTATTTTCGTTTTTTCTTGCCGGTTTCATTGCACTGTTAATCTTTCCAAGCTTAGATCAAATCATTGCTCATTTTGGATAATAAAGTTTATTGCTACTTTCTGGTATGTGTAATGACTATTTAATAATGTGCACCATGATAAGGCAGTAGCTCTTTTTCGTTTGTTTTCAAAGGTGGAAAGGAGTCTCACTGCTACACGCTTTTTCACGGAGCTGAGGTTGCTACAAACCTAAAGATAAATCTGCAAATCTATGTGACTATTCTTTATCATTGTCACTAGCTTGGTGGTGGTCTGCCATTTTTCTTGAAAGCTGGGCACCAACTGCTGGCCAGAAGTATTTTTCACTGAATTTTTTGTACTTTAAATAAACTACTGCTTCAAGAACTGCCAAGTGTTCCTCATTCATCTTCAGGACACAGAGCTTCATGTATATCTTCGCAAACCTTGACTCTGTGAAATGTTTGTCTCATCTCTCTGCCATTTATAGCAGTCTTTGAACTCACTTCTGGTTTATTGATGGCCTTGACTAAATTAATGCAGATGTAATTTTTTAAAAAAGGTTTACACTCTGACTAATCGTATGCAAAATAAATCCTCATTTAGAGAAGCTCCTCCTCTTGTTGTAAAACGTCTTTCTGGTTTCATAACGTAAACGTTGCTGAAAGCATAGAAGGGGGGGTATTGTTGTTTCCTTTGGCATTTTTCTTCTTATAGTGGTAGAAGAATATGCATCTGCTTTTCCCTGTGGAGGGGGAGATAATATGATAACCTTCTGATTATATACATAAGCGGGAACTGATCAGCTTCTCTTGTGGTTCGTTTTTAAGGGCAAGTTCCAGTTGGATTGTGCTAATGCACATATTCATGAATCTCTCCAAACAGGATTCACTGCTCTCCAGGGAACTGTTGAAGTATGCATCATTGTTTCAATGAAGTATCTTCATTATAAAACATAGGGACTATAAAAGGTGAATACCATTTGCCTGAGCCTAATATAATCTCTAGTTTGACTTTCTCCCACTATAGTGATTTTTTTAACAGAATCAGAGAGAATAATATGAGACAATTTGAAATGAAATATTATATGAAATTAGATACATGTGCCTTGATGAACAGAATATTTTATTTTCTATTGTTTTATTGAAATAAGGAGAAATTATTATCCGTGGAATAAAAATGATCTTTAAGATCACACAGCCAACTCAAAGCATCTCAGTGGGGATTGTTGGTGCGTAGAAGTACAGTTTTCTACTTTCCTGCATTAAAACAAGTAGGTATCATAAGCTGCAATGCTTAGTAAAATTTTGGGAAAGAATGCAGGTGCTGGAACCTACTGAAATCAATCACAAAAAGGATTGTGCTCATTGCAAACAATGGGATGACATAAAAGTCTCTATATGCTTTAAATAAGTCGTTACTTATTTTTACTGTATAATTATTTTAAAGTGTCCTAGGCTTTTGCTTATTATAAAAAGCACATTAAAATAGAAATTTGCATTACATTTAAATATTGGGATGGGAAAAAAAAGCGTGTAGTATTATATGAAGAGGCTGCCTAAGTCAGGAAGCATTAAAGTGAAGTAACACAAGCACTTTCCTGTAAGCAAATATATATTTATCAGTTTATATAAATAAATAAATAAATTATATATATATAATATATATGTACTACATATAGAGATAAATAAATGTGGATTTTTCAGAGTTCAACAAATGTCTTACAGTGGAATTTTTTTTGTAGCCAGCAACAATCTAAGCAACACATAAAGAAGGAGACGAGCATGATCCTTGCTCAAAGAGCTTGTTGTCTGAGAAGGTTACAGACAACACTGTTCAGATAGATCTAATTTAGTACGTAGGTTGAAGGTCTAATATTAAAAGTATTAAAATAATACTGGACACTTTTATTGTTTAGGTTCATATCCTACAAAAATTAACATGGCATTCAAGGTGAGCTACTGGCAAAGATATCTAGGTCTAAATGGCCTTGTGACTTTAGATAGTTTTGTGAAAATGCTTTATATTTTTATTTGTTTTCATATTGTAAAATTCTTGTCTGTATAGGAGAGAAAACATGGCCTATGGCCCACTTAAATTCCACTCAAGCTGTATTTGGAAAGCTTAAGTGGGGCTTATATAGTGAATAGGACTTTTCCTGGCACTTTGATCTGTGATGGATTTCTCTTGTTGTAGCAGTGGTGACACAAGTCATGTGTTCTATAATGACACCAGATTTATGAAAACCTGTCATGGTCAAAAGCAGTCACATGCACAAGGAAAAAAAATAAAAATCTGGTGCTACATCATCAGCAATATTTGAAGAATTACACATATTTCACAGTTTGGTTCAACGTCACCAGGTCTCTGACAGCAGATAGCTGACATTTGTAGTATGACTGGGAGTTTTCAGCCGTCCCCCTCCTCCTTCTCCTTCTCCTCCAAATTCTGCTTAATTGAGTATGTTGGCAACCAGACCTTGAAATATGCTTTGCTGTCATTTACTTCCTTTGGAAAGGCAAAACATCAATATGAGTCTCTATACCACTTTATTCCCTGACTAGTATCTGGTGTCTGCAGAATGTATCCATGCTAGAACCATGTGATAATATCCTAGAAATCCTGCTAGGAGAGATATGGAACCATTTATCAGGGAATGTGGGAATATATTATATAAATAAATATGCCATATTCATATATATAACTATAGTTAAAACCTTATTTCTAGTTTATATAACATACTCTTTAAAATATATAAAAATTGATATGAAATATTTTCTATGTATTATTCTTATAGTATACTGTAGCATAGAAAAACATGTAAATTAATATATTGTATATTGTATTAATACAACGCAATGTATAGTTATGCAATGTATAACTACAATTTACAATGTACAATGCAATGTATAATTATAGTAGTGTGCATGTTTCTATGCCTAGTATCAAAAAAGTAAATTATAAAATATTTTATTTATTTTGTTTTCAAGACCAATCGTAACTTTTCAACATTTTCAAGCTGACTATTTATATTTTAAATTGCTCTCTTCCTCCCAGCAATTTTTAGATTGTACTGCTTTCTGTTTCTGGGTGAATAAATCATATGGGAAGAAGCTTCTCTGATTTTGCATGTCACAAATACGAAGTGGCTTTGGAGGAAGCTCCCTATCTTAATGTCATACTTGGAGCATCATGTTAGTATAAAATTCAGTAACAGAGTTATATGTAGGATATACCAATACTTTGGGAAAGGTGTTCTCAGAACTTTGTCTTCTATAATCTTATTGAACTGGGTATTATTCTGGGATTTTTAGGAATTTATAGCCATACATGTCCTAGTACTCTGCAGTATCCCATTCTCAGTGTCTGGAGTAGGTACATAGGTGAGAGTAGTTAAAATTATTTACAGACTGCCTCCTAAGCAAATAGAATTTTATGCATGACATAATTAGAGTCAAATCAGAATAAGCAAAATATATTTTTAACATGGGCCTAGAACTCATTACCTAATAATGTATACTGAGGTAACTGTGTATCAGTGCTTCACCAACACGACTGAGAGAGGTCTAGTTTTTCAGCAGTTTTTGGAAAGAATCCAATCTACTTGGGTCAAGATATAGAAAACTATCTAGAGACAAAACAGGGAGTTACAAAGGCAGCTGATTCATCTGCCCCAGAAAGTGGCAGGTTATGGAAACGACCTTTGAAGGAATTTTAAGGGAGAAAACTTAAATGACTGAAGTTACTAAGAAGCAGTTATGAAAATCCAAGGATATATGTTGGTCATTATCACAAATGTCTATATTAATTGCTCCTATGCCTGCAAGATAACTGCCTAATGTTGATTTTGCAATATTTCCCACTATGTGTGGTATTCCTCATGATCAGTAAAAAAATAACATACAAATAAGTGAAGCCTTTCATTACCAAAGGAATGACAGAACAATATAATAATAATAATTATCATACCAGGTGACACAGCATTTTGAAGTAACCCAGTACGTAATTTATGCCATCACTGTACTTTTTTTTTCAATAAAATCTCCTATTTTTAGATAAATACATAAAGTAGCTTGTGAGATACCCTTTACGTAATATGATGGGCACCATAGAAAGATTTGTGTGCTGTCAGACATAGGTAGGAGCCAAACACTGTTGGTAGGCTTTTCTGGGTGAAACCCCAGTTCCACTGAAAGCAGTCTTCCCTTTGACTTCAGTGAGGTGTGACTTTCACCCCCAGTTTTCATGTTGGGCCTTGGGACATTGCTAACATAAGGCATCAAACAATTACTTCAGGTCAATCAGGGTTTTAATACAGATCTGATGGTTTGAAGGATAAAGTAAAGCAGTGTGGATCAAATCCGTTCTGAAGGAATCTTAAAGGTCGAGTTGATAGTTAAGTCATCCTTAACTCTTCTATTTTGTGTAGAGACTTGCTGTTTGCAGTGCTGGGTGTGGAGAGGTGAGTGGCACAGGACTGAGCCCACCAGATCAATCCACAGAGGTGACTCCCCCACAGTCAGGTATTAACTTCTCATGCAGAATCTGAATTCTACGGAAGAGTCCTCATATGTCAGTTTTAAACTCAGTCTTTCATCTGTTAGAAATTTTATTGGAAAATCATATATCATATGAATTGCACTGATATATTAAATGTATTTACACCATCAAGTATGAAAACCTACCCTTACAATTAATTCAGTTCATTGCCATGAGATTCTACTACCATTCCACACAGTAAGGCACAATTGAGATCTTGTTCAAAACTCTGTCAAGGAAATCAAAATATAAAAATTAAAATTAAATGGAAAAATCTTCATTTCTGTATTCTAATTTCTTCATACTCTGAAGGGCAAAGGAAGTAGGTTCCAATCTATGCCTGCAGCCTCATGCAAGTGGGCCAGAAAGTCTCCAAAGTTACAGGAGTGCAGGGACCTGATTGAAAGGCAGCTGTACAGGTGCAGAGAAGGAATGTGTAGGATTGTTTCATCAGTCTGAGTAACAAAAATTACATCCTAGGCCATAAACAGATATTTTTCTTCTCTTAGGAGAACACGTGAATAAAGAGAAGAGGAAATGACACATAGGCTGAACAGCTTTTAGAGAAGCAACATAATTTTTCATACAATAGTCTTCATACATTCAAATGCTAAAAGAAACTTAGGGGAGTATTATTTTGGATTATCTATCTTCACTTAGCAGAAAAGACTACCACTACAAAAAAAAAAAAAAAAAAAAGGAGACAAAAAAAAGAAGCATTTGAAAAATAAACAAAATAAAAGAAATTAAATGAGAGTTTATTTTTTTCTTTATATATATTCCCTATGTCTATCCGTGTCTCTAGAAGGCCAAAGTGAGTCATAGCTAAAGGACTTTTTTGTGTCATACCTCATACAAAAAAGTGACACATATTGCTTACCTATCAAACTCCTTACTTTTCGTCTCTTTCATACTACAGGCAGAATATAATACAGTATATACAAAGATGAATATAAAAGCAATTTGATACAGACACAAGGAAAGTTATATATTCAATAAAATTATATATATTCTTGAAAAGAGAAAAAAAAGAAATATGCTAATATAGCAATGTAATCGACAATAATTAAGGAGTAATATGTGCACAGATAAATAAAAATACTCAGAAATTTTTCATAGAATGGTAGGATGAAATAATCATTCATGCCACCTTCTGCTACAGCAGAAAGCATCAAACGAATATCTTCCACTTGGAGTTGGGTATTGTACTTTGACTTTTCCCATCATCTATTTGTGCTGTCAGGTCAAATAATAAGGTCAGAGCTTCTAATAGCTCTCTTTTTTCTCTGGAAGCAGGTCTTTTTTTCTTACCTTATCCTATTAAAAGGTGCATGGATAACAAATAAGCCACAGATATCAAAAATAAATGCAGTTTGTTGATTGAAAGTTCCATCTGGTTTATTTGGCACCAACTCCATTTGATGATTATGACACAATCTTCAGTAACATCGAAGTCATGTGTCTTTAAACTCCTCAAAAAACCCCCACAATTTATGTATTATATAGACAGCCATATAATGCCTGTTATTATTCCATATGAGTAAATTCATTACAATAATAAATCAGACTGCAATAACTACAAAGTCAAAAAATATTGAGTAAGGAGTTCACTGGACTTTGTTTGCAGGTATCAATGGACAGTATTCTGAGGCTTTGCATCATGTTTTTCAGAAGCACTATTTAATCTGCAGAAATGGATGATAATTGGTTAAAAAAACCAAATCCAAACACCTCTCTTAGCAGGTCCCTTTTAAGTGCAGTGACTTACTAGACTACGGAAGCCCAGCCACTAAGAAAATAATTGGGGGTAAATAATAAACTATATGCTTCAAAATCACAGGCAAGGTTAATTTCAAGTTTTATTCTCCTTACAGAAAATTTACACATGAAGAAGAAAACCTCCTTTTTCTTTTCTTTTTCTGTTTTTCCCAGCTGCTGTCTTCATTAAGTGGTAGGTCAGGTTCATTTACCTCCAAGTAAAAGAGAAAAGGAGTCTTTGGTTTCCTTCTTTCACTGCCATATACTTTTGGGAGGGGAGTGGAAGGGAGGGGAAGAAAGGAAAAGCATGTTAGCAGGCAATCCTTTATCCAGAAATGGGTGAGAAGCTCTGCTTATCCTTCCAGTCCTCACGTAGCAGAGTGCTCCCTGCAGCCTCAGCTGGAGAAGCTGCTTTCTGCTCTGCATTGCCACAGTTCAAAGAGATGCAGCTCTCAGGTCTGTAAAGCACACTGAGGATGAAAATGGTCAGGAAAAAAGTTTCCTATACCAATATAGGTCATTATTTCAGTGACTCCTAGAGCCACTTCAAAACACTCTGGACTCCTGTGTATTTCTGCCCCACTGTATCATCATGAATACCTGTAACCAAGAACTAAGCAGTGACATTATTAAGGCAAAAGGAAGAGCAGAATCCTGCACTGCTGACTGCACTTTTGAGAAATGGGCTGGATATGGATTTTGTTATTCAACCGAATCACAACTATTACCTCAGTGAGCTTGGCAAGTGGTTCAAAACAGGGAGTCCAAGGTAAACTGCAGTGCTTGTCTCCACTTGCCCTTGCTCTCTGCCTTTGCTTTCTCCTGGAATCCTTGTGGGAAGGAGGAATTCTGTCTGCATTAGACAGAGGCTGCAAAAAATAGGGAGAACTTAGCCCTCACCACGGGGAGTATGACACACACTGCAGAATAAGCACGGCCAGTGCAGAAATTCAGCTTTCGTAGAATCCCTTGTAGTCTGAATCTGAATGTAAAGCTACTTCCCACAGGATAAAGCCAAAGAGAAGAGAAACAGCTGCCAGAGGGATCGTACACTTAGCTCAGTGCAGTTCCCACTGCAAGTCCTCGTACACTGACTACTCTCACACTCACCCTTTGACAGAAGCTTGGCATCTCATCTGAAGGCTTCATAATTAAATAGACCCTGTGTTGAAATTTGAAAGCTTTGCAGACTTTGTTTCATTTTGCTAACAGGATGGTTGTTAACAAAGATACTGAGCTCTTTGTTACAGATGGAAGGCTGGGAATGGTACGAAATTGTATTTATATGGTTTTATACGATCAAGTTTCCCAGATTGAAGGATTTTAGACTGGATTAATGTCCTGAATATTTTTCTAGATTCCTGTTTTCTATTCTGAGCTAAATTATCAGAAGCAGAAGCTCGTTAAATAATGTTGAGAAAACAAATGTACCAGTGTTAGATGTGTTTTAGCCTCACCATGGGCTCCTCTCCAGTCTGGTTGGAGGAGTGGATGAAGGTTCAAACAGCTCTCATCTCATTCATGCAGGTTGGCCCATCTCTAATCATGATGCAACTAACTACAGTGGCAGCTCCCACAGCCAAGCTATCAACATGACCTTGTCATTTTAATTTTTCACACATATTCTTTCCTTTCCCCCCATGCCTGTGCAGCATATCACACAAAAATCTCATCTTTCTCCAGCCTACTGCCAAGGGCCACTAATCTGAAATACAACTCACTCTGAGAAATGTGAAGCAGGATGAACACAGTTAACACTCACAGAGGAGAAGCTTGAGTTGGACATCTCCTCTCCCATGAAACTCTCTCACTTGCTCTTTGCTTTGCTGCAGTCCAAGGCAGCAGAGTTTGTCTTTGCCTTACCTGAGTGGCCCACAGAGAATAACAGGCCATTACATGGGTTCTAAACATGACAGAAATAAATGTTCCACAATCAAAAAAATCCATTTTTTTCTGACATGAAAACCAACAGCAATACATAGGTTTATTTTTCTAAAATCCCCTAATCTTCATTTTCTCTTCCTTGTCCCTAATCTGTTCCCATTGTTTGAAAATACAAAAGCCTCAGAGATTTCCCATCTTCTTATCTTCACAATGACAGCAAAGCTCATTGAAGCAGGGACAGACATTTAATGCAAATAACTCGACAAATTATTTCCGATCACTCCATTCTAAGGTAATAAAAATATCACTTAGAATATGTGGAGTACATTCAAACAATTAGTGAATTAATGGAACTTATTACTTGCTCACAGGTTTTCTACATGCAGAAAATAAATAAGAAATTAAATTTATCTGAAAAATTATTTTGAATTACTTGCTCAGTTTCAGGTATATGTACTCTAACTAAGAGATTAGAGAAATTTATCGAGTTTCTAGCTCTGCCTGATTCAGCTTCTCCAAAAAAAAAAAAAAAAGCCAGAAAAGTGATGACAAGTATAGTAAATATTTTTTCTAAATCTTACACTGTGATCCATTTTGAGAACTGAGGGTCTGGTTTATGCCCAGAGGCTCTGGTTTTCTGACCAATCTAATTTCAATGGAGGGTAGGGTTTTAAGGATGATAATTCTGCATACAGAGCATGTTTTATACACAGAATAAACTTTAACAGTGACTTTCTACATTGCAGAAAGAGACTTCTGATTTACTTCTGACCATTTTTTGAAAGGCCAGAAATCTTCTCCTGTGGGTGTAAGAAAATAAAGCTTGCCAAAGTGTTAGATCAGACATGGGTTTTCATCTCTGTCCATTTTCTCTCACATGAAAGACTTCTGGAGCTAGAAAAACATGCTTTTGTTGACCAGCAAAGATCAAAAAAGCAGCTTATTTTTGTCCTTCAGCCACTAGACTGATACTCTCAGTTCTGTTAACATTCTGCCCCCATTTGAACTGGGCACTTTGGAAGTATCAATAATGCAAGTTGGAAGGCTGCACTAGCATTCATCCTGTATTTGCCTCTTCTACAAAATTAAATCAAGTTGAAATCAAAGGAGACAATCTCAATTATATAGGAAGAAAATCTCCTGTAGCTTTGTAGCAATTCTCAGTGAAATATTTGAAATTATTTATGTTGGCAGTAGTGACTGATCCACATTGACAGTGCAGAGTTAAGAAAATGCTTCCACCCCGTGGAGACATAAACAAAGTGTTGGAAGCCACTCATCATGTCATCCACCTTCTCCCTGCTTCCTTGACAGGCACTTCTCCTGAAACAGAATGCTGTTTTACAGGAACATCAGAAAGTGCAAAAGTAACTAATAAAACAGTGACAATCCCACTGTGACCACAAGGACTAGGACTAGTAAGCAGTGCACCCCTATTACTTATGAGTGAAGAGAATATATGCAGCCATCAGAGCCCTGTCTTAACATTGCAGATTGGGTCAAGAATATATTCTGCAGAAGAGCTCAGACTATTTCTCTGTTTCAGAGTATTTCCATGATGAGTGTTCTTACAGATGACTCAGTGGATCAAAAACAGTAATGTCAGCTGTGACCGGCTGTGTCAAAAATTGTTGTTGTCTACTACAGCTGGCTGCTCCATACTCAGAGTTCAACTACAGCACTCCTAGTAGCTTTGTAACTAGCAGAATTATTGTCCATGCATCTGTTATTGAGTGTGTAGGAATGTTTGCAGGCGAGATGTACATACACATAAAAGGACTGTGTTGAAAACACAGTAAAAAGGAGTAAGTATTTAGCCACAGCTGAGTTCTCTCTAATTTGCACTAAAACAGAGAAAAGTAACAGCATCTTGCCACACTGAAATACATTTGATTACGGGATTTCTAAGCTCATAAGCAGCCACATTGCACAACAGATGCCACACTGCCCTACCTCGACATCCCAAGTAACTGTCTGTAATGAGGGAAGCCTTCCTCCACAGCAAACCTGGAGTGCTGTGCAAGATTCTGTCAACTGGTGGGGCAGTGTGGTTCTGGGGACCTGTTTCCTATGCAGACCCTCTAAAAGAGCTAAGATTACAGTCCCTGGGCTCCTGAGGAGAGTCTGCAACTGGATCTGATTGTCAAATTCAAAACACAGAAGGAGGAGGAGGTTGTTTGTTCCACATTCCTCTCTCCTTCAAAGACTGGCAAAAGTCAAAATTTCAGAAGCTTCCTTGGCCCAGTTGTGCAGGTCTAACTTCCAATCACTGTGGAAAAAAGACACAAGGGACTTTTGAGATCCTTGAGCAAAACTTTTGCCTGATTTCAATCTAAAGAGTGAAACATGAACACGAAATCTGACAAAATTTCCAGCACATATAGTCTTTAAAGAATTAGGTTTTGCTTCTTCAGGCACCACCCTTCTCCTAGTCTTTCTTTTCCTGCAATAAGAATGGATTTAATAATGATGAGACATTTGGTGATATTTTTATGCCAATAATAAAAACTTGCCCCACACTTTCACAGTTCTCAGAGATGCTCACATGCATTTTAGTATCTTCTCATCACTTGCAGTTAGTTTCAGATCTACTTTGGCATTATGTGTGGTCTTCCTCACCGGACATTTTTTCCAATATTCAATGGCACTGCGTGATCCATTTGTTTGCTTTCCTTCCTAAAGCAGTGGATAGCTCTCCTTAGAGAAGATTTTATAGACAAGCAAAGTGAATAGCTCAGATGTACATTAAGTATTTGAAAGAATAATATAATTTAACCAAGGTACACTGCTCAGTGACCTAAATCACCTGCTTTCATAGACGGTTGACATTATTTACATTCAGGCTCTTTTGTAGAGAGGCATTTGAATGACCCTTCAGAATGGATATGCTCAGTAGGAACACTCCACGCGCTGCCTCTGCGCCTCCCGCTTGCGCTGAGCCTGGTTACCCTGTGTGCTTCAGTCAGGCCTCTACAGCTCTGAAGGAAAAAGATGTCTTTTGTTTTTTGTCAGTGAAATCACTGACTTTAAGACCATGCTCTGTACACACACAGAACTTGATTCCTCTCACTGATGAAACATATCTAGAGTACCCTAAACCTGTCAGCTTCCGTATGGGGAGCCAGCCCTTGACAAGGGTGAAGCCAACACTGAGTAATTTCAAGACATAAGCCTCCTTTTTGTTGTGATATCTGATGTGGCTGTAGACATAAAACATTCAAAGACTTAGTTGGTATTTTTTCAGTGAAAATATTTAAAAATGAAGCTGTAGTTCAGACAGCTGAGCTGACAACAGCTTACAGAAAGTGAACAAGTAAACAATTGCAGAAGTCTCCAGACACTTCAAGACAAGATGAGCAAATATTTTCTTCCTTTGAAATGCAACTTGTTTTACTAGTTTTTATTTGATTGCATCCCAGTGATAGGAAATTATACACTAAGGAAAAATAGGAAAATAGGAAAATTATACACTAAGACTATGGAGTGGTATCAGTATGGATTTAAAATTGTAATATCATTGTAACATTATAACTTTCAAAATTATTATGAATTTAATGGTCTTCTTATTGAACCTTACAAATTTAGTTTTGTTTGTTTTGTCTTGCCTGTATAGAGTTATGAATATTATTCTATGTGATGGCATATTATGATAGAAAATATATATTACTCAAAATATACATCATCTGAGCTCCATTATTTACCAGTTCATCTCTTCTACAACTCTGTTGTCTCCAAGTGTTGGCTGTGTGGCTTCCCAAACAGTTAAATGTGAGGCACTTACCTGATAAAAATTCTTCAATGATCCAAACCAGAGCTAAGGTGATAAAAACCCAGAAATTAAAGGGGTTTGCAAGCACTGAGTGCCAAAGCTGTGACTCTGTTGGGGCACCTCCACCTCAGAATGCCAACTTAAAATCTGACAGATAAAGTACCAGTCCACCATCAGCAGCAGAAAGTGCTCTCTAGCCATGGGCAACTTGGGATTTTTGAGTTGATGGTTTCAAGTATCTGTAAGGATATGATAAAGGTTTACAGTCAACTGTATACATCCAGATTTTGTGTCATGCATCATCTTTGGTCTCTCTGACCTCCTTCTTTACATTCTATTACCTGACCATTGCAGATATTGGGTGACTTCTCTTTGGTACTCAAAGTATTAACTGCAGGAATAGTTTAGCATTTTACATCATATCACTTGTATTCTGAGAAGGGATAACCACTGCCTTTGTGAGTACCCCCCAAATATATAGTAACTGTCAAGACAAGGCTTTCCAAACCTACAATTTTGGTAGCTTGCTTAGGTTTCCCATCTAAATACAGGTAGCATTGAAAATTTCAATTCTAATTGACTTTCTTTCAGAAATCTCGAACTGACTCCTGCACAGGGGGTGAAAGTCTCTCATGAAGAGGGAGTTTAGAGTTGAGGGGTGGGTAAAAATGTTTTTAGTCCTTAAATCTGCCTTAAGCAAAGATTTGCAAAACTCAACCTAATGCTGCCTGTCTTCTTAAGAGATACATCTCCCAAGAAACTTCAACTTTAAGATCTCAGAAAAATGGGAAAACATGATAGTCTGTATCTCTGTGGGGACCAATTATTGCTAGATGTGGTTTTTGCACGAGTAGAAATGGCTCAGTTTCAGCATGTGGAAAACCTAGGAAACTAATCTGTGTGGTGCACCAGTTCTGCTCTCAGGCACAAGAACACACACAGTTTCTGTATGTATTCTGTAATGACCTCCAGTATGATGCAGAAATGTAGGGGTGGCTTTTACAAGATATCCAGCAAGGCAAGGCTGCTACATATCGGATAAGATCCAAGCCCTTGCTGTGTAACTTCCACAGCCTTAATGATGTTCTTAATGGCTATGTGGGCTGAAATTTATGGTTTCAATGTGAGAGCTGAAAGTTGTGGTGTTTTTTAAGTTGTTTTTTTTTTCATTAGATAAAGAAAGAAATAATATGCTGGAGTGATTCCAGAGACAGCAGATATAGCTTTTTTCTTTTTTACAGCACTCAGGTAGTCTACCATGCTTTCTCTTACAGCCTTCCACTAAGGCTATAAGCCGGACTCTGAACCCCAAATAAACTCATTTGATCTCAGAAGTAAGGGGAAGGGAAGGCAGAGACTGCAGAAATCATTTATACCTTACCTTGAACTTAAGTGTCTCATCTGGAAAATGGGGATAATCTTTACTGTGCAAGTCTTAATGTACTACATGCAAGTACTTTTCAGGAAAAGCCTGAGTTTTATTCATGTCTTTTTTAATAGGTCTATTTAAAAATATATATTAACCTCCCTCACTTTACAGTTGCTGGATACATATAAAAATCTGCTGGATGTAATCTGATAATGAGGCTAAAGGAGAAAAACAAAACAACATTTTAAGATTAGTTCAATTTATAAATGGCCTTGACTCTTCCTGCTTGCCATACACTCTGAAGAAATGTGTATGTAAACTGTATTTCCTTCTCTAATTATCAAGTCTTGATTATTAAGGGTAAATATTGATTCAAAATTAAAATATTGCTACAAATTTCTAATAACAAATTAAAACTATTAACAAATACAAGTAACTCCCTGGATCCTTTTGGAAAAACATTGGTTCAATTTTTTAGAAGTTCATCATGGCATATATTTGTAGCTGCTTTGGGAATTACATATTTACTGTCAGAAAACAAACCAGAGCAGAGAATATGGCCCCACAAAGGAAACATTTTCACTGATAATGCTGGAACAATCTTGCCTCCAAGAACTCCATTGGGTATCAGGTTGTGACTTCGTTCACAAGTTTCAGCTGTTTAAATTTTTAAATATTAATTAGTTTCAGGTGTTTTAATTTCTTCATCTACCCCTTTTTAAAGTATTTTACATAATTTTATTCTGATGATAGGGTTTTGTTTTAACTACTGGATACATCTATTTCACCACAGTTTTTCTTCTTTTAATTTTAACAACTTGAGGACTCATATCACAACTCAAATGTCTCTTTGTTCTTTCAGCCTGATTTAAAGGAAATTGCCCTATGTACTACAGTAGTTTTGAATGTATTAAAAGTTTTAAAAATTGTTAATTATATGAAATATTCTCACAGTTTAAGTTTAAATGATGCAATTAGCCAGTTACAACTGGAACTACCAGGCCTTATTTAAAATAATGAGGTCTGACAGTTATGGAGCCTGAATTATTCATTGATAACTAGCTTTTCCTCTTTTGCAAACCATGGCTAACATTAATAACAGAGGTGTAAGTGTGAGAACAAAAGAGTTTGACATTGGGAATACAAATATAAAAGTTCTAAATTATTCCTTAATTAAAATTACTATATGAGCAATATTTTCCAAGAAAAAACATTAGGACTAATATTTTCTCATACATTTCAACTTTTGTTTCTGCAGGGAACACTGGTTAAAGCAACAGTGCTTGATGATTCATCATTCAAGAGAATATCATTAAAAGAGTTAATTTCTGCAACAGCATTCTTTTAAAGATGCCATTTCAAACACAAAATGCAGCAGTTCCTATTGTGATTCCTGCAGTTACCACACTTGTAAAAATACTTTCTAACAGCACAGAGCCCTTCCTAGTATCAAAAGTGTTCTATTTCCCACTGCCCTTCATCTTGCAATGGCTCATGTTGCTTTCTCCATGATTACTCCATCAGCCTCAAAGAAAGTTGCTTTATTTGGAATACCTGAGCACAAATTAATTATTATTTTAACATGAATACTGAGATTTACATCTAGTGGCTAATTTCACAAAAGTCTGAATTTCCATGAGCTAATTGCTTGCTCTAAGCTGGATATTTTTCATTACAATTGCTAAATCCAAAACAGAATCTCTACATAAACTAATCTAAAAGTAGTGAACATATCTATCTCCTAATTACTCAAATGTTCATATGCATCTAGATGTCTTTTATGATTGAAAACAAGAGCTTATGCAATTGAAGTAGAAGCTGTTACACATCCTCATTCTCCCTCAAACCAAAGCAAACCAACACCAGAAAAAAAAAAAAAAAAAATCTGGAAGTAGGACATGCTGAAAGAGTGAATCATCTGCAAGTAGGAGTAACTGATCTTTGTCTATGACTCTTTGTCACCACAACAGATAGCATTAAATCACCTATGATATCAAAAATAGGGATCTCAAACAAGCAGAAGCATAGGCTCAGTTTGGGATGAGTTGTTGAGTTACTGCAATCACACAACACATCAGTAGCACTGTTTGGAAGATAATTATGCAACAGACTTTCAGAGTGACATTTACACTCAGCATTGTGAGGCTTAAAGAGGCTGAACCTTCAAATGTATGCAATGGTGCCTGGACACCTCACTTTGGAGCTTCTGAAGACTGCAGTGTAAATGTGTATTTTAATAAAGTATGCTTCTATTTTATTGTATTGCTGTACAGCTCCCCACTGCAGGAAGATCAGAGAGGCGAAGGTCAGAATAAATACTATATAGATATTGAAGTCTGTTCAGTGAGACTTTGAAAAGGAGGCTTTGAAAGATGGCTATTTTTATTAGTGCAGATGCATACAATATAACCTGATTTTTTTGTGTGTGCAAATGTCAATTTCAGTATACATATTGTTCACTGAAGATTATGTCATTGGTCAAGAGGGAGGAGAGTCCCCAAATGAATGATTAATAATCAATGTGTCTGGGTTCTTATTTTATTCTTCAGAAAGAAAGAATGAATTAATAGTGTCTCTCCCAAAAATGGAAAAAAAGGTCCCAGAAATAGGTCACAACAACTACATCTCTACACAGAGGGGTCCTCTCTGTAAGTGGATTTCCCTAGTTTGGGCAGGGAGCCTCAGCCTCCCCTCTTATATCATTGCTGCACCTTCCTACATTCTGATGCAATTAAGGAGAAAAGGCAATATAGATCAGAGTCCTATTAATTTTTTATACAATCGTGAAAAACTGAGAGAAAGGGTGGAGAAATACCTAGGGAGAGGGGTTTTGAAGGAGGCCCAAGGTAATGCCTAAGCATGTGCTCTCTCCAAAGTCTTCCACCAAGTCTGGGCAAACAAGACTTATGTCCCAGGATGAAGGCAAATCAGATTGTGACTCCAGGGGAGTAAGGGGGACAGTGAAGAAGAAGAAAGAAATCTGTGTTCTCTGACATTCTGTGATAAGGTGTCTCCAAGCAGGTGCAAGACACAATAAATATCTGCATGTGTCATTATATATTTATGTATGTTATCCTGGGGCATTGTTCTTCTTTTGGAAAAATAACATTACTTTGCATTGATAAACATTAGGTAGAATCAATAGAAACATTTGTCAGGACCATATGGTAGTCTGGGATTTTTTTCCCCCAAAGGAGGAAGTCATTTGATAGAAAGAATGGGTTTGTAATTATTCAATCTCTCTTAGAAGCAAAGTAGGGAATTACTTAAGATTGCTCCCATGTTATGTCCTAGGTGCCAGTTAGATCTGCTTCCAGGCAAGCTTTTGGACTTTCCTTTATTGTCAAATTCCCTGTTTCTTTTCTTAAGGAAATCTACTAATTTTGACAGCTGTCCTTCCTTCCTTCCTTCCTTCCTTCCTTCCTTCCTTCCTTCCTTCCTTCCTTCCTTCCTTCCTTCCTTCCTTCCTTCCTTCCTTCCTTCCTTCCTTCCTTCCTTCCTTCCTTCCTTCCTTCCTTCCTTCCTTCCTTCCTTCCTTCCTTCCTTCCTTCCTTCCTTCCTTCCTTCCTTCCTTCCTTCCTTCCTTCCTTCCTTCCTTCCTTCCTTCCTTCCTTCCTTCCTTCCTTCCTTCCTTCCTTCCTTCCTTCCTTCCTTCCTTCCTTCCTTCCTTCCTTCCTTCCTTCCTTCCTTCCTTCCTTCCTTCCTTCCTTCCTTCCTTCCTTCCTTCCTTCCTTCCTTCCTTCCTTCCTTCCTTCCTTCCTTCCTTCCTTCCTTCCTTCCTTCCTTCCTTCCTTCCTTCCTTCCTTCCTTCCTTCCTTCCTTCCTTCCTTCCCTTTCATTCTCTTTCCTTCTTCCCTTCTTTCTTTTCCTGTTTCTCTCTTTTCTTTCTCTGTCTCTCTCTCTTCTTTATCCCTTTATTGATGCTGCTGCTTCCTAGATGCAATCAGAAAAAACAAACCTGAGACACTGAAGTGCAGATATTCAAAAGCACTGATTATTTTATGCTAATGAATGAACCATCTAGTGATGCAGTATTTCACTTGTTGTGCCCTCCTGGTGGTAGCACAAGATAAATCCAACGGTGTGCTTAATTAACTAAAGGAAGCAGAAACAAATCTCTGTGGGTTAATAATATTTATGGCCTAAAAATGAACAAACTAAAGAAAGTGAGTAAATTATGTGATACAATTCAGAGAAAAAATGTAATTAAAATAAAATTTTCATGTGTTCCAGAAAGTGCATCTGTAAAGATATGTGCAGCAAGGCACATACCTGTGTGAGACAAAGCACTAAAATTGAGGTCATCACTGAGGAGTTAGCAAAAATATTTTTCTAATTCTAAAAAAAAAAAGAAGTCAAACTTCTCGGGAAGAAATATTAGATCTTTTTGTCTACATAGTGATTAGGTCTTTTTTTAATCCATAAAATGCATGGTATCATATGGTGACTGAACCTTAATTCAAGTAGCTCAACAACATGAATAAGAAAATGCCAGGTCCATTTAACTGTGTCCTTTGTCAAATGCCAATAGAGATGGTGACTTTTAACAAATATGCAGTAGTTAAAAATATAAAATAGTGTAAGTAAATATGGCTACATGGGTTGTATTAACATGTGGTCATTTCACCCATTTATTCTTTGGCTGGAGACTCACTTTTTTCCAGTCTGTGGGTCTGGAAATGTCTTAGAAAGAAATTGGCACAGGCTTCATCAAAGGAGATCCCAGAAAAAACATCAGAGCTTCATACCACTGTGCTAGCTCCAAGGGGGTCTCAGAAATTTAACTCTATGGGATACAGAGATGCACTCTCCATAGCATAGCCAAGTTGTGGACTGTTTCATGGCTTTCCCACTGAAACGTGAATTTTGGAGTGCTTCTGAGTCCAAAATCTTGTACAGCTCTAAGCCTCAGCCTTGCACCCTTCAGTGGAAAAGATTTCTCCAACAATGTATAACTGAGGCTGTTGTTACTGAAACCTTTACTTGCACCTGTAAGACTCATTCTTTGATAAAATTACTTCAATTTAATTGAGAAATCTATATTCACAGGGGGCATTAGCATGTTGGGATTAAAATGATGAGCATTTCCACAGGCCTATCTATATTATGGACTGAAGATTGAGTTTTCACTCAGTTGTGCAAGTAAATACAGAAGGATGACAATACATCATATTTGAACTTTGCCTTGACCACACATGCACATTCTGTGAACTACTAAACAGTTCTGACTCCTAGTAGCTTGTCCCCTTCCTGCTCTTGAGTATTTTATGCCACCTTTAGTTTTTTAGATCTTGATATTACTGCAGTGTTCTCTGATTTAGGATTTACAACATTTATTGACAACAGGAAAACATACTCCCCCTCATATCTCAATAACTCTTCAGATCCTAATGCTGACCATGATCTCATTAGCCATTGCTCAATGTTGAAACCTTGCTGTTAAAGTCGAATAGACATTTCAGGAGGATATGTAAAAAGATTTGTTAACATTATGAGATCGATTCACTGCAATGAATTTAAAACAGAGAATACTTACTGGTGTGTGTCACTACATCACATACACACTGTTATTTATAAAACCTACAAGCTTTTGCAAGGTCTATCATGAGATAACCTCTTGAACAGAAAAGCAATGACTTGTGCCTATTGAGTAAAAAAACCACCAGTACCCATGAAAACACACAAAGAATTAAGAGAAATACTTTATCAGTCATGAGTCCAGTTTAAATTTTTCTGACCAATTTCACTGCCTTGCCCACTGCCTTATCCTGTGATCACCAGCCTCAGGAGTGAGAGGCCTGGCATTGTATGGAGGCAGATCTCTGCTGAGGGCTGGGAGCAGGAACTTCCCCTTTGCAGGCTGCATGCCTGGCCAAGCAGTGGGTGAGCTGGACCTGTCTGGAGGGGCAGAAATGTGCAGAGATGTCACCATAAGAAAAATTACTTAGGTAGCTACTTGGCAGCTCCCTCTGTCCCTGCTGCAATGGGCTCAGCAGAGATGCCCCAGAATTGCAAATCACCATCATTTTCTTCCTGAGTGGAGAACACCACCATCTCCAGCTGACAATCAAGTGCTTGGAGGATGCTTTTCCTGCCTGGCTTTTATTTTTAAATGCCACTGCCGTGGGTTGCAGCTAGGTCCCCAGCCAATTCCATTAACCATTTTTGCCTGTCCTTTCTCACTGATCAAGAGGGACAGAGTTGTGCAAAGAAGGGAGCAGACAAATGGGTGAAAATTTTATAGAAATGAGCAGACCACTCTGTGTACACTGGTAGTCTAATAATACCCATTCCTTTCACCCATAAAGATCAGAACCATCGGATTCCCTCTAGTTTTGTAATTAAAATCATGATTTTTTTCATAAAAAAAATATCTGCAGCTAAGCGTCATCAGTTATCTACATGTGAGGCATGGATGAGACAGCACACTAGTTTTGCTTAAATTATCGTTTATGTACCTGGAAAACACAGACAAATGCATGTATATAGAAGCAATAAATGTAGAAGCTCCTCTGCTTTAAATGCCTCTTTAAATTTTCCACTGTTCATGCAAAATTATTTATGTCAATATTTTAATTTCAGTCAGGAGGGGTGGAATCAAAGAAAGAGTGACATCCAGGAAAAATGTTGTCAGCAAACTGATGACTACATACCATAATTATGAAATAATGTAAGGAAAGAAGCAGCTTGGTCTAAATGCGTTGTATTTTGTGAGTTTAGTGCTAAAGAATCAGGGACATATTAAGAGATAGATATTACAATATTCCTAATTGTATACTATTGTAGGATACTTTATATACATACATGATCATTTCTGTAATCATAAGAATATTAATGCAGCAGCTAATAAATAAAATAAGCACCAAAGGACAAGAATATGACCTTAAAATCCTTACTCAGCTGCCCTATTAACTTTCTGAACACCACTGAAAGTGTGTGTCAGCTGCTTAAATTAAATGGAGAGTAATTAAAATTACACAAATAATAGGTGACTGGGGTCAGTCTCCATCACCCTATCTCCTATATTTCAGAGTATTTTACATTTTTTCCATCAATATGCAATCTTAATTTTCCTTACACATCTCTCAGGTACTGTTGGTTTAAAAACAACTTACCATAAGAAGCAGAGATTTTGACTGATGGTCAGAACACAGGTTTTGGGGCCATACCCTTAAATTCCTTCTCATAGCATATCAGATGAGTCAATTTCTCAGAATCTTTGAGTATAAATGTACTTAATCATCTTTCTTCTTTAAAAAGTGCTTTTAGGAGGGAAAAAAAAGAAAAAAGAAAAATCAGATCTATATTTCAGATCTATACCTAAGATCCCCTTTCCCATGGAGATGGCTTGCATTCAGCAAATGAGCAAAAGTTATGCTCTTATGCTCTGGAACATTAAAAGTAGTGGGAAGAAGAGAGAGTGCCTCAAAAATAATCCAGACTTTTTACTGCATCTTAACTGTGATAAAAGTAATAATAATAGTAATAAAAGACAAAAAAAAAGTGTGACAGGGAATTGAACGATGCAAGACAAGAGAAAACCAAAAGGCAGCAATATCTCCTCCCCATAGGGTCCTGACCAGAAATAGTTCTTTCTTTAGCAAACATTGAGTGTCCTCTTAACACAAAAGTGTTTTACTGTCTTTGCTAGAAGTCATTGCACAGGTACAAATTATTTAATAATCACTGTGCTGACAATTTATAGGCATTCTAGCATTGTCCAGAAAGAAATCTGAGGATATGATCTAAGCACAGTATCCAACACATATCTTCAGCACTTCTTAGAATGAAA
Source organism: Acridotheres tristis (assembly GCA_037013685.1). Classification (NCBI taxonomy): domain Eukaryota; kingdom Metazoa; phylum Chordata; class Aves; order Passeriformes; family Sturnidae; genus Acridotheres; species Acridotheres tristis. The sequence goes on along the minus strand of CM072894.1, from coordinate 20,431,932 downwards.
GAAATAAGTGGGGCTATTTTGTGCTGTTAACATTAGGTATTGATAAGGTAAAGAGAGAAAGGGGAACACAGGTGTCTGTCTCCTTGACAGGAGCATTCTGCAGCCTGCAGAGGCAAGAGGAGAGGAGAGGAGAAGGGGCTCACAGCTTTAGGGACCCCAGTGCACAGAGGGGATTCACAGATGCTCAGACCAGTTCTGTGCTTTTTGCATTGCAAGGTTTGTACTGCCCAAAACCCTGGGTGTGGGTCCAATCCCCTGCCACATCTGTATGGGTTCACAGAATACATAAGTGGGGAAGGAAAAAGCATTGAGCTGTGAAGCTATTATTATTGGTTTGGGTGTAAATAAATATTTTATAGCCTTTGCAGTGTCATATACTGACTTGTTCAAGCTAACAATGCATATTTACTAATTGTAGTGACATCAGTCCCACTAAATCTACTTCACAACCCCCTCTGCAGGTTGAAATCCCTTAATATAATAAAATTCACTCTTCATGAAATAATAATAATAATAATAATTTTTCCAAACAATTTAGCAGAATTGAAACTATTTCGTTTTCTTCCTCTGTAGTCCCACCAATAAAGGCTCTAGGTCAATATTTTTTCTGTTTAGGAGGTGCTATGTTCTGTCTTAGATTTCCATGTGCTCATTAAAGCTCTGGTTCAGTGGGAACTCCAGAGACTTGCAGTGAAGTCCTGCTGTTACAGCTATTAATGGTGTAGCTCTGGAGAGTCATACGGGACATTTGCTGTATTAGACCTGAGGGTAAGCCCAACTCTCTCATCTGGAAGAAGTATTGTGATCAATGGGTGAATATGAATGATTCATAAAATGAGCCCTGAATGAGTACAAAAGGAATTCTTACATAATACTGGCACAGGAGTCAGAGAAATATGAGTAAACAGGCAGAGGATGGCAGAATATGCTTTAGCAGTTTCACAGCTGCTCTCACAACTACAGCTCTAATATTTTCTTTCTTCCTTGAGCAATATCAGGTACAAGCTCATCCAAACTGGAAGTTTTGTTTCAAAAGTTTCACAGCAGGAAATCAGGGCATACAAAAAAGACCCCCACAAGTAAGAAATCCATAAACCCAAACCAAAATCAAGAAAGGCAGGCTGCCACACTATATAGCCACTTTATATTTCATAGCTACCAAGTAGTCGCAAATATCTCTAGATTTTGTATAATGCAAGAAAGCATGGTGTATATATTTAACATACCAATATTATCTACTATGTTTCCAAGGTTTTGGACTATGCCAAAATCTACTGAGACTGAAGATCTCCAACTGAGAATGCAGAGGATAAGATTAGATTAATCCAAACTATATAGATTAAGACATTCTGCATCTCTCCTCCTTTCTGGCTCTGAAATTCTCCTTTACAAGGAGCTTCATGGACATCTTATTCAATGATACTGAATTCAGAAAGGATTCAGCTATGCAGTTAACCAGCTATTTGAGATTATAAGGAGCAACTCCTTTTGAGAAAACTGAGAAATACAAGTTTGCCACGTGACAGAAGAGCACATCTGTGACTACAGACTGCTCTTGCTGGAGTAAAGCAAAGCTCCCTCCAAACCATGTCTCCTCCTCAGAAAACACCCTCCCCACAACTCGTATCTTGTGTGCTGAGAACAGCTCAGTATAGAGATGCTGCTGTGGAAGGTGGCTCATTGTAAGAGGGGCCTTGGATGTGCCTGGAGGTCACATAGAGCCATCAGCATCCAGTCACCTTCTGCAGAGACATTCTGCATGGGGAAAGCCTGCAGCTGAACGGTAAGGCACAGTCTGACAGAAGATCTTTGGTTTGTTCTTTGCTCTACTAGTAAGCACGGAGACTTCTCTGGGTGTTCAACTTCTTTCTTCAGGTGGTTAAGGAGATCTAGTCAATATACTCTTCAAATATTATGCATGGATGCTAAATGAGCTAATCCAAAAAAAGATCAATCGATCCATCGATTTATCTGCCTATCTGTCTATCTATCTCTCTCTCTCTCCCTCTCTCTCTCTCTCTACTGACTTTTCGTGTTCTTTTATTTTTTGTCATTTCTCAATAAAACTGAAGACAGATGGGAAATGTAGTTTCTTACAAAGTTATTGCAGGTTAGAATGTCACTGAACTTGAAAAGACTTTATTGCAGTCCTCCTAGAAATTGTCTCCTCAATGTTTACCTACCCACCACCTTTTTGTGATGACTGAATTTAGGAGGAAATTCTCATTTTAAGCAGTCTATTTTTACAGTAACTTATCAAACAGTGGCCTTTAGCTGTTGTTCTGTGACAGCCACTCTATTAAAATCCTGATGTAAACAAGTGGAGAAGGTGAACCAGAAGTGCAGATATTTGCACAGCATTACTGTCAGGTAAAATTTTAAAGATAGGTTTTATGAACCCATTATTTGCAGTCAAGGCTTTTGACTACAGCTTCTGAAATCATTTAAGTAGACAAAGTGTTTTGTCAAAACATACTGCTGGGAGTCAGTATGTAGCTTCTTTTTGTGTAATTCAATTTGGCTCTGTTGTTTGCACGAAAGTGGGATATCTAGCTGGGCAGCAATAGTGGTGCTGTGTGTGATCACAATATGATTACTTTCTAGAGTAATTAAAGTTAAATGCCTTTTGTTTTCATTTAGTGCTTAATGCATGCATGCATAATTGCAGTGTACATACAGACCTATCAAGGAAGATGCTTGAGGGCTTTTAAATACAAATAACAAAATCCAAAGATGTTATAGTTCTCTTCTTCAGAATGGGATATGAATAGGAATGTATGCCCATTTTAAAATCATAGACCCCCATGTCCTGTAAAGCTGTGCTTGACATGACTCTGAAAGAGATGGGCACTTTAAAGAGGCAGAGTTGTTTCTGGCCTTTCAGCCCAGAGCCTCATGCCTGAGGTGATGCTGGACCAGCCTGCCCTGACACAAGCTGGCTTCCTCTGCTCCTCCAAGGAGTTGTGGAAAGGCAGCATTGTTATAGCATGGTGTGTGTGAGACAAGCTTCCTCTACCCCAGAATACCCTGTGTGTGCTGAGATTGGCTGCACACAAGGCACTTTTAAAGAACACAGCATAAATGTTTCCCAAATATTCACTCACTTAAGAGACTTTCTGCACTGTACATTTCTAGCTCCCCTACTTCACCTGGAGAAACAGCAAACAGAGAATGTGACTCGATCCTGTTGACTGGGGTACCAAGCAGTATCATTGCAGTTGGTGTGGTCTGGTATAATTTCATGGAAGCATTTCATATCAGCATTTTGGCCAAGCCATACCTTAGAGCATTTTGAATAGAAGCAGCAATCCCCAAATGTATTTTGAGAAAGTTGGGAAAAGTTGGAACTGTAACAGTTCCAAATGTAATTTCCAAACATATTTAAATTACTACTACTGCCAATAGAAATAGTGATGACAGGAGAAGATATTTATCTCCTCACACAATATTAACATACCACTTTGATGTATCTTTTGTACCAATATATGTATACTATATTTTGGGAAAGTCTTGCCAAATAAAACACATAGTGAACAGCAAGTTGTAATAGAGAGGTTGCAGGACATGGGGACCAGATCTTCTGCATTAGCATATTGTCCAAGCAGAAATAGATAGATGGAGAAATCTGGGAAGATGCAAGAAAAAGAAAGCACTTTTCAGGCAGTATAAATTGTGAGCATATAGAGAGAAGTAGTAAAAAAGTTGTCACATAAAAAGCCAATAACTTGATGCAGTAAGATTACATCCTTTAGTAGATCTATTCCACACAGCTCTTCCTTTCATCACTTAGTTTTGATCTGCTTTACACCAAAATCAGATCAATTATGAAAAATGCTCAGGCATTCTTTGCTCAGACATAACCCTACATCTCTGGACATAATTCAGATCATTAAATTAGTTATTACATAGGGTAGGGACTGAGAGAGCTAACAAACAAAATAAAGCCACAATCACTAATGTAGATCTCTATGAGCTTGCCTACACACCTGTGTAATATTAGAGCAGCTGCACCAGTTAAGAAAGTGATTAGAATAGTTTCCCACTCATTTATTTGAAGATAATTCCAACCTTGAAGTAGCATGTCCTTGCAAAACTGGTGCATTTATAGCAATATCTCAGACTAATATCGTGGTAGGACTCAAAAAAACCCTTCTCTGCATCACTTGAGCCACACAGCTGTAATTTTCATGTATCAGGAGTTAGACATTCAGTCCAGTATTCCCTTCTTTTCAAAATTAGTCCTGGTTGCATCATTTAATCTGCACCATTTTCTAAGCCAATTACTTGGAGCAGCGTGACCGCTGGTACCACACCAGCCTCAAGTCCTGTTCTGCCACAGCTGCAAAAGGGGCACTGGAATGGCACAATACCAGCTCTGTTTGGCCCTGTTCCAGCAAAGCACTTAAACACCTGTTCAACTCAAGGTATGTGAGTAATCCCACAGGAGACAAGATGATAAATTCTCTGAGCTAGTACCTGCTTAGATTCATAGACTGTGAAAACAGAATGGAACATCTAAACATCTTGTCTGACCTCCTATATACCATAGGAGTTCTTGGGATTCAGTTTTGCTCAATCTTTCCTTTTTCTCAGGAGAAAACAGCCAGCTCTAATGTCTAAATTTTTGCTGATGGAAAAATTACCACTGTTTTGCATAAATTGTTCCAATGATTAAAAATCTTCACCAGGACAAATTTATACATTTTTTCAACCAAGACTTTATGAGGTCCTTTGGATTCACTAAATATTGTTGGTTTTAATTAACTGGAACGAAGAGGCATGAATCATCATATTTCTCCTTTTGCATACACACTTATAGACCTTATAGACTGCAAATAAATCAGCCCTTAAATTTCAGTTTGACAAATTGACAGGCAGTGCTTTACAGGTTTCTCAATGTACAGCACATTGTTTGGTCTTTTAATCAGACTCCCATCTCTTCTCAGTCTCCTCTGTTATTGTTCTACATCTCTGCAAGTATGGTTTCTGGAATAACACACAGTATTTCAGGAGACATCACTACTCACCATAGAAGCAAAAGAGATTCCTACTTACAGCCCTTCTTCATGGTCACACTGAAACTTCACACAGAACCATTCTTCACTGCCAGTCCTTTCAGTGTAATTGTTTTCTGTAAGTTCAATCTCCTCTAAGTGCCCCCCCACTTCGTTTTTCCTCAGTATATTGTCTTACATTAATTGAAATGCATAGTTTGATTGTACCCAACTTAACTGCTACCAAAGTACCCCATAACAGTTTTCATTATTCCTTCATCTCTTATTTATATGCTTTATAATACAGCCTCAATGTTTCCTACAACTTATTGTGACTCTTTTCTTCCATGTCATGAATTAAGATATCAAATACAGTCACATTAACAACACACTAGAAGTATTCAGTACTCAGTGGATGATCCAGCATTTCCAACTACATTTCGAAACCAGCATCATGTTTAACCAATTTAATAAGTACTGTATATTGATTTTGTAATATTCACATTTTGTAATAAACTGTTGGGTGAAATCAAATCAGAACACTGCACATAAAAATATAATTTCTCCCTATATATGTGTAACATCCTAAGGTTTTCATCAAAAGATATCAAGTTATTCTGATGAGATCTAGCTTTCATTAACCCTTATTGATTGGCTTGAATTATGTCACTCTCCTTGCATAATGTTGCAATCTCAATATCATTATTATTTGCCTGTAATTTCTACGTTAAATCTTCCACATGGAGTTCCAAAATAAAACAAAATATTTTTAAAAGAGATATTTAAACAGTTTTTGGTAGAAATTTGAAGAGCAAAGAAGGGTATCTAAGGTTGTGAAGAGAAAGCCCATAAGCTAAAGATCTATTAGCTTACCCAGAGGAAAGCAAAAGTTTAAAAAGATAAAACAAAACAAAAAAACTATCTGTTTGTAAGGCAGAAAACAAAAAAAAAAATATAAAGACTTTTAATAAAGAATTAAAAAGTCAGAAGAGAGGAAAAAAGTCAATTATCAGAGACACTTGAAAAGAAAGCCAATAGAACAAAGCAGAGAGGAATTGCTAGGGATGACAGAGTTATATTCCAGGTGCTCCTAAGCTAAGTAAAAGATTCCACATTGAGGCATGGCTGACAAAGCAGCACACAAGAGCAAAGTACTGGCCTTGTATAAGCACTGCTTCTGTGTAACTATACAGTAATATAGTTAATCATGGGTTTACACAGGAAGGGAAGAACACTTAGCACATTCAGAGTCTGATCTCACAAAATCTGTCCATGTACAAAAGTCATTTCAAGTGGAATTTCATGCACCCTACCAGAGACAAACAGGAGGCAATGCTACAACTGACTGGTGCTATTGGCCAACATGGAAAAATACTGGAAGCTGGCATGGTGAGGACATATTCAGCTAAACTTAATTTCTCTTTCCCCACAGAAGAGTACTTAAAAAAGAAGTTAAAAAAAAAAAAAAAGAAAAGAAAAAAGGGTAGTCTTTGGAGAAGGACAGTTTTAACAAGATCTTTTCTGTTTGCTCCATCCCCCTGTGAGGGTTCAGAGCACTGGAATTTCTGCAGGCCTCTGTTTGAAAATAAGGGGCTAATGAAAAGGTACATGCATGGCTTGCTACCCTAAACTAGTCCTCCTAGAATATCCTGGGATTTGCCAAAGCACTAAATGACGTTGACATAGAACACTTTAAGGGAAAAGTCACCTTTTATTCTTTGCTTTTCAGTATTTAGAAATGTAGCTTCAGTTTCCTTTGTGGTTTTTGTATAAAGGAAATTCATTTTGAATAGAGATGGGTCCATTTCTTTAGATTTGATCTCAATGGATACTGAAGCTGGACCGCTGCGCCTTCCAATTCTTGCAATTTCTGGGGAAAGAGAGGGCAGACAGGTTTAGATGAAGAGGACAGAGGAATAGTAAAAAAGAAATATTTAACATGGAGAAGAATCTCAATTGCTGAGAGAAACAGATTTAATGTAAGGCCTAACTACTTCTCTGGGAACTATGTACAATTAGAACTTTTGCTAACATGCCACATTGACTAATTTATTTTCAAGCCCACCAAATTCCATGCTGCAGTGAAGTTTCCTCATGGCCATTTTAATCCATAAATCTTTTGTGTGCTCCATGAAGGTCAACCTGTTTAGATGCCCTGATGTAGACAGACAGAACTTTGCAGACATAGGGTTCAAGGGAATGATGCTGCTTAGTGGAGAGCTGGGACCACAGAGGTCACAGGTAAGACTCATTTTGCCTATATCAGCTCTGCCTTTAGATGATTTTTTTAGTCATAATAGTTTTTCTAATACATCGTAGAAGCACAAAAAGCCACTGCTGTTCAGGGAAGTTCTGCATGTGCTCAGACAGCTTTTCTTTCTCTGCTTTGGATCTCTTCCTTCCCCAGTGGTAAGGCATAGTGGGAAATCCTATGATGATAGAAGCAGTCGATAGCTTTGTAAGAACAGAGAGCTGGCTTTAGCACATGTATGCCTTTAGTTCAATAAACAACCTAGGTTTGCACCTAATTTTCCACTGAATGATCTAATACCAGCAGAGAGCATTTGCAGTATGGGACAATGCTAGACATTTCCTTGACTACAGTGAGGTTTTTTTCTTCCTTCTAGAGTGGAAGGCAGGGGAATTCTATCATCTGTGATTTAAATTAAGTGATAGCTCTTTTAATGGAAATAATTTTCTACCAGGCTCAACTATTTGATATCTAAATAAAGAAAATAATTTACCCCACATTAAAGGGAAGGTTTGGGAAGGTTTGGGAAGGGAAGGTTTGGGAAGGTTTGGGAAGGTTTGGGAAGGTTTGGGAAGGTTTGGGAAGGAAAGGAAAGGAAAGGAAAGGAAAGGAAAGGAAAGGAAAGGAAAGGAAAGGAAAGGAAAGGAAAGGAAAGGAAAGGAAAGGAAAGGAAAGGAAAGGAAAGGAAAGGAAAGGAAAGGAAAGGAAAGGAAAGGAAAGGAAAGAAGGAAAGAAGGAAAGGAAAGGAAAGGAAAGAAGGAAAGGAAAGGAAAGGAAAGGAAAGGAAAGGAAAGGAAAGGAAAGGAAAGGAAAGGAAAGGAAAGGAAAGGAAAGGCAAGTGCAGGAAAGGCAAGTGCAGGAAAGGCAAGTGCAGGAAAGGAAAGGAAAGGAAAGGAAAGGAAAGGAAAGGAAAGGAAAGGAAAGGAAAGGAAAGGAAAGGAAAGGAAAGGAAAGGAAAGGAAAGGAAAGGAAAGGAAAGGAAAGGAAAGGGAAAGGAAAGGAAAGACTTTGGGAATTAGATTTCTGGCATTATTATATCAGTACAACCATTTTGGGCACCAGAGTTGGTGGGAATATGTTGATTTTTTTCCAGATACCCTCAGTCTAGTAGGTAACTTGCTGAGAAATTGCAACTCAAATTCTGATTTTGTCAGAATATTCTGAAGTTATGCTCAGAAATCTTTAAAAATGACAATCTATTTCTGGCTTGGTCTGTGCAGTTGTACAAGTTTGGGAGTGAGCTGTTCTTTTGTACTTAATGCTGAAATTCAGTCTAAATAATTTGTATCATTCTTACCTATTGACTGTGGTGAAGGAAAAAACATTTTAAGAAAATATGTTTCAATGACAGAAGCAAAATAAACACTGGTACATATAACTGGTAACTCATTAAATAAGAAGTCCATGCTTTTATCTGGCTCTTCAAACACATTTTAGGCACTTCAACAAGATTAGAAAAACACTTTTATGCCGAAAAAACCCTCCTTTAATCACTTCTCTTCTAAGAAGATACCTTCATGAAAAGAGGAGAATTAACCTCTTTGATGCCACTACTCCTTTTACTGCATTAAAAAAAAAAAAAGCGTTTGTAACATTTCTAATCCATTTGGTTCTGTCAGAAGGAAACAGCTATTTTTCAGAAGCATTAATCATATGGGAAGATATTTTCAAGCACGTATCTTGCTGGGAAATTATTAGTATACACTAGACCATCATTAGTCTACTCTAATGGAACAGCAACAGCCCCAGATTTCCCAAGTGCAAGAGAAAGACTAGTCCTTCATGTTCTTTATGGTTCAAGACTACTTTTTTGGTAGTTTTATTTGCCGTAATGTATTACAGACATGGGGGAAAAAACCCCCACTCAAAAACTTCTAGTTTTAACAATTTAGAAGGTTAAATGAAAACCAACAAGGAGAAGAGGCGTGAATAAAAGAGTCATCAACCTATGCGTGCACCCCACTGAACAAAATAGCTGCTGAAATGTATGACAAAACACTGAAACATGTGGTCAATAAAAAAGAAGCTAAACTATATATACATATACAAACATATTGCTTGATTGACCACAACTCCTAAACCAGAATTTTCTCCATGAATCCGTCTGCAAATACATCCTACAATATAACAAAGTAATGAGATCACACAGCTTTTGGGTGGTTTTGGAGGGACTCTCTTCAGGACCAGTGGAAAGTCTGAAAGCCAAAGAATGGGAAAACCATTTCACAGTCTGGATCCCACTGCCCCATTCCCAGCCTTAAACTTGGCCAAGGCCAACCTCTTGCAGGACAATTCAGCTGTTGTACTGCCTCTTTACATCCCTCAGTGGAAAAAGGGGGCGTACTGAGGGGGAAGATGACTTCTTATTTCAGCATAGAGAATCTTGTTACCACCTCTACTGCTTCCACCAGGCGGTCTTAATGCGTTCTTAGAAGATGAAGTACCCATGTCTCCTACAACTTATTTTTTGAGGTCTTGTTTGTGGAAACTGGTATAGGTAAAATAAATAGTGACCTCAGGACTATATCACATCTTTTCTGAAAGGCAAAAGCTATTTCAAATTTTTCTCATCTTTTCCAAAGTACTCTCGCTTTTCTTGCTCCGAAAATACAGTGAAGTGAAACTCTGTTTTAGTCTGTTCAGCCCTATCAGCACTGCCTTCACATCCCAGCAGGCATCCTGCTCATTTTTGGGTTTCTCCAGACAGTAGGTAAACTTCTGGATACCTGTCTGACTTAACAAAGGTGTTCTTTTGATGTTTGCCTTTAGGAACCTTAAACTTTGGGTCCTTCTATTATTTTGTCCAACAAGTCAAGGCATTGCTGTCAAGGGAGATGTTATTGTGGAAATGACAGAATATGTTCAAGGGAAGTGAATAACTTCCCTTTCAATAAAAGCACACATTATGTCCAAGAACAGTCAAAAGGGTTAAAATACAATCTTTCCAGATAAGTTTCTAGCCATATGAGGCTCAAAAAGTCAAAAGATTTGAAAGCTATTAGTACTTCTGTAGCTCATCCTCTTCCAGACACTCTTTTTTTTCTCTCTCTCTTTTTTTTTTTTTTTCTCTCTCCTTTAACTGACAGGTTGCAGTTAAAAATTAAAGTAAAAAGAGACCCTCTCTTTCCTACATACTTTTAATGGAACTGAAGCCAAAATAAGTCAGACTAAATTATGGGAGTAAATGACCTCCCGGGAAGTATAATACCAAATTCTGAAGAACTGTAAAGAGTTTCCTTTGATCTTTTTAGCTCCGCAGCCTGAAATTCAAAATCTGTATTTAATTTTAGATTGCATATGCCAGCTTTTAAGTTTCCTTTCTAACATGATATATCATTTTAAATGATAGGACACCTTTAACTTGTATTTCTTGAAAATGCTGACTATCCTTTCTTTATTCTTTTACACTATAAAAACAGATATAAATATTACTAATTGCAAAAATAATTTGAGGTTGGGTGCTATAATGGATAAACCATTGACCTTCACTTAAGAGACTGTGCCTTCAAGCTCAACCTGAATTTCTAAGTGAAATGACTTTGATCTGAGACACAAGTAACTTCAGCTCAATGCCCTACAGGATACAGATCTAGAAAAAAGGACAAGCTGAGCACTTAACTATATATTTCTGTTACAATTTAGGAGCTAGACAAAGGATGCCATTTTTCAAATGTGGTAGAAAAGGCCTATTTCTTTCTATGGCCACAGAGTCACATTGCAAGTGTATTCCTAAACTAGAAATCTCAGAAGGCACAACAAGCTGTATTAGCTTTTGGCTGGAGAATTTTCTGACCTCTGCACTTGAGCACAGACTTTAGATATAGGCAGCTGGAATAATCTCCCTCTTGAGTCCAGAAGAGAGCCACAAAAGTCTTTATGCCTTATGCATTATGAAAGAAGCCACCTTTTTGAGGAAAAGCAAGTTGTATCAGGTTGGCTGGAAACACAACATGAAAGAATAGCTGCTAACCACTGGACTTACACCAGCAAAGCTCTAGGAAACGTGCTTACACACAGTGCTTTGTTGTGTCTGCCTCATGTTCAGCCAAACAAAGATATAAATACAGCCCAGAATTCTGAAATATAGCATTCTGAATTGAATCCCACGGGAATAATTTGTAATGCATAATTTATCTGCTGAATTTAGTTTCTCCTACTAACAAAATATCCATAAAGTAGTCATGTTATTTTTAAGTGAAATGACTGATAAAAGTTCTCTCCTAATATTTGGAGCTGTTTGAGCTACATAAAGAGAGTTCTGACTTGACTGGCTAATTTAATGGTTTTGTTTCACTTTCCTGATTATGAAAACCAACCAGTCAACCAAGACACCTGTGCCCCAAAGCATTTCCTATATGGAAATACCTGGCATGAGTACACAAACACAATAAAAAGCTCTGCATTTTCCCCGTATTGAAAGGGTGGTGCCTTTTTGACTGTGTAAAAGAAATGGTCTTGAAGTAAGAGGCTGAACTTTCTGGGGTCAATCACTGCAGAATTTAATCCAACCCTTGCTTCTTATCACAGCCCACCCCAGAGAGTAGTTACTGTTACCTTCCTTCTTCCTCGTGAATTGCTGACAAATCATCTGGCTGGTCTATGAAAAATAGAAGAGATCAAATATATACAAAATTATTTTGAAATTGTATAACCTCAGAGAAAAATAGAAATGGCAACATTGGAACAGAACAATGGACTTAGTCAATGTAAAATTGGGTTGTGCATAAGCCCTTTCACTCACTGACAAGGTAAAACAGATTGACATGCTTTGAGGCTGTGGTTGCTGATAAGAAATGCCATTTGTAAGCCTTTTACTCCCAGCCAAAGTGATGCAATTAAAATATTTAGAAGTAGCCTTCTTCTCCCCATCCAACATGAGGCTCATCTGGGCTTTCTTAGCAGTAATCCTACTTGCCACAGTTCTGGAGAGACAGACAGACAGAGCAGAACCAGCACAATCCTGGAAAACCTCAAGCTGGAGAAGTACAGCTAATAGGTGTGTTATCCTCTGTGCTATTGCTGGCTGTCCAACAGGTTCAGGAAGGAATATTGTTGCTTTTCGTTTATTTGTTTTCATAGATTTGATAGTGGTTTTGTTCATTTCTGCTCGCTACAATACCTTAATTTTCTCAAAGTTATGACAATAGAATCAAAGTTTATGGAAGAATCAAGTTAGGAAGACATCTGAAAACAATATTTCCAATTCAAAACTAACTATTCTCAAAAGGCCAGGATAGTCTAGTGCCAATAATCACTTGAATCCTTCCAGACTATCAACAAAGGTCTAAACTCTCTCAAAGTTTGGGGTATTCAGGTCTCAGTTTTCCCTTACCTTTCCTCTGAACTGAATACCAAAATGTGTTCTTTTAAGATTCCTTATTTCTGCTGTTGCAATGTTAGTCATCATTGACATAAAAATTAGTATTTACTCCAGCAGAAGCCAATTTATATTTGTTAATATTCTATGCATGACTGCAAATGTTCTTCCTAAAAAGCAAACAAACAGAAAACTCTGATTTTTACAGGAGAAATGCAAAAAAGAAACCCTGGAACCAAGGCTGGTTAAGTGGTTGGTTACTTATTAAAGTTGTACATTTTTGTCTATTAATCCTGTACATGAAAGTTTCATCCCCACATAAAACTGTGTGCAAATTAGTTTTAATTGCAAAAGCACATCTGTCCAACATTCCTGCACATAACTATTCTCATAAGCTTGATGGGTAATTTTTATGACCAGGTAACAGAAAGAAACTGAGCTGGAAATCAGAAAAGATTCCCAGTGGAAGTGCTGGTGGTCATTTATAACTTGGGAAGCCAAAGCATTCCAGAACATGCTGCAGTTTTTAAGTGAATGTAGAGGAGATGATAGATAGAGAAAATCACATTTACATTGTCCGAATTAGCCCACTGCTGAAAGGTATTTATATACACATATATAAAAATGTGTATATAAATAATAGCAAATCAACAGATTTGACAGCATCACAGATCAGTTTCCTGCGGTATATACAATTGCCATATACCTGGTACTCAGGCGGGGCCTCACTGAGACTGCACCCTTTTCTCCATCAAGCTACAAGACTGACAGAGTGATCATGATTTTTCATATTTTGTATCTACATTCTTAAATAAATAGCCATTGTTCTTTTAACAACAATAGGAAAACAAGAGCGATAATGTTCTGCCCCCTAGGTAAATTAATATGCTATTTAAAGTATTTGCTTCATTATTTTTGCACATAATTATTTTTTGAGCTGTAAAGGATTTTTGACAAATTGGTATGTGACAATTCCACAGAGCTACACAATCTTAGGATCTTAGTGGCAATCAAGGACCACAATTTAACCACTATTTTCCCTCTCGACTATTTCTTCTACATTCCTCCAGTATTTTAAATTAAAGATTTGCAAATTCCTTCACCAGGAAGCATGCAGAATTTTACAGTTACATAAGCTGATGCAGTGTCAGTTCATGGCATTTTCATAATTCTATTTGTTTCTGACCTTGTTCTTGGTTACATGTAGGTAAATGAGGAGAAAGTTTTCAAGTTGTCTTGATTCTCCTCAGAGTGTGACTGCATGTGTTTGTACACACACTGGTGTGATGGGGCTCCTGCCTTGGCTGCAAGAGCTTTTAAGTGCTGAGGTAATGCAAATAATAAAAAAATCAGACTTGGTTTATGTCCTTGTATATGTGAGTGTCTAATTAGTATTCAAGAGGCATTACTCGCAGCTGGATGCAGGAATATATATTGTATGCCAAATCTGTGATTCATACTGATTAATACAATATAAGTAATAGACTCGTTTATTTATTTGCATTTAATTAAAAAGAAAAAGAGTTGTGATCATACTTCTTCAAGATTACATCAAGCCATTGTCTCAGAAAAAACCCACACAGGTGTTTATTGAAATGAGTTAAAAGACAGGGTTTGACAAGTTGGAGGGCCATTCTCTCCTTGTGCAGCCAATGTATCTCCCGTGACCATTAAATGGTGGTGTATGTGCATATTAAGGGAAGAATATCAGTGATTAATAAGGATCCACGTTTTCCAGTGTGCTGAACTCTTAAGTTAGGAAGACCAGTGAGAGCTGCCTAGTTTGGCTCAGCATATGTTTTGAGGCAGATCTTTAAACTAACCCAATGGATTTGGTGATCATTTCAAAGCCAGTCCAGTGTTAACTTTTGACATACAGCAATGTAGCTAAGTATGCTCAAGAGTAAGAAAAGATATTCATTTCAATGCTTGCAAATAGTGGTGGTTGGTCTGTCTGCAGCTCCAAATTAGGCCATTTTAGCACTCAAAAGTACTCTGGATTTTTTCCCCCTTACTGGTTAATGATCTTAACTAGTCATTTGTTCCCAAGAAAAGAAGGAAAAGGATGTGTCTTAGGCTCATAGTAACTTCAATTAGTTAGCAAAAGATTTTATCCTGGTAGCAAAACCAGAAAAAAAAATCTTTTAAATTAATTTGAAGATGCCTACATTTAGAGAATGGCATTGCTTTAACAGGGCTATGCAAATGAGTCCAATTTAGCATCTTGTATTCAGCTGGAAACCATTGCTAAATGATCGGGATAGCCAGTCACAGATATTAAAATGAATTATATCTAATCTGAATTTTAGTCACGCTACATTAACTAATAGAAAGTTATTAACATTTCAAGAGAAAAAAAGCTTTTGCCTGCAAAATTAACAGTGGCTGAGATGTGACCTGTGAGCCATGCAGCCTGATCACTGTAATGACAGTGTAATGGCATATTTACATTAAAATCTCTGCAGCTAATATGTGATTCAGAATTGGACGTTAAGTCGAGGATTATTTAGTCTGGCCTGTTGGCCTTTCTCTAAGTAGTTTTTTTTTACTTCAATACAAATCTGAAACTTTTCATTTCATGACTATTTATGTGACTAGTTTCTATGGCTATGTCTTTCCATCTTTACATCAGCTGCTTCATGTGGCCAGCTTACTCTTTCATTTTTCCCTTCCTTTTTCCAATATATTTATCATTTGCTGTGGGCATGTACAACTTCAAGAAAACCACATTAGTTCCAAGCCAGTCAGGAAAAAGGAAATGTTTTTCTACTTCATTTTTACTGCTAATTTGCTTCAAAAGTCAGTATGTTTTAATGTTTTAATTCCTATACTTTTTAAATATACAGCACCCTGGAAAAAATGGATAATTCAAAGCCATCTTTATCTGGATAGAAGAAAACATGTAATTATAAAGCTATTCTTATCCTTAGCAGGCATTGACAACCTGCTGCAATTTCTCCTGCTACCAGCTAATTTCTACCAAAGCAAGGCTTGAAATTTATGTGGCATTATCTATATCATTTGTGGAAATTTGTGGAACATTCCAATATATGAAATTGTTTGGTTCATTATTTAAAAGACACAGCAAAATTTTAAAAATTGAGAAAATTCAATGAAATTAAGAAGCTGACTGGATAAAAATATAGCTTTCATTTTATAATTATTGCATTATTCATAGAAGTCCAGTTTAAAAATGGGTTTGAGTGGGCTTGTGTTGGTTATTTGTACAAAACCAGGACATTTTCAAAAAGGCTCGGATTCCAGATGGACCTTCAGTGCTGAGAAAAGAAGGTGGATACATTCTAATGTACCTCCTTTTTGTAGGTTCAACATTTGATTTAATTTTTGCATTAAATATGTGTTTCCTTGCCATTTTCTATGACTCTATATACAGATATTCATTTACTGTGGAAGATACTTTATGTAATGAAATTTTAAATAAAATGCTAAAGCTAAAAGCAGTAAATAATGACTGAAAGCATCTACCTTATATATTCCAGACCTGTGTATGTATTTGCATACAACAGGCCAGTATAGAAGTGCACAAATTTTATCCAAAATAAGGACTAGAATTTTCCCATAATTAGGTCTTCAAAACGACTGCTATTTCTACAAATTTCACACTTGATGTTCTTTACACTTTAAACAAAAAAGCAGAGCCTCATGTGACTCAACTTTTTCACTGATTTGTTTTCTCTTGACAAAAGGTGTGTGTTATGCTTCTTCTTCAACCTAGACATGTCAATCACAGAACAGTCATGATATAAATGCCATCTCACCTCCATTCCCCAATTAGAAAAAGAGAATTAATATAGAGACATTAGTTTGACTGACAAGTATCTATGCAGATAGAGCTCACTAAACTGATTTGTGATAAACACAGGTGCTTCGTTTACTCCAAATGTACAGCTTCATCATATTTCTGAAATCTTTACTATGATGTATTCATACAATAAATGCTGATTGAAGAAATAACTAGAAATTTGATCTAACACAGCAGTAATCTTAACTTCAATATTTCTGAATCATCTCCTAAAATATGAGTTTTCTGTTAAAAAATGCACAGATAATACTGACCTCAGAGCCAAAGGCACCCTCCTTTGTGGTGCCTAGTGTACCATAGATGCTGTAGACCCCATGGCTGGGAGATTCTGATTGCAGTAGGACCAAAGCTGTTTCCTTGATATTATGAGGCAGCCACTGAGACCCTTCAAAGGCATCTGTAATTTTCCTCTTCTCATACTTTGGATGTAGCAAAGTATATTAAAAATCTGTACCTATCTGCAGGAGTTTCTGTTCCATTTTTTAAGCAGATCCCAATGCTGAAAATTAGATGAGCCCTCTAAAAATAATACTAGGGAATTAATCTTTGCTATAGCTACAGGATTCAAATGTCCCTTTTGTCCAAAACCCAACATGAAAGCCACTAGCCCCATGCCCCTCAACCCACTGGGGATCTCGAATTCTCTCTTACCATTGCATCTGGTTTTAAAAAATATATTCTCTAGTTTAGTTTAGGTTCTTTTTTGTTTGTCGATTTCCTGTAACAATTGCTGTAATTAATATTACTAATCCGGACATTTGCTGTGCAAGAGCCAAGACCACTTTTTTACACCACCAGTGCAGCACACTTTTCTGCAACAGAAGTACTGTTACATTTAATTTTAAAAGGCAGTTTAATTATCTGGAAACAGAGAGCAAGTAAAAGTGAAACTTCAAAATTTTTCATCTCCAGACTGGCTCTATCTGTGGAGAGTAGGAGAGGCTAAGACAACATAGAGAGACATCTAAACAGGAATGAGCTGGAAACTCTCGATGCCTTGTCTGACACGATGTCATACACATTAAAAAATCATTCCTAGAAGGCAAGCAAAAGCCCTAAGACTGTGAAGCAAATGATCAGCTTGCCTTCCAAACATTTGCAAAATCTAATCCTCCTTCTGGAGCCTACAAAATTGGAAATCCCCTTAAACAAAGGTAAACAGCTCAAAACTTTGGACTTCCACTAGCAGCAAAAACTAAGCAATAAACATATGATCCTATGTGCCCACGAACTGGCCTATGCTGTTGTTGATGAACTGTCTTGTGCTTTTTCTTTTTGGTTTTGACTAGCTCTTCATCTGTTTTGACCACTACTTAAGAGTGTAATTTCCTTCAAACACTCCCTATACTTTTTTAGAGATTCTAGTATAATTAGCTCTTGGCTGGCTTGCTGGCTCTTGTCACATCAATCATATATAATTAAATGGTAAATAATGTATCCAGGTGCTTTCCTTATCCCATACAAATCCTACAATTTGGTCTTCTCTTGGTTACTCTCCAATTATAATTTTAGTGCTGGCAGTCAAGGGCTAGGCAAGGATATCACAGATTGCTTGAGACACATAATAGGGAGACTTTTCTCCTAAATCATGCAGCACAGCAGATGCAAGTATCATAAGCATATGGAAAAATAATTAACAATTTAAATAGTAAAAAATGCCTTGTGACCACTGTGGACCAGCCTTTTGGAAAAGAGAGGGAAACAGTGATTAAAGAATTTGAAACTAAATGTCAGCAAGCTACTCACCTAACAAATAGCATCCTAATTCCTTCTTTGCTTTCTATGCTGTCACTGTAGCCATATGAGGCACAGCTTCTACCCCCAAGATATTATAATTTCTGTAGAAAACAAGAGAATTTGAGTAAGTAAATAAAAAACTGAAAATATTTTGGGAAAAAAGGAGACTCTTACGCACATTCTGCTCATTGCAGAATTATTGCTGGGTTCTCCTCTTTCATAGTCAGATATGGAAGAGTCAGAAAACTTGCAAGCAAAGTAAGGACCAGCACCTTTTGTTCCTGGGCCTCAGTGAGGAAGAATCCATTAAAGCCAAGAGCTTGAACCCATAGAGCCATAGGAGTTAAGGGAGATGAATGAGCCATAGAGTCATCATTGCCACCTCTGAAAGACTCTTCAGCTGTGAAGAGTCCACAGAAACTGCCCAAGCCATCAGGAACCATGTCCAACAAGCTGAAGACTTAAAAGGTAAAATCCCAACAGACAGATTAGAATGTGTACCAGAAGATGGAAAAGAAAACAAAGACAATGTAAAAATTTATTTGCAGTCCTAAAGTGTCCTGTCATGTTTCTGAGGAGGAAAGCCTTACCCTGAAACATGAGTATGAGTTCAGGAAAAAAACCCAACCCAAACAATTGCTTCTAAAAACAAAGAATGTTCATGGTTTGCTCCCTGCAATGCTCACTCTCTAAAATCATTGCATCAATGCTCATTACCTCTAAAAACTCTTTTTTCAAGACAAACTTCTGAGAACAGATTCTCACAACAGTCTCTGATTCACCATCTGGGTCATGCATGGTTTCCTCTCTGCCTATACAAAGCATCTGTAAGCCATAACTACATCAAGGTCCTGGTTATTCAATAAACACAACCAGCTTTTTAATTACTTTATCCTTCTGAACAGGCACATGGAAGTGACCAAAACTCGCTTAGGACATGTGTGTGCTTGAATCAGCACAATTGCTGCTACTGGTAATGTAACACAGAGATTCCAGTGGTCTCTTGGCATGATCATCATACACCTGACTTAAAATACCTGTGACTTGGAAGCACAAAATAAAAAATTAGATTAGAATTCCTCGCCTAATTCTGGAATAAATTACTATAATTACTACACAGTACAATTTACATAAGCACTTGCAAATGGTATTGATCAACTATGTATCTCATACCACACTTATTTTCTCTACTATTAAATTTAGACCATTCCTAGTGTTACTGGACAGACAATATCAGCAAATACAAACTTTTGAGCTTAAAATTTCTTTTAAAATACAGTTTTACTTTGACCTTTACAAGGACACTTCATGTAAAACTAACTCGCTTACAAACATTTCAGTTCTAAAATGTTAATGCACTACAAGGTTAATTGCTCTTATTAATCCATTAAACAAGAACTGTATGCCCTTTCTTATATTAACCATTATTTACTTTTTTCATTCTTATGTCCAAAGTCCAAAAGCTCTTATCTTTGTTACAAAAACTAACAAAGAGTTAGCTAGATCTTATAAAACTTCAACTGTTTTCTATTTGTGTGCCTTCATTAGTATTAAAAGTCTTGGCATAAAAAACCCCAATGTGGCAAACAGGGTGGTCAGCGTTTTTTTTGAGATCACTTGCTGGAGCAGTGCAAGTCAAAGAAGCTAACATATCTCCTTTTTATAGTTAAAAAAATATTTCTTTTTTTTCCCTTGCCTGTGATTTGAGTAGAAGAGAGGAGATTTTTATGTGCATATGTAGCAATGGTAAGCAGCTGTAAAAACCTCCCACCCTAAAGATTGATGAATATGTTTCATTAACACTAGCACATCTGAAAGACATTTGACACTTTGGAAGACCAACTATGGTTCTTTAAAATGCCCCAGATGAAATGCCTCATAATATTATTATTAATGGCCATCTTAGGAACCTCCAGTGCCTTCTCTATTTAAAAAGTTATATAGCCTTAACTTCTGATTATACCTGACCACAGTCTAAATGTTTATTTTGCTAGGAAATCTGGAACTATACTTGCATGAGGAGTTATGAGATCTGCACCAGCAGGATTTAGAAAGCCTTTCTGAAATCCACCATTTATACTTTTTTTCTATTTATGACATTAAAGACTCACCACATCCTTTGAATATCAAACAATAGAAAACCACAAAGGAAATACTTTGTTGCCATCCGATGCCATATTCATTGAATGGCTGTTAAGAATGAACACATCTATGAGGTTCAACATCAGGTTTTGAGTGTAGTGCAAAGAAATTCAGAATTTGAACCAAGTGAGCATCTGTTTTCTACATTTTCTGAGTGCTTCTAAATCTGAGGCAGCTCTGGATGGAGGCCATGCACCCAGTGCTTGTAAAGGAAGAGCTCTCCTCCATGCATCAGTGGCAGGTATCAGTGGTCCAGGTGGAGTGCCCTACAGGGTGCTTGTCTCACACCCCCAGAGAAAAGACTGGGCTCCACTAATAACGTGGTAACACTGAGGACAGCCAGGCAGACCCAGGTAAGCTCAAAGGCTTTTGTCCATTCAGAATGAAAAGTACATTGTACTTGACAATAAACCTGCCATTTGAAACCTCGGGGGTTTTAATCTTATAAATAATATAGTTCAGAGAAGAAGGGTTTGCAAGTTTGCATTGCACTGCCCAGAATTCAGATTTATGTAATGCACTCACAGGGACGTGGTGCTGAAATGCATGCAAGTGTTAGGGCATTTGAGATTCAAAGCCAATATTGCCAAAAAAAATGCAATGCAACACTAATATTTCTCTCTGTTATGCTGTTTTCCCCAGCTGCTGTGAGAACATCCATCACTCAATGGCAGGTCAGAGCTATCAGGTCCACTGCATGCACTAGTACAGCTTTTTGCTTTCTGTTGAAGATGGTGCTAACTAGCATGATGTCCACACCATAGGAAACTATGTAAAATGAGCCAAAGAAGGTGCACATTACTAATCACACATGAAGAGTTTTTACTCATTAGGACTCATAGCAACTTCTTTGTGTATACTAGCCTACATATCTTGAGAAAATTAGAAAAGCAGGGTTACTAACTCTCCTGTATTGAACAAGCATTTGAAAAGATTGGTTTATAAAATACATAGAAAGAGCTATGGTTTAGAAATGTAATAACAAAGGGTATGAAACTTCAATTATTCTTCTTTGATCATCAAGAGAAAAGTTGCAGTAGTTCTACTGCAAAATGAATTAGTCTCTCAAATGCTTTCAGGCATCAAAATAATTCCTACTGTTTTAGAATGTGAAAAATTATTTTGAAAAATTCAGCACTATAGAAAAAAAAACCTGTTAAGCACATTAAAGGGTGTCTTTTTCTGCAAGTGCATTCAGAAAATAGGGAGCATTTCTTTAGTTCCCTATTGCACTTTAAAAATGCAGAATACTAAAATGACAAGCATGAAGCTAACTGTCAGGCCATGCAGTTTCACTGTGGGAATGTTATCACATGCAGCTTTGCTGCCTTATTCATTGCTTGCAGCTCTTCCAATCAGATAACCTTAACAAACATGGTGCTCTCAATTGCCAGATGTGGTACATGCTATGCAGCATCTAGTTTTTGACAGACTAAAATGGAACAGACGATTCTTCTCTTTATGTAATCAACCATCAGTCACACTATGAGATTCACAAGGAGTATCTCAAAGTGCAGTCAAGTGCCAATTAGTGATGTTGCTAACCCAAAAGGTAAAGAAGATTGTTGAAGAAGCAGCCCAGTTTAATTCTCCACTCCAGTGTCCTTAAAGTGGGCTATCGTTTATGAATGTACTCCTACAGATGAAAGAGAAATGGGAGGTCAGTGGTTCCTGTCTCCAACAATCTTCTGCAATCTTCTCATAATGAATTGTAAATAGCGTCACTATCAACCTCCTGTTCCTGCACTGGAAACCAGCGCAAAAGGCTCTGCAAAGCCAAACACTGATAATGCTGTTCCTCAGGGCACAAAGCTGAGGCTGCCCTCTGTCCTCTGCCTGTCATGCTGTGTGTGGGTCTGCATGGCTGGGGCTCACCCTTTCTGCCTTGCCACGTCCCCCCACTGCCCCATGGTTTTGGGGTACATTCACACCATGGATATGCAGGGCTGAAATCCTGAGCTGTTTATCATTTGAAGACAATCTGAAGATTGATGAACAATCAATGGAAACATCTTCCTCCCTCTCAGAGCAATTCTCAGCACAATCTGGCAAAATGTCATTATCACCTAATATGGTTTTATCATGAGGTGTTCCTGCTTTCAGAACAGCAAATGATTTTTACAAGGTCAAAAGCAGAATATCATGCCTGGGTGTTGGCCATCTTGAACTGCATAATGAAGACACGTTCTTCAAAAGGCAGCATTGCTCTGGTGCACAAAGAATACCTGACAAGCTTGGATTTGAAGTGACCAGCCTGTGTGAATCCTATCCTTTTAAGGGTTACAGTATCCAGTAGTCAGTGTAGATACAATGCATTATTAATTAGCATATACAAATCCTATTTATATTAAAAAAGCTTGCTTAGTGAAGGAGACATAATTCCTGTTATTACCATTCCAAATAGCAAAAAAACAAATATTGTCTACAGAGCTAATAAAAATACAAAATAAGAGCAACAAGCTTGGAATATATTTGTACTCTATACTTTTTTTTAATGTGGGATCACTGTTTTTCATGGTAAAGTATATATGCTAACAGAATTTTTCTGAGTGTACCTATGTTCCTGAATGGCAATATTCTGAAAGAACTGAAGTGCTGAAGAGACTTATCATATAGATGTATAATACTTATACTACACAGCTATTGTATATGCAATAGGCTTGAGACTTCTTAAAATATACCTGAATGGAAGGGGTGCAAAATACCTTCAGAGCTGCCTGGGCAAGCATAAGTTGGTGCAGAAAACTCCACACCATGGATCCCTGAAACAGTTTGTTATCAAACCAGCAACATATATGTACAGTCACGCTCCAGAATCCAGTGAATCTGTGGCATCTCTCCACTACCTGCCACTGGTGCAAACACCACTGAAAACAAATGTCATATAAATATTAACAAAAAGTTGAGCAAACCTTGAGCTTTTCCGTGTATTGTATTCTATAGGAATGCAATGAAAAACTGTTGTTAATACAGGAAAGACCAGATCAAGCCAGCAAACTATCTCCCTGTGTCATAATTTAGCAAATGAGTGGAACTATTCCATGGAAGGTGCCAGACAATTAGAGTACAAGTCACAACCACAAAGGTGTTCCTACCCAGTGTGAACACTTTGTCAAGGTATGGAAACAATTTACAGTGTTTTCAGAACCAAAGTTCAGGTCAGTTCATTTTTATACTCTCCCATATGGTTCTGCTCCTTCTATTTCCAGAGTGAACCCTATTTACCTGGACGGGTATGGCAGAAAATATATTGTTTGCAGAGAAAGTGAGAGTCATCAATAAAGAAAACTTCTCAAGATAGGTATATTGAGTAAGTGTATCGGCTTGATCTGACAAGGGAAGAAAATGGCAAACAACTTGTTTTCTACTTGAGAGGCATCTGAGAGCAGAGAACCCGTCAGGTGCTGTATTGTGCCTTCCAGAGACTCAGCAATAAAAGTACTGTTTGGGTGGAGAGAGCAAATAAAAGTGGCTTCCAGTCACATTTTTATCTTTATGAATCTGAGCCTGGCAAAAGACCAAACATCATATGCACCAGGTTTCCACTTACCCCAGGCCTGTAAAGAGAAAAAATCCATTCAACCCTTCCATGCACAACTGCCAGCATGGACCAAATCAAGTGGTCATAGCTCTGCTGTCCCCTAACATGAAAGCAGAAAGGACATATGCAATTCACTGCAAAATCTCTATGACACACCACTCCTTATGGGTCTGGGCTTTCCTCACTACAAACGTGGTGAGCCACCTTACACAGTGACTTTTACTCACTGAATCACAGCAAAGCAATGCTCCTCTTGTTCCTGAGCACAGACTTCCCACCCAAAATACTACAGCTCTTACAGCCACCCTTGGGAAAATAATTCTTTCCATAGTAAAGTTCAGGAAGCCTAAACACAGTATAATGATTGCTCCAGGTCTAAACTAGATTAATACAGAGCATCCAAGATTCTTAGGAAATGGGATGTTTTTTCCCCTAGCAAATTGTTCAGTATGTTGTCCATACTGAAGTGACACATTAGGTTGGAGTTTCAAGCTTTTGGAAGGCAGCCATGGAAGACAGAAACCATATGATGCCAAAGTGGATTTATACTTGTTAACTTAGATGAGACTGGCACAAGCCTCTAAATATTAGCCTATGATTTTTGCAAAAGAAAAGCAGGACTTCATTGCTAGCAGCTTCAATGGAATAATCTTGGACAGGGAATTACTGTATTTAGTTAAAGATTGAAAGGAATAATAGTTTAGCACCTCTTTCAGAAGAGGTGAAGTTAAATGCAAAAGCAGAATGTCTTCTCCATGAAGCAGCACTGAAAAATACTTTTGCATTCATGTGACATTGAGAAACAAATGACAAAGAATTTTCCATTAATAATTTAATTTGGGGGCCAAAGGGCCCTCAATAACATCATAAGCATACAACATGGAGACAAGTTTATCCCTGAGATAAGCAATCACAGTAGAGTTTCTTACAGCATGTTTGAATTTGACTCTATGGAGTGCAAAACTTAAAAAAAACATAAATTACTGATAGGGACAGCTACCAACCCACCTCAGACCATCACAACTTCATGCTGAACACTAGAAGTTCAGAAAAATGCATCATTACAAGGAGGTTCTGAGTATCTCCTTCTCCCATGTCTGTAAAAGATGACACAGAAACAACACCGTCATCATCTGGCAGGATCATTAGAGCATTAAAATTCAGCCCTAGTGTCTAAAACAATACATTCAAAAATGTGATTTCTGAGGAAAATTTAGGCATCCAATTTGAAGATCCGGATTCCTTTTGTGATACACTCTTACTACTGGAAAAGAGTTTTTTAGCAGAAATTATGTGGAGTTGAGGTGATATTCAAATCTGCTATAGAGTGATGAAGAGAGGCTAATAATCCAAAATCATATTTCCTATAGAACTAACCTGTGCACACAGAGCCTCCAGTTAAGCATTAGGATGTAACCCTCATTCACATTCAGCAAAACCCTCTGACTCATAGGCGCTTTGTTCCTTGAGGGCTGGACAACTGGATTACTCTTTATTTTTAAAGATGGATGGTGGTGATGCTGCTGCTCATCTTTTATAGCAGTGGTTAAAGCACTCACCCAGAAACTGGTGAGCTGACTACGGTTCAGCGACCTCCTCAGTGTGAGGGGGTTCAAATCTACAGCTCCAGCCTAGGCTCTGACAACCAAGTTAAGCCACAATTGCTGGAGATTTGGGGAATGAGGGCAGAGAAGGGAAAAGAGGGGGGCAGTCTGCTTCCTGCTGAAGCTGCATGGCTGTTCAGCAAAGAATGCAAGATTTATAGGGTCAGAAAGAAAGAGAATTGGAAAAAAAGGAGCTTAACTCTAGACTAAACATGAAGGCTTCCTCTGGGAAAATGAAAAGTCATCCTCTTAAATGTTTTTAATGTTGCTAATTAATTTGGTTTTAAACAAGATTTTACGGTGATGTTTCCAAATTTGTGAGATAGAAACACTCCTATACAATTATAAAATTTAATTTTAATTTCCATTTGCAGTAAATGCCTAATGAAAGGCAGTGGTGGGATGCAGAACCACATGCCACTCTGAGTGTCACACTGCCGAGCACAGTAACTCCAAGAGCTGTCCCATGTGCCTGGGGAGTGAGTGTGTGAGACATGTGGGGATGTGGCTTTGGGCTGCAGTCCCCAACAGGCTTTCTGCTCTCTTCCTGCCAGTGAAGGACACCTGGGATACAGGATGCCCTAAGACTGGGAGCCATGCAGCTACACCAGTACCAAGTGCTGGCCCTGATTACTGAGATTCATCACCAAAGGGGGTACAATAGTACAAAAGTAGCTGGTACAATAAAATCCAGCAGTGGAGCATGGACAAAGGGAATGAAGTTGTAGGTGGAGCACTAAATCAGCTGCTTGCTAAGGCAGTCTTCTCTGGGAAGAGGAACTGGATTCCTTGGTGCAAGTCTCCTCGCACATTGCTGCCTCTGCAAGCTGACAGCTGACAGCAACAGGAGGGAATTCTGTAAATTCTTTCAGAGGAAATCTAGAAACAGACAAATTAAAAGACTGTCTAGTTTCTTAAAGCAGAATAAAGCCTAATGAGATTGGTGTCTTGTACACTTTTCAGTGCATTCAAATACTGTTTCATTTGCTTCCAGATTCATTTGCCAGCCAGGTTACAACCATCACTATCCTTAAAAGAACTTCCTAATTTTCACTATTATTCAGTCAGGCACTTTAGTCAGTCACTATCTGGGGCAAAACATTTAGTGTTGTCACAGATTTACTGATTTTCTTTTTAATTCCATCTCTATTTTATTTAATCCTCAAGAGTTTGAAGATCAGGAGCTATGCAAAGAATTGTCTCTATGCGAAAAGCTTGCTTTGGTTGGCTGTCAGTGAATTTGTAGCCACAGCAAAGACTCTGATACACCAGGGAGAAAATCATGCTTTTACCTAATCTAACCAAACCAACCTTGGTCAGATTGATTCAGTTTCCAGCCTTGGCTCTGACCTCACCCTTACCCTCAATCCTGCCTCACTTTCACACTGAGTATTTTATACAGCTTCTATTTTCTCCCTGCATAGCTTCTACCAGCCCCCCGCTGCCCCCCCCTCCCCCAATTTCTATGTTCTACTCATCAACCACTGCTTTAGAATCTTCAGGCTGGATGGGCAGGCATGCGGTGCTGGCAGGTGGTGTAGCTGTTAGGCAGCCTTGTGTATCACAAGAGATCTAATGCTATCAAATTTCTTTTCCCCCAAAGACTAAAGAGAGCAAGCCTTTGTAAGCATGCAGGAGGGGGATGAAAACACTTTGTCTCCTGAGCAGCCAGCCTTTGTCATTTTACAAATGAAATCACTTTGGAAATTTAGAGAATTAATATCATAATGAAGACGAGAGTACCCATTAGGGTGGTCTAATGTTGCTCTGGAGATATATGATGGATGTCCAGTTGCTGTAAGCCCTTATTTGCAGAGAGTCACCTCTGTAGTTGCCATTATTAGGAAGATGTCTGAAGCAGAGGATCAGACACAACCATTGCAAGATGAGATAGTGTTTGACTGGTTTCCAGGGAACCGAAGGATACAGCCTTAGTTGTACCTGTCACTATGGCTCCCAGCTTTTTCCCCCTTAATGTCTTTTTTAGCTGTAGGAAGTTTCTCTTTAAAGATTCACTGCTTCTCTAATAGCACGAAAAAGCAGGAATAGGAACATAAAAAATGTTACCTGGACTGCAAAGAAGCTTCCGCTTATTGCAAAACAATTGGTATAGTTCATCATGAAAGGATTGCAATATGCTGCACTAGCCAGCTTTTGCAAATAGATAACCATGAGAACTAACCTGTAGTGTATTACTTGTAGTAACTGAAAATATTTACCTGCTGTGTCCACTTCTGGAGATACCTAACACACTGTCAGAGCAGTGATGCCGTGATTGCCATTCCTGGAAATACAGCCTCAAGAAAGTAGTACTTCCTGGAATTATCTTAATGGGCAATTGAATCATCATTTCTAGCACTCCAGCATCTTTCCCAGAAGGACAGTTTTCCGCAGGCAATGATTCCAGTTAGAAACAAATGTGAATATCCAAACTTCAATTCTTTTCCCTTTCTGACTGGTTTGCAGAGAACAGAACCTTTAAGCAGATGTTAAAATTAGGGAGAAAGGCACCTAGGACATGAGGCTGGAAGGTGTCCAGTATAGTGATTTACCTGCACTTCATTTTATAGTAGCTCTTCTACCCAGGTCATTTATTTTCTTCCAATTATCTGTGTTCCTTTAATAATTCTCTACTGGTCACTAACATTGCTTCTTTGTTGTGTTAGTTCCAGGGAAGCTCAGGTGCTGGTGTAAGTTGTCATAGCTGCAATGTCTTCCATGAGGATTTACACCAGTGCAGTGCCTGTGTTTTAAGAAAATCAGGTTAAATTCAGTAATGTCTAGAGTTTTTTTCCAGCTATGGAGGTATGCAAGGCAGCATGTTGTTACTAACCTTTTCAAATAAATGTGACATGACGAGTCCACACTTTGCTCTGTATATAATCAGTACTGATTTTGGGGAATAATCAGTGGTAAATAAATTGAGTGCTATTGAAATACCCTTTGTGTGTGTTCTCATGAATTACTCATGAAACAGGGATTACAAATTTCTGCCTCTGATACCCAGTATTGGATATGTATTGCTTTTTTTTTTTTTTTTTTTTTAACATATGGAGATAGAAGGTATTTGGATTTTGGTTTTATGTGTTTGGTTGTTTTGTTTTGAGATTTTGGTTTTTTTGCAAAATTCTATTTGTTTCCCCTAAATCTTCAGTTTAGTGGCCAGATTCACCTTGGTGGGAGCAAATGCAACTCTATCGATAGCACTGGAATTCTCTCTGCATATGTCAGCGATGAATTTGTCCCCATATTTATTGGAAATACCTGAGCTGCTGTGATATGATGTGGTAAATCATGCTGAGAGCAAATCAAACAGACAGGCTGTGGCTGCATCACTATTTCATACAACTCAGGTCATAATGGACAGGACAATGCTATAGTGTGAAATTCAGTGCTAAGGAAAATACATTCTTTCTAACCTTTTATGAAAATACTCCTCATCCTTTAAAGGACAATTTAGGCAAAGTGAGCACTGCTGGAACCAGTACAGGAGCATTAAGAAGGCGAAAGAAAAACACCATTGCCCAAGAAGAGAGTAAGTTGTCTGTAGATATTCCCATGCTTTTGCTATTCCAAAATTCCCATCAACTGTTGCATACAGCTTCCAGAAATAAAGCTATTCACTCTTACTACAGTAAATGAAAGCAATGCAACACGCCAGTCTTCAAACCCAGCAAACTATAAATGTAATATCAGACAGAGAAGAGCTAATGAAAACAATCACATTAAACATAGCTCTTCAGTGCTTGGTGCTCAATAAGTGAGCAGCAGGCTTTCTCTGTCTAGCTTACAGAAAACAGGAGGTAGCAGTTTGCAAGGAGCAGCGTTTTAATGTGATTGGACTATAACAGACAATCTATTTACAGCATGCTCTGGGGAGCTTATAAACAAATGTTGAGTAATTTCAGCCAGCAGTAATTACCCTTGCAGCTGACAAGGATAGCATGATACTTTCTCCTTCACCTTCAGCCCAGTCCAGAAGGCACTGTACACAATGGCACTTCTAATTATTTCTGCATTTCTATGGCTAAAGACCAAAGTGTGTTATTAGAGAACATTTTAGAAGCTTTTTAAAAGCTTGTTTATTGGGACAATTAAAAGTCATCACTATGACAGCAAATAAAAGGTTCCATTCCCAGGCACGCAGTTGCAGCTGGGGGTCTGCCTGCTTACCTTGTAAGTCTTGCCTACATGAGGCAAAATTTACAGCCACCCCTCACTGCTGCTAACACCAGTTCAATGGCATTGATGCTGCCAAGGTGGGCAACCTTCGAGGGTACAGAGAATGGGGCTTCGTAAATATCATAATATCTAACCCTGATTAGAGAACACTGAATAAACATAGTACTTAAAATGCTGTCCACTCTCCTGTGCTCGAGCTCCCAACACAGTCAAACATAGTGGGTGTGAAGCCCTTGTAGCTGTAAGAAGATATTTTTGCAGAGTGCCTGTGGTGCAGTCAAAACTTCAGAAAAGATGGCATTTTGTCTTCTGTTGAAAGAAAATTAAAAGCATGTTCTTAAACATCCATTAGCACTTAATTACTGGTGAAATACAATGGCTTGGATTTTTTTTTCCAGGCATTGGACACACAAATAAGTGAATTCTGGGCTGGAATTAGCTGCCACAGTGAGTCAGTAGGAAGGCAGGGGCAGAGGCAAAGAGAACCCCAGGCTATGCTGGGAGAAGGTCAGAAGACTGGGGTGCTCCCCTCTGCATTCCTCCCACTGCTGCTGATAAGCCCTTTTCCCTACCCACGGCTGTGTGAAGGCAAATCTAGACATTTTAATTTCCCCAAATCATCAGTAACCTATGCAATACTTCAAAAGCCATATCCCCACTGATACAGAATACCCCAGAGCATCCAGACTACATTCACCAACATTTCAAATGCCCACTCTCCACGGCACAGCCCTCTGGCTGTTCAGGCACCCGTGGGCACAGCCCTGCTCTGTGCCCAAGCCCACTCCTCCAGAACTGGCAGAAAGCTTTGGTGAACTGCCACTGTGAAACAAGGGTGCAGAGTCTGTCCAATCCTAAAATTAGGTGCTTTTTGATCAGTAACCTACAGAGAGATAAAGCTGTGCCAACAAAGGGAGGAAGGTCTCCAGCCTCAGGGAGACCTCAGGAGGTTACACTGTCCTGAGCAGCCTCTTATTTGGCCCAAAGCACTGTTTTTTCCCCCCAGTTATGTCCCAAGTACTACATGATTTTCTGTTCACACTGTGTGTTTTACTGTGAAAAACACTACAGCAATTTCCAACAAGAATTTTTTAAAATGTACAAACAGCTACTCATGGCGAGTCACCATTGGAGTGATTTCTGTAGGCAGTGAGAATTAACGAAATTATTGAGTCACAAGACTCAGTTCACCACAAGAACTTCTATGTAACATCAGAATACAGTCCTATAAGAGCCAAACTATCCAAAAGTAATTGGGAGAGGCAGTGAACTGTGATGTGTGCTGGTTTGCAAACACCACTGCACAGTTTGGTGTTTGCTGAGCTCCCATCCGCCTCAATAAATTCAGTTCAGGTTCCTGCTATAGGAATTGACAGCAGATATCTAATCCCCAAAAGTGGATTATTTACATTTTTTTATACGTTACATTGCATTACATCCTGTCATGTTGCATCTCATCACAAGCAGATACAATATCGCATAACATGATGTGACATGATGACAGACATCAAAAATGGTTTTTGTTGTTTTCGGTTTTTTGAGGATTTTATACCTACTATCCAAAATATTTCTGAGTGATTTCTAGGAAGATGGAGTGGATAAGGTGAGCGCCTGGCTTACACATTTGTCTGGCAGCTGCCGCACTGTCTCTCCCAAGCATTGTTTAAAATGAGCCACCTTGTTTTGCAGCTTCATGAAACCTCAGCAATGCAATTTTACACGTATTTTGCAAATATTTTTAAAAGATTAATTAGGAGGGATATCAGCAGAACACATGTTCAATAAC
Organism: Acridotheres tristis; assembly: GCA_037013685.1. Lineage (NCBI taxonomy): Eukaryota > Metazoa > Chordata > Aves > Passeriformes > Sturnidae > Acridotheres > Acridotheres tristis. The sequence goes on along the minus strand of CM072894.1, from coordinate 20,400,555 downwards.
AGCACAAACCGACAACAGCTGCTGCAAATTACCTTGTCTGAAAGGAACCCCCAGCAATGCATTGCAAACTTTAACAATGTACTCGAGCTGTTGATTGCCCGCGCTGCCGCTCGCCACTCGTTCCTGAGACACAGTTGGTGGAGGAACATTAATTTGTCCTTGTTCTTGAGACTGGCAGGTGTCACTTTGCCCAGTGTGGGACGTGAGTGACAGATATTTTGCGGCTGATGAAATGAGAATGCAGAAATTCAAGAGTGCCTCTGGGATTTCACTGGTCATTCGTGGCCAGCACAAGGGCAGGGCCCGCAGCCTCGCTGGCTGGAGCTGCTGCTGCTGCAGGCTGCCGCAGCCCCACACCATTTTAAATAATATTGCTATTATGAAGCCCTTCCCACACACACTTAAGGGTATTGTGTGTGCTTCGCTTCTTTCTAGGCTGATACTGGCTGGGAGATTGTTCTAATTGTTTTTTTTGTTTTGGTTTGGTTTTGGGTTTTTTTTTCTTCTTTCTGATGCTCAAGCCTTTTTCAAAAGGATTTTACCTGCATCTGCTATCTTTAATTCTTTGGATAACATAAATAGAATTTACTAAAAGCGATACATAAGCTAACCGAGAGGAAACTGATTAAAAACAAGAGCACTATTAAAAAACGCAATTAATAAAATCCTCTCATGATACAGTGGTTAGGAAGAGAGTGGGTAGAATTATATCAATTGAAATATTTCTTTCATCTAATTTAAAAAACAGAAAAATGTACAAATTCTGCGTACAAATGCACGAAGCTTGGTGAAAATAAGAAAGATACTAGGAAATGAACAGCATTGCAGTGTTAAATAACTAAGAATGAAAATTGTTGAATTTTAACACTATCCTGCAGTTCACCGTTATCTTTCCTTTAAGTCTTAGAGCATTTTCTTTGCAAGCACTATAGTGGCTAGGATTACTAACACCGTCCACCTTCCTCCAATCCCCCTTACCCCCCTCAAAAAAAGATTTAATTATAACTACAAGAAAGCCCTCCCACCTTTCCAAAAAAATGTTTAATTATAACTACAAGGAAAATAAATTGTCCACTATTGAAGCCTCTAGATATTTTCAACCTCAATTTAAACAATGTTGGTTATTTTTTCCATTCAGCAAAAAGGGAAGGAATTAAAATATTCTGTAGTTTCTAAAATACTTTTTATACAAACAAAAATGCATACCAAAAAGAAAACAATTATTTAAATTACATTAGCTTTTTATTTATATCACAAATTATTTTAGAGGGGGTGATTTTTGAGAAAACCCAAAAATTTCAGGACAGGGACTCATTTTGTTAACTGTGGTAAATGTAGTGTATATAGAACAGTGTAATCCATAGAACCACTAACAGCATTTTCAATTGTGATAAAACCATATTAACATATTTGCCTCTTTAATGATTAACTGTCTTTGAATATTAAGAGATTTTTACAACATCTTATTCACACTGAGGAGACTGGAAAAGTCTGGGCTCTTTCTCTGTTTTATAAGTGAGGCTTCGTTTGATATGCATTCTGATTTTTAAAGAACCATAATATTTTAATCGATCTCTCTGTAAAGATCATGATTATTATAAATGAGATACAGTCATGCACATCAAGCCAGACTGGTAGATAGGAGGTCATGAGTCAGGAATTATATGAAGAGGGGAAGTAAAAACCAGAAAATTTTCCAACATGATTGTTTAAAGGAACAATTATGTACATTGGTACATGAATTCAAGACTTCTGTTACATGGAGAGTTATTAGCCTTCATTTTCTATTAATTTCCTTGAAACTAACCTTGAAAAAAATATCACTTGCAAAAAAAAAAATAAAATTAAACCCATACATTTATTATGACAAACATGTAATTTCATACTGAACTCTTCACATTCATGAAACAGCTGGCATTAAAAATCATGGCAGAGAAATATATCTGATGAGAACATTGATATAAACCTAGGCTGTGAAAACACTGGTTAATGTCATTTGACAAATGTCATTTTATTGTAGATAATTACTTACGTTAAATAATTTGAAACACACATAAAGATCTCATCTGATATGATGCAATATAGCCCTTTAAATATAATTTAATTATCAGAATTGGAAAAAAATTATTTTGAATAGATTAACTTTTTCTACCAAACATCTAGTCTCCTCAAACCAATACTGTTTTGTTTATACCCATGTGCAAACACACACAGACACACAAACAAATACATCTGCACATTTTTCACTTAGTGTTTCCACCCCCTACTTGCAAGTGCAAGGATATACTGTTATCCTTTGGAAAACAAATATTTTTCTAGGTGACATGCTTATTTAATTAAACGGTATTATTTATAATCATCAAATATAATTAGCAGTAACAAGTATTTAATGAAAACAAACTGCTTTCCTTTCAAATCTTTCCAACCTATTGTACTTTAAGGCCATAGCTTCCCTCAGAAAATCACTGTATTATAACAACAATAAACAAGTATATGATTAAAAGATTGTCAGGTGCTGCATCGTTTCAGATGAAAACAGGGAAGGTAAACACTGGAGATACCAATTCATGTCATGAATTCATGTCATGTACAAATCCTATCATTTAGGTATTTGCTTCCAATGAAACAGTAGTGTTAGTGGTTCAATGTGCTTTAGATCTGTCTTTTAACTACCCCATTTGATATTATTACACACTAAGACATTACCTGAGTATCTTTGATTATTGCTGAGCGAGATGAGAGGAATGTGTGCTTTCACTGGACTCATTGACAGCGAGGTGCTATAACAACTCTCCTGTAATTAATTGTGAGTGAAAGGGGGTTTGGTTTTTGCAGCCTCGTAAAACTTTTCCCACATGGCTGAACCCACGGTCAGGAGACGTTAGGCAACATTAACTGCCTGCACATTTCTGCAAGGCTCTGGAGGAAGCGACTCGGCACTGGGGCTCCAATTCTGAAAACCCTGGGACACAAGACATCAGCGTCTACCTTTCATCTTAGCTGAGATTTGGAGAGGGTTCAGACCACAGAGGCTCCTTAATTCTCACTAATTCATTTGCTTTCCTGATTCACTTGGCTTGGGATAACCTGCGAATGATAATGAACCTGTAAGGGGAGCGCTTAGTCCCTTGCCTTTGAATGTGCTCGGCATGGATTGAGGGCTTTCTGTGAATCTTGCAAGAGGAAAAGAATCTTATTAGCACTGATTGCCAGTCATGAGGTTGCCTCTAAAAATTGCTCTTGTATTTTTAACTCTTGCTTGCTTATAACAACCCCAGATAAGGAGAGAGATGTGTTGTTTACACATTGAACACGACATTGTTCTCAACATTTACTCATTTCTCTTTGCAATTTGATCTAATCATAACACATTTGCTTTATGTATGTCATTACTATACCACTATAAACACTTCATCATTTTTCCCATGATTATTCTACAAGTTCATAACTGGCCAAGTCCTCATCTCTTCACCCCCAGCTAAACATCCTCTTTGCATAAATGCATGCTCTCTAGAATAAAGGGTCTAATTTCTTTTTTTCCTTTTCTTATTAACCATTTCAGCAGAGCACAGCTGTACTACTTTTTATGTTACTAGGGGAGTTGTTGTCTCATGTTGGTTCTTATCTTTTTTTTTTTTTTTTTTTATAAATATATTGTGGATCTAGAGACAAAAAAAGAGAATTCAAACTCTGGTAAGAATATCAGAAAATAAAACTGGAAAAGTGATTTATTTTTGCTTCTCTTTGACAAGTAAACATTCATATTAAGATTTCTTCTTATTTTTTTTCCATTAATTTATGTGAATTTAGGTGACTGCACAGAAGAAATGAATGAAACCCCAAAATCTGTGTTGGAGTGATTCAATTTAGACAATGAAGTTCCTTCTCAGGTCAGCAATTGCTAATGGCTGAGGATTCAGGGTCCAGTTTTGCATAGGTCCTTGTTATTACTAGAACCAAAGTCTAACTCCTGACCCAGCCCTGGGAGATCCCAGGATTAAGCAGCACATTCTGCTCTGTTCACATCCTTAAAGGTATAGATTGCTTTATTCCCCAACTCTACCTAGGAAGATTTACAAATAGGCAACCCATTCTTTTTGCAAAAATGTGGTGTTTTTCTGTTGTTTATAGCTGTTTAATATGACCTATGTACAGTTCTAGAAAACCAGTGCTTCAGTGCTGGCATTTAGTTACAAGACTGGCATCAGCCAAGAGAGCCCTACACATCTTCCACATCTGGGACACCTACCCACTAGCCAGAAATGAATGATGCTTTGCTGACACAAAGATAAAATCCTTTTGTGATGATTTATTTACCTTGTGACTAGGTGGGGGCAGTATAGTGTTTGACTAAATAAAGACAATTATTTCCAGTTTCAGCTAATGAAATAATTTCCTAAAATCCTCTTGAAATATGATTTTTATGCTTTTCCCCTCTGATTTGCTGTTACCTCAAAAAATCTCAAAGTGACAAAATATTACACCCACTATTTCTCAACAGAATTTTCCAAAAAGGATAATTATGTGAGACTGTTAGAATTCAAATTTGAACTGAAACTTCTTGTGTGGAAATACAGACTTCTATTATGCTGATAGGCTCAACTCTTCTTCAAAGGGCATGAAAAAGAGCTGATCAGCCAATGGAATTCATGTTACATGGGAATTCTAAAAGTTTGACATTTGCTTGTTGAATCATAAAACATTTCTACAGGATAGTTACCAAAAAAATCCCAACTTGCTTTGGAAATGTCACACAAAAATATCTACTTTTTGCATCAAAATGTCAAAACAAAACAATGATTTAGGCTGCTATGTTTCAAAAATGTCAAGCTGGTGCTTTTAATCAGTATTTCAGCTGTCTACAATGTATAAATTTTACTTAGAATTTATGTTAGAAAATTTTATTGAATTTTACTTTTCTGCAGTAAATCACAATTTTGTTGAAATATTAAATTTTTTTTGCAAAAATTCCTCACAGACAGGTTTTTTGTGCATGTATATACATTTTTAATACATAAATATATAAAATAAAGTAGATTTCACTCAAATTATTATAAAACCCCAAACACTATGAACTCACTCAAAGTGTAGCCAACACCATGCAAAAAAAAAGCCCCAACCCAACCCTGTACCCTCACCAAAATATCCCACTCCCTTTTTTATTAGTAGTTTAGCCTAGGTAAATAATGACATTCCTGTCTGAACACGTCTCAAAATTCTCATACTCATCTTGAGAAGAGGAGGTCCTTAAGAAGAGCTGGAAGAGACCCAACCAGGATTATCCAAGTGCTGCTCCTGGTCCTGCACAGACAAACCTGGGAATCCCCCCAGGAGCCTGAGATTGTTGTTAAAGCCTGGCTGCACCTCTGCAGACCGTGGGGAACACAAGAGCACTCCTGTCTCTCACCAGTGTCTTACTGTCCAGCATTTGGTTTATTTATCTGGCTGGGGTTTTTTTCCTCCCCACTGGAGCTCTCTGCTTATTAAATCTTCTCTGCTAGGACAATCTTCATTTACAGCCCCTCAGGTTAATTTTAAACCCATGGAAAGCCCTAGAAAATGTGGAATAGGATTTGGTGGGGTCCTGCTCCTCTATTAATCAGCAATTTCCACCACCTTTTCCTCACCACTAACTTTCACTCAGCACTTTCAAAAATTTTGCACAATGTTGAGCAGTTTTACAGTAATAAAACACAACTCTTGACTAATCTATTATCCCTCTATGTGTGAAAATGTAAGTGAGATTGGAAAGCGGAACTCACGGACATTTTTCAGCTCAACTTGCAAATGTGCTGGAGAAGAAATTATTTTCTTCTCTTAGACTGCAGTCAAAAAGCATCATTTGGAAAGTTACACTCATTTACATGCATTTTCTATTAAACTTTTCTATCATAAAATATTGCCTTTATGATCCAGACACATAATTTATTATGCAATGCACCACCACCATCATCACAGTGAATTGCATTTTACGTGTTTATACTAACAGGGAAGGTGATGGGCTTCAGTCTCCTTTTCATTATATGCATCATTCATCCTCCACACCAAGATCTCTGGATTCTGTAGCATATCCATCATTATCTAACTGCCAACTGTTTTCAGAGGTTCCACTGCTTTAAGCTCATTATTTCTTTAGATTGGTGACTCTACAGAGGATCTTTCCAAAACCTACAGCAGTCAGCATGGCACATGTATACAGATGAATGGTGGGGGCTTGTCCTTCACAGTCTCTTTGTACCTCATTTTGCTCCAGAACTGCAGCATGTAATGAGCAGAAGATGCATACTTATACATGTAAAAATAATAAAAATTTAAATGGCCTTAAAAAACATAACCAAATAGTGGGATGCTTGTGTGGAAAAGCTGCTGTGAAAAAATCTAGTATACAGATTGCTCAGTGGTTTGGGGTTACCATCTCCTTATAATGCAGACTAAAGCACATAGACAAAGAGCTCTGCTAAGATAAGGAATTTCTTTCCTGTCCCCATTTACCTTGCTGCATTTAATTTAATCAATAGCTGAATGGGGAAGAGGAGGAGAATTTGATGGTTCAAGAGACTGATAATAGGATATCGAACCTTTCATCTCTGTATCATTGATTCAACATAGGAATTGACACACTGGATCAGAGCTGTGGTCCATCTCCTCAGACATGCTCTGTGACAGTGGCCTGTTCCAGATGTGTTTCAGGTCAGAAACCTTGCAGGTAAGCATTTATGAAATAACCTGCCTATAGGAAATGTTTCTTCGTAACTGTACTTATAATTTGGCTAATGTTCACCCTTAGGGTAGTCTGTAACTCAAAAAAGCTTTTAAATCTTGTGTACTGCAGGATAGGTGATGTATTTATTTAAAAACATAGCTAACTGAAGTCTGCATTCAGCTGAAGTCTTCGCCACCAAGTTGCACTGACCTCCAGAGAAAAATTATGTATTGAAATAATCACTAACTTCATCTCACTTCTTCTTAACTTCTTGTCTTATTAAAGAAATAACCTCTTCTATACACTGTGTACCCATTATTATTAGTGGCCCATATAGTCATATAGTTCATCTTCACTCTCATTTAAAAAAAAAAGAAACTTTTTAATTTGTCTTGAAATGAAGGGCTTTTCATGCTTCTAATCAATTACAGTGCTCATCTCTATACTTCATTTATTTATGATACATTCTCTTCAAGGCAGGATAACCACAACTGAATATAGTACTCCAGGTCAGGGCATACCACTGATTTATTTAATGACATTATAAGATTTTGGGCATTATTTCTCTCCCAATCCTTTTGTATCCTAACAGTTTGCTTGCTTCTTTGACCCTTACTCTATACAGAGCAGAGACTTTCATTGAACCATCCAGTAGAAGGCACAGGTCTCCTCTTGAGTGACAATAATGATGTATTTGGATGGCTTAAATTATTCCTTCTTATGTTACATTTGTCAACACTGAGCCATTATCCTGACCACTCAGCAAAATTTGTTAAATTTTACCAGTTTCCTCGCTCTTTTTTTGATCTTGAATTTTCTGAAATATTTGAGGTTTTTTTACTGTCTTTTTTTTTTCTTTTTTTTTTTGGTACTTACAAGTATCACATGCAGTTTCCTTAACTAAAGTACAGGGAAAATAAACCAATTTCTGCTATGAAGTCTGAAAATCCACCCACATGTATATACACGCATACATTAACCCTCTATAGGTTCACATTGCTTTTTCTTTTCATTATTCTCCTTCACTGAAACAGCATCTAGTCCTTTCTTGTGTCTTTCTCTCATGGCTATATCCTGGCTTTATTTTCCAAGGAGATTTTTTTTCCCCAGAAATTTAGTTAAAATACATTTTTTTGGTTGACATAACACATTGTGGTAGATTAGGACAAAAAAAGGGCTTTCTTTATGTGTCTATGTCACTTTCTGTCACACTGTTATGTCACTATTATATAACAGGAAAATCACAATATTATCATTCAGGTCCAATTTTAGGTTAGAAAGAGACAAGCTGAGTTGGCTTTCCTAGAAACATTCCTGAAACCAACCAAGTCAGATTCTGCATTTGCAATTTTATCAACATGCCTGTGTTTAATGGGAGATCACCTCAAACAGGTTTTTTTTAAATACTGCTCCAAGTCTAATGTTTTATCAACCAGTACAATTATGAAGGCAGCTGTCCTTGCTTGCCTGAGTAAAGGAAGTTAGTGGTCTTGATTCAGGTCTTAACAAAATGCAAACCAAAACCCAAAGAGATTACCTTGTTGGTAGCCTGAGCAAACACATTCTGCACAAGCAGTACAACAAAATGAAATTCTTTCACACAAGGGGGTATCTGGTCCTTTGATATTAGAATTAAGGAGGTTTGGCCTCATACTAAACAAAATATCTTGCCATTTTTCTTCTGAGTGCTTTCCTATGTGAGGAAACAGAAGTGCTGAGTCCCTCAGGCTTTTAAATACTCTTAACAAGAAGCATAATGGTATGACACTAAGTGTGTTAACTAGACTGCAGGTGGAGAGCTTTTTAATGTCACTCCGTGTCTAACACTATCTAAAATGCTTTGTTTCTTTTGTAAAACAAAACTCTGAAATCCAGGACCTACCATGAATGTGCTGTTCTGGCTGGACCCAAAGGCCATTTGGAGACAGCAGCTTCAGACGTGCACGAGTCCCTGCCTTCCTTCTCCTCTACAGATCTCTCTGGACTGATGCATTCAGAGCAAGCCCATCAGCTGGAAGAAAACAAAGACAGCTTAGTTACACTCCAGATTTGCATCACTTCAAAGCTGTTGAGGATGAAGGAAGTGTCTGTATCTACACCCTTCACCCAGCCAAGGGGAGATGAAGAGACAAAAACCCTGGGATGCTCCATGACAGCACGAGCCCTCTCTCCAAGCACCATGCCTTTGCAGAGCACACAGATACCAGGCCAGGAGTTGTGGGTGCAAGGCATTTCTGCTTTACATCTGCATACACATCCCTCAGAGGCACAGTTGGCAGGATGGAAGATTTAGCCCATAGCAAGGGAAATGTACATCATTCTCAACATTACTCATGCCAGAAGCTTTTTCAGGTTAATTTGTAAAAAAATATGACCTGTAAACCTAAGACTGAGTTTCAAATGAGACAGTTATTTTAAGGCTTGGTTTACTAAACCTAATTTATTATGTGAGATAACAGTCTTCTGCAATCCACTGCATGGCTTCATGGTTGAAGTTAGTAATTCATGTGAATACTGCTGCTAAAAAAAATGTTATGTGATCAATCCATAGCAGTCAGTCATGGTGCCTAGACAGAAGCTATCTTGACTGTTTTTCCTGCAGCACAGAGTAGCTGAGAGGACTAGTTATCTCAGCTGCAAATATCCGAGTTACAGGAGCACAGCTGGAACATCACGGCTCCCTACCCCTGCACAGCCTTTCCCATAGCTAGAGCAGCATGCCACTATTGAGGGCTAAAGATGAAAAAGTTTTTTAACTTGCTACTGTCATGCTTACAATAAAGCATAGTCTCATCTTTAGCATTTCTAAGTCTTTTTGGTGTTTAAAGCATAAATGAAGCATTCCTGGATGCCACCCTTGGTAGATAAAAGCAAACAACATTTTCATAAACAAGGTAAAGTGCTGCAATTACACAGAAAGTGAAAGTGCACTGGAAGTGCCAGATCCAAGGCCAGGTAGAAGTGCACCCTTGAACTGCTGGGCACTCCAGAAAATACTTAATTCCAATTGAGTAAAGTAGAAGATTGGAAGAAAAAAATTATTTCTTTAAGCAAAGAGCAGCAGAGTTTTCTCATGCATTAGGGCAGAAAATGATACTCTGTGGGAGTCAGAAGGTAATTTTTCTCCTTCAGATAAGATGTTGCACAACTGGCCAAGCACAACTATAAATGATTTACCTACAGTGCATAAGGTATAAGATATTGCATTTAAGTCACATGCACTGGTCAGCTCTTCTGTTATGGCAGCTTCTCTGTCTCCTGCCTCCACATCTTACATTAATGTGGGTAAAAGGTAGTTAGCTTTTTTGGAAGTACACTGAAAAATCAGCATGAAAAACACATTGAATCATGGTCTGATATTCTAGTCCAACTAAGTGCTAGGATACTAGGATATTCAAATGCATGAAGACTTTAGGAAGAGGTATGAATACTGTGTTTGCATTTCAGCTTCAGTAAACATCAGGCACAGCTACAAAGGGAAAGAGTGAACTGCTACAATAGTGACTATTTACAGAAGAAAATAGTTCAGAAAAGGAGTAAAAAAGTAAGCAACTTACTTTTGTACTCTGTCCCTTGAGGGAATGCATTGTATCTGTATCTCACAACATGCAACTCCTGCAATTGGTGGTCTACAGTAGGAAATACAAAATTAGATAAGGAACTGTAAACAGAGAAAGATAGATTTGGCAGTGTATGGGATCCAGTAAATAATTAGTTCTTTTAGTACTTTATCAAGAATATTTATAAGTGCAGAGAAAGGAGTCAGAGGCTAAAAATATTTCAGGAACCTTTCCCAAAGCTGAATATTGGCAATGGCTGCATTGTGGCATCATCTAAAATAAATACTGAAAAAGCTGAGAAGGCTTTCATGCACAATCTTGTAAATCTCTGGCTAAGGAAATCACCTTACCCAACCCGTGGAGGGCCTGCCGATAGCATCTTCATTATAAACGTAGGCAAGTGCACGCCTGTCAAACTCACAGCCAGGGCTGTCTGCAGTACTTGGAGGGAAGAGTCCCTGCAGCACAGGGTGTTTGATGAGAAATCAGCAACATCCTGGACCTCGTGGACAGAGCCTGCTGGCACTGCTGCCCCACGGTACAGCCAGGCAGATGGAGGCACCAAGCTGGAGGTGGCAGCAGGAGCAGGGATGCTACAGGGAAGGTGGCTTCTCAATAACATTGCTGCTTCAAGCAACTTGTTGTCAGCAGTCAAAGTTTCAGGTTCAGGGAGCTCTGGCCTCCTGAAAACAGCTGCAGGACTGATGTTACTGTTAGTTTATTTGGCAAGCTCTAATACATGGATGAGGTATTATAAGGCTTGATAAGGAATTCTGGATTTCTGCATGCACAGCAGAATGACTGGTTTAGTGGATTTTCACTAATTTCCCATTGCTTCAGCACAATATAAAGATCCAGGAAAAATCTATCAGACAATAACCAGCTTCCTGTTTTCCATTTTAAAAGCCTCTCATTTTTGACATGTTAATAGCTTTCATTCCAAACATTTGCTAATATTCAAACATCTAGAGAAATCACAGTAATTTCTCCCTATTTTATTTGTAGCTGGACATGAAAAATGTATTGGACATTCTCAAGACTGAGCGACACAGAAGACAAGGACTTTTTGGCACATTCTGTGACAGTAAATCTTTGTCTTTTTATCCTTCCAGGTGGAGAAGTATTTGCACCTTTTTTCATGCTTTTAATCAAATTGCAGACGACTCAGCTGACAGGCACTCCTCCTTTCATGAGCCTCTTTCAACAGAGGTATGGCTTAAAGATTATATAACCTCTTAATAACCTTAATCAGGCTATTTTTCATTATGTTTTAATTCATTATAATCCTAATAAGTCTGTGGAAATCTAGAATTAAAATTTGTTTCTTTAATGACTTATCTTTAAAACATTAGCTACACATGGAATTAAAATATTATTTACCAAGAAAGAAACAGATGCATTGGTAAGACAAAACATTACCCTGTTGGATCTAGAGGTTTTATTTAGGGAGAACAAAACAAAATTTATAAGGAGCTGCCCTTTCTCCTCAGCCTAAGCCAGAAGGTAATACTGATTTGTTACTAACCCTTCAAGTCACTATTTCATAGCTACTCCAACATCTTTTGGCAGCACATAAGATGTCCTGCTGCGTACAATTAACCAGTGTGCTGCTCGGGCAAGTGGTACTACAGCTCCCAGTGTGTGCACCATGGTCTCTTTGTTCTTTGTTAAACTACTGATCAATGAGGTCTCAATGCAAACACAGGGGCACTTCTTCCATATGCTTTGGGTCAAATGCTTGTTATAGGAGCCCACAATAAAAAAAAACTTTCTGCACCCAGCCCATAAAACCCAAAATATCCCAAAGAAAATGGTCTCAAAGGGTGCCCAAAAGTGAGAACATTTTTGTGTATCTTAAGTACTTACACATCCAGCCACATTCTGTTTCACTTGGGTTTTCCACTGAAGAAAAATAATTATGGTAAAATACACAAATATTACGTTTATATCCTTGGGGAGGAGGTATGCTGGAGCTGTGGGAACAGTGGGAGTTTTGGTTTCCAGCATAACTTGTGCTGCAAACTTGGGGCAAGCAGATCTTTGCAATGCAAACAATACCTGTAGCAGATTTCTGACCTCCTCACTGGCACCTCACACTGATTAGTTTACAACCATCAGTCACTACCAAACAACAGGGCCCAGATATAAAAGGGACTTTGAGGGAAGTTTTGAGATATAGGTTATCAGGTAGCACTAGATGCTGTGTTCAGGAAATGTGTTCAGTATTATTTATCTGTCCTGGATTTCGTTCAATGTAAGATTATTGACTCTTTGAATGTAGAGGCATTTTTAATGGGATTTTATGAGTTACTAGTCTACAGATACGAAATAGCAGTGCTACATGTGCATGTTGGTATTTTAGCCACAACAGCACTCCAACTGAGTAGACAAAGCTCAAGCCTCAAAAAATGCACTGTGCCAAGTTTTTATACTCCAAACACCATTTAACCAGTGTCATATGACTCAGAGATAGTTCAAACATTCAATTATTTTCCCAGTAAAACCCAAAATGTAGAAACCATCACACTTCAGGAGACAAAGGAGCAAAGATATGTAAGAGGAAAGTGAAAGGAAGAAGGAGAAGGAGAAAGACAGGATGATTTTACAGTCAGATTCTATACATTTAACTGAAAAATTATGTGCATTTAATAGTCTATTTGTGCCACCCTCCTCTGAAGTACTGGCTATTGTCAGAGACAGGAAATTGAGCCAGATGAACCTTAATCTAATATGGTTTCTCCTGTAATCCTATTTCCATGGAGAACTGTTATTTTACTGAAGGCAGCAGAACTAACAGATTCTGTTATTTGATAATTGTGAATCTGTTTTTGAGGATCTAACTGCAATAAATTGTCTTCTTTCACTTCCTCAGATAACAAATTCTGCCTAGGGATCTTTTCAGTCAGTGTGACACACACGTACAGGGCAGGCCTTCAGGCTCATGGCCTGTTACTCCCTACAAGTTAGTCTGTTTTGTGCATTTCTGTTTATCCAGCTGGAAATGAGTTAATAGAATTTTGAGGACTCATAACTTTTAAACTCATTACTGTCTATATTTAAAATAATGCATTTTAATATCACACCAGAAGTTTAATTGTTTCTCTAAATTCCAACTGTTTTCAAAAACATGACACAGGCCAACTGAAAGAACAGGTTGGAAGAAAAAATTTTTAAAACCCCAATCCCAAGGAACAGAAATCCTTGTGGACATTTACTTGCAACATGATTGTCTACTGTTGTTACAAACAAACAAACAAAACAAAACAAAAAGTGAGTTTGTATGCTCAACACCACTTTAAATCTGCGCTGCTCATGTTTCAAAACACCAGGCTCTGCTGCATCTGCCTGGCCATAGGCACTAGAGAGGGCTCCTCTAACAAAGGCCAGGCTTTGGCAGGGCTCACACACAGGCAGGGAAAATGGAGCTCTGCTGTGTCGCTCTGCTCTGGCTCTCAGAGCTTGGGGGATGCAGTTTCCATTTGCTCATGCTCACTCACTGAGGCTGTTATGAGGCAGTTAAAAAAATAATGAATACTGTTAAATATGTATTAGTAACTTGTTGTTAACAATAAGAGCTAATGGGAGGACATTTCCAAGCAGTTAATGATTGGCCAGAGGAGATGACTGGGGTCCTTAACGCAGTCAGTCATTAAATGTGAAGCAATACCCGTGCATTCACCCACTATTGCTATTTGCATCTTCCCTTCTCTCTTTACATCTCCAGCTTTCTGCACTCCATTGATGGGAATTCTATTTTCTTTTCTTATGTGCCTGCCCTATTCCCAGCCCTTAGTAACTAGCACAGAAAATCTCCACTCACAATAGTCTATACGGTTTCCAATAAATTATATTAGTATCAATGATTAAATGAAGATTATTACTATTAAATATTAAAATGAAGACTTTATCCACATTTTAGCAATCACAGATGAAAAAGCTACACAGATCAGTAAAATCTGTTTATCGGTTTCTAGTGGAAAAGTCCTATAGAGAGTGTCACAATTCCCTGTGCTATCCCTGAGTGCATTTTGCATTAAGACCTGTGATTCAGCTGAAAGATATAAAAAAATCACACACAGTCAGACAGATCCCTCCTGGCTACACATCTGAGAAGGCTCAGGAGCATAAGGTCGACACACAGCAACTTATGCTTACAAAATGAGCCCAGGACCACCTGTTTCAGATGTTAGTATGCAAAGATTTTCAGGGTCTGGAGGTTTTGACCAAGCCACACCACTCTTGAGGGATCTGTTCTCTCTCTCTCTCCCTTCCCCTCCCTCCTTTCTTCCTCCTACTAACCATGCCCACAAAAGTAAAGAAAGTTAAACTACTTCATGGAAGTATGTTTTAAGTAAAGACGCTGTTTATCTTGTTCCAGGTGTTTGATCCTGAAGTTGTTCAGCCATGAAAAGCAGTTCTTTGACACCAGAGTAATCTCTGGTGTTACTACAGGCTGACTTGTCACTAATAATAATAGTTACTTTTTTGACTTATCCTTTTCCTTTTCTTTTATCCATTGTCTCTGAACTATGCAGCTTAGTTCTAACTTGAAGACAGTCACAGTGCATTTTCTTAATTATATTAACTCTATTTGCATAACGAAAATGTTCTATCCCATTTCATGCAAACTCTGCTGCTTATTGTTGGACTTCTTTTTATACTTATAAAAATGATTATTTTAAATAATTAGAACACTGCTCTTACTTTCTTTTTAGGTTCTTGTTATGCATTTTTAACTACGATGTGGAACTATCTTAGCATGCCTGCAAACAGATAAACCCATAAAGAAACCAAAGGAAGCAAGCAATGGTATTCCAGGTAACCATAATTTCTGAAGAAGATAGATGTAACATGAACACACAAATTTTGGGAAAGAGCAATCTAGTGTTTCATTTAGTAATTTAAAAATACTTTTCCTTTAGATAATAAAGCACTGGAAGTGGACAGATTATTCAAGTACTGATGCCTTTCACTTTTTCTTTAGTTCAAGCAATAGTAATTACTAATGCAATAATCACTGAATTTCACAGTTTTCTGTGTTTTGCAAGCTTTTCATAAAAAATTAGTTTTACAAATTTTTATTACTCAAAGAGGTTTAATGAAGGTTTTGACTAAACTGCTTCTTCTGTATTAATTCAGTCTGTATTAATTGTCATTAACTATTGCTATTACAGAGGTAAGAAGGCCCTCACTTTTCCTCCAATTGGACAACAGTAAAGATAATAAAGAAGGAGAAGATGAAGTTGTTGAAGTCTTGTAAAGGAGTCTTTAAGTCCCTTTTGGAGAGGAACAATTTGTAGACTAGGAAGAGCAAGAACAAGGGAGAGTGGCCAGATCATTTTAGGACTTCTAAATATTCCTGCAGTTACTGGGCTCAGAGATTGCCCATGTCTGCTTTAGGTCATTGGAATACTTTCAGGCTAGCCTAATTTAAAAAGTAAATTTCCTTGATCATAATCACACAAAAGAACTGTTTGGGGTGATTGCATATGCAGTTTAGAAACTGCATTTGGTGCATCTGTCACTCATGGGGACAGCCAGCACTCTGCTGCTCAGGAGCCCTCACTGTCAAGTGTCCGACACATCAGTAACTTCACTCTGCCTGCTTTCATTTTGAGACTGAGTGTCTCTGTTTGAGTCATATCTGTAAGGCACAGCAGTCAGGACTTCCTTGCGGTAGGTGCTTTTCAGAGAGATCGCTCCCCGCTGCCTCAGTGAAAGGAGCTTACGTGTGGGATGAGTGGGTACACCTCCAACTCACGGCCTCTGTCCTTGCACTGACCCCTGCCTCTGCTGCTCCTTCTTCCCTATTCTCTTCTCGACCTCTTTTCACAATTGCCCATCTTCCTCTGCAGATGGTCTCTCTGCTGTTCTCTCACCTAATGTGGATTTTGATTTGTCACAGGGAAAAAAAAAAAAAAAAGGACAACCAAGAGAAAGAAGGTTGGTTGTGAACTCCACATTAATGCTCCCTGAACAGAAACTCTACCTGCATGAAAAATCAAACAGGGAAGGGAATAAAACATGGTGATTTTGAGACTAGATTTTCTCCGATTCCCTGAGAAGCCCAGAAGTCAGGAAGTCACTGTCAGCTGCCTGTTTCTGTATTTCAGCCTTATTTTCAGCACAGGTTAGAATTTTTTGCCATCACTTTTGGCTCTTATTCTCCTTTCCTGGAGAGGGAAGCATATGGGAATGCTTGACAGAGCTTAAGATTCCGCAGTCCTGAGGTAGTGAATACTATTACAACGTCAAGCAGCCCTGGAAGTGCTCCGGCTTCTTCCCAAGGACAGCCCCAAATCTCCTTACAATCTGCCCGGGCTGTTCTCAGCAAAGCTCTGCAAGACCCCAGGTTTTTCCCCCCGAGACTCACGGGGTGTTAAAGAAGAGCAGGGCTGTGTGTGGCTAGGCAGTGTTGAAGTGAGACCATCCAATGACAAACACACCGTGAGCTGAAGTCGGAGGCAGTAGCAGTCCTCCCTCCCCCTCAAACCCTGACGGTGCTTCTGTATCACTACAGATACATTATCTTATTTACAGAATTACAAACTAACGATAGGGTATGAAAATGCAAAGCGCTGTGCTAACCTGGAGTCTCTCAGTTTCCTCCTTTGGTAAATTTGTCTCGTAATAAGAGGGATGTTTTTGTCTGTGAATAATAAACACTTTGAGCTTGAATTAATTCAAATATTTCTTTCCTATCTCACTTGGTAAAATAATAGGGATATTCCAGGCTATCTCCTATTGCCCATTAATGTTGTGTATATAAATAAGCCAGGTTATCTTTTTCTTGTGAGAAATATTTTATCTAACAGGCTCTTGTCTAGTGGTTCCAGTACTCTACCACTCTAAATTAGGACACTTTATCTTAAGGCTTCATAATCTTACGAGACTATAATTGGAAAGTTTATAAAAAAAAATCCTGCTTTGTAAGCTTGGCAGCTGAGATAGAAAGAGGGAATGAGAAGGGCTACAGCAGAATTACACCATCACTGCTAGCCTGACTCCGCTTGACAGAGCCGTTTAATATTTTGACAAGACAAAATATAAAGCAGCATTTTATTCTGTAGAGACTTCACTAGACACAAGCATGGAAGTGCTTGTGATCAATAAAGTTTGCGGTGGAGAGTGATTTATTTACAGCAGGGTATTATGTAGAGAAAGAGCTGTGATATTTCCACAGGCTTTGACGGCATAATGGGCCCCTCTCAATCCTTACATGGAAGGGTTAGATTGTCATGGTTGCTCAGGCAGTATTCAAAACGTTATCTGATCAGCCTTAAAGACTTCAGAACGAGACAGATGATTAGTTACCCTAAACGATTCTCATCATGCAGAAATTGATGATTTAATATAGTCAATGACAGACGATTCCATTTGTACTAGATAAAGTGTCTGCGGTTTGTATCAATCATAATAGAGTTATTATTGAGCATAAAAGAAAAGCATGTTTAATATCATTAATTCCAGATATGTCGCTTTCCACATCTGGCATTCATCCATAGAGCAGAACCACTCCAGGCTATCATTCCTGCCTGTGTGCTGGTGACTCCAGTGTTTTTTGTAATTTCAAAATGTTTTTCAGCACCTCCAGCTAGGTGCAATAACAGTTTACAGATTACCTATGTCATCACATTTTGACAAACTTCTCAATCTGATGTGACCTTCATCTTTAGCCATCTGCTTGCCTTTGTTTCTGCCTTTTTTTTTTTTTTTATAAACCTCTGCAGCTTAAAGCTGTAGTGGTTTGTTCCATATTCTTCTAGGTCAACATTTCACCTGTGCAAATCCAGAAACACAAACTGAAATGTACAGACAGTAACGCAGGTTCAAGTCTCAAGGTAGCTGACACTGGGCAAATCTCCCAGGTAGATGTTTTCATCACTTATATCAAATGCTTTTTAATTGTTAATTTTTATCAACAATCTCTGCATAAAAATCAGCATTCAAAAAATATCCTATGTGCAGCCAGTCCTTCTGCAGGACCTTTCTTTTTTTTTTAATTTCTAGAACATGTGGGACAGAGTCTGGAGGTTTCTAAAACCAAATCATAAATACCTATAAAGTGACTGAGCAGAAACCATGCTGAAAATGCAGCTCAGTCCACTGCCTGTGGAATTCATGCATTCAGCCATGGAACCCCAACACATACACTAGAGAATCCAAGCACATGTGCCTCTGCTGTCCAGCAGGGAAACTAAAATCCCAGGAAACTGCTGCATCTATGTACCGATATTTTTTCTCCCTATTTTCCTGAATCCCAGCTCAAACTTCAAAGAGGAATGCGTTTTGTGTATTTATTCACTCAGATGGACAATTGCATGGTTCTAAGTGATAAATGCTCAAAAAAAAAAATTAGAGTTATAAAAGAGTGTGAGTAAGCTTGTTTCTAAACACTGAGTCTAAGATTTCCTCTTATATTGTTTAAATAAGAAAATTGGCGAGGCGTTCTTTTATATGCCATCATAGGGACCTCCTCACCTTTTTTTTCCCTCCTTGCAAGGGTGTTCTATACCAGTGGGGAGAACAGTCCAAATGAGCTGGCCAGCTGCCAGTTCAAACAGTGGGAAGTTTACTGATGCTGGAAGCTTTTTTTATTTTGTGTTTTATTTTGGAAGGCGGAGTAAAGAAACCTGGTAGCATTTCAGGGGCAAAGAGTTGTCCTGCACTTCAGGCTCTGCCATTAACCAAGCATTGTAACATCGCCTATCCTGCAGAGTTCAATTTAAAGATCAAACCCACTATTTACCTCCTCCTCTCTACTCTTCCAATAGAAACAACAAGAACCAAACCATCTGTGTAACTACTACTGTATATTCAAGTATTTTAACCAGGGGAGAAAAGGAATGGAAACTACTGTGTAAGTAGTGCAAAATAGTTGGTAATTCTGTGCAAAACAAGAGGCAGAAAGTTAGGCACAGCCCTAAACTGACCTCAAGGCCCAGAAAAGGCAGTTACCAAGATCAGTTAGCATTAATTAATAAAGGTCTTGACCTTTCTACTTTATTTTTATTCTCTCTGTAATTACTGATGTTTCCTTCAGTGATGAAGCCATTTTTTCCAGTAGGGAAGAGCTTGTGGCTGCTAATCCCCAGTCCTCCCTTTCAGGTGCTGCCCATTCCATTTCTGCAGATCATGACCCATGAAACCAGACTGGTGAAAGGATGCTGTGCTACCACCAGACCTCTCATCTCCTCTGCCTGGCTCATTTTGCTGATCTGGCCTGCAGAACCACCCCTGAAATTGTTTCTCCAGAGCAGCCAAGAGGGAAAGAAGCTGCTCTGATCGAGTGAGAATAAGCAGCCAGGGGAGGTGCGGAATGTCCTGGGAAGGTACTGATGGCAGGGGACATGCTCCAGGAGTTCCATCATCAACAGCACCACTTCTCAGGGACTTTAGGCAAAGACCTTCAGCCTCAGACAAGATTGTTTTAACATCTAAGACAGAAGAAACTGGGAAACTACCAACAGCTGCTGACCTTAACATTATTTACCCCTGTGACCCAAATTTCTGAATACAGGTGAAATAGGTACAATTTTGGTCAACCACTTGAAAAAAAAAGGTAACAGGTATCAAAGATGAGACAAGAAGTAATCATTAACTAATTTTGGTTAGTGCTTTTCACATTAAAAATTCTTCCATTGTGAAAATAAGATGAAAATTTAAGTATTCGATGCAGGAAGCTATAAATATAAAATATAGGCGCAGAATATAGCATATGGCTTAAAGCAGTAATGATAAATCACCACAATAACTCAAGTTCACTCGACAGCTGAAACTGCCAGAGCAGAGTAACAGGTGTCTGCTTCCTCAGTATCATTAAAGATTTCAGTGCAGTTATTTCTTGCTGCAAATAGGTGTATGCATATGTGCATTTGTATGTATGCATGAGTATGTAAGTGTAAATGAGAGGAATTGTTACCAGTGAGTTACAAAAATAAAGGGATCATGGTTTCAGTTCTTCAGGAAAGCCCTGAAAGAAGAAAAAAAGCCTTATTTTCCTCTAAATCTGCTTACTGGAAATTACCACTACCTCAGAGGACACCTACCTTTGGGCTTCAATTTATAGTACGAGACATGGGGGAAGATGGCTGGTTTGACAGGTGTCAGATGATGTTAGCATAATCTCACATATTCTCTAAGAATCATCTCATGGCAAATCTATCCACCATCTTCTGAAGGAAAAACAAAAAGAAATTTCCTAAAACCTGAAAGGAAAAAAATCATTCTAATTATTCTCCAGCATATAAAAACTTCCTATTGAAGAAAATGGCTATAGGTAAAGCTAAAAATAAATGAACTATAAAGGAAGATTTAGGAAGAGATGGAAGAATGAAATATCCTGGATCACAGCAGTGAATATATAGGTAGAGATTTTTAAAGAAGACTGAATTACTATCTGAATAAGATTTCGAGTCTTGAAAATTAAAAGGTTCGGGAAAAGGTCTTGAAATCAAAAATATTAGAGGGTACTGACAGAGCCATATAAAATGAAGGAGGTGAAATTTTCTGTATTGTTAGGAGATAAAAAAGAGTAATGACTGCTTTAAGTGGGTAAAGCATAGAGAAAGAACTATAATATAAACTGAAGAGTGGGCCAAGAAGAGGTACAAACACTGGACACTGTTCTCTGGTGTGTATATCTGGTATACTCCACCACTCAGCTAGCCATGTCTTGGCCACAGCAGAATGAAGCTTTTGACTCCTGCAAAGGACACAGAGATCCAGTCTCCTCCACCACTGGTTCCTACTCAGGTGTAAATAGGATCTGTGTGGACAGCATACTGCTGTTGGCAGTCCCAGCTGGACCCCAGACCAGTGACCTTACATTTCCCCTGCTTCACTTTGCCTGGTACTTTGTATTCCCTGACTCTCTGGAAGAGCCATCCTCTGCATCCCTCTGATTCTTCTCTTGACCCCTAGATTTCTATAGCACTTTAGTATTCCAAACTCTCTCCTAGAGTTTTGTAGCCATGTAAAACAGTAAACACCATTCACAGGGCCAGTCTCTGGACCCCCTGAAACAACGGGAAATGGCAGGCAGGCAGCCACACAGACACTTATTTCTGCACATGAGTCCTGGTGGGATCAGCCCTTGTTGTCAGCAACCACAGCTCAGCATTAGCTCTACTGTAAGATTTGCAGAATGGCTTCCTCACTGCACACAGGAAAAGCCCTCCAATGGAAAATAAAACTATTTAGAAGCTTAAAATAAGCACTGATAAAAATTATAAGAATTGTTATGCAATACTGGCAGGGACTGAGGGATGTGAAAGACACCTTGGGAAGATGCTGGCAAGAACAAAACACATGACAGCTTTAGTATTGGATGGATACTAGCAGTAGAGTTTCTACCAGATGCATTCAGGTGAGCAGTGGAGCCCAGGCTCTGGTAAAGCTGGATTCCTTAGCCTGACAGAGCCTAGCCTACCCTCTCGCCAATTTAGCGACAACAGCAACAACAAAATCTGTTTTCTCACCTGTTTTGTAAGCCAGCTGTGATTTACGTCTCCTTGTCCAACAACAGGATGTTCCCATGAGAATAAATCTCTTTTCAGTTTCGGACCTGTCTCCAAAATCTCAAGATGTTTGGTTAAAGCGACATTTCAGCCACTTTCCTTCAGCAAAAGTGACACTGAGCACAATAGCAGAGAAACTGAGAGAGGGCTGTATGTAGACAGGCAAGAAAATCAAACTCAAGAACCAGTGCTGTGTGGAGCCACTTAAAGTCAAGACATATATTTTATTTCTCACCTTTCAAGCAAATACATGTCTTTTATGTCCACTCTTTAGGGTTACATGGAAAAGTGAAACCTTGGAGACAGGAAAGAAAGAGACAACAGGTTATTACAGACCTCACTGCTGTCCTAGATGATTCTTCCTTTTCTCCATACAGTGAATTAGCTCTTTGTAGAAGAACTGAGTTCAAGTCTTAAGACATAGTGAATTACTACTCTAATTTACCAGTGTCAGTTCTGTTTCAAAGCACTGTTAATCATTTAGTTTTGTGTGTTTTACAAAGTTGAGGCAGATATTTCTAAATGTATTGTGGGACACATGAGGGTACATCTTACCTACTTACACATATATACTTCAATAAATTGATAGTTATTAAAATTAATATATAAGAAACTGTATTTGAGTTCCAATCCATCTTGTGGTCAACACCATCCAGTAATTTTGTCCTTTTTCTTTTCTCTTTTTATGCAGGCCACCCATTCAATTAAAATTCTATCAAAACTGTGCAGTTGGTCTAATTTCTCATAATCAAAGCAGTTACTTTAAGTTTTAGTTTGCTATAATTGTACTGCTATAGACTTTAAACACTCTAAAATATGAGGGAGAGGATATGGTGTTGCAGCCCCAGCAAGCATCACCTCAAGTCTCTGTGGCCTCTCCATAGCTTTCCTGTGCCTGTCATATTATCATCTTTCCACTTGATCTTATAAAGAGTTTATATTTGCACCCTGCCAGTTTGATATTATTTTTCTTTTTCTGAAGTTGATGTTTGATGCCTCAGCATAACTGAAGGCAAATCCACTCACAGCATCATGCAAAGCTGAAGTGCTCTTTAGCCCACCACTTGGTTTTGCACAGCTTCCCTAAGCCCTGGGTTTTCTCCTGAACATTTCATTCTTAGCAGTCTGTTTTCTGTTCCCTCCAGGAGGGATTGTGCTGTGCATTTTGCACAACTGGATCTCCTATTCTGCCCTTAAAATATGCACATTTCTAACAGCTTTTTTTTCCTTCAAAGAGCTAAAAGCATAGGATCATCTTGCCCTGGCTCTCTTCTGCTGGCCGCCCAACAAGGGAGGAGTGGGCTCAGAAGGATTACCACAGGAAATAAACCTGAAAATGGACAGGGCAGAGATGAAAGCAAATCAAGGTGCATAAGATGGACCTGAGTGATGCTGTTGGCAGGAAACCTTTAGAAGAGTGAGCTTGTACTGCAGTGAACTTCAGCAAGGCTTTCTGGCTTTCTGTCATTCCCAACATGAGGAATAATACCTGTAGTTGAAACAGCTCACAGAGAAATCTACTCATATTAAAAAAAACCATAAAGTTGATCGATTCAGAGCTCATATCCTCATCTGGGATACTGTAACTCTCTGAGAATTATAGACACAATAGAATTATCTCTCTGAGAACACAAACACAATCCCCAGCGTGTTCCATTCTGCAGGGCCTTCCTTGCAGGTCTCAGTTAAAGCAAATCTCATTAGAAGGGTTCATTTCCCATTCCTGCACAGTTCTAGGCTCCCCATGCACTCCATGAAGCCTGCCATGCGGGAGGAGAGTTTTTTGCCACATTTTTGGGCAGGATTCTGACTGGCATACTCTCCTAAAATCACAACCTAGAACTCAGACCTCACATACTAGCATGACCTTTAGCCAATATGATATGCACACATTCATGTCCATATAAAACAAAAGCTCAGTAAAAGTATGTGGAGGTGTCCCATCAGTATTAGTATATCAGGTTATTAGTTGTCCCTTCCCTTCATATTGTTAGGTCTTTTTCACATGAAAATGCACTAGGAGGGCACCTATTAAGGGCAAGGCTGTGAAAAATCAAAACGTCTTTGATCAAACTTGTTGGTAATGAAACCAAAGAAAGAGAATCTTACAGCCCACATTATATAAACAGATAACAAAGTAAAAATGAGTGTATTTGCTTCCACCCTACTTTGCAGCGCATGCAGTGTACACCTACCACACAATAACATACATTACTGAATAATAAATCACACTTTGATCCAAATAACCCAAAGCATTTTACAAACACTAATTAAAATTTGAAATATCTCTCTGAGGTACTTAAACAACAATGTACATAATTTGTAGGTGGGAAAAGTGAGCCAAGGGAAGGTTAAATTATCTCACTCAGGATGAGAAGGGGAATCAGTTAAAAATCAGGAAGATAATATGTGTCTGTACCCCACTCCTCTATACAAACTGAGGGCATCTGTCCTTGAATCTGCAGTGTGAGCATTATAGTAACTTTAAAAAGCTTGCCCAGGTTACTTGTCAGAGTGCATTTAGTTACTCTGAATTCTAAGCATCTGGTTTCAAACTACTATGTAGGTTCTATCATATTGCTGTTTCCCAGTATTGCAAGACTTAATGGGAAAAACAATCGCTGCTCATCATATAAACCACTCCTGGATGTGACTCCGTGACGACTGGATACAACCACGTGAGTTCTCCTGAGATGACCACTAATTGGTCCTTCGTGGCAACTACTGCTGCCTCCAGGAATTTGCATTGCATCACACAGAAACATAAAAACTGTGAAATAATTACAGAAGAGCTACAGGGAGAGAATGTTGCCACAAGCAATGCTCTGGCCTCTCCTCCTGGGCTGTGTCATGCTCTTCTCAAGCAGCAGCAGGGCCAGCAGGGGCAGCTGCCCTGCCAGCAGGAGCTCCCAGTCCCTTCCACTGCACAGGGCCATCACTGATGAGTTGCCCCATCCTCCCTCATCCCCCTTATGGGGATTAACATTTTGCCTAATTGTAACTATACCTGCCCCCATGAAATTATCTGAATTGCAAAATAACCAAATAAAAGCAAAAAATTACCATATTTATTTTCTAGATTTATTTTTCTCCCTGTTAGCAGAGGTCACTCCTCAACACCAAGCAGGAGGGTAGGAGAGAAGCAGGAGGCAGAACTCTGTGTGGAGGAGTGGCCCCTTCGATAGACAGTTTTCCACTAGAATTGTTCACAAAAAAACTTGCACAGCATTGGAGGCAGCTTTGTGACATTCCTGGGGTATTTAACATTATTGATCTTTTTTGACAAATGAGTAATGTAACATGTTCATTACCATTAATCATCCTTTTTCTAATTCAGGTAAACAAGGGGTAGTTTGGTTCATGCTCAGCTAATATCTATTTTCTTAATTATTTTTACAAGGACCCTGTTTGATTAAATTCAAATACGTATTTATTTGGAAGAGAAATATTTATGTTCTTTTCATTTTAGCAAAGTATTCCATGAAGGATCAACTTTCCTATCTGTGCTATTAAAGAAACAAAAACCAAACACAGTATTGTGTCTTAGAACTACATTTTAAAACTGGGTCTGCTGGCTTTGGCTCTATTAGCATGAAGTCGGCAGCTAGTTTCACAACAATGCTGGGTGGAGAAGAATCAGATTCCCATCCCCTTGCTTGCCTTTGGCAGCTGGGTTGTTATTAGATGTGATTAAAACCCCCACATGTTCCCATCACACAGGCAAGAGCTCATGGGCTGCCCAGTGCAAATGCTGCTCCCAGAAGGTCCTGCTTTGCTCAGCAGGTGTTTGTTTGGGGTGTGACCTGAGAGCACCACAACTGGCTCTGGCGCTGGTTTGCCTGCCTGTCCACCAGGAAGGAACGTCACTGATCCCCCAACTCATCAGCATCCTTTATCTCCAGGATGTTAACCACTCTGCAGGGGACAAAAAAGCATGAAGAGTCTGATTTTCCCAAAACATCCTTCCTGTTGTGATATATTTCAATAACATTAAAAATACCTCCTTTTTATCTGCTCCAAATCTCTCTAGTTAGAACTGTCAAGAGTTGGTAAATGTACTTCTCAGGTTCCTTTAGCTGGCTCCTTCATCTGCTTATGCTGACTTTGCTGCCTTTTCACACCCTTTTCAGTGCTGATACCCGGCCTGCTCTCACTGGCTTTTAAACACAGACTTTTTAAACCAGATTTTGAGCTGGGCTATTTCTTTTTCCCGGTCACTATGGGCAGGAGCACTGCAAGCCTAAGGCCAGTGTTTCCAGCCCTGCTGTTGCTCTGCTCTCCCAGGAGCTCTGGAGCCCCTGTGCTAAGAACTGTGATGCTGCACTAGCAGTATTTCCCATGCCCTGCCTTTCTAATGTTGGTGGCAGCACTGTTTTTAGAAGGGATGAAGGTGATACTGCTATTTCCCCCTGTTATTACTATTTCGGTGCTCTGATGCTGTTCTGCATGTGCAGTACTGACAGGCTGATCACAGAATAATTTATAAATACAGATGTAAAGCACATTTATTTCTCCTAATGAACGTACCAATAATTCTCTCACAGTGATAACTGTGTTTCCTGAAAACAACAAACCCTGAAATAATATTGTCAGGACCAATTGCTTGAAACTTGGTAGAAACAATTTATATTGAAGATACAAGAAGTCACAATAGAAATCCTGTAAGGCAAATGACTCCACAGAGGATAAAAGGTATGAAAAAAATCTCACTTATATTTTAAAAACACAGCTTCAATAATTTATAATGTCATTTAAAAGACTGAATAGAGGTAAATATTGAGATTTTTATGGAATAAAAAGGAATTATTCCTAAAATATGCCATTAGCTAATACAGAACTGTCATTTCATTTTTTAACAGCCTCAGTTTCCAATAATACCAAGCCCTAAGAATGTTTTTTGTTACAGTTCAACAAAATTCTCTCTTATGCCTTTGAATGCAAAAGAAAAAGTGAAATCGGCATTTCAAAAAATCCTGATTTTGGTGGCATCATTGTAAAAAATCCACTGTTAACATAAATTCAGTTAGTTAAGGTGCCTATTAATAAATATGTGCTGCAGTCTCCTACCATTTTCTGGCATAAAGGTTTTTAGGGCACATGAAGAAGGTCTCCTCCACTGCCTTACTCCTTTTTACTACCTGATTTTACACCACACAGATAGTGGTATAAGAATGAGAAGAAGCAGCTTACTGGTACTTCTTGGGCTCTCGAGTGTCTGATGGCTGATTCAGAGACAAAGAAGTTTAAAAGTGAATCATTTCAGAGGGAAAAAAGCTAATAGATGATAGCTCTGAACTGGATAAGCTAGGGAAGAAATAAAACTGGAGCTTTAGCAAGTTTCAGATACCTCCAAGAAGACAATGCCAGAGGAGTTTCAGACATATTGCCTTGAAAATGAAGTTAGAAAGAGAATGACTGAGTAGTACATCACAGAAGAAATGGAAACTGAGGCAATGTAAAAAGAAACTTGACATCTCAAATAGTCAGGGCATTAATAAGGATTGGTATAGAGAGCTGTCCCTGACGGCACTGAACTGGGTAGACTGGAAGAAATGGAGGCCACACAACTCCTTTTCCTGCCTGTTGTATTAGGAATATCACATTTTGCTGGTCCAATTCAGTTAAGGCAAAGACCAGAAATAAGAACTCCATGTCATGAAACTGAACTTAGAAAATGCTTTTGGTCTTGTGTCTTTTAATCCACAGCAGTAAGGGTAATTTTGGTTTTTAGGGACAAAAGTGTAACTTTACAACAACAGAATTCTTCTAAGAAGATCATGTGGCTGGACAACACTTTTACTTGTCCTATTTTTAAAGCATGGCAAAATAAGGAACAAAAGAGCATGTCTTTCTATTCTATCTCTGCTAATTGACAAAAAACTGACTTGTTCCAGTCAGGTATTTTAATACTTATGCTGATATACTTTCTTCATCTGATGTTATCATTGATTGCTTTTTCCATTGCCTTAGTTTTCTTTGCAGCAGCTCTGTCTTTCGGCAAAGCAAAGGAAGATATAGGTAGTATAAAGCTATAGAAGAAATTCAGATATATGGTATTGTCTGCTAAAACATTTCCTGATTGTCTTAGACTACCTGCTGGCTCCATTACAGCCTTTCAAAAATTAGAAATCAAAGGCTAGGGAAATGTTCTCAGCTTCATAGTGTTCATAGTGGACTTCTCTGCAGCTTTCACAGAAACTGCAACATGTTAGCAGTTCCTATCACTGACCTTCCCTATATTTTTTGCAGCTTCAGCTTGAAGTTGGCTTGCTTTGATATAAATCATTGCAACGCTGCATCACTATGGAGCAAAATCACACTACACAGGGTAACAGGGGAAGCTGATAACTGGACTTTGGCTGATTATGATTCTTTGCCTTAATAGAGGGAAGTGCCTTGAAACTTAAAACTCCCCAGTGTAGTACAGTCAGGTTTGAATAGCTTATCAAGTTATCATTTTTATGATAACTGGTAACATGCTGGTAACCATGATAGGCTCACAAGAATACAAAAAAATTCTGTTTGGAAAAAAAACTAATTGAAAATTGTATGTATTGATGTGTTCTCCTGTTATCCTTCTTATGATTTCTGTTTTTAATGGAGCTGATCCAAATATCTCAGGGTTGTTCAGAAAGCAACTTTAGAGCTTGCTGAGGTCACATATATGTTCTTCAGTGCTTGTTTTGTATATAGGGTGCTGCCCAAGTGTGAATGGTAATTTCAACAGTTTACAGTCTATTTATTTAATATTCCTGAAGAAAGAAACTTTAAATGAAGAACAAGATTACATGCCTGACATGTTTCCTCCACAGGCTACAACTCACTTTGGTATTACTGAAGCTACAGAAGCCAGTCTTCCAAACCCCTGTCTCGCTCATATGAATTTGTAATAATGATATGCAGCCTATGACAGCCTCTTTTTCAGATTTGCTTTTCCAAGCAGCCCTGCTGAAATTAAAATTGCAACGCAGATCAATTTCTGCAGGGAAATTGAAACAAAAAGAAAATAATGAATAAAGGAGGATTTCTTATACATAATCATTTTTACTCCTAAAACTTATACCGTTGATTGCTGACCTCTGAAAGGTGGAGAAAGTACTTGTCCCCTGAGTAGATACTCAGAGTTTAGATTTTGTCTACTGTGACTTGATATTCAAATAGCCAATTTTTTTTCCCACAAAATAATTCTCACGTGTTAACCAGTGAAGAGAGAAAATTGGATGTATTGTGTATCATGGAAAAAAGATCTAGTGCAGACTGAAGAAAAGGCATAAGTGTTCAAGGGAGTAAAAAGATTTTTAAACATTTCCCGTATTTCTCTTTTGTTAGTTTATATTTGTGCATGTGAAGACAAACTTTGCACTAGTTTCTGAGATGATGAAACTTCTATGTGGTGCAATGAAGATCAGTTTGAACAATAATGAGCAGTCACAGGCTCTTTCCAACAGGTTAAGAGTTGTTTTAGATACTTACAATCACCAGAAAAGCTTAACAGTCAGTGGCAGAAAACTTCTGAATTTTTATCCAAGATCACTATCTAGGAGGAAAAGTGCACCTGAAGGTTGCTATTGTCCAAAATTACATTTGGAGACATAGGCAGGTGCCATTGTCTCTGAAAACAGTGAAATAAGCTCTCCAACCAATTTGCTGGGTTAGAAAGCTGAGATCACTTTGTTAGCAACGCTGGATGCAGGGGGAATTCTCTTCAAAGCACACATGCCCAGTAGCCTAAAAGACCAGGTTCTGTTCCTCAAACTAATACATATTCATCACGTTCCTGAATACATGCATATATGCTAATTGTTTCCATGGATTTATTCGGGTATGGTTCTGGATCTCCTGATGAATCTTTTCTCCTTGAGAGTGCCTCAAATATGTGGTCAGGTCACAATGTACTTCTCCTATCATTCTTTGCTCTGACACACAATTCTCGTTCTCAAAACTAAAGATATTTGCTAGTACATATTAATCACTAAAATAAGCAAATAAGGAAGTATTAGTTGACACAATACTTACTAGTCTTAGATGTAGGGAGTTAAAACAAGGCCACATAAATCTCAGGTTTGTTTGTAATTAACATTGTATGGTACAAAACATTAACATTAAAATAATTTTTCAAATATCTTCCCTTACTGCTGCTCAGACCTCTTCTTAAAAAATTTAACTTGCTCAGTAACACCATTAGACAGAGGTTCTGTAGATTAAGCACAGGATCCCTACTGACCTTAGAAATTCTTGCAAGCAACTAGACTTTTACCTTCTACAGGCTATTGACAAATGCTTTCACATAAGGTTCTGTGGACTGTGATAAGGATGTATCACAGTATGTCGTGCAGTAATTTCCTCCAGATCACATGCATCTAATTGCAACTCTGAATAAATTTCAGAACAGGATTGTGTAGTTATAGTCTCCATATTGTCACATATGTGGGTCCATGTCAGAAAGGGGAGCCACTGGGCTTGGCATCACATGAGTCAAGGGAAAAGAAAATAAATCTTATGAAAGAAAGATCATTCAGTGCCCCTCTCTGCTTAATATTTCCAGCAGAAAAGTCATAGTGGTCCAAATGCATAAAGGACAAGAAAGTAAAGATGGTTTTGAGTCAAATTCCGAATTTCATACTCATGAATTCTCCACCCCTGACACCCTCCAAAACACTTAGACACAAACAAAGCTTGGTAGGGAAAATCTCCTTCAGCAATTGTCTAGGGAGACAAAATTCAAATGAGAAGAGGGAAACTTAGTTTAGATCAGTACAGATTCCCACCTAGTGACACTAGTGACAAATGTAACCACCCAGATAGGTGAAAACCTCAGGTGTCCAGGCAGACACAGCCAGCATCAAAAACCCAAGTTTTATTTGCTCCTGGGGCTGAGCTGTAGGGAACACCTGCTCATTACAGAATTGTTTTGACTTCCTCTTTCCATATCCCCCTCCTCTGTGAGAGCACTTTGCTCATTCAGGCTAGATCTGATCACATTTTCTCCTATTCTCCATCCTCTTTTGGCTTCTGGGCATCTTTAATATGCACAACAAAGTGTCAGTTTCATTACCAGCAATCTGTATTCAAGGATATAAAATTTGTGTAAATTCCACAGCATTGCACAATGTTTCCATTTAACCTGAATGAAATTCAAGTGCAAATGAGGTGTTAGTCATTCATGAATAGAACCCATAATGTGTAGACGTTTTTTTAAGGTGAATTTAGTACCAAGCGAAGGTGCCAAATTGACAACACTGAAAACTGAAGTCCTCTATGGATTCTTGTAAAAGGGGTGATGAGGGAAGGCAAGCCACACTACTGCTTATAAGTGCTGACAACTTGCACTAGGGATGGAAAGATAATTCAAACATTATGTCCCTTTAAGGCTTCACTCTCTGTAGAGGGAGTATTAGTCCCTACACAAATCTAGTGGGTTTTGTGACACAAAAATTTCAGTGTATAGAAGACTCAGAAATGCAGAGCTCCAAATCATTTCACTTAAGGCGTTCTGTAATGAGATCTAATCAACTTTGAACACCTAGGGGTGAAATTCCTCCTCCTTTCCATAGATATATTTTGTTATATCTCAGGATGGTCTCCAATTTGTTACTGTTAAACAAGTGATGTCATCACCAAGTAACTGAAATGATTGGAAGTTCTAGAAATAAGTACCAGAGAAAAGGCTGAAACAGTACTTTCATCTTAAAAATACCCAAGATTTGCTTTTAAGACAAATACATAATCCTGCAATGTAAATGCCAGATGACACCCAGCCGATGCACAGGTACTGACTGACCACAGAAAGATCTTTCACTCAATAAATAATTGAATATGGCAAATCCTATCCTGCAGTTTCTCACTGATAAATCACAGGCTGTAACTAACCCAGTTCAACATGATTTGGCATCTAGGAAGAAAGGTTTGTAGACAAGAGCAACAGATTTTCTTTAATATCTTCTATACTACCTACATCCAGGCAAAACACAGTTCTGCATTTACAAAATATAGGGTATTGAGGACAATAACTGACTGCCAAGAATTGCAGGTAGGGACCCTACAAGGCTGCATGCCTGGTCAATGTCATGGCAGATGAATTTCCCTATGAATAAAGAAAGACTACACACACTGGAAAAACTCAAAACTTCAAATATGTGCAAATAGGTTCTGAACTGACAATTGTGATTCCACAGTAAGAATATACTATAGATCCAAGAAAGAATTAGGTCAGTGCTCATTATCAGTCAAAGGAGCAAATAAACTATTATGAATTTTTAGGAAAGAATAGAAATAAAACAGAAGTAAACACTGCCTTTGAATAAATCTATGACTCATCTGCATTTTTAATATTTCTGCAGTTGTGGTCTCTTTTCAGGAGAATATGGTTAAATGAAAAAAGGCCAGTAAGGATAATGTGTATCAGTGCAAAGGACTGGGTGTGCAAGAACACCTCAGCTTGAAAAAGCAACCTAAGAGCAAATGCACAGGTCTATCCATGAGCAGTCAGGAAAGAGTGAAAGGGCATCGACTCCCATAGCATCAGTTGTTCGCTGATTCTCAGAAATATAGGCAGCAACAAACAAAATCCAGTTCAAGAAGGAAAGTTTAAGCATGAGTGAGCAAACTTGTGGAACTCACTGCAGAGGTCACAAGGGAGGACTGGGACAACACACAGAGAAGAATTCTGTGGAGTTTACTGCAAGAAACATCCAGCTCAGGAAATACCCTGAGCTGAAAACTGTTGGAAGTGGAGGAGTAGAAGAGATAGCAATATTCTGCCTTTGTCTGACTGGACGTCCACTGTCAGAAGTAGGATGCTGGACTAGATGAACCTTAACCCAACCCAGTAGGACCATTCCTATGTTCTTATGTTGCTGGCTTTACCTCACAGCATGTAGCTATAGATTTCCAATAGCTGAGTGCAGAGAACATAAAGTTATAAACCAGGTAGCTTTGCTGGCACTGACTCTGGTATCTGTCCATTCAACGCTGTGATGCTTCTTAAGTGAGCCTTGACATGTACCCACACTGGGTGTCCCACAGAAACACAAGCATGTGCACATGATAATTTGTGTGTGTTGGGGTGAGTAGAGGAGGGGTAACTCACAACTTCACCCTCATGCAGCTGGTCACAGCTGATCAGACTCACTCCCATTTACTCTTATGCCTGTGGATTAGTATGAACAGAGGCAGGAAAAGGTTTCAGCACACACTGGAACACGGCCAAGCAAGAACAGGAGAATGTGAAGAGGAAATCTTCAGCAGCCCGGGGGACATGTCTCAGTAAAAGCCACAGAACCTCTGGGACAGTCATCTTCAGAATGTGAATTTACCATTGATGCAGTTTGCCAAAAAAGCAGCACTGCTGGCTTTTAGCACACACACAGGTACAGTGCTCCAAGCCTCGCTTCCAAAGCACACAACCTACTGCTACCTACAAAACCAATAGTCTCAAGCTTCCCTTGCCTCATCAAACCATGCACTGCAAGAGTGTCATGTTACTCCAAGGATTATTTTTTGTAACATACATACTTTAAAAAAAAAAAAACTTCCTTAAACCTTCACTTATTTCCCTGTCTTTTCTTCTTCCTAATCACTCCTTCCTTTGCATAACTCTAAGGACTGTTGAGTGATAGAGCAATTGTCTTTTTAAAATTAACATACCTCGACACACGTGTTCACAGATGCCATGGAGTGCCTCCTGAATTAGCACATCCTCTTTACATGTGTGTTGTGATTCTCCACAAGGATAGAGATGGTGAAAAACTGCCAAAGACGCCCTGGGACTCCTCCTACTGCCGTAGACAATGGAAAGAGATAGGGAAGAATTATCACTGCCTTCTGAAGTGGCCAAAAACATACCTTTTATACAGTGATAAAAAAACCCCTGCAATTGCAGCAGGGTAACTGTCACAGCTGTCCCAAGGTAAGCACTGCACCCCACATTTGCATTGCCTCTGATTCTTACTATTTTCTACAGAGGTAGCTCAGTAAAACTGAATTTCATATAAACCTTAAGTCATATGCATGTTAAAATACAGTAAGTTATATCCATGGTGAAATGTTACTATGAAAACGCATTTGATCAGCTTATAGTATTTCAGTTCCTCTGAATCATTATGTGCAGCATAAATAAGCCTTAAAATTTGGTTGTCCAAAAATCATGACTCTCCAAATTTGCTTTGAAATCATGTGATTTTGAAGCACTGTTATTTTGTCATTTCTACCTCTTGAGCAGAACCTGAGAGAGAGTAAATAACGGTGCTTGGTCTGCCCAGCCACTGGGGTTTGTCCCCTCTGCAGCACCAGCTAATTCCTTTGGGGACTGAATATAGTGTTGCCAAAAACTTTAACTTCAATGTGTCAGAGTAGCTTTTTAAAGGTTCTAAATTAACCCTTATACTTCCCAAAAATCAGAGGAGACCAGATCCATAGGTAGCCTTTGTTACTATGGTATGCCTTTTCTCAGTTTAGAAAGGACAGGACTTTGCTTACACCTACTATTTCAATACCTTGTCACCCATAACTCACTTCACTTTCTCATACACTACAAGTTTTCCATATCCAGCACAGACTCTCTCAGGATCTGTTGCTAATGCTTTGAATTAATTTTTAAATTAGTTCCTCCCTGCCTCTTGTTTAAATTTTAGGTGAGGAAGGAGAGTTGACTGCAGCTGGTACTAAAGGCAAGAATAAAAACTTAGTGTCACCATTTGTAACTCTCACCCAATTATCATAATCATACTTTCTAATTTTTTTTAATAAAACTAAAAATCCATATCTAAACAAAAGCTTTATTCCTCTATCAGAAATGAAACTTTATTCATAGTTATTAACCATTATAGCAGACATACCCCTTATATAAATATCTATAAAGTAATGAGTCTTTCCTGGAATAAGATGCATATTAATTAGATCCTACAGCACTTGAGAGACTTTGGTTCAATTCCCACCAGTAAGGTCAGGAAATGCATCCACAGTAGTTAGCAGCTAGTTTCAAAATCTCAATGCACCGAGCATGATGGGGTCATTCAGTGGAGCAGATACCCCAAGGGAAGGGTAAAACAAGAGCCAGGGATTATTTCACAGCACTGAACTGGTACACTGCGGGAGTGATGGACTTTCCTTTCAGAACAGAAAAGCTTACCAGCATACTGTCCTTGTGGCCCACTCTCATTATGAAGAATGCAGCATGTGAAGCAACTAATTGGATGACATGGGCTGGAAAACGCTAAGGAAATTGTGTGTGCATGTGTGTATATGTGGTGGGAGACTAACACAGGAGGACAATGCTACCATACCCACACTGACCCTGCACAGGCAGACACAGGACAAGGCAAACCCCAGTGCTGGCTAGAACAAGTACCTGCATTTACTCCCACTGCCCGTTCAACAGGTAGACATGACAAAACAACCTCACACCCCTGGAAGTGCTCAAAAGGATGGTGGATGTGGCACTTGGGGAGGTGGTTTAGCAGTGAACATGGTGGTGGCTGGGCTAATGGTCGGCATTGACGATCTTAGAGACCTTTTCTAACCTTAATGATTCTTAGATCTCCATAAGACTTTGAAGTTCCAGTGCTGAGCAGGGTAAAATAATGCAAAAAAGCCTTCTACCCACTTGAATTTTAAGTTCAGAGGATGATTCACTATTATGGGAAGATGCATTAAATATCTCGTCTTTACCCATGGGCTGCTAATGAACCAGGCTCTAAACACAAGAAGACTTTGTCCAGAATATGGATTTTACATGAGAACACAATTCTTAGAGCACCTCCATGCTATCAAGAGAGGTTTGTTGGTTTTTTTAATATATACTTCTGTTATTCTATCAGTTGTGACAAAGCAAACAGATATGCTCTCTAATCTTTGAATTTTGCTCTTTTTCCACTTTGAATTACAGCACATACATGGAGCAGAGGTATTTTTATATTAGATTTTAGGAAGTTTAAAGAATCATACGATTTTTTAATGGAAGACAAAATTCTCCTGAGGTACTCATGGATGCAAGGGCTGGAGAGAAAAAGGGCTTATCAGACTGAAAGTAAAATTATTCTTTATGTCAATTGGAAAAATTCTCTGGTAACTTTTCACTACATAAGTAATTGTCATAGAAAAAATCCTAAGTGAATGAGCAGTCTTAATATTTTTTGTACTATTGTACAAAAAATATGCTAGAAATGACAGAACTGGGGAGAGATCTTTCCTCATGAGAAAGTTACTCCATTACACTCCTTATAGAGGTGCTATGTTTTCTCTGAAGCATCTGGTGCTGGCTGCATTTGGAGACAGGATACCAGGCTACTGTGACCTTTGGTCTGCTCTGGCATGGCAGTTCCTCTGCTCTTAGATTGCAGGCTGCACTGCCATATTATTTGAATGAATTCAGTGTTGCATATCTACACAAATCATTTATAGGTTTATCAGAAATTTTAGACAAAAATAACATTTGATCTTGCAGGCAGTAGGTAAGTAGTGGGTTTTTAAAATTGTAATCACAATCATGCAGATTATATTCCCCAGGACAAATAAATTCTCCAGTGGCTGTTTCACCATGTGTGTATGGCAGATACACATGGTGCATTATGCTGGCTCTTCCATTACACTTACTGAAACTCACTAAAGAAAAGAGGAATCCACACTTCAAGGGGGGAAAAGCATAACTAACACACAAAACCTTCTTCACATGCATCTTAAGTTTCTTGCTGCTGCAGTCCTAAATACCTACATGCCTCTGAGGGTGAGGGGTTATGGGGACCTGGGATGTTTTCTCCTCAGTCCTACCAGTGAGGGAAATCAGCTCGAGGTGGAGGGTCGGGGTCCTGTGGGTCAACAACTGGTTATACAGCTGGCACTGACAAGAGGGCTGTGGCTTTCACAACCATGTGATCCTCTTGAAGGACTGAGAGTTTCTAGGAGCAGATGGGATCCACTCAGTCAAATGGGGCAAAAGAATCTCCACCAGCAGGGAAAAGTTCATGGGACTTGATGGGATACACCTACAAGTTCTGAAGGACCCATCCTGATAGTGGCAAGCCCACTCTCTTTTTCTTTCTCTCTCTCTCTTTACCTTTTCTGAGAGCTCCCAAGGACTTGAAGAAAGCAAGTGTCACTCCTATCTTTAAGTCAGAAGAAGGAAAATCCAGTCAACAATGGGATAGCCTCTATTTGATCCAAGTAAAGGTGAGGGAACAAACAGTCCCAGAAACAAGTTGAATATATAAAAAAAATCATCCATTGCAGCAATGGCAGCCACCAACACTACAGTCTGCATTAGGAACATTGCCAGCAGGTTGAGCAGCATGATCCTTCATCCCTACTCACACCTGGTGAAAAATATCTGGGGGTTGTTAGGTCCAGCCCTGGCCTTCCCAGTATAAGAAAGATGGATTTAGTGATTTGGTGAAGTTTTCAACCTGGGGGTCCTAATCCTAAGAATGTGTAAAAATACCTGGCTTGTGGGAGTAATAGAGAAAATGGAATAAAACTCTTTTCAGTGGTATTTGATGGAAGGACAAGAAACAAAAGAAACCAACTGAAATACCTGAAATTCCATCTAAACATAAGAAAACACAGGTGGGTCAAACCTGGATGAGCTCAGTTGGTCAGAGCTAATTACATCAAGGTTGTAGGTCTGATCCCCATATTCACTTCAGAGTTGGGTGATCCTTCTGGAGCAGACCATTCTGTGATTCTGTGAAATCTTCATATTAACAAAGGAGGTTGAACGCTTTTGGAGGTTGCTCACAGAGGCTGGGGAACCATCTTCTTTGGAAATACTCAAGACACAACTGGGCACAACTCCTGGCAACCTTCTCTAGGTGACCCTGCCTGAGCAGGGGGGAGGACTAAGTGTTCTCCAGAGATCTACCAACCTCAGCTATTCTGGGATACTGTGAATTGCAGTCCACCTGAAAGATTCCTCCCCAGCAGTTGCACAAAGATTCCTCTTTCTTCAGGATGTGAGTTATTTGCAGCACAGAAGCACAGAGGCTTTTCCATACCTTCACTTCTATCACAGACATCCCATGTTATTTTAAGGGCGATCCCCTTTACCTGAGCACATTTTCCCTGCTACAGAGGAAAGTTACTCCAGCTTGTGCTTGTGCACGAGAATATGAGCTCTTGATTATACTGAGTCTCAGGCTGTGAATCACAAGGAAGATTTCCAGTGCCCAGAAGTTAAATGTGCTAACTCTGACATTTCTGAAGTTCTATTTTTATATGTGCAACAGAAAACAAATAAAACAAAACATTTCTTTATAACTGCTTCTTATGATAGTACTTATTCAACTACAGCTTTGATGATACCACTATATGCTGCAGCATCTTCTTAGAGTTTCAGTTTTATAAGCTACATGTATTAAGTTTTCAGAAGTAGACTTCTTTATCAAGATTTTTATTCCTAATGAGAAAATAATTTCCAAGCAGCATTCTTACATCTCCCATAACCTCCTCGCTGTTAAAAGGTTTAAAATTTACTTCTCAGAACAAAACACAATTCATATCTGGTTATTGTCCTAATGAAATCTATTTCTCCTCCTTACAGAGCTCTTCACTGAGATGCAAAAATTTAACTCACTTGAGTTATAAATACCGTGTGAATTAATAGTCAGCATTGTTTGGAAGGTTTTTTAATTGGCCTGCAGGGAGGCCTTCTGTATGTATTAAACAGATCATGTGTCTGCCTTGCAACTAAACCACCTTTACATTTCCTTTGCACACATTAAACTCAAAGCTATTTAATGTTTTCTTCGAAGTATCTGGGTTTATTGTTCACACTAGGAAATGACCATTACGTTAATCAGTGCAAAACAAGGTTAGTGATTGGTCCTTAGTGATGTCATTCTACAGTCACAAGGCCCTACAAATAAATAGGTCTGGCTGTTCTTCTTATTTTTATTTATAAATTCTGTTTCATAACAGCAGTAAGATGCTCCAGGCCATGCACTTCTTGGGGATTATTGCACTTGTCAGGTGTTTAAAATCACTCA
Source organism: Acridotheres tristis (assembly GCA_037013685.1). Lineage (NCBI taxonomy): Eukaryota > Metazoa > Chordata > Aves > Passeriformes > Sturnidae > Acridotheres > Acridotheres tristis. The sequence goes on along the minus strand of CM072894.1, from coordinate 20,361,797 downwards.
GTCCTCTGCCTGTGCCTTATAATATCACTGGAGGTATATAATCAGCCAGAAATACACTGCCTGGAGTGTGTTAATGCTTTATTATGACATATCTAACTTTCAAAATAAATTATTTATTTGGAAGCTTGGAAGTGTCATAATGATATCCAATCAGTAGTTGAGAAATAAATATGAAATCAGGAGAACACATGAGAAAGACCAAGGTAGAGGGTAGAAAAAAATGGCAGCTCATCAGTCATGCCAGGCCTAAGCAAAGTGTATGCACACCTACAGACACAGAGATGTGTGTACACAACCAGTGGATTTCTGGTGAGAATCACACAATATGTGCACTTACATGTCCCTATCTGATTGCTGATATAAACCATGGAGCAACTGCATCGAGTTAATATCACAAATTGAAAACATAAGTGGGCTAAACAGATGTTAATAACTAGACCTCTTATTAAATAAAAATTTAGAACATTCTGGACTTAGCCACTTAAGTAATTCCATATTCAAGAACCAGATTCTATGTTTCATGGAAAGGAAGCCTAGCTACATTAGTTGACATTACAAATTGCATATCACGTCATTACCATTACAATCACTAAGCTACACACATTATTTAAAACTGAAGGTTAAAAGCAAAACAGACTAAAACAATGTCATTTTCTGAAAAAAAACACTCCAAAACCCAAACAAACTAACAAATCAATTATACAACAACTAGAGAAATTTAATACTCTGGGGTTTAAATTTTTAAATTAAATTCCAATTTGTAAATTATTATGTGGAAATAAGGAACTTACTTAGGCAATTGTGCTAAATAACAGTGCAAACCCTGCAGGGGACCAAATTATCTTTCAGTGAGGGAATATGAAAAGTTTTTTGGAAAAGAGCCAGTTTTAGGTAGGGGGTGTTTAAAGCCTTGGGAGTTACTGTAGCAATAGAAAAGATTAATAATTTGCACATGTGAGATTCCTGGCAAGCAGGACGCAGCTGTAAAGAATTAACCCCTCCTGAGAGACATAAAAACATGGAGCAGCTGAGAAGAAAAGGGTGAGGGGAGAATGCAAAAGTATGCAGAGTACAGATGTCCTAGAAGAGAAAAATATGTAAAGTAGGGTTGAATAATGTACTGAGATTTTGTTATTATTTGGAAGGAAAGGGAATCCCCTTGGCAAATTGTGCATACATGGGAAAAAATGAAACACCAGCAGAAAGACTAAACTAATTTTCTTATTACTGCCTAAAAATGCAAATAATCCGAATAAAACCCTGAAAGCTTCCAAGTCCTTGCTGAAAGGATACTCTCAAAGTGATCTGGCCTAGAACTGGAGCGAACCGGCTTTGTTTTGGTGTTCATGCATGCCTGCCTCTGCTCTGCGTGCTGCCTCCGCCGCTGCTGTGTGCGGGCAGGGCGCTGCGAGCGGGAGATGCTGCGGGGATGGAGGGCAGGGTCTCACACGGGCACTGAGCGAGCAGGGCAGCCCTGGGCGTGAAGCATTGTGTGACTGCGGGTCTGGCGCTGCAGAAACCCAGCTCCCGATGTTTGTTCTTCCTGGCTGCCTACCAGAATAATTTCTCTTGTGAGGGTCCAATTTTGCAGCTGCTCAGCATGGCAGAACCGCCCCCCTTCCCCAGCCAAATTCAATAGGGCAGTGCTTGGGCAGCAGCATGGGTGCACTCGAGCTCAGATGATAACTCTTTCAGAGTCTGGTAGAAGGCCAAAGCAATCCAATTTTTAGGTTGTATTAGAAATCTGAGACCATTACCCTTCAAAAGGAGAAATTAGGCTTTAGATAAGTGAAATAGGTAATCCTGCTGCTGATTTCTGTTGCTAAGTATTTTTTAATTTTCTCTTTGGAAAAACAAATTGGTCAAGAGAATGTTGGAAGTGATCATTAACTGAGAGAAACAATAGAGATGTTTATTCAGATTAAGTCACAGAAAGCATCCTTTTCTATTAAATGAAAGAAATTTCTTGAAAGCAATATATCATTAAATGTAACATGGATTATCTAGAACCCACATGATGGACTTATTTTCTTTTTTTCCCCATTTCATGAGGATATACATAAACAAATTACTTCGATTTATTGCATTCAGATTTAAAAACAAGGCCCAAATTCTTACGTGAGCTAAAGCAGATTCTATTTTAAAAAGAGGAAACTAGAAAGAATAGACTTTTAACGTAGTAACTGTTTCAGAACAGTACTTTTCAGGTAAGTACATTCAAAGGGCTCTTTGGAGGCCCCAGGAGACATAGAACCAATAGGTTCAGGAGATTAATATACCTCCTTGCTTCCCATACTTGTTCTCCAGCAAATAGAGAACATTACAGCTGTTCAAGTGTCTACTGATCCCTCAGATTTCACGACTGTCCTCTCCCTCTTCTCCCACAACTCCAATCACGTTAGCTAGGCACTGGGGAATGGTGAAGCACACAGCTACAGGGAGTGCTTTGGAAGTGGTGTAAAGCAGGCATGGAACTGCAGTGTGATGCATCCATATATCGTAAATTTAACCTGCTCCCGTAAATAATCTGATTTTCCTCACATGTTCTAGTTCACAGGGTTACCTGTCACTCACACCTATTAGGTGGGCTCCAGCTTACACCAACGCTTCTATACTGAAGCTGCAATGAGGTTTGGCAGATTCCTTTTCTGTATTGCATCTTTCATATGGTCTTTAATTCCCATGTATTCAGCAATGCATGTAAAACCTCGTCTTACTCCCTGCACCTTGCCTTTCTCTGGTAGAAGCACATGTGACCTACCCTACTTCTTTTCATTAAAAAGGATGTTGCAGACATCCTAATTCCTCCCATCACTTATTTCTTTTCTCCCTCCAGTAACTTCTCCTTCTCTAGCACAGAAAGCCAAAAAAACTTGATGGGGTCACCTTCACTTTTGTTAAGGCTCAGTTTTTCACAGGTCCACCTCCAAAATACCAATCCCTCTTTAAATGGCAACTTCTGTCTTAGATCCCATTATGGACTAAGTTATTGGGGCTGCTACAGATGAAATCTATGCAATGTAGATACAGAAAATTTCAAACTGACTGTATTTTCACTGGAGAAACATTTTTGTAACAGAATAAATATACAGCTGAATTGCATGCTCATTTTTGCATTGTACCCATCCTTGCTCTAAACAGATGTCCAGAAATTGTCATAAATAACAAAAATGTTTTGGGCTCATTTACCTTAAACTCAGTAATCACCTAGGATACTTCCATCAGCTTCTGTCTGCAGGATAAAAAATAATCATATACAGACTTTGAAACTGAATTACTTGATCAACTATGTAAGTCAATATCACTGTCCCACCACCTCTATAAACAAAAACCCAGACTTATTCCACAGAAAAAAATAACTCAAACCTAGGTTTTACTGTACATCTATTTAAAACACGCTGATTGTTTTTATATCCTTTGAGTTGACTACACATTTATCAACCAAAGCATACAGTGTATCCTCTGAAATACAAACATACATACATGTCAGCAAAACTGAGAGTCAGACATTACTACAAGTAAAATTCGTGCTCTATTGTAAGACTCTACTTACACTTATTCTTAATTCACTGGGCTTCTATCAAATGATCTGAAGTTTCTCAAGCCTGTTAACATTTTAGTCCCATATTTTAAAAAGTTTCAGCTGAAATAATTTGTCTTCTGGGAAGAGAATTCTTTGTTTGAATAAAATTTCCCAAATATCACATTTAAACATAAATTACTTAAACAAACAAATATGAACCAAATTCTTCATTTTGTAAATATATCAATAAAATTCACAACTAGCAACTGCAGAGATGCCAGTGGTTTAGTTAACTCAGCAAGCTGGCATATCTTTCCAGCCTCCAACAACCATTCAAAGACCTCCTAAACTAAAAATCCCACAAATATTTCTAACGACTTCTGAGATTTTTTTCTTTTCTTCTGTGAATTAATGTAATTTTCTTTAAATCCTTTGTATTTTTGACCTCTGTACATTCCATAGCAGTGCGTTGTGATAACATGCTTTATAAAAAGATAATCCTCTGGTTTTTGCTTGCTTTACCTCTGTGCCCAAATGCTTTCCTTGTGTGCATCCTTATTCCTGTACTGTGAACAAACCCTAGTTTATGCCTCTTCCCAGACTTATATTTAGCAGCTGCTATATATATATATATATGTGTGTCTGTCTGTATAAACTGTGTATCTCCTATTGGTATAACAACATCCAGGGTACCATTGCAGACACAGCTCCATCCATTAGCACCAAAATCTCTTCAAAATGAGAATACCATGCATATTTCAGATTTATGGGAGAAAAAAGCAATTCAGATAACCATGAATTTCAAATAATTTGTGCCACAAGGTACAATGACAGGATAGCCACCCTGACTGTAGGGGGAAAAAATGACCTTTTTCTGCTCAGCATTCAGCAAACCATTCAGATCTTGCAAAATGCTGCACAAAAACACTACATAAAGATATGTGTTTACAAGTACTTTCTTCCAGATATTGACTGCAACACTCCAAAATCTGTGTGCATGCTTATGCCAAAAGATTGATGTAATTTTCACATCTATCTTATCCATACAGACTTGAGACCCAAAACACAAAACCAAATTTCATTATCAAACTAACAGAAAACTGCAAATTAAGTATCTTTAAAACTGCTCAGTCAGGTAGTACAAAGGTGCTATGCTTGCAAAGGTTTCCACATAGACATTTTAATTGCATTAAATTGTGACTGAGAAATGAGGCTGGTCCTGCAGCGCATATATTATGTAAATACAAATCATGTAAACATAAAATTATAAAAAATAATGGAAATAAAGGAAGTTTTTATTTTGCACCTAGGAGTGGTTCCTTTTTGAACTATGCAGTAAAAGATTAATTTAAAAAAAAATTTAAAATAACAAAACAACTTTGGAAACAAGTAAAAAAAGTGTAAGGAACAATTTAACACCCTCTCAAAGAAGAAACCAGGCCACACACTAAAGATAAGTAAGTGAAGAGATACTGTCTTAGCAAAGATGAAAATAAGCATATGCTGAAATATTTCCTGGAACAGGGTCTGGAGGCCCTAACACATGTCTTCTTGCAATTCTGATATTTTTAAGTAATTTCTGAATAAAATCTGCCTGGATGTTTCAAGAAAAAAAAAAAAAAAAAGGAGCAAATGTCAGTTTCTGTGAATGCAAAAAAGCAATTAATAGCAATACACCCAGAGTGTAATTTAATGGAAAATAATTAGTTTCTATTGATATGCATTTTTTAATAAAAGCTGTAGCAGTTGTTTGTTGAAAGAGAAATATTTGTATCTGAAATCCATTTCCTGCCAATGCATTTTCTCTCTGTAATATTGCAGGAGATGTTCTGTGAAACATCTTCTCTCTTTAAACCTTGATAAAATTCTTGACTACGTCAAATGTAATAAGTTTTAGACAAATGACTGTCATCTCCTTGAGCTGGAGAGTTTGAAGAGAGCAGAGCAAGTGTTTATTTGCATTAAGCACATGCATCAGTGTGGGGTGTGTGAGGAGCTCTGGTACAGCTATTTTACAGCCAGCGTGAAGAGACTTTTTTCTATGTCATGCTAAAAGACTGTATACCTTGGTGATGCCTGTCTTTTGCAATTGAACTCATTCTAATTGTTCTACAAAAAGTTATTTTGACTTAGTAACTTCTTCAAGCCATTCCTTTCAAAAGACATATGGAAAACCCCACTCTCATGATTATTAATAATGTAGCTACTATTAAACTCTCAGAGTGGCAAAGACAAAAAAAGCCCATAGAGACAGAACTTAATTTTATAGTGGTTGGTAGTGCTTAGTTTCATTTTCTTAAATGTTCTAGCCATTGAATAAAGAAATAATTTGAAAAGGAAATAGCATCTACAGTATTTGAACTTGCCTTTAGCATAAAATGTTTTAATGTTTTGAATCTATCTTTGACAACTGAAACAGACTTTACTGAATACTGGTAAGAGTTCACTTTGTAATAGAAAAGTAGTCACTCCCTGTGATCACTGTGTCTTTTTAGTATGCAGCCCAGAGGATTCAGAAAAAGATTACATTTACAATAATTAACATATATGTAAATGGAGATCATGGCTATGAATGATAAATTTTCATAGCAATTTAAACCTTGTTCAAATTAATCAACCATACAGACACTTGATTAATGAAAGGCAGCGTCACTTTAAAATGCAACATGTTAATACATATTACTGTTATCGCTGATCAAAGAATCTTTAAACATAAACCAATTAAAACAAAGTTCAATCTACATTTTTTACTGGTTTAATTCCTACAGAATTATAAGAGTATTATAAAAATTTACGTATTTTATTCTCCTTCATATCTATTTACTAAATTGACTGTAGTACAGAATCACACAAGTAATTCTGCTACTTCATTAATATGATTGGATGTGAAAACTACCAGATTAGTTTTTCAATCTAAGCATATACATAATGGCTGATTGCAAAGTGGGCAAAATGCATCCAATTTCATTCTTCATTTGTAAAACCAGTAACTTGCATCTCATCTCTCCTATTCTCAATTCAATGGCCAACAGACCAGTCACTCAGGAGCTTTGGGTGACTCATACAAGGGAGCTGTTTAGGAAGACTGCCTTTGTGGCACCTTCCCAACACCACCTATTTTCTAGGAACAAGCAAGGCTAGAGAGTTTTATGGCAACAGTAGATTTTTGCAGAGGTCACCCAAGCATCTAAACAAGTTTTGCTAATTTCAATTCTTGTCTTATACAATGATATGTGCTTTGTCATGCAACTCTGCTTCACTTCACTGGAAAATTTTATGTGTATTTTTCATAAATATATTTACATAGTTGCAATTTCTTTGTTGCTACTAATGAAAAGGCTCACTAACTTCTAAGGTGTACGATGTTGCTCCCTTTACCTCATGATCAGGAAAACCTAGTAAATACATATAGCACATTTCAAATTGTTGCCTAAATGAAGACTTAGATGCTGTGGTCATGAGAAGAGAATATATGTCAGGAGGAGATTTTAAATGATTTAGCTGACCTCTTTATCTTTTATTCAAAATATGTCTTTAACACACATTACTTATCAGAATTTGTATGTCCGAATACTGAGCTTTACTGCAAATGGTAGTATAGGTACACGAGTAAGAGACAGTAAAATCAAAGTAAAAGCTTTACAAAAGAAATAGAGATAACACAGAGTTGAATTTGGAAAATGGATCCAGTGGGGCATATATATAACCATATCCTTGTCTTTATGGGAGCTCCCACACATGTGAGCACTACTTGGATTTCAATAGTAGGAACCAAAAATGCAAGAAAATCAGTTTACTAACCACAGGGAGTATAATAATTGACCTGTTCCCTTCCCCTGTGGTAAAATGAGTTTCTGGTGCTAAGTACAGTCCTTGGGAGAAAAAATACCTGTTAATGTTTACCAGACACAACAATATGATAATAAAATCGTGTATTCCTGCAGACAAGCTTGCAGAGATGCAGCCCACGATAGCGATCATGGTAATAGGCAGTGTACAGAGTCCAAAGAGGTTACATTTATCTAACACATATACATTTTGCCAGAAATCTGCCCAAAAATCCTGTCTGATGGAGCTCTTCAAACACAGAAATCTTTTAAAAGAATCTTCTGTAAATATTCAAACTGTCCCAACTACAGAGAACCTCCCAAAACCTCAAGTAGCTCATGGTTTCAGCCACCTCTGGATCAAGCCAGTTTGGACCATGTCACTTTTCCAGTATGCTGAATTTCATAGAAGATTAAGACTACATCTTTTTCACTGCTGTCTTCTGGGCACAAATCAGTGGCCTTGAGATGAGCCCCAAGGTCACTTTTGCCACTTCCTGATTTGTTGATATGTGCCCTGAATTGATCCTGTGGCCCAACTTTGGCTTTTACAAAAAAAAGTTCATCTGTGTCCTGCTCACAGCAAAGGTTTTACATGCTGTGCAATCATACCCTCAAACCCCATTCCTCATCCATAAATCTCCATCTCTCTCTTCTGGCTTTGTGAATGGACAGCCTGCTTGGGAAGCTTTCCTAGAGCAGCCCTGGCAGCAGCTGTTGGCAGTGGTAGTCAAGCTGCCCACAAGAAAAAAGACAATGGGAGCAGGAGCCCTAATCTCCAAAATAAATGCCAAAAAGAAGCAGATTCAAAAAAATGCTGTGCCTATACAAAACAGAAGCTCTGTTGTCTTCAGGTGCTCTATAGTTGGTGGAGAAAAATCACCATGTTAGCAGGTGCCATGGGATAAATTATTCAGGTGCAATAATGTATTTATTCACATTTTCAATAATTGTGCTTTTTTTACTTTTTACATTTTTTTAATATTGTGGTTTTCTACATATCCAGGTGTTTGGATTATCTTACACTTGGGGTTTAGGTTAAATATCTATGTTCTTGCAACCTTCAACTGATTTTGTACAAATTTTTCCCCCTCACAAGTGCCAATAGAGGCTGCTGAAGAAGGAGAAAATATTTGTTTGTTTGGGGCCATTCGGACAAGAAGCAGAAGGAATTTTTATTCTATTCACAGCACAAAGTTTGCTCAGATTTTAAGGAAGTGTGTGTATTTATTGGCTTACAATTTTCAAGCATGTGTTTTAGCAGGAAACAGAAGTGGAGACACAGCAGTAGTCTAACAAAGAAGGATCCATTAATGTGACTTTTTTTCTTTTCTACCAGATTGCAATTTGCTCACTAATTGAGGAGTGCTAGCTCTTAGTAGCTGGAAAACAGAGCTACAACCTGGCATCAATCTTCTTTTGATGGAAGTCAGTGGTGGCTATGGGCTGCTCTGGCACTTGACTACCTGTCACCCAGCATTGGTATCCAGCCTTACCTACCCCTGCCATAGGTGCTACTACTTCTAGTGAAGGAGATTTTGAAGCAGAAATATTGACAAGTCATACAAGACTGGCCTAAGCCATGAAATAATGGCATTGACAACATCCTGGTTGAGTGCTACAGAAGTGCAAGAAACATACATTTTTAATATCTCCTTAACAGTAAAATATAAGTTCCAGAAATTGTTTTCGACAAATTTGGGAATATGTGTTGATATCTCAGGATCAATTTTTAGTGGGTATAGAAAGGGAAGGTCATTGGTCAAGCAGATATATTTCCCCTGTACACCTACTTTTGAAAGCCAGCAGGAGATTTCTCAACCCTGTTTTATCATTCCTTTTCTTAAGCTGAGAAAGATGTTTGAAACTCAGCTCTTACCATTGCATTTCTAAATCCGAATACCAAAAAAATTGGACATGTATTTTCCCAACTGGCTTCTTATTGCATCAGACAGTGCTGTACTACTGTGTTCAATTGAATCCTGATAGTTTTTACTGCACTTATATTTGCCAATTTTGGGAACATTTGGTGATGTTACTCTCCAGGTGTTGAGTTCTGCTACGTGAAGACCCAAATTCAGTATCTCTCTATTAAACTTCAATCTTTACAAAAAACTTTAAAGGATGTTTTCATTAGATTTCAGGGGGAAATCACATGAGTAAAGAGAGATACAAATTTAATAGATGTATCCTTGTTTCTCACAAGCTGAAACTGTAAATACACTGGTTGCTAACTGGATGCTGCCAGAAGGAAAACATATGCTGCTTTCGAAATATCTACATAAGGAAAAAGTGGCTATACAAGCTACCTAGCTTGAGGACATCACTGGCTGTGCAAAATGGGTCCCTCTCAGGTTTCTCCAGCTTTGAATTAATTTTATCCTCCAAAAAGGCTAAGATTGTGATTGAAAGAGAATTATACAATGTGAGTAGTTTTAATTTTGAGTGCTGAATGAAACACATACTTAAAATCCTGCATTACATCACAATCCCTGAACTCTTAAAAAAAAAGTTCTAAGGGCATAAAAACAAACCCACTCATTCTCTGTGAAAACCCGTGCTGGCTGTTGAAGTAACCAGTGAATGTCACCCCCAGACAAAGGTACCCAGGCATGCAGGAGAGCACACGGGCTGTTACAGTCCTCAGCCTCCTGCCCCGGCTTCCCCACCTCGCCTGTCTGGCCTTAGCAAAGAACTCTCCCAGCCTCTGCAAAGCTGGGTCCTGCAGCATACCTGGATGGGATTTGCATGAGGGACACTTCCTGCTGAATCTGTCGTCTCCCTTGCAAGAAGTTTGGAACCAAACATAAAACCAACAGACATTATTGTGCCTGCAACAGAAATGTAGAGTTCAAACAGATTTGTTGAAATGTATTTAAGAATTGTGGTAAGATATTTTAGAACATTGTAGCACACATGTGTTAGCACAAACCCAGCTAATTAGGGTAAAACATTCTGGATGTTTTATTCCCATTAACCCAAACATCAACAAGTAATCTTTTCTGGGTTACAGCTAAGATGTCAGTGTTCTAGATTTCCATTTTAAGTGCTGAATAAAAAAAAAAAAAAGATTGCCTAAAAATTTAGATAGCAGAATGACCTTGACTAAAGTAGATTAAAATTGGAAAAGCTGCAGTTGAAAATATTATAAGAATTTGCTTTCTATAAAATACATTAGTGGGAAATTAATGTAAAACTATATATTTTTTCTGACTTTGTAAAATAAAAACAGTAATCTAAATGTTAAAGTCTTAAGCTGTGGTTTTTTATATTTAAGATAAAAAATCTTGAATTTAGTAGAATTTAAATTCAGTTAGGCATGAAGATTCCAATTCATTTTACTGAATATTATTCATAAGTGAAAGTATCTCTTGGAGCTCTTGCAATCCTAGACAAATTTTCCTGTCCCAAAACTTTCCTCAGAGCCACACGTTCAAATCTACCCTTTCTTTTGTTGACCTATAGAATTGCCGTGATAATTTTATTCATTTAACGGTTTAAGATGCTGATATATTTGCCTGTGGTTATGTATCTATGACTATAGCATTGAAGCTACAGCCTCCCCACCCTTTGGCACCTGGGGAGAGCTGGAGGGCTTTTCCCAGGCTCTCCCAGCACAGAGATTCTCCCTAGCCAAGCGCAGCCAAAGGCAGGGCAGCCCAAGAACCGTGGGAGCAGGGAAGCTGAGAGGCCAGAAATGGTGTTACTGAAAACAAGTGGCAGTAGAAAAATTCTTCCAGCTTTGTCAGCTAAGGTATTTCACAAAGGAGGCTGACCCAGAGGTAGGGACAGCAACGAGCTCCTTAGGAGTGCCAAGACAGGGGGAGCAAGGCAAGCTCTGTTCTCTAGATAGGGAGCCAGAGAGAGGTACACATTCACAACACAATCATATTAATTTAGGATCAGGATTAAGTTTTTGATTCCAGCAGAAAGGTTGGGGGATTATTAAAAATGCTGTTTAATTGCTGTGACTACCTTCCCTGTTAGTGTTAAACCTCTTGTTTCTCATTCATTATAGAACAAAAGACCAAGCATTTAAAATACTCCTTTGACACCAAGACCTATAAGATAAACTGCTGCCCTACTCCTTTCCTATTAGGGCAAAAGAAAATAAAATATTCTCATCCAATTATACTGGAAAGGTGATCTTGTTGAAATAGCTACAAGCTATGATTTGGGAGCATCTATGCTCAATATTCATTCTTCTCTGCCAGAATATATATTTTTTTAAAGTCTGCACCATCAGGAAGTATAAAAGCCATGGTTCCCATGTGCAGGCCTTTTACCAGTTTCTCTCTACAGTTGCATCCATATGCTTGAGGAAGGGATTTCTGGTATCATGTTACCCCAGCCTCCACCAAGAGGCTCTTACCACAAAGGTACTTTCGGGATTACTGCTGCTAGTGGAACTGCAAAGCGTCAGAAATTGTAAAAAGAGGGTGGGTGGTTTTTTGATTTTTTGTTTGTTTGTTTGTTTGCTTGCTTTGAGGAAGAAAAAAAATACAACTAACAAAAACCCACCACAAAACTTACTCCAGGCAAATCTTTAGTTATTCTTACAATGTATAACAGGGCCAGTATGAGCTCATATCTCAATAGATTACAATCCACATCATCTCACATTTGGCAAAAGTGCCAATTCCTCAGAGCTACAAAGAACAAGATATATATACTTAAGTCCATACTCACCTCCATCAGTCTATGTCTGCGCATTCTGTGGGGGATTTAGAGGATGCACAGGTCATTGTATCAGAGAATTGAAGAGACATATTACAGTACATTATGCTGGGCTTCACCTGGACTGGACACACATGAAAGAGAATTCAGCTGCCACAGCTCCCTTTGTATCTCCGTTTTTCAAATTCTGAAAACAAGCTGAAAAGGAGAAAAGGGACTCAACTTTTTAAAACCCACAAAAACTACTGAATAAAGATATAATCGCGGGTTTGAATGAAGGTAAACAATGTTATCATCAAATTACAGGCAGTTTTAAACTAAATATTCTAAACGTGATATTTCCATGTTCATGGAAAATTTGTTTCCATCTACATTAATTGCATTACAGAGATTTAATGGAATGCCTAGTTAAATTGTTAGAAGAATAGGTAATATCCATATAAAAAGAAAAGAATAAAATATGGCACCTGGCAAGGTTTTAAGTTAAAAGCTTTGAATTTGTATAAATGACTCAAGAAGATGTAAAATACAAATGAGGGAAAAAAATCCTCTAACAAAGGAAAAATTATAGAGTAGGATTTACCAGCCATTCAGGTTTGCATTTCAACAAAACAGCCTATATCTTGGATTTGTGTGGAACTGGTTTTGAATTTATAAATAATATCTGCACTCAATGTATATTAGATGCAATACTGTACTAAAAGCCACCTTATTCTTCCACAGGTTTAGGCAAACCTGATTATTCCACACCAGATCATTGCCCTTTGTGGGCACATACGTGCCTCAGTCAAAACTTACTCAACTTCTAGATATGGTCCCAGGACTGGAGGGTGATTCTGGGAAGCACTGAGATCCATCAGGCCAAATTACTTCTGCGAAAATTGCAGACAAAATGCTCCTCATGCACTCAGGGAGCAGAGAAAAGATGAAGTTGTTCATACTAAACTCCAGCTTATTATAAGTATAAAAATGCCTACAGATAAATTTCTGAAAGCAATTTGATGCCTTCTCTCTGAATTTAAAATGTCTCCTTCTTCAGGAAAGCTGATTGTGCAGATGAGTCATGTGCCTTTTCATAGATATAAGCAAACTATTTCAATTTTCATTTTTTCAAGGTGATAAACTGGAAAGCTGGTGGGTTTAGTTGGAATGCCATAAGTATATTCATGAAAGTAAAGAACCAAATCCTGTTGAGGAAATGTGTTTGTGAGAAGGTGAGCAGCCACAGAGAAAGAACTTGGTAAATTCTGGTTTAAATCTTTTATCTCTTTATTTTACTAGTTCAAGAGAAAAGGCATCACTCCTACACATATATTTAACAGGTGGTAATTATAAATAGAGTAAGCTTTGATTCACAGGACTAGTGACTGGAGCTACATCAGTAGCCTCGTGGCAAAAGGGTTTTCACCAGACCAGCAGTAGCTGCAGCAAAGGCTATTCATTTCACTTATTTTCTGTAAAAGACCTCACCATCCTTAATATGTTTAATACTTTTTACTTACTACCTTGTTGCCTTCCTCAACACAGTTTAGCTTGTCTTTCTCTTGTGAAGCGGTTTTGTATGAAAATTACTTTTGATATATTTGTAGGTTATCTACTACTAAGCCCCAGGAAAACCTGAGTTGCTTTGTGGTCTCCAGATGGTGGAGGGTGAAAAGCTTTATGAATTGAAGAATTCTGGAGAATGAAGTAAACACTGCATTGTCATAAAATATTACTTTTCCATCTTTTATTTACCCACACTGGTGTGATGCATGTAGCTCAGTGGTGACTGAAAAAGTAATATGAACAAAGTAAAAAGTGTTAATAACTTCCTAGTGATGGCACCTTGCTTTGAGCAGTTTTAGCGGTGCTGGAGCCTGCGGATGGCAGGAGTGCAGAGGGGCAGAGCAGTGCTCCTGGTGCAGAGGGACAGTCCCTCAGTCCCCTGGAGCACTGCTGTCATCTGCCCTGCTCTGGGCAACTGCTGTGTAACACTCTTGATGGGTGCTGACAAACCCTGGCTCAACTCAAGCCTAGAAAACACCCACTGTGCTCCAAGTGGGCTGGGACCAAGGTGTCCCCACACAGTGCCAGCCTCCAGATAGGGAAGCAAAGATTGCTCGAGGGCAACCACAAACCTCTGCAGATGGCATGGACAGGTCCAGAAGGCAACCTTTGTCCATGGCCTTACCCTGTGCCATGGAGAACACTTTGTCCACTGAAAGTCTCCTGAACTGCTGCTGTTTGCAATTTCAGGTGCCTGCAATTCAGGCGAGGAAGGTGGAGGGAAACCTTGCTAACATCATCAGAACCTGCCAGGTTTTCTTTTCCATATTCATTTATGTACAGTGATTAGCTCCTTCTTCTCAAATGCCAGGGATGTATTGCTCACTGGAGGAACTTCAGTACCCAGCAGTCTTTAATGTAAAAGGCAAACCTTTCCACTAATGAGCAGTTTGTCTGGTGTTCTTAACCTTATCAGCAGCTCCTGAAGTGATAAAGGCTTAACTATTATGCACTGAAAGGTGTTGATAATTCTCAATCTTCACGCAGAAAAAGGCTCTTTTTTTGTCACTTCTTAGAGTCTACTGTTAAACTTCCCAGACTGCTTACAAATTACCTTGCCTGTTCTGCAAAGCAGACAGCTGGATGCGTTGGTGGGCAGTCGGCAGGTGGAGCCTCCTCTTGTCAGGACAAAAATGATACCTGCTGCTTAACAGAAAAAGAACACTGTGCAGTTTAATGATTTAGACCTGCTCTAGAAAACGACCAGAGCTCTGAGTAGCTGGCACAAAAAAAAAAAAAAAGGAAAAAAAGAAAAAAAAAAAGAAAAAGCCTGA